>OX375867.1:75342780-75959883 GCA_947359475.1 Heligmosomoides polygyrus bakeri
TTCTTTTCCTATGTGTTGGCGAAGAAACGAAGTGAGAGTGAAGCACGCACATGTGACAATGAGTACCGATTCACGTGTCACTACGTTGCCGACGTCTATGGCACTTCTGCACTCTGGAACACGTACCACGACTTCTGTAAGCCGTCTTCAGAAATCCAACACACACTGAACGATGTTGAGGGACAATACTGGTCCCCCCCCCCTTATTCACACTCCCTTCTCTATTAGTCTCCCTTCGTTGGTCCTTTCCTATTGATCGTCCTTACTCGGAATCCCTACGCAAGTTGGACGAGACTTTAGCGCGTCTTCTGAATCCCCACGTACTTTAAACGACGTCCTCAGCACGTCTTCTAAATCCCTACGCACGTTGGACGACGTCTAGCGCAGGTTTTTTGAATCTTGACTCACGACGTCTAGCGAAGGTCTTCTGAGTACCTACGCACGTTAGACGACGTTTTCAGCACTTCTTTTGAGTCTCTACGCAAGTTGGATGACGTCTTCAGCACATCTTCTGAAGCCATACGCACGCTGAACGACGTCTATGGCACGCCTCCTGGATCTCTATGCTCTGCACTCGATCCCCATTCATACCCCCGACGTGTTGCTCCTTGAATATTTCGTAAACTTGGACGATCAGCCGCCAAGGAGTCACCAGAAATCGCCCATGGTTAAGCTCAAAGAAAGCCCGGCTGGCATATGCCGCACTGTCGTAGGCATCTTCTATTTGCTTCAGTCCCCCCTCCCCGTGACGGACACGTGTCATTAGCCGATTATATTGGGGGGGGGGGGGAGAGAGAGAGAGAGAGAGAGAGGGCAAAAGTAATGAGACTCCATGCCGTGTCCATATATCTCGTGTCTGGAGTCTGGTTTCGTGCTTATGGTATTTGCATGCTTGTATGCTACTTACTGAAGGCAACCTGAGAAGTTACCATTTCCGCCCTTTCCAGAAGCATGCCAAAACCGCAGTCTGTCTCGTGCCGAAACCCATCTGACGAGTCGACCTGTGTCGCGCAAATCTCGCCCAATTCCCAACCCCGAGCAGCCTGTACTCAATAGTCACGCAAGATGAAAAGTACGTCTTCTACCTTAACCCTGCCAAGCAGCGAGTCTGGGTGAGGTCTGATGACCTGTTACCGACCTTCGTTCAGCGGGACTTCACGGCGAGAAGCACCTTCTGAGCTTTTGAGTCTGCGCCCATGGACCGCTATACTGGAAGCTGTTTTCCAAAAGCACCACGATGGACTCCAAGGCCATGGTAAACGAAATGGAAGAGATGGACCGGCAACTCGCATTATTGTTCGGTTTCAGCGCTTCAGGAAGGTCCTCCTCTTCGACAACGCCCACCCGATCGGGAACAAGTAACCACGGATAAGCTTGCCCAGCTGGGCTTTGTTCGCATGCCTCACCCACCGTATTCGCCAGACGTCTCTCCATGCGACTACCACTACTTCTTGAACCTACAGTACTTCCTGGTCGGAAGGGACACAAGGACCAAAGCAGTCCTTCACAACCATATCGAGCAGTTGATCAACAACAGGCCCAAGCAGTTTTGAAAGGATGGGATCAGGAAGTTGGCTGAGCGATGGCAGCAAGTCATTAACCTTAATGGCGGACACATTCCTCAGCATCGCTGAGTTGTAATTGAGTTATAGAGAGATAAAGAATTGTTTTTCAATTCGTCTCATTACTTTTGGCCCCCATAATATATAGTAGGATGGAGCCGAGTGGTCCTGAGCCCACATCGCCAGGCGGGCACATTTCTCCATCGGCCAATCACTGGAGACTGATCGTAGCATACCGGCGCTATCACCGAGGCGCTCAAGATGAAGTGCCACTCTTCGTGTTTTCCTCCTCTGACACGAAGAAGTCGGGCGAGAGAAGTGCCAGGGCGTGGCACCTGAGTTCCCATGCTCGCCATGCTCCTCCGCCTCGGCGAGGATAAACACTTCAACAACGCCTGGTGTAAATACGTTTAAGACAAGGTACGTGTTTCACTGCTGTTTTTTATCAGAAGCTGTTTCGGGTAAATATCTAGCTTCCTTTGAGTTGAGAATGAAATTTGTTCCCCGTAGCACGCTTCCGTCTTTCGAAAAGGCTCATGCAGTAATTTCGTGATCATAAGGCCTTGAAAACTGTTATCGATAGGTTGAGCGACGGCGTGATTGAGTGAGGGTTAGGGTGTTGGGGTGAGCATTCCAACCTCGCCTCGGGGTAACATAGAGTGTTGATCGCGTTCCTGACGTTCGTTTTTGACTTTCCTTTTCTCCTTCTTCAGCGTCTGCACCGCTTCGCTGCGGGATCCGCCCTTCCGAAGCCGTGACGCCACAATTCTCAATCCAGAGCTAAACCAGGGTGGACAGCGGCTACTTTCAAGTCCATCTAAAACGTGTCAGACCAGCGCTGCTTGAGCGCCTTCTAGGCCGCTTTCCAACTACCTCGAAGTTACGACTTACCTTGCGGACGCTGTCTCCTTCGCCACAGAGAACATGACCGCACCGCAGGCGAGCTTCGCGCACCTTTTCAGCTATCGGCGCCACACCGAACTTTTGTCGAATGGCATTATTTCGGATGGCGCCCATACACGTAGCACCACCGATGCATTCGATAGCTGTTACCGTGTGTTCAGTTAAAAATGTTACCCAAATGGGAATAAATGGCCTTGCGGAATATGAGACGGAAAGAAGGGCGCGCCGGTGGGAACCGAATTCACAACCTATCCCCGTGAAGCGAAAATGCTATCACTACAATGGCCAGACCGATGAGAGTGCATTGATAACCCTCGCTGACTGCTCAACGCGCTCAGCACTGCGTTCACCTAAAACTGCTGACACGGCAAACTTTAAGAGTTGAGAACTAGGACAGTGGTTTCATCTTGTAATCCTGACCTGTTTTTTGAAACAACCACCAGTCCTGGTAACTAATTGTAAATCTCCATTCAGATCTTCATAGGAAGGAGAAACCCTCTTCTGGTTAGTTAGTAAATAGACTCAAACTAGTGGTATGTGGAGAAGGTCATGATTCAGTGGAACTAGAGAGGAGTGTTTGCATACGTGGTGAAACTTACCGTTTTCAATCTCTTTTTATTACTACATAACACTGAAGTAGTCAAAATCACAACGTCCAAGTATATTACTGCGAACAAGCTGTTTTTCAGCACTGCATCCATTGTTTTCTGCAAGATAAAAGGTATTGTTCCCTTTGCGGCGAATTGAAGGCCATTCTTGCATAATGTTTAGCAGGTGCTCTTTTACTTGTCACACCCTTTTTACAGGCTGTGCTTTTTGCCCGGCTCAAACGCTCCCACCCTCCTTCCCCTTAAAGAAAACTTCGCAAGTGGCACCGCATGAGCAACGGGGCAGACATTCCACCTGAAACTCGCTGGATTTCGCCTCACATAACCGCACAGCCAAATTTTCAGAGGTGTCCTAAAATCAATGCTTAAAACACTGAAGGTGGATGCAAGTCCATCCCTCCTTTCGAAGAGTTTGCCAAAAAGTGTTCGAAATGAAAAAATAAGCACGATTCTGATTATTTTAAATGTAGAAGGACACACGAATTTCCTTCGGCTAAGGAAAACCTGTCAGTTATGGGAAAGATCCTCCTCTACCTAGAATTGCGCCCAGAGGTTGTATCAGTGAAGGACCTATTTCTACTCCTAGCAATGTAGGTCTTCACGACACTTTCACATGTAGCATGTTGTCGTAATCGAAAATTTTGAATCCCATCCTATTAGGTTGAGTCATAAATTTTGCAATAACACTTGCCTTCTAGCAAAAATAAGATTATACTACCAAAGACAAATGACTTAAACCAAGAGTTGCCGTTGTTCTCAATGAGTCTCTCCTGCTTTTCATGCTCTGAGTGGATTACATCTCTGTAGAGTTTGCCTGGCGTCGACCTGAAGAAGTCGCGTACCACCGCCGTGGCATCATCAGCTTCGGCGAGACGTCTGCCATGGAGGAAGTGATTTATCGACCGAAGCAAATTATGGTCATACGGCGCAGTGTCCGGGATGCATGGTGGATGCTTGATTTTGGTCCAGCCCAATTCCTTGATTTTTGGCAGCGTCCGATGTGCCGTAAGCGGTCGGCCGTTGCCATGGTGGAAGAAACAATGGCCCGTATCGATTTATTTCTCCACTAATTTTTGCTGGATGTAGTAGAGTTGTTGGCAAAAGCGAGGATGGTTTGACTACGTGGAGCAGCTCCTGGTGCAGACGACCACTACACATCCACCAAACCCACAGTTGGACCTTCATTCGGTGGAGCTCCGGTTTTGAAATCAGAACCACGGCTCGTTACGTTCATGCCATTGCTCTTCGGCTTCGCTGTTGTCGTAAAGCATCCGCTTTTTACCACTGGTAAAGATTCTATCCAGGCCCCCTCGCCTAACCCGGTGCAGGAGCTCTCGGCAGTCGAGAGCACAGCGATTTTCTAGGGTTTCCGTCACTGCATGAGGCATTGACGAAGGCGATTTTGGCGTCCTTCTGCAGCCGACAGGCAGTAGTTCACTGGGAGGTGTTGAGATTAGCGGTCGGTCCTAGTGTGGTTTGCGAAGAATTCGACTTGCGTAGGCGTCTTTCACTTACGGCAGCTCGTTTTCCCGGGAGAGGTTTGTCTTTGATGCCCTTCTGGGCGGAAAGGAACTTCTAATACCATCTCCAATAATTTAATCGGTTAGGAGTGAACTTGCCCGTTACTTCCTGAATGTGCTTGGCCACCGTCGCTACGTTGCTGCCGAGCTTGAACTAATTGAAAGTGAAATCACACACTTTTTCACTTTGAGTGGTCATCGTTCTAGTGAATAAACCCTTTCAAAAACGTAACGAAAATTAACGATTCATATCTCGAGACGATCGATAGGGAACATGTTTTCATACAAAATATAATACTTCAGCGGGTTTTCTTTGAATTCCAGAAAAAAACGGAAATGTTGCAAAAATTTTGACTCAACCTAATAGTGTGTGGAGCGGACGCTTTGTCTGTTCAGCTACAGCGCAAAATTGGCTAACTGATAAGTAAATGCGGTAAACCACCCTACGAAGAGGCAGTGTTTTCCAATCTCGCTTCAAGAGAACTCGCCCCGTATGGGATAGTTAGTCTATCGGGTAGTGTCCATTCTTCTCAAGGATGGATACAACGGTGCAAGTCTAGATAAGAAGGTTCACCCATTAATTGTTCACACCGTGTGGAATATTTGTTCAAAAGCGTTGAAAATATAAAGGTTAAATAGGATTACGTGTGCTTAATAGCGGTAGGAAAACACCTGACATTGTTGAGTAAATCTGTTAATTACGGAAAAGACGGAGTAGACCCTTCTTTAGGCTTGCACCGATCCGAGATTTTTCCCGAAAAAAGCATATTGTTCTTATACTCCTGACTCCCCCCTCCTCTCACTGTAGAGCAACTCGGATGTCAAGAATTTCTGCGCCCTCTACCACCCCCCCCCCCCCAACCACGTTCATGAATACGGCCGCTGCCCGACAGCTTTAACCCCTGTTCTTACGATTAGTTCATGCCTGAAGCATGAGCTCCCTTTTACCCCTCCAACGAAGCTGTTAAGCGTGTTAAGCGTAAGCATTACGACTCAAGAAGGACAAATAGACTGGGCTAGGATAAAGCTACCAGTTTTAAGAGTATGCAGGGTGGAAACTCGGAGGTGCAGTATCTTAATCGAGGTGTATACAACCTACGGCAGGACAGTATGTTGCACTTTTCTAGCAGTGGCCCAACAAAGCTTTAGTATCATGATGGGATATTTAACTCTAGCATGAGGATAAAGAAGGAAAAGTCATCCCTATAAGAGTGCACCACTTAATTGAGCAGAGCAATACGGAAAATGGGGGGGGGGGGGGTTACAGTCTCTGGTAAGCTTGGATATTTTCGATATTCAGCATGTGGTAGGACAGAGTATTTCGCTTTCCTAGTGGAGGCCCACCTCCACGCTAGAATTATGATATGTCGTCATAGGAATGCCCCTCAAACAAACCCGCTTTGCGCCTAATCCCCGTCGCCCCGTTATGATGCTGCTGATCCACTTGTTAGTGAAGGATGTTCAACAACGAAACCAATACGAAAATGCTCTTCCATTGTATGCACTGAGCTTCAAAGATTTCAAGGAACCCTAGGAGCATGTCTAATTATGAGATCTCAGCATTTGCATACCACGAAGGGAAAAACTACGGTAATTGGATCCGCTCGTGATTGCTCTTACTTCGCTCCGCCCATGTCGAGTGATTGGATGCAATTTGCACGGATTCGAATCTCGGATTTCGATTGTCAACTGCCAATGTTATTGCGCAGCCAATACTGGTCCACAGCAGACAGAGCATGCAAGGAAGAGTGCACCCGTCGCAGTCCTGGGACCTGATTCGTCAACGACTTACAGAGATTTAACGGAGAAATTACAGCCGAAATTCGTGAAAAAACGCGAGTTAACGCGGCTTTTCAACAGGCGATACGGTGAAATATTGGCATTATCAGGAATTTCGGCTGTAATTTCTCCGTTAGATTTCTGTAAGTCGTTGATGAATCTAGACCTAGGTTTGGTGGGATGCTCACCTCTTCAAAGTATAATTCGTATGAGAGTCGCGATATGGCAACCACTTAAGCAGCTCAACACTAGAGAAATGACCTCATCTCCCTCACTGCATTTTATTGATACCAAGAACCGCGATCTTTTCATCTCATTCATATCATACAAGTGCGAGACATGCCTTGCGCGCTTCGCGCGACTTTGCAGCATCACTGACATTTGGAAAGTAGTTTTTGTAAAACATAAAACACGCTAGCATCTAGGACTTGGCGCGTACTTCATCGGTATCGAGCCGTTTACCACTTCGGTACCTTCATCATAGACATTCCCTCCGGACCGGCAATTAACGTCGTTGGCTTGTGCTGCGCAGTACTTCTGTCCCTCAGGTTGCTCCTCCGCAGCCGTTCTCATGCTCAAGAGCTAGCTTTTTCCAGATATTGACCCCCTACTGGTCTCTTCTTGCTGGTTTCCCTGTCCTGGCGCCTCCTCCAGGGGCCGGATTCATCAACAATTAACCCGTGGGTATGCGGGGTTTAAGGGGTAGTGATAAGATAATAGTTAGGTAGAGATAAGGTAAGAGTCAGAAACGCAGGCTTCATCGTGGGTATCTCTACCCCCTATACCCGCGGGTTATTCGTTAATGAATCCGGCCCCATGCTGTTCCTCTTCTTCCTGGTTGCTTTCCTGGTCCACCCTAGAGGTCCTCCTTACTGCCCTTCTCCACCATCCCTTAGTGGTCCTCCCATGCTCACGGCAGACGTCGGTGACAGGATTCAGAATCAGGACGCTTGTTGCGCGACGTAAGGGGCCCGTCTTCTGAATCCAGAACCTCGGGAGACCCGTCTTCAGAATTCAGAAGCCTAGAAGCGGCGCAGTCGCGGCTGTGTCGAGCATGAACAGGCTACATATTATGTGACAGATTCTTTGTTCCCGTATGAATTCCCTTACGGCTCTCTTCTTGTTGGTTCCCCGTCCTGGGCCCGCTTCCAGGTCCCTTCTTCCAGGTAGATCCCTCCCTCCCCCCTCTGGGTCCTCCTTACTACTCTACCCCAATTAAGTAGCCCTCCCACGCTCACGACACGACCACGGCGAGTGTACGCCCATTGCGCGACATCGGTGTCACATCTTCTAAATCCGGTCTCCCTTACTGGTAATGGATCCCCTTGCTGATCCTCCTTACGGCCCTATCCTGATTGGTAACTCTCTACTGGTCACTCCTCATTGCCTAAACCCTTCTTGGTGCCACCTCCTGGCCTGTTTCATTGTTCCCTCTATAGACCCCATCTCCATGCCTCCTCCAGGTCGCTCCCTACTGGTCGCTGTCGGTTCTCCACCCTCGAAGTCCCCCTTCTACTCTTACCCCTTTAGTGGTCTTCTCATGCTAAGGGGTACGAAGTCGGCGGCACGGCTTCTGAATCTGGACGCTCAGAAATGCGTGCAGATGCTGTTGTGTTAAGCATTAAAGGTCTGCGCTTCCCCTGCTGCAGCAACATCCCACGTTCATTAGCAAATTTTGCCCGCTCTGTAGATCGTGAGGTGTATCTCACTCAGGTTAGATCATTCGACCGCCCCCGCTGTGGGTGATACGGCGTACATCACTTAGGTTAGATCACTGAAACGTCCGCTAACTCAATTATATAGTGGTAGAAGATAGAAGATAGAAGATAGAAGATAGATAGATACGAGTGTTGGTGGACGCTTAAGTCGTGTCCTCAGTATGCGAAATATGCGTAACCCTCAACAAATTTATTCGTGAAACAACTAAAAAAGAGGTTTACTAGATTGCTTTGCTGAACCACATGATTGGTGAGGTCCTCAGTATTAACCTGTATCACCTGTCACCTGTCGTCCCGTTGATCATCGACTTGCTCGAGCGGGCGCCAGCAGCGTCTCCATTCGTCCCTGTCGCGTGCCAGAGTGGTCCAATGGATCCTCCTCGCTTGAGGGACACGAAGAGCGTCATATCGGTCGTTCAGGGCTTTCACGAAGAAGTCCGACCAACGCGTTGGTGGGCGTCCTGGTGTTCTCTTGACATCCCGCGGAATCCAGTCGGTAACGGCTCTCGTCCAGCGGGTGTCTGCGAAGCGCATTACGTGGCCGGCCCACCTAATTTTCGACAACTTGGCCCACGCGACAGCGTCTCTGATCTTCGAACGTCGGCGAAGCTCGGAACTCTGGAGGCCTTCTCTCACTTGCGTGAGTCGTGTCACTCCGAGCATCGTCCTCTCGATTCCACGCTGCGCGACGCTGATCGCGTGTTCATCCTGCTTTCGCATAGCACAGGTTTCTGAGGCGTATGTTAGGGCAGGAAGAACGGTAGAGTCGAATAGGTGGGCACGGAGTCGAACGTTCTTCGTCTTCTTCGCGACTTCTTCGACGCTCTTAAAAGCTCCCCAAGCCGCTCGTTTCCTCCTGCTCAGCTCCGGCGCTAGGTCGTTGGCCATATTGACTTCGCGACCCAGATACACGTAGCTGGAGCATTCGGAGATGTTCGTTCCGTTGAGCGAGAATGGGGCATCAGAAACTTGTCCGTTCCTCATGAACATCGTCTTCGTAAGATTCAGCTGCTGTCCAACATTCCCACATACACGATCGAAGTCGGCCAGCATTCGGGAGGTTCTTCAGGTGTTCGGGTCTGATCCTGTCAGGGCCGGGTGCTGTACGTTTCTTCACCGACGAGATGGCGTGTCGGATCTCGGAAGGGAGAACAGAGGGAACGACGTATCCATCCTGCGGAAGATGGCATGGGGGCAGGTGGACGTGGCTATCGAAGAGATCGGAGTAGAAATCGTGGATGACCTTCTCCATGGTCCTTCTGGAAGAGGAGACGGTTCCGTCAGGACGTCGGAGAGCGGTCATCTTGGTCTTGAAGTTGGCGAAGTTTCGGCGGGCATTGCGGATGCTCAACCCTGCCTCTGCTGCTTCAGCCAACACTCCCGCCCTTCTCTCCTTGAGATCTTCCTTTATCGCCGCTCTGCATAGCTTCGCAAGCTCGGACGTCAGCTGGTAGTTGCCTGACTCTCGTGCTGTTCCACGCTGGCGTATAAGCTCGAGAGTTTCCGGAGACAGGTGTCTCTTGGTGGTCTTCAAGCTCTCGGCTCCCTTAGCACTATCTTGGAGATGGTGCACGAAGCCGTCGTATTCCTCGTCGATGCTGTCCATGACGGCATCTTCCCAAAGACCGGCAAGAGAGGTGTAAAGGTCCCAATTGATGGTCGTTCTGGGATTCCTCTTCTTGAACTTCGCGGCCTTCTCTCCTTGACGCGAAAAGCGAAACCTCGCGCGAAGGAGGCGGTGGTCCGATCCCGTGTAGAACTTGGGGACAACGGAGACGTCGGTCAGGCAATACTTGCGATTGAAAATGATGTGGTCGATCTCGTTGTGGAACTGGCCACCGGGGATTCCCAGGTCCATCGTAGGGAGGGAGGCTTCTGGAACTGCGAGTTTCCATGGATGGTCTTGGTCGACATGATAAACTCAGACAGCCTTTCACCTTGCTCGTTCCACTCCAAACCGTGGGTTCCAATGTGAAGTTCTACCGGCGACCTTCGCGGAAATCTCAGTATTAACAAGAGCATAATTTTGAGGTCAACCTTTTACCGATTCCGAAGAGACGCTGTGTGCAGTTGCATTTAAAAAACATTGGATCCCTTTTCAGTTGTTTTGGGCCTCTCGAAGTTCTGAGGCCGGATTCATCAACAATTAAACCAGTGGGTATGCAGGGAACAAAGGGTAGAGATTAGATAAGAGTCAAGTAGAGATAAGGTAAGAGTCAGGGACGCAGGCTTCATCGTGGGTATCTCTACCCCTATACCCGCGGGTTAGTCGTTGATGAATTCGGTCTCTGGAGTGTCGTTCCATTAAGAATTGCCCTGTCAGTTTTCTAGATTGTTTACCACTTTCACGGTGTTCCGTGACACCATGCTTGTTTGGCACAAACTAATCCGTTTAAATATCTCACAGTGACTCCCCCCTTAACTCTATTCATTTCTATTATATATAAAGTCGACGATTTCCCGTAAGTCGCGACTTGGTCACTCAGAACGTCTTCAGACGTTACTTCTGAAGAGTCTCGTTAGTACTTGTTGCTCACATTGTATCCTAACACGGCTCGAACGGAATTGATGTTGACGGGAACCTGGTGGTGCAGCTCGAAAAACGGGCGATGACTTATTCCAGTGATAGCTTCGCATGATCTTCTTCTTTTTCTTCAGCATTTGTCCCGCTTCGTTGCGGGGTCCGCTCTTCTGGTTTCATGACGCCACCTTTCGCGGTCCTGTGCTTCATCAGGGTGGACGCCAGTTACTTTCATGTCCATGTGTAACGTATCCGACCAACGCTGCTTCGGGCGCCCTCTAGGCCGCTTTCCTGACACTTCCAACTCAAGGCCTATCTTGCGGACGCAGTCTTCCTTTCCACTCAGAACGTGGCCGTACCGTCGTAAGCGAGCTTTGCGCATCTTGTGGGCTATCGGCGCTGCACCGAACTTCTGCCGAATAGCATCATTTCGGATGTGGTCCATGCGGGTGACTCCAGCCGTCCAGCGCAGCATCTTCGGCTCCATGACGCTGAGGCGCGTTTCAACTTCCTTAGTCGCAGGCCAACACTCAGCGCCGTACGTCCCTACCGGCCGCATGACGGCTCTGTAAATCTTCGACTTCAGGTGCTCTGGTATCTTCCTATCGCAGAGCACACCAGTCAGCGAACGCCACTTGGACCAAGCTGCACTCACCCGTGAGTTCACTTCAACCATCAGACTGCCGTCAGACGCTATTGCTGATCCCAGGTATTTAAACACCGAAGTGCGTGCAAGCTCAGTGCCGTCAATCTTAATGGAGTCGGACTCGTTTACGTCAGTCGTTAGGTACTCGGTCTTTTTGACGTTCAATTTGAGTCCGAACATCGCCAGGCGGTCGCACCAAGCTTGCACCTGCCGCTCGAGATCATCTTTATCTTCGCAGGCGAGCATCGCGTCATCAGCATAGAGCAATGTCCATGGGACAGGCTTCTGAAGATCTCTCGTAATGGCATCCACGACGACACCAAAGAGGAGTGGAGAAAGCGCAGAACCTTGGTGCACCCCAGCAGAGATGGGAAACTCCAGGTTCCAGCTGCTGCTTGCCCTCTACTCTTTGGGCAAGAGTAGAGCATCCGCACCCACTCTATGAGTTCCTCAGGTACGTTGTGTTGTCGCAAGGCGTACCATATAACCTTACGCGGTACGCAGTCGAAGGCCTTCTCCAAGTCAAGAAAGGCGATATGCACCGGCTTCTGACTCTCGCGATGCTTCTTCACGAGGAGGCGGGCGGCGTGTATAGCATCAATGGTCCCACAACCAGACAAAAACCGCACTGATTGTCGGAAAGCTTGACGATTTCACGAATTCGACTATCCAGGATGTGCTCGAAGATGCATGCTGTGCGAAAGCAAACGAATCGGACTGTAATTGGAGCAGTCTGCAGGACTGCCTTCTTCTTTCAAATCGGGAACGTCGTACTTTCCTGCCAAACATCAGGCACCTTCTTCTCCGCTACAAACTTGGCCAACTACTGAGCAGAGTACCAGAACTTCGACTTCCAAACATCGGCTGCCAGATTATCCGGTCCTGTCGCCTTGCATGACTTCATCTTCTTCAGAGCCGCTTCTGTTTCCTCCACGGTGATCTTGTGAACGGGACCGTGAACAGAATCCACAGAAGGGATGGCCGGGTGAGGAAACTCCATAGTGGAAATTTCCTCAAAGTAGTCACGCCATCGCTTCAGCGCGTTTTTGCGGTCTGTCAGAAGATGGCCGCTCTCATCATTGATGCCAAAGAACTTTTCAGTTCTTTGGCATCAATGATTAGTTCAGTTTTGAGTAGCTCAGTTTGACGATGGCGGGTTTTAGCAAGTCGGTACAAATACTGCTCACCATCGCGCGACTCGAGCTTCTCGTTGACATCACTATAGTGAGTGGCTTTCGCAACAGCCACGACTTTCTTTGCAGCCTTCTTCGCCTTCTGATACTTATGCCAGTTGTCGGCTGTTCTATCGCTGAAAAATACACGATCAAGCGATTTCTTCTCTCGAACCTTCGCTTTCACATCGTCCGTCCACAGCCATGTCTGCTTGTCGACCTTGCGTCGCCCAGGCTTCGTTATGCCGAGTTCCAACCTTGCAGTTTGGCGTATCGCGTCGGTTGCTTTCTTCCAAGTTTCGTCGACAGTCGTGACTGTCGGCAACCGTACGCGGGAAATCACAGCTGCTTCCTTCTCTTTCATTCGCCACCACTTGATTCTCGCAGCACCGCATCGCTCAACCTGCTGCATCCTCGGAGGGGGGATCTTAAAGGTGCAGACCAGCGGTCGATGCTGTGGGGCGACCGTCTCATACGGCACGATCTTCGCGTCTCTGACAATGCTTCGGTCGCGATCCTTGACAAGGACAAAGTCTATCTGAGACTTGGAGCTCCCACTATAGTATGAGATGAGGTGGGAGTCGCGTTTTCGGAAAACGGTGTTCACAATGGTGAGATTATGCGATTCCGCATACTCAAGAATGCGCTCACCATCGGCGTTACGAGACCCGTATCCGAAACCACCATGACAGCTGTACCCGTCCTTCGCAGCACCTACGTGCCCATTAAGGTCACCAGCGACTATGATGACATCTTTCGGCGGTATCTCTGCTGTCTTCTCATCAAGCAGGCTCCAAAACTCTTCCTTGGCTTGATCGGAGCAGCCACTCTGCGGAGCATACGCAGCTTCGTATGATAACCCTGAGGAAACAACCGGCTGGAATACGCCGTAGTTTTTTTGTAAAACGGAAAGTAGTTTTTGTAAAACTTAAGGTTCGCTATCAACTAGGATCTGCAGCGTACTCTATTGGCATCAAGCCGATCACCACTTCCGTGCGTTCATCATAGACATTCTATACGGACCGTACAGTAACATGTGTCCATACGTCCTTGAAAAACCTGCAAAAGTTGAACTCTAACGCCATTGATTTGTGCTGTGCAGTACCTTTGTCCCTCAGGTTGCTCCTCCACAACCGTTCTCATGCCCAACAGCTTGCGTTCACGGATATCCTTGACACGGCTTCCGAATCCTGACGCAAGGTTCCCCCTCACTCGTTTCTTCATAGTGGGTCTAATTGCTGGTCCGCCTTTACTGGTCTTCCCCCCCCCCCCTCCCCCTTCGCTCCCCCACCTTCCTGGGGTAAATAGTGGAAACCACCTCCTTGTTTCCATTATTGACCCCTTACTGGTCTCCTCATGCTGGTTTCCCGTCCTGGTCTCTTCTCCAGGTTGTTTCTTTTCTTCCAGGTAGCTCTCCTGGTCCACCCTAGAGGCCTCCCTTATTTCCCTTCTCCACCACCCCTTAGTGGTCCTTCAATGCTCACGGCAAACGTCGGTGAGACGCATTCGGAATCAGGACGCTAAAAAACGCGCACAGTTGCCGCTGTGTCAAGCAAGAGGAAGCTGCAGCAGCATCCCATGTTGAATTCTGAATGCGGCCGCTCGTTGTACGACGGTCACCTCTTCTGACTCCAGATGCTTGTTTCGCGAGGAAGGGGATCCTCTTTTGGATCCAGACGCTCAGAAAGCGCTCAGATGCCACTGTGTCAAGTGGGAGGCTGCGCTTCCTCTGCTGCAGCAGTACCCCATGTTGAAAGGATATTTTGTCTGCGCGGGGTTCGATGAGGCATTGATGGGGGTTCTATCCTGCGTGAGATACGCCTCATCATTTAAAGCGCGGGCAAGACAGGTGATTTTCAGTTTTATTTTGGGCGCGTGTAGCGCAGTCGGAGGAGGCGCCGGCTCGCGTGCACCCGATACCAGGTTCCTGGTTCGGATTTCCTGCCCAGGCGAATCAAGCCTTCCATCCCTCCGGGGTCGGTGAATTGGTACCAGACTTGTCTAGGAGGTATAAAGCGCTGACTTGTTCATCGACTGGCTACCGCAAGTCATCGTATGGCCAAATACGCATTCAAATCGCCTCCACGACATCCCGTAGAAGTAGAATGCGTGGCGCATCCCAAAAGGGATTGAGTAACGCCGTCCTTTATCCTTATCCTTTATTAGGGGGGGGGGGGCAAAAGTAATTGAAAAAATTCTTTATCCCTCTATGACTCAATTACAACTCAGCGATGCTGAGGAATGTGTCCGCCATTAAGGTCATTGACCTGCTGCCATCGCTCAGCCAACTTCCCGATCCCATCCTTCCAGAACTACTTGGGCCTGGTGTTGATCAACTGCTCGATATGGTTGTCAAGGACTGCTTGGGTTCTTGTGTCCCTTCCGACCAGGAAGTCCTGTAGGCTCAAGGAGTAGTGGTAGTCGCATGGAGAGATGTCCGGCGAATACGGTAAGTGAGGCTTGTGAACGTAGCCCAGCTGGGCAAGCTTATCCGGGGTTACTTGTTCCCGATGGGTTGGGCGTTATCGAAGAGGAGGACCTTCTTAAGGCGCTGCGACTGAATAAGTTCGAGTCGCAGGTCCATCTCTTCTATTTCGTTTACCACAACCTTGGGGTCCATCGTCGTGCTTTTGGTAAACAGCTTCCAGTATACCGGTCCATGGGCGCATACCCAAAAGCTCTGATGGTGCTTCTCGCCATTAACATTTCGCCGAACGAAGGTCGGTAACGGGTCACCAGGCCTCACCCAGACTCGCTGTTTGGCAGGCTAAAGGCAGAAGACGTACTTCTCATCTTGCGTGTCTATTGAGTCCAGGCTGCTCAGGTTTGGGAATTGGGCGAGATTTGCGCGACACAGGTCGACTCGTCAGACTGGGTTTCGGCACGAGACAGACTGCGGTTTTGGCATGCTTCTGGAAAGGGCGGAAGTGGTAACTTCTCAGGTGGCCTTCAGTGAGTAGCATACGAGCATTCAAATACGATAAGCACGAAACCAAACTCCAGACACGAGATATATGTACACGGCATGGAGAGTCTCGTTACTTTTGGTCCCACCAGTAGATGATAGATAGATTGATGGTTGGTTGATTGATTAAATGGGACAGACTGCATGGTCGCATGACTACGGGATCCTTTGACGATTTCCTCCAAACCACGCCAAGGACAACGGGCAAGGTCCAGTGAGATGCGAAGTGAGAAGGCTGAGTCTAGGTCGGCAAGGGAAGTCGCGTCAGATCCATAGTCGTTATTAGTACTGATTGCCCATGGTCATGACAAGATTTTTAGGCATAACGAGGACGAATTCATTCGGTGCCTGCTGTAGGAGGAAGCACTCCTGTTTTCGAAGGTTCCTCCTTCAAAGGCTTCAGATCAAACCAGCAGCTGGTTTGCCGCCGAGGAGTATTCACTGGATCCGATCGAAAATCATCGGATAATTGGGTCACTCGGATAACGGCAAATGTGAGAATCCCGGATTTTCGGATGATCCGGATAATGACAACTTCGCGGACCCCGGATTTCGGGTATCCGACTCATGAACGCAAGATGTAGTTTATTAGAATACCACCATTCCTTAAGGAGGAACCCATTCTTTAACAACAATAACAACAGTGCATGTATCGAAAAACTCCCACTTCTCGTCAAAGAAGGAAACATCGAAGAGCTGAATCATTCCAAGATGAATTATTCTATGATCCGAGCTGTCCGAAGTGCCATTATTAGATGGGTGGGGGGGGGGGGGGTCACCATGCATTGGTCTACGGAGAAAATGCCCGAATCTCACGGCGCGCGTTGCGTGCGGAGAAAATGTCCGAAATAGGGAGAAAATGCCCGCGACCAGGGGAGAAAATGCCCGGGTTGACGAGAAAAATTTATTGCACATCACCATGTGGTGAACAGCAAAAGCGCCGTAATAAAGAAAACAACTTTGAGCGGTAAACAACACTTAGGAAACTAAGAAAACTTTGAAACTGTGGAAAAACCCGTACATTAGGAGAGGCTTAACGGACGTATCGTTACTACAATACCGCCCGCGTCGCGCGGTCAAAAAGACGGTTTGCGACGGAAAAATCCGTCGCAAACGGAAAAATCCGTCGCAAACCGTGGCATGCTCATAACTCCTTTAATTTTGAGTAGTTTCAGAAACAGTTGGTACCATTCGATTCGTCTCCTCGAGATCTATAAAACCATGTATAAAACTTTACTAGGCCACTGCGTTTTCGCTGTGGGTGGCCTAAAATAATAACTGCAGCAGGCTTTTGCAATTGGAGCACCTTATTTTCCAGGACGTGCATGTGACTTGCAATGCTTTCGGAGTATCTCAAGCATGGCGTGCGTTGTCAGTCATGCCTGGAATGTTCCGAGAGTGCGCTGTGCGAAATGCATGTAGGATCGAACTAATCAATCGAATGAGCGGAAGCATGCTCACTGGGTTTCTATCTTCACTTTCTGGAAAATGTAAAACCTTTAAGAATATTTCGAAAAGTTTAGAAAAATTTTCCAGACGCTCTGCTCGGGAATTGCTTCAATCTGTCCCGGCGAGACTTATGAGTGCACCGTGTGCAATGCGTGTAGAGATGAACCTATCATCGAGTGGGTTCGACAACTGGTAGAGTGAGCGTTTGGAGAATTCTATCATAAATTTTCAGCAGCCCTACTTAGGAATTGCTCTAATGCTGTCCAGCTAGCCTTTAGAGTGCGTCGTGAACAATGCATATAGATTGCACGCGCGGGCGTGTTCGGAGATTTTTTCCAAATTCAGTCGACCCCTGCGGGAAGACGCAGAGAGCTAATAGCCTACAAATGCATAGGCGAGCAGAACGCTTAAGGTTGTTTACGAAGGCATGTTCGCAACTCCTTAGCTGATTAAACTGCCTTAGCACCAGCTTCCATTTTAGGGCGGCGGGGGTTTAGTGTTGAAGCTTCCTGCGCCATTATTCGCCCAGGTTTGAGTGTTCGACACTCGCAGTTTTACCTTTCTGTTCGACATGAAAAGCGCTATCGAATGGTATCAATTTCGACCGATTTTGGAAATATCAATTTTTTTACAATTTCCCAGCGAGGACGGGAGCGCTGCAGGCCGAGCCTGCGCGGACGATGACGTCACCGAAAATCGATATTTTCGAAATTGGCCAAACTTTCTCGTCCAATATCATCTAGGGGTTAACTGGGGCGCTGATTACGAACCCGACGTCCGTTTTTGAAAATTCCGCCGATTTCGGTAGGTTTTGGATATTTTTTCAGGATAATTGGAGGTGGTCGGGACAGGATCACCGATTTTGCTCAAACTTCGTATAGGGGCGGGACTTATTCGGGGTGCCGAACACGATGCCGAAGTTCATTCGGACGCTTACGGAAGGAGACCGCCCATACCGATAACTGAGGGTGATCGGTGGTCCTGACACGACCACCCTCAAACGAGAAGTAACCAACTGAAATCGGCGGAATTTTAAAAAAGGGACCTCGGATTCGTAATCAGCTCCCCAAATAACCGCCTAGATGATTTTGGACGAAGTTTCCACGAGGAAATTTCGCCAATTTCGAAAATATCGGTTTTCGATGACGTCATCGTCCGCGCCGGCTTGGCCAGTGGCGCCCACGTCCTCGATGGGAAATTGTCAAAAATCGATTTCATTGGAATTTGTCGAGAGCGACACCATTCGATAGAGCTTTTCATGGTGAACAAAACGGTGTTATTGGGAGTGTATAAAACTCAAATGTGGGCGAGTAAGAGGGCAGGAAACTTCAATCGCAAAGCCCGCCGCCCTAAAATGGCAGGTGAGGCTAAAGGCCGCCACAGACTTCTGCGGTGCCGCTCGGCGGCGCCGCTGCCCTATGCTTAACCATAGGGCAGAGACGCAGAGCTCGCCTCCAGCGGCGTCGCTGACCGGCGCCGCTGGCCGGCCGGGGGCACCGGCGGCGCCGCTGCCCTATGCTTAACCATAGGGCAGAGACGCAGAGCTCGCCTCCAGCGGCGCCGCTGACCGGCGCCGCCGAGCGGTGCCGCAGAAGTCTGTGGCGGCCTTAAGGCAGTTTAGGTAGCTGGCGAGTTGCGAGCATATCGTCTTAAAGCACCTTAGGTGTTCTGCTAGACTACGCATTTGTATGCCCTTGGCTCGTCGTGTCTTCGCGCAGTGGTCGACCGAAATGGGAAAAAATTGGGTCGCACAAGCCTCACCTGCATTTTCGAGCACTGTAATTTAGACCATTCATGAGCTATACCGTTCTGCTTTAGAACACGTCAAGAACCTTGTACTGCCTACAAAGTCCTCGAGTTGCAGCCGAAACGATTTGACCCTGATAGAGTTATTGAAGCTACGAACTCGCCCGCGCGTGCATTTGCGAGTGGTCGCCCCACTGCATTGATAGGTTCTATACTATATGCATTGTTCACAGCGTACTCTAAAGTCTCGTCGGGACAGAATACAGCAATTCCTGAGTAGGGCGGCGAGCGGAAATTTCTAATCGAATCTAATTTCAAACGGTCCTATCGTATATGCATTTTGCACGGCGCACTCTCTCTTCTCGCTTCTTAAAACCTCTACATTTGTATAAGCTGCTGTCAGTGTGTGCACTAAAGCACCTAAAGAGGGTAAGCGTTGCTGTTTAGCACGACATTTGAACCGCTTCCGCTCACTCGATTGATAGGTTCGATCCTACATGCATTGTGTACGGCACACTCCAAAGGCTCGTCGGACTGCCTGGAGCAAATCCTAAGTAGGACGGCCGGGAATTTCATATAAAATTCTCCAAACGGTGCAAGGTAGTCTTTTATAGATTTTACATTTTCCGTTAAATGAAGATAGAAACCCAGTGGGCATGCTTCTGCCCATTCGATTGATAGGTTCGATACTATATGCATTGTGCACGGCGCACTCTCGGAACATTCCAGGCATGACAGAGCACTGACAACGCACGCCATGCTTGAGATACTCCGAAAACACTGCACGTCCTGGAAAATAAGGTGCTCCAATCGCAAAAGCCTGCTGCAATTATTTTTTTTAGGCCACCCACAGCGAAAACGTGGTGGCCTGGTAAAGTTTTATACATGATTTTATAGAACTCGAGGAGACGAATCGAATGGTACCAACAGTTTCTGAAACAGCTCAAAACTAAAGGAGTTATGAGCATGCGACGGTTTGCGACGGATTTTTCCGTCGCAAACCGTCTTTTCGACCGCGCGACGCGGGCGGTATTGTATTATACAGTGGTCTATTTCCGCAACGTTTCATTCGTATCAAAGATCTAATGAGAAGTTGATCGCTAAATTTCATGTTCGAAAAACACTCTAGATTTCGAGAAGGTGCCTTGAAAGATTTTTGGCGAGGTGCTACATCGTAGGTTCTGGTCATTTTAATAACATTTTTGGTAAAACCTATGTTGCAACTAACCATTGCCCGGACCAGGAGCGAAAATGCCCGTAACCAAGGGAAAAAGTGCCCGCGACCAGGGGAGAAAATTCCCTGGCTGACGAGAAGAATCCTTTATTCAGATATTTGGAAATATCAGAAAAACAGCAACAAAGCGAATCAAAATAGAAGTCCTATACTGAGAAAAACTTTAATAAAGAAGAGCACAACAAGTATTACGATACCAAAGGTGTATCAGATGAGAATCACATGAAAAGCAATGAATGTTGAAATATCTATGTTCCAATCCTGTTTTATTAAAGAAGGAAATGATTGGTCAAAAATAAACACGTCGTCAGAAAGACTCAGTAAAACCTCAGTAAAACCTAAAAACCATTTCGTAAATAAATTCCCAAATAAGTTCTGCCATTTTTTCATTTTCTACTTCTCATGACTTTGAAGCGCATGTACTTTACTGTTCACTCCATGTGGCGTTCATGTGGCTCAAAAACAAACTCAAAAATTGAGGTGGCCTACAGTTCCGCAGCTCAATGCTTCGAAAAGTAATTCCTTACCAGGTACCGTCGATGTGCTTGTTTTCTAGTTCTATGTGCTAGAAATTGAGATCTGGGCGAAAATGCTTCTTTCGCTCCTTTCGGTGTTTTCAAGTGTTCTTTTCACATAAAACACCGTTGGTAATAATTTAACTGTTGAGCATGCCTTTTATAACGAGAATCTTTCCTCATATTCTCTAAAGCTTCTCTATCACGGTAAGACCATCAAGTCTGCTAGGGAATCCAAATGATGGTGACACAGTTTCAGCTGCCACGCCCACGATTTCCATGCCCTTTACTCGACGGCATGAGAAAAATACCGTATCCCTGTCCACATGATTACCATGTGTTTTGTTGTAGTGGACCCTATCGAAAACCGTTCAGTGGCCGCCGATATTTTCTCCCCTGGCTGCGGGAATTTTCTCCCATGGTTGCGGGCATTTTCTCGCACCGAAACAGACGCGGCGCGGTTCAGGCATTTTCTCTCGTAATCCCATGCATTCAGCGGTCTTCCTCCTTCATAAGAAAGCATATGAATGTCGAATTACATCAGAAATGGTCTAACACACAATTTGCCCCGAATGCTATCTCCTGTATCACCTGTTTCACCTGCCGTCTCGTTGATCAGCCGACTCGTCAGAGCGGGCACCAGCAGCGTCTACATTCGTCGCTGTCGCGTGCCAGAGTGCGAGTCCAACAAATACTCCGCTCTCGAGGGACACGTAGAGCGCCATATCGGCCGTTCAGGGCTTTCACGATGAAGTCCAACAAGTGCATAGGTGGGCGTCCTGGTGGTCTCTTTACATCCCGCGGAATCCAGTCGATGACGGATCTCGTCCAGCGGTGTCTACGAAGCGCATTAGGCGGGCCGGCCCACCTAATCTTTGACGACTTGGCCCAAGAGACAGCGTCTCTAATCTTCGACGAAGCTCGGAACTCCGGACTCCGGTCACTGCGAAATTGAGCAGCAATCGCTCCATTTCAGCTGTTTTGAAAAATGCATAAAAAATTTATTATCTAATGCAATAACTTTGAAAATTCAAATGACGTCTGCTTTCCATAGAAGACGCGATGACCAGGATGTCACCATGTCGTTGCCATGCCTGAAAAAGCTTCATTTAATTGATTTCTGTGCGAAAAAATTTATTGATTGAATAACAATAATAATAAATTCATTATTTGCAGACCTCTGCTTGCAGCACTTGCAAAGGAACGATCGCTCCGAGGGAATTTGTCTTACTAGGGAAGGGTTTCGACCTCCCATGGAATTTCAAGATGATACCAGGATCATTAGAAAGAGCTCGGAATCTGATAACGAATATGGGTGTTAAAATTGCAAAATGAAATTCCTGAGCGAGTTATGCCTGCCGAATGCGACGAGCCTCACCACAGGCCGGCCGTGCGATGTACCTGGCGCGAAAATGGTGAGTCATCGGGGTCCCGTAAGAGAGGACAGCCAGCTGCTGCGGTGGCGTAGGGGTAGTGCTCCTCCTCGTCAGGTGCGACGTTGTTCGTTCGGTTCCCATTGCTGCGGTTTTTTGCACACCATAATTTATCTTCGAAATGATCTTTTGTTCTGAATTATGACAAATATTTGATTAAATAGCGAGGAAAACTACCATACACGCTTGTAAAAATGCTTGAAGGCAAGAAACTGGTATGGTCAAATTTCATTTTTTCTTTTTTTTCACATTTCCGCAGCATGGTCACTATGAAGCTCCAAACCTTGTGGTCAGAGCGGCTACTTCACACATAATGACCAAAGACCACATGGTCGATTGGATCAAGACTTGCGCATTTAACTCAAGGAGTAATCAAGAAGTCTACCTCATCGTGGACTCATGGACATCTTTTCGTGATATAGAAACCATTGAGAAAGCTGTCGCCGAAGGTGCGTACATTTACAACCATCTCTCAACACATTAGTGAAATAATCTTTCTGATTTACTGTTATGGTCATCTAGCAGGCCGCCATATCACTGTGCGCAATATTCCGGCCGGGGCTACATCGCTGATTTAACCTCTAGACGTTTTTTTCTTCGGTCCGATGAAAAACGTTATGAAAATGGTCAGGTCGTTTGCTATGGCAAATAGCGTGGAGTTCAACATGACCCAGAGAGACAATCTACTGAAGGTTCTATCGCAGATTTACTGTATGTTTTGTGCCCCTAGGTTCCCAAACTTTTTAAAATACTCGTGGCATAAGGCAGGGTACATCGATGATTACCCAGGTGTGTTTGTCACTCCTGGTGAATATTTGTTTGATCTTGCTACAATTGACTGTTTTGCTGCTGGTTGTAGAGAGGCTGCATTAGATGTGCAGTGTGTGAGCAACATGTCTGCTTCACACATTTTTTTGCTTTGTTCCACGAATCCAAGGTTGTTAGAAACACCTCTAGTTGTTCAATATATGATTTGGACTCTACTTGCGCAAAATAGTAAATAGAAATTTGACCATACCAGTTTCTTGCCTTCAAGCATTTTTACAAGCGTGTATGGTAGTTCTCCTCTCTACTTAATCAAATACGCGTCGTAATTCAGAACAAAAGATTATTTCGAAGATAAATTATAGTGTGCAAAAAACCGGCAGCAATGGGAACCGAACCAACGACGTGGCACCTGACGAGGAGGAGCACTACACCCACGCCACCGCCGCAGCTGGCGGTCCCCTCTTACGGGGCCCCGATGACTCACCATTCTTGCGCCAGGTGCATCGCACGGCCGGCCTGTGGTGAGGCCCGTCGCATTCGGCAGGCCGTAACTCGCTCAGGAATTTCATTTTGCAATTTTAACACCCAAATTCGTAATCAGCATTCCGAGCTCTTTCTAATGATCCTGGTCTCATCTTGAAGTTCCATAGGAGTTCGAAACCCTTCCCTAGTTAGGATCCAAATCGTAGTACGACCCCCATCCATCTTGAGTCAAAGTGCGACCCCCCCCCTGCGTTTCTCGCACCCCACGCTTGAGCCTGCTCCGGAGGCCTTCTCTCACTTGCGTGAATCGTGTCAGGCCAAGCATCGTCCTCTCGATTCTACGCTGATCGCGTGTTCATCCTGCTTTCGTACGGTCCAGGTCTCCGAGGCGCATATTAGGGCAGGAAGAACAGTGGAGTCGAATAGGCAGGCACGGAGTCGGACGTCCTTCGTCTTCTTCACGACTTCTTCGACGCTCTTGAAAGCTCCCCAAGCAGCTCGTTTCCTCGTGTCCAATTCTGGCGCTAAGCCGTTAGTCATAATGAATTCGCCACCCAAATAAATACACGTGGCTGGAGCATTCGGAGATGTTCGCTCCGTTGAGCGAGAATGGGGCATCAGAAACTCGTCCGTTTCTCATGAACATCGTTTTCGTAAGAATCAGCTGCAGCCCAACGTTCCCACATACACGATCGAAGTCGGCCAGCATTCTCTCCGCCTGATCGATGCTTGGTGTTATGAGTGAGCACGATGTCGTCAGAGAAGCGAAGATGGTGCGATAGCTGGCCGTCGATCCTCACTACTGTTTTCTCATTCTAGTTCGCGCATGATGCTTTCGAGGGTGGTGCTGAAGAGTTTCGGGGATATGGTATCCCCCTGCCGAACCCCTCTCTTTACGCCGATTACGACGTCGTTGTAGAATGGTCAGATCTTGGTCGTGAATCCATCGTACAGCTCTCGAAGGACTGTGATGTACTGAGTAGGAACGCCCTGAGTGAGCAGGGCTTCTATGACCGTTCCAGTTTCGACAGACGACAGAGTCGAATGCCTTCTTCAGATCAATGAACACAAGGCACTGAGGCAATTTGTACTCCCGCAATTCTTCGATGAGCTTCGTACAAGGAGAAGCATTCTCGAAGAACGATACGAACTAGGAGTATAGATTCAGGCGCAGCCAGTAATACTCACTGAATCCCTGCACAGCCTTAGAGAATGTTCCGATGGTGTCTATAAATTCAAGCAAGACAGTTGAAACAGGCGAACAGTGGACAATGAGGCTTCATCGTGTTCGGTACTCTGAAAGGCTAGTTTCTTACTACTGGGAACATTAATCAGGACTTTAGCTGTGAAACGGAACTGAGGAGTAGTGTTGAATACTCCTAGAATAATTAGGTCGTACGATAATTTCGAGGTTCTCTGACGAAAGCGATTTTCTGTTTTCTGGGAAAATTTTAAAAAATTCCACCCATCCCTGATGGGATGTTAGCTTATTACGAGATGCCTCAGCGGGACTTCCAAAATCGAAAACCAGATCGAATTTCCTGACCTACAGCTTTATTAGGGATCTAACTCCTTATAAATAATTTATTATTTATTAAGGGAGTGCGCTGACTTTCGAGGATGTCTGTGGAAGCGTGTGGAGGACCTATAGCTCTTCAAAGTCCTATAGCACCTATCATTTCCTGCAAGATAACGTCTTGAGACCCAATGGGTGTTGTATGCTGTGCGTTGTTTTCATGTTTAACGTGTGCAAATGCACTGCGTTTCTCTGACATTTTTCTGCTCGCTTACGCGTTGAATAAACTGATTTGACTCATTGTTTCCTTCTAATGGCACCTCATGCAGCTCGGGCTGGAGAAGCGTATACGCCCAATGCGGCACTAAACGCAGTTGATGCTGAGAGAGGCGTCTCCGGTGCAGTCGTAAGGAGCACTTAATTTCGGGCAAAGCCCTTCTTTTGTCCGCCAGCTTCCACCGCGCAATTCGAAGGCCTGTGCTTCACTGAACCACAAAGAGATGTTGTCCCAGATGCAGAAGAATCCGGCAGCCTTCAGGGTCCTACCTGGCTCCCACTTCCCAAGCCACGTCGTGCTCCACGCCAGGGACGCTCGTTTGTTCCTTGCTCCACATCCGCTACGGTATTTTGGAGACGTTTCGCTGTCGTCGGCGTCAGCCTTATTTGGAAATTCACGTTATCGAAGGAGCACTCGACGGCAACTATCAAGCAGCATACCGTGTCATAAATTTCTGGGACTGACAGGAACTAACACCCACTCCTACCACATTCCATCTGATTGTTCTCATTCATTGACTCCACTGCTGTTTTTGACGAGCACCGCCTATCCTCCTGTTCTAGGTTCCCACCATTAGCTGGCTCTTCTCTGGATGAAATCACTCTCCCAGATGTCTGACACACCACCTCAGAAGCACCTTTATTCTATTTTTAAAGACAACAACAAAAAAATGATCACAGAAGCCGAGTCATAAGTAACAACCTGACGCATGGAATTGGGAAAATCTGACGAAGAAGACATCAAGAGCCCCGTACGTTTCAACAGCAGTAGACTAGGTCGTGACTCCGGGGTATTTAAGTGATACCAGCTCTGTGCACGGAAGACAGAATCGCACGTGGACGACTCAGGATTTGGCTGCTGCTGCTCTTTTTTCCTCCCTTTGTTTTCTCCACGACGAGCCGTCAAGACTAATCCACTCCAACCAGTCATCGCAGATCGTCCTGTTCTCCTGGAAATGAAACCGGATCAGCGAGGCGAGCGCTTACCACAGCACTGTCCTCAGTGCACCTCCGGCCACACCACCAGACAGGGCGATTTGGCCGCTTGCCACAAAATGAGATTGCGCAGCTTGGAATTCTGCTAACAAGGGACCCGTCTCAACGGTACACCGCAACGGCAACCTTGCACGAAGAACCTCCATCCTCCGAATAGTAACACAACATGTACTGCTTTTGTCCCGAGGCAAACGAGCAAGAGGCACTCAAAATTTCTTATGGATAACGAGGATAAACTCCGCGGCGGTGGCAACGCGGCTTCGATGGTGCAGTGGAAGAGATGCTGCTTCATGGACGCTACGTGGAGGGTTTAGTTTCAGCACCAAGCCAGTTCCTTGGACTTTGTTTTTCTCTATTAAAGCGTGTGTTGCGTTTATTTCTCATGCTGATTTCTGTAATTTTTAGAGAAATGTTAAAAAGGAGAAGATTGAGCTAGCGCAAAACATTCCAAAGAGGATGATGTGCTTTACATGTCCAGTCTACATGTCTGCATTTATACTTTTTATATATCGTTTGAAAAAGTAATTCTCTTTTGAAGGTCATAAAACACTGTCCAAAAAATAATTGAAGAATAGGACCTGTTCGTAAGAATAATTTATGTCTTCTGAACACTCCACTTTAATGCCCTGAAAATTAGCGAAAATCAGAACGAAAAAAATCCCAATATAAGATCTTGCAGAGCAAATCGTCCTCTTTCGAACCGTGTATAACTTTGTGCAATTAAAGGTGAGAGCAGAGAAAAGGAGCTATCGCTGATTTTTCTCCTTTTTTTGTCGTTCCACTTTAACGATCTAAAAATTGACAAAATCGAAACGGAAAAAAGCGAAAACATCTTCTGATACAGCAGCCATTCTCTTTCATATAACATTATGCAAAAAAACTTTCAGCCGAATCAAAAACTCCAATTAAGGTAGATGATGAGTAAAAAAGGGGAGAGGGTGTCGTGGGCGAATTCGGGGCAACGATGGTTGCCGGAATACGAAACACAGAAACGGAAGTACCTCAAAACTCACTTAATTTTTCATAATTGTGCACCATAATGGTAGTAATAACTAAGTTGCCATTAACGAATTTAGGAAACGGTCAAGGCAGCATGAGACTCTTTAAAAGCAACATATAAAAGTAAAAAATCCTTGCACTCGTAGTATTATTAAGATGAATTTTTAAACCTAATGATAACATCAGACTACAGCTAGTCCGTAATAGACTTTACGACAAGCAACTGCATTAACTGTCCAAACGGTAGTGTAAGAGACTGCTCAAGAGCTGGAGTAATTTACGAAATTGAGTGCATGGACTGTAACGCTAAGTACATTGGAGAAACGGGCAGTCGCTAGCAGTGCGCGATAAAGAACACCTAGCTAGTAAGAGGCGTGGCTCTTTAAGCGGCCCTCTTGGTAGGCAAAGGCATGCGCATGATGGTAACGACTACGGCGTCAAATGCAAAATTCTGGCCATTGAAGAGGAAGCATCTGCAAGGAAAGCATCATTCTGGATTCTTACCAAGAATCCAACAATGAACAACCGGAATGAGTGCCTGTCCGTCACAATTCACTCCCTTTGTTCCTCATTGCGACCTCTAGAACGACCAGTAGGCGGTGTGCACGTCATACGATGATTCTTATACGGTCCAACAGTACGACTCAATCGCCTTGCTGGCCTACGGACGAGACGGCGACTACGCCCCAGCTGTGGAAGATTCATGAGTGAGTTTATTTCCCCATCCATGTTCTGCATGAGAGGTCTTCGACTAACGTCGGAACCGCTATAGCGGTTAAGGTGTTTGCGCCACTTTTAGGCCTCTGATGACGACGGTTCAGTCGAGACGTTAGGCCGGAATAAAGTCCACCTACAACCTCGTGTTTGGTACAGTACTAATATACAGCTTCAACTGCTATGCTTATTATTTTTGATAAAAAATCAAAGAAATATGTTCACTTCATTTTATCTAACCTTCATCTAGCTATTGAAGGGCTTAAACGAGAGGCGGGAGTGGAACAACAGAGCATGAGGAACCTATTGTGAAATGGGTGCTAACGAAAAGTTGGAAAGGTGATGAATACCAAACAAGAAATGAACACTAAAATGCAAAAATTCAGCTAGACACGGGAGCTGAACGCCTAGCCTAACCCCCGTGAAGCTCTGTCACCTACCACTGAACCAGCGAATTCCTCGCCGCAATACACAGCACGCCACTGTTATTTCAATGCTGAGTGTCACATATGCGCGTGGGCGCGCACTGACGGCGCTACACTCTGATGGCTCCTAGCTTCTTGGGTTTATGTATTCAGAAAAAAGACGCATTCTTCTACTGTTTGGATGGCACTGATTCTCGTACTGGTATTCACTTTCGCCGTTCAGACCCACATCTGAGTCCCTTCTCTGGTTTGCTGGCTAACCAAATTCTTCAAACATCCGTTTTAGGAGTCATCAGGACCAATGCTGCTCTTCCTCCGACAAAAAGGCGTTAGTGATGGAGCACAATAGACGCAAAGAGAACGAGAAGTCTGCGTGAGGCCTGTAACACAACAATTACCTGATCTAGCACAACTCCACTGATCGCCATTAGAGCAGCGTTGTCCTTGATGCAAAAGCCGTTGGCTAGATAAGCATCGATCTCCGCCAGCAGTCCCTTGTACTCTCCTTTGGCCGAGAAGCACATGAACCGGCCAGACTTGTCCATCACAACCATGTCCTCGCCATATCTTAAACAGAGAACAAATAGCTGATTTCATGTGATGCAGCTTTTCTATAACAAAAAAAGAAATTCACATCGTGTGGATTATTTCTGAATCCTGACATGAGGAGCGAGAGCAGGCGACGGCAATAGTCAACCTCTTTCAACGAACGCTTTGGTGAGAAAGAAGAACATTTAAAATAGCGGGCGGCGTAGAATGGTTCCTGAGGTCACTCTATATATAGGCTCAATAGATGTCCTCCCACCTCGGGGAAAAGATGAATATCCGATTGAATGAGCAGTGCATTACACCGTCGTGGTATAAAGTAGTGCACTTCGCTACATTTGCGGCGGAGTTATGAACTGATCACCCTAGACCTAGTTAGCGCGTGGAGGACTTCTCGCTGAACCTGATAGTCACGGAGGTGATCGCTCAGAGGCCGATTCATTTTAAAGATCAAAAGGGCCCCAAACATCCACTATCTTGAAATTTACACTGTATATGTTAACACTTACAAGACGTTGTCCAACGAAGTCGTCGGGCACCATCATAAAAATAGTTCACGGAAAATTATCACACATTTAATAGTACAGATTTAATCAATGAGTTCACTAATAGCTACGGTCAAGGTGGTAAACTTCATTTGTTACTGTTCTTTCATATCTAACAAATAATACAAATAAAACAATAGAAATAATCAGCGCGCCGGAAAAATGCGCACTGTCCCATTCGGCAGTCACCTGAAAATCGTGCGTGTCGTGAAAGGGCTAATACTGTGCGCAGCGATATTTTCTGGGCGGATATTTATTTGGCCTTGGAGGTTTTCACCGAGCCATCGTTTTCGGAAGGCTATAAATATGTACAACAGTTTAGGCGCCCTCGCCCCTTCGTCAGCCGACCAGCAGTGGCGATCCATTTACATCGGATCGCCACTGCTGGTCGGCTCGGAATCGGAAAAGAACTTTAGTGAGGATCCAAGAGAGAGAACTGGAGACAAAATTTACGTTTTTCCTGGTAATTTAGGTTGTCTCATGAAAACTGAAGAGACCTAGATACAGTCCAAGTTGTATAACCAGATCGGTATATATACGTTAAAGAAGCAAGATATGAGTCCGTAGGATTGGGATGCGAAAGTCGTTTAGTGTTACAGTAATCCAGGATGTACAAGTTTGTTCCATCTCACTTGGACGCAGGTCCGCTCCGCCCAATGTGAATAACTGCACCTGTGGTGGGTTTCAGCTCCCTGGGTTTGGTTATCGCCCTCGTGATGTACTCCACTTTCAATATTTATTGAGGCGGGAGATATTAAGCATACACCTGAGTAAGAGCTTTGGCTCTGCTGACTATCGTTCGCTACCCTGCTGTTTATGCAGAACGAATTATATGAAAGCCAGTATCAATCGCTAGCCTTTATTTGGTGCTTGGCGAATGATACTGGGATATGCTTTCTACCTCTATCAACCACAACAGAGGTCAGGTGTTTAACACTACATGCCACATTCGCTAGAAGACGAAGTCGCAGCTTTTGGTTTTGAAAGTGAGTTGCGTTAGACACGGATGCAAAGCGAAGACGGTGGGTACCAAACTCACTTTCGAATGGCCCTTGGGAAGAAAATGTCGCTCCCCTCTTTGCCTTCCTTGCTGAACGAGGAGCGAATCTTTCCAGCATTCGTATCCACGAGAACCATTCGCTGCCTGAGCTGTGTTAAGGTGACGTAACAGCAACCGCATTTACTGGAAGTCGTACGAGAGACCGGCTTACTTCGAATACATGTTCACAGGACGCGTTGACATAGCGGCTACTACAGTGTCATCGCTAAGAGCACACAGAGTATAGAAGGCGTCAGCAGTCGACTCGATGACTTCGTCCCAACCGAGGGGGGCATCCATGGAGGCCCTAGAATACGCAGCCATGGAACGCCGTTGAAGGAGTCTGCAACTACTGCTGTGAGGCCTTACCTATAAATGAAGGAGCTGGTTCCAGTAGGCTGTTTCGTGATGTACATGTCACCGTTATCTGCTATGGTCAAGGAAATCACTAAAATAAGTGATGATCTACACTAGGAGAAGGAGAAGAGGAACTTCAGCACTGACACAAGCCGTCGATAAACTGCTCATGTGTCATCTCCCCCGCCATCGTGAAAAACCGGAGCTCCGTCGTTCGCTCTTTATCTTCACCGCAGGAGTAGACTATCTGGAACACAACTGAACATGTGGTGGAAGTTGTTTGGCACCGAAAGTGATATTCTACACACGTAGGGAAATCTACTACAACATGACTAGCAATGATTAGTTCGCTAAATGATTACCGAGCCGATGTGGAAACCGTACCGCCCGATGCTTGACAGATAGTGAACTTGAACAGCGAGAACGCTGTCTTCTTACCACTAGAAGCTTACCTTAGCATTAACAATCCTCAAATGTTCATTCCTAGCAATAAACTTCAGCTTATGCCGCTTACTGTGCAATTCTGATCGCAGATAACATGCAATACATTAGTAACCCACTACCTCGTGATCAATTTAAAAGCGGACAACAGCGAAAGATGCTAAAATGCGAAAAAATTTGCTCAAACACACTAAAGTTGAACTGAACCTAACGTCTTTGCAAGAAGAACAAGAAATAAAACTGAAGTGGAATCAGTCAACCAAAATCGGCCTCAATTCCTGAGCGTAAAAACTTTTGCCCTGGGAAACGACTTGAATACAATAACCCAACGAACTGTTTTATAGTCGGGGAAGCTTACGAAAGAGATGGATGCCAAGGCTGAGAAATAAGGTCGTGCGGTAAGATTTGGGTGATATCCAAATGTGTGATATGTAGTACAACTATGATAAACCAGTCGTTCAGCGGCCTATCGGCCGCCAAACGACTGGTTGGGGGCTTCGCCCCCAAACCCCGAGAATAGAACACTCCGGCCATCTTCTTTTCTGAACGTTTAGACCTTCGAAGCCGTTGAGAAGCCGACTGGTTCTAGAGATATGTATTGATCACCAACGTCGATGCCGCTCAGCATTAACAGCACGAAGTGTTTCAATCTCGGCTTCGTTCATTTGTTCTCGAGCACGTCGCTGTCTTTCAACATTGGCAGCACGAACTGTTTCAATCTCTGCTTCGTCCATTTGTTCTCGAGAACGTCGCTGTCTTTCAGCTTGAGCAACACGGCGTGCCTCAATCTCTTCGCCGCTCATCTGCTCTCGAAACCGTCTCTTTCGTGCAGCATCGGCAACACGGCGTGCCTCAATCTCTTCGCCGCTCATCTGTTCTCGTGACCGTCTCTTTCGTTCAGCCTTGGCAGCACGGCGTTCAGCACTGCTTGCACGATGGTCTGCAGAGCCATGTTCGTAATGATCGTATTGGTTTGCTCCGGCACGACTGTCTTGCTCAGGAGCATTGCTTGCACGACGGGGTGCAGAGCAATGTTCGTAATGATCGTATTGGTTTGCTCCGGCACGACTTTCGTGCTGAGGAGCATTGCTGGCACGACGGGGTGCAGAGCAATGTTCGTATTGATCGTATTGGTTTGTTCCGGCACGACTTTCGTGCTCAGGAGCATTGCTTGCACGACGGGGTGCAGAGCCATGTTCGTATTGATCGTATTGGTTTGCTCCGGCACGACGTTCGTGCTCAGGAGTAGAGCATAGCCGAAGCTCCTGCTCATCCATCCCTAGCAAACGATTTGATGTTGCTATGGATTCGTGATCTTCAAGAAGCTGCAGAGCCGCCAAACACTGCAGGAACAACAATTCAAACTCGTTCGGACGTTGGACGTACAACGAACGCTCAAGGCTAACACCTCACTTCAAATGGCGTCAATGTACAGACGTCGGCCGCTTATATGCTGCTGGCCGAGATTGTGCTCCGCCCCCTTTGAGGCGGGGCTTCGTCAAGCGTCGGCAATAGTGCATGGCGAGGCGCAGACGTGCTCGGTACCTCTCCGGCTCGCCATGCACGGTTCTCGACGTGTTCAGCTCCCGCGCCCCAACTCAAAGTGGGACGGACGGACAGTGTGACACAGTGACACAGTGACACACGCTTGCTGCTTTATATATAGTAGGATAGCATAGAAAGGCAAAAACTGTCCAAAATTAAGAAAATTGAGGACGCGTTTTGAGCAGGCTGTCTGACGTTGTTAGTAGGATGTGTACATATATCACACTAGACGATAAGCTGGGTGGTTCCACCATTTCGTAACATGACCGCAATTGCCAGCAAAATCTGCATTATGCCACCTACAAGTCTGCAAAAGTTGCTGTAAACGCCATCCTGCACCTCATTTTGGAAGCGATGTTAGCCCTTCAGGAAGCAAAGAGCTCTAATGGGCATTATGCAGCATTTAGAACGAGTATGAAACTCTTGCCATTTAGGCATATAATGCTTCATTCCGCAATGATGGAAGCGTCTGTCTCGTCTCAGCGGTCTAGCGACTGCTGCCCATCACGTCAATTCCTTCGAAACCCCAGCCTCATCTCACCATTTCTTTTTTCTAAATCACCATCGTCGGAGGCCAACCAGTGTCATGTACTACTACATACCTAGTTCACCTGGTGGTGGTACCAAACAGAATGCTTTCTATGAGGGGTTGGAAGAAAAAACTAGAGGCAATAAGTTGCTGCACAACACTGTTGTCGGAAACTCCAACTAGACGACACTCGAAGAGCCTATGATGGGTAAATTTGGATTGGGAGCGCAGCTTTCATCTGCCGCGAACAGCAAACGCGTTGGTGTACATAAGAACCACCCAACAATGAAACTCAGAAAGTACGAAGTTGCTCCATACGACAGTCGATAATTGGCATTGCCCATGAGCGGTTAAAATTCAACTCATGGTTAAAATGATAACGTCCTTCCCGAAATTTCTCTCAGGAACGAGTCTATTTCTAGGATTGTGGGAACTGCGCAAGCTTCGAGCCTGAGCAGAGCTCTTCTACTCGGCTCACGCAAAGGCTCATATTCCCTGTCGCACTGTAGTTTAAATGGAAATCGTGTAAAGACCAACAAAATCAACACCAAATGAAGAGTGCAATCGGGGTAAGGATGTTAGTAGAGCAGACTAATGCAAAGCCAAGCGAAGAAGTGTTCAAGATCATTAATAACATCTGCATTTCACATCATAATAGAAAGTGTTGTTAAAGTTCTCAAAAAAAAAAAAATGCCGCTTAATGTTTGAAAAATGTGCAAAGACGAGAACGAAGCATGACTAACCGTTCCGTTGTGGAATGCGACCTGAGGGAAAGGAGCCATCTTCTGTGGAAACAGGTTCTTTCGCTCCCATATTGTGGTCCTCTTGCTTCCGTCGAATTTGAAAAGGCCTCCTTTGGTAGCTACCTAAACAGCGGCTGAGTAAAAGAATAGCTAAACAAATAACAAATACTCGCATTACACACTTCGAGTCGTCCACCCTTTCGCTCTCTTATGGTAATTCTGCAGCGATAGACCTCTTGAGAAACAGACGAAAAGAATACAAGATACATACGAATGAATGTTTGCGTTAATCCATCCCTTCATGCAGTATTTCTTGTACGGACCACAGAGCAAAGAAGGGAAGATAAAAAAGGAAGAGACACCGTTCCAATTCAATAGCAATAGTTTTGCGGGCTCTTAACCCAGCGTTGGCTACCATGCATGTCTTCACCCTGTTTTTTTCGCACATCCACGATAGAAAAGTCATGCCAGTTATTTCAGGACGATACCGGTACTAGTGTACCTAGTGTACCGGCTTAATCTTGTTCAAAATAGGTCTACTTGGGTAATCTGTCATGGGAAGAACGAGTATCATAGTCGTTTTTTCCGAAAATGCTTTATAAGCTCGTTATATTAAGTTCGAATCGCCCAAGGCCTTGAGAAATAGCGCGCGCTGATGAGAGACGCAGTCTACGTTTCCTATTGATGCGCACTATTTCGCCGCCTCTGGCCTGCAGAAGAGGATAGCCAAGGCGGAAGCCTTGGAAGTTGTGTTCTGTACTCTCTATACTTTGGATCCGATCGAAAATCTTCGGATAATTGGATGATTCGGATAAGGGCGATTTTGCGGACCCCGGATTTTTGGATGATTCGGATAAGAGCGATTTTGCGGACCCCGGATTTTTGAATGATTCGGATAAGGGCGATTTTGCAGACCCCGGATTTTTGAATGATTCGGATAACGGCAATTTTGAGGACCCCGGATTTTTGAATGATTCGGATAATGGCGATTTCGCGGACCCCGGATTTCGGATATCCGAATCGGACATCCGACTCATTAACGCGAGGTGCAGTTTATCAGAATACTACCGTTCCTTGAAGGGGAACCCATCCTTTAACAACAACAACAACAACAACAGTATATCGAAAGACTCTTACTTCTCGTCAAGGAAGGAAACACCAAAGAGCTGGATCATTCCAAACAGGGATGTGCGAAATTTCCGTTTCCATGTTCCCAATTTCGGCTTACGGCCGTTTTTAGTCCTTCCGTTCCGTTCCGTGTTCCCCTCTCTTTTGGGCTGGAAGACGGAACGGAAATGGTGATTCATCACTCACTGACTGCTTTGCACTGCCTTCATTCACCTCTTTAATATAAACGAAAGACTGAAGAAGGAGATTAACTATGCGTTTGTGATTGTGTTGCTTTCATACCGGTGGTGCATCCTGATTTCGAAACGTTAACCAAATTGGATTCTTTTTGTTTTCTTGAAACGATGTACTTTTGAATAGTGCAGGTCCACAAAGATTTCATGAGTGTTTGAGTAAAGAGTCAAATCCCTTATCCGTAGCATGCTTATCTTTTTACCTATTAATCTGAGGCCTGGCCTGGAGCACCAAATCTAGATCGGTGTTTTATAAGCACTTTTAGGCTGCTAACAATGCCTCCATAGGGGACGTTGGATCTGTCACAGTCGGAGGAGGGCGTGCGGTGTCTTGCCTCTCCAATCCCCTCCTCTGAATTTGTTTCAGAGCTTCAGCTACTGCCAAATCATATTATGATACCCTTGCGTAGGTGTCGTGTCGTTCGTACTGAACGCAATTGTAACCTTAACTCTGCCTCCTCCCAACCTTGGATATTCAATAAGACCCGTTAAGTGCTGAGTGGCGAAATCTCTGGCATATTACTTGTCAGCTGGGTTCATTGCGTTTAAAATACTTTCTTCCTATTTACAGAGAGATTTTGCACAAACCTCGATTTGGTACACTAGTGATGTTTGAAAATTCATCATAGTAATAATACGAATACAAGGATTTTTTTGTTATATCTTGACGAAAGAGTCGCATGCTGCCTTGCCTTCTATCTAAATTCGTTAGCGGCAACTGTGTTATTACTACCATTATGGATATATGTATATTTATGAAAAATTAGACGAAGTAATGAGTTTTGAGTCATTTCCGTTTCGGTGTTTTGTACTCCGGTTTCCGCCCATTTTCGAGATCTTCCGTTCCGTATTCCTTCTTCCGATTTTCTTTTAAAAAATTCCTTACATCCCTGATTCCAAGATGAATTATTCTAAGATCCGGGCTTTTCAAAATGCCGTTATGAAATGACGCAAATTAGGTCGGGGGAGGGGGTTACCATGTATTCAGTGCTTTTCCTCCTTCAAAGGGAGCACATGAATGTCGAATTACATCAGAAATGGACATCAAATGTTAGACACACACGTGTTGAATAACATTTTTAACTTCATGCAGCACAAAGTGCGGTATGGGGCTGTTCTACATGGTGACCCCCCTCGAGCCAATTGGCGCCGAATACTATACAATTGAAATAGCGAAGTGTCGATCAGAGGGCATGAGTAATCCATTTTTTCCATAAGTCCCCGGCAGCGCGACATGGCATTTGAAGGAAAAGACGCCAAGATCGAGGTAACGCTCAGCAGCGTGCTAAATGTATTCTACGTATTACAACACTATTTCACACTGGGGCGCGAAAACGTATGACTCAGCAGCGTGACCGCCCGCGAAAATCGTTTTGAATGTGCTTTTATCCAAGGTGCGCGATTTCGAAGTAGAGCGAGGAAATTGCGCGGGTTATCCGAATTTATCCGAATCATTCAGGGTTCGGTAATTGGTTGATTCGGATAATAGCAATTTTGCGAGCACCGGATTTTTGGATGATTCGGATAAGGGCATATTGCGAGCACCGGATTTTTGGATGATTCGGACAAGGGCAATTTCGCGGTGGCCGGATAATTGGATGATTCGGCTCGGGATATCCGAATCGGATATCCGAAAATGATTCATTCGGATCCAATGTATAGTACTCTCCTCCGCGTAGGCGGAGGAGAGCACAGATTTGAGCAAGGAAAGGGACTTCGGGGTGTGTGCCCACTAGCGCACCCGCGTTAAAATTGCCTTCATCCTCGAGTTCTCTTTCTTGCCCCAGATCTGTAATCGAGACGAGGAGATGAGACTGATTTACATTCGATGTATGTAGCTAATCGCACAGCCGCACGCCACAGCATGCTGTTATGACCACTACGGGTCCTCGAAGGGGGAGGGGGTACAGTAGCGCATCGTCAGCGAGTCGGTGGCTCAGCGGGGTGTGGGGCTACATGCAGGTACTAGGTCATATGTTCGACTCCCGTGCTAGCCAGCTTTTTTGCATTTTTTCATGATTGCCGCCTTCTTTACCAGTTTGCTTCCTACACATCTCCTACATATTTGTTTCACTCTAAATTGCCAAATAAGGATCAGATTCGTACTCAACGCGAGGTTTGGGCAAAAAACGGTGACCATGACCTTACCATTAATCACCTTTACCTGCTGTAATTTAACATACTCCAGGGTAATACGGAAAGCGAATGTCAGATTCGTCATCACCATCCCAAATAACCCCTCCCCCCTGGGAAAACTTTGGGCGAAATCGGTGATTATGACTTCGACGGCTCAAGTCACCAGTACCTACCGTAACGTACGTAATCGGTCGAAAATTGAAAAACGAATGTCAGAATCGTGATCAGCACCCCGAATAACCTCCCTGGGCAAGGTTTGGGCGAAGTCGGTGATTACGACCTCGACATCTCCAGTCACCCGTACCTGCTGTAACCCGTGCCTGTGTAAGGTCATTGTTCAACATTCGCTGAAAAACACAAAACATTGTATAAAGCAGAGGCTGAGAAAAGGGAGTGAAGCACAGCTCACAGAAACCTTTATTTGACAATTTAGAGTGAAATAAATGTGTAGGAGATGTGTAGGAAGTAAGCTGATTTAGACTGCCATAAGGCACGACTTTCACGACACTGCTTTCACGACTCCAGAGGTTGAGGAGAGCTTGAAAATTTTTTCCCCAAACCTCGCCCAGGGGGGTTATTTGGGGTGCTTATCACGAATCTGACATCCGTTTTTCAAATTTCGGTCGATTACGGTAGGTTATGATAGGTACGGGTGACGGTTCAATACTGTACCCCCAATTTCGAGAACCCGTAGCTCTTTGGGTTCAAGAACTCAGCAAAAACGAAGCATGTTTTTCTACTATATGAAGGGTGGAGATTCTCACAGTACTATCCATTTCCCCCATTCAGACCTACGCCTGAGACCCTTCCCTAGTTAGGAAAAGACAGACCCACAGAAAATACAATGGTAACAAATATATACCTCACCCAGACGTGTCCTTCGGAGTCGTGACAGACGTTATATGGCACAGTGGCTCCACGTGGAGTCAGATGGAGCCACATCTCATCAAATCGCTGCAGGTCTGACGTGTCTGACTTTTCTTCCGCCATGTCTGCAAGCTCAAATCTGAGAATGTTGGTCCGTCATGGTGAAACAATTTAGCAATTCGAGCAAAGAACAATTTATAGATAGATGATAGATGACAGATAGACGTAGAATTTTCACTTTGTTCTGATGTTACCTGTTTTATCTGCCAGAAGATTATCCGTTCCCGATGCAAATGTAGTAAGTGGGTATTTCCTTAATAGATCTGCACAGAGACCGGTTCTTTCTAGATGCTCCGGTGCAAAGCGGATCGGAAGGGGGGAGGGGCGAGAGTGTTTGATAAGATGGCACGTAAAAACACCCCCACGTGCAATCGATTGGGTCAGGCCTTCGCGATGGAGCGCGCGCACCGAGCAGTGCAGTGGAGCCGACGACGCGGCATAGTCCACTGGCTTAGCAGCTTCGACGGAACTCGAAACGATTACAATACTTGGTGCAGTATTTATGAGCACACGGCAGTACTACTGAAGACCGTATAACCCGCGCAACGTTCGAGCAACGGATAACGCGTAGTATCATGTAGTATGTGATGTAATTTACTTTGAGAATGTACATGTCCATGTACATTGATACAAGTGATGTAATTTAATTTGATCTTTCTAAAGCCCTCGATAAGATCGACCATTCTAGACTTATGCAAAACCCTCAACATCTGAAGTTCCACCCCATAGTGTGTAAATGGATACAGAACTAACTTTCAGAACGTAGTGTTCAAGTGAAGATAGTCGCTACTTTTTTTAGTCTGTAAGCTAGTGAAGAGCAGAGTTCCCCAGGGAGGGGTCCTTTCTTCAGTTCTCTTCGTTATATATGTAGCTGAGCTGACGTTAATTCTTGAGGAAAGCGGCTTCTTATAAGCAGTTTGCAAATGATATCAAGATCTATAGGAAAATTGGATGCGGAGGGAATACATCGTGCATTGGAAAAGTTTTATGAGTGGTCAAATCTGGAAGTTACCTTTTGCTTCCAAGAAAAATGTACACATGAGATTGAGAGGGTCGGAGTGCTCTGCTCGTTAAGCGTTGCAGTTCACGTACCTTATCTTTCGATGTCTTGGAATAGACGATAAACAACGTTTAGTGCACGAATATAAAACATATGTAAGACCAGCAATGAAGAACGGAGACCCTAAACCTAAGGACAAAATTATGAAACCAACTCAAATTACCATGTTTCATCCCTGGAAGCCTTCCATTTGATAACCGTGGAACTCCAACATTTGACATTATCACCAAGGGCATGTAGATTCTTTCAGCTTTCATTAAGATTAATTCTGAGCAGGGGTAACTGTTTAAATCAGGCATTTTGGACCAAACCCATATAAAAACGTCGAAATTGATGCGATTCTTCTAAAAAACGTGGATTTCAAGAGGTCTGTATGAGCAAAACTGAGTGTGTGACGCATACACTCAGTAAGCATTTACAACCACGAATTGTAAGAGCAGTTCCAAAGTGCATTTGTTTAGCATCTACCGTGCCTCAGTTTCGCAACAGCTCTTGCAAAGTGCTTTTCCTTAGCGTTTACTGTGAAATACGGCGGTCGTGAATGTAATTTCGAATTAAGTCGGCACTGTCTTCCATAATGTAAACTCCTGTTCCCCTCGAAGCTGCTAAGCCAGTGGACTATGCCGCGTGATCGGCTCCACTGCACGGTGCGCGAGCGCACCCCATCGCGAGAGGCTGACCTAATCGATTGCACGTGGGGGTGTTTTTACGTGCCATCGTTTGATAAACTTACAACCGGAAAAGACCCGTCTGAGTTATTCACCGTAGTTTCGGAGTGAAATTGAGGGAAATCGTTACGGGACCGAGATGCCTATCCCTCTGCTAATCAGTCGCCGCAGCTAGTGATATTTGTTTGCATGCTTCTCCGGCGCAAATAGGGTCGGGGGGGGGGGGGGGGGGCTTTTGATAGGCAGAAAATCCCATAGAGCGTCGTAGCGTCGTTATTGTCCTTCATCCCTGGCTCCAACGTATAAAGCCTGTAGTAAGGGCGTTCCATGGTTAATAAAAACCATGGGCCGTATGCTCGTGTTCCCCGTTGGAGGAAATTCAATCAATATCAGCATATCTTATCACGCCCCAATCCCCATCGGGGGAGATTCGGAGTAGACGAGCATACGGCCCCATGTTTGAATGGCGCGGCTGTGGGCGTTGCACCCCGGACAACTCGCACGGGCTTTTTTCCGGTTGTAAGTGTATCGGCGAGTAGGGGCGAGTACCACGTTGTACTGAGCGGCTATCCGTCTTGGTCGAAATACACATGATTGCCAAATTACATCACAAATGGCCCACATCAGTTCACCGCTAGGATAGATCACACTAGTGCAGTGTAAAAATTTTAATCTTGTGCAATACATAACGTAATACAAACCTTTTGGGCGCAATGTGGCTAGGGGGGGGTCACCCCCCTACTCAGTGGTTGTCCGCCTTAGTAAAGGATACGTGTGTGTGAAATTACATCGGAAATGGCCTACCTCAGTTCACTGTAGGGGTAGAACACACCAGTGCTGCAAAAAAATTCCGGTTTCAAAAAGCACAAACCGTTGTGTAGGGGGGGGGGGGGTGACCCCCCGAGCCACATTGCGCCACCTTTTGTACAAGGTGACCCCCCCCCGTCGCTTCACGCCGATTCCCCTCTTCCGAGTAGAAACTTGGAAACTGTGTCTATCTAGACAACTAAGGGCCGGATTCATCAACGACTTCCGGCAATCTAACAAAGAAATTACAGCCAAAATCCCTGATAGCGCGGCGAAATGTTTCAGCATATCCCTTGATAAGTCGCACTATCAGAGATTTCGGTACTATTGTACTTTTGGTACCCCACTTAATCTTCTTCAAAATAGGTCTACTAGGGGTAATCTGCCATGGGAAGAACGAATATCGTAGTCGTTTTTTGCGGAAATGTCTTATAAGCCCGCTATATTAAGTTGGAATCGCTCAAGGCCTTGCGAAATAGTGCGCGCTGGTAAGAGACGCAGAGACTCCGCCCCCTACCAGCACGCATTCTCGGCCGCCTCCGGGGGGGGGGGGTTACCATAGCATGCCGTGGCGCGCAGGCGTAGCGGCTAGATACTTGCAGCGAATTAAATGCAGTCTTATCTCCTCGTTTCGATTACAGATTCGGATCTTATTTTCTTCCGAATAGGGCAGGAAAGGGACCTCTAGGATGAATGCGATTTTACCACGGGTGTCCTAGGGGACCCACACCCCGGAGTCCCTTCCCCTGTCCAATTATGCGCTCTCCTCCACGTGAGCGAAAGAGAGCACACAACAGAGTTTTCAAGCCTTTTCGAGATTTCAAGGCTTATGCCCTGGCTAACCTCTGCTGCAGGCTAGGGGCGGCGAAGTAGTTTGCATGGATAGGAGGCGGAGTCTCTGCGTCTCTTACCAGCGCGCGCTATTTCGCAAGGCCTTAGGCAAATAGAACTTAATATAACGGGCTTATAAAGCATTTCCGCAAAAAACGACTATGATATTCGTTCTTTCCATGGCAGACTACCCCTAGTAGACCTATTTTAAACAAGATTAAGTGGGGTACCAAAAGTACAATAGTACCGAGATTTCGGCTGTATTTTCCCTGTTAAATTGCTGTAAGTCGCTGATGAATCCGGCGCCAGGATTGCACCGCAGGCAACGAGTAACCGAGTTTTCGAAGCAGATGCACACTAAAGACGAAAACTAGTAACCAGTTTCATGTTAAAGCGACCTGTCGTATGAAAATTTTGCACCGAATAGAAAATAGCTGAGGAAAAGGAGGGGGAATTTTAAAAAACAGATGTAGGAGCTAAATAGAAACGCGCTGTGCATTTGCACAGGAAGCGCTTCACTACACGACAAGTCCGTCGGTTGCCGCTTTGGGCCCTTTGCGGATGGTAGGAGAGGGCAGCCTTCTAGCTTAGATCCCTTCAATGTACAGCTCACGGTAGGACAGCATGTTGCGCTTCTCTTGGCTTAGTCCGTCCCAGTTCTAGGATTCCGCTGGAATATGAAACTATGGTAAGATGAGTGAGCAAAAGCCGTCATGAGACTGCCCCTTGACACCCATTGCGCCCACTTTGTCCTTTGAAGCTGTATGTTTCAGTGAATGTTGACAGATAACTAGGAGGGTACAGAATATACGGATGGAAGTCAGGACGAACAGGGAGCGAAGGCGTCTGCGAGTCCAGTGCGGGACCTACCGTAGTCTCGGCCTCGATCTTCAGTCTTTCGCCGGTGTTCCTTGGTTCATGCGCAGCACACGAGCACGAGCAGGGTTGCCGGCGACGACCTCCCCGCGTGGGAGGCCCGATAGGGGCTTGGAGAATGGAACTCCGGGAGCGATGGGGTCTTCGATAAGCGGGCGACGTACACGGCGATGACGGGTTGCCACCTCCATCGCCGCTGAAGGGCCGCTCGTCCAGCTGACTGCTCGATGATCGATCGACCTCGGGCTGATATCGATCGAGGATCGGTCGGTCTCCGCTGTCTGACTCACCGTTTGCAGTAGACGTCTCCTCGTCCACGGGCCGGACCACTCATCCCCGTCCCGACGAGGAAGAACTTCCGTGCAGTCGATATTTCGCTTTAGTGGCAGAAATGCAGATGAGCTGACTCATCGCTTCTGCTTCACGACCATCACATTTGAAGCCGTCATATCGCTCCTCCCTATCCAACAAGCTGCTTTGATGCACCAGTTATCAGCATCCGTGTCGCGCAATACATACCGTACCTCCAGGCAGTTACTGTACCTGTCTCCTTACGGCGTACTGTAGCCGTAGATTGTTTCATAACGATCTACATCTTCTGATGTCCACCTCTTTAGGTCAATCCATAATCATAGATGCTAATTTTACAGGTCACAGAACATCTTGTTTATTTATTTATTTTATACATTAAATCTGTGCAACATGCAAATAACCTAATGAGACAATCTAGAGAAGGCGGGAATAAATATAAGAAACACGATGAAGAGTGTAAAACGATGAACTTTTAAGACACGCTCTGAAGATAGATACAAATGCTCTCTACTTATACAGAGAGTTGAGTAATGTGTACTTTTTTGACAACTTCCGTCCTAGCTCTACAAGCGAAGAGTGCTTGTCCGGTGTTCAGACTTTGTAACTCCTTTTCTTACTTCACAGCTAGAGGATGCTGACGATTCTGAAGCTATTCTCACTGATTGAAATCCCAAGTGCCTAAGCGCTCAATTGACAGACAACGCTATATCAAACCAAGCACCATTAGTAGCAAATCGGTGGATAACAGATTTTTCCAGTTGTTACGGCCACTGATGGCTGGCCTGGCATGTGTAGCCAAATCGCTTTCGTGGCTCAGCATGTACTTTTTGCTGGCGACAACCTTGTAGCTGGAACACTCAAAGGCTTTCAAAAATTTGCCCTCATAATTACGAGCCAAGCTAAGCGCACAGATATCGTCATATTCCCGATTGATCAGAGCTTGCATTAGAAGTGCCCATGTGTGAGTATTCATGTGTTCCTTAATGTTGTAATGTCGAGCGACACTCATCGTGCTCGAGCCTCATCTATAAGGAAGTCTCAATGTGGTCATTGTCTGTGTAGATACAATGCGTATAACAGACTTCAAGAAATCTTACTGGCCGACGCTTACCAGTTCTTTCTCGATCGCACACCACGTATTCCTCAAGGCGTGTGGAGATTTCTACTCTTTGCTCCATAGATTGCTACACCCTCGAGTTTGCAATTCTTGCTGGTCAACGCTGACTTTTAGTATCGTAATGCCATCTAAGGGCGCGTGTAGCGCAGTCGGAGGAGGCGCGACTGTCGCGTGCACCCGATACCAGGTTCCTGGTTCGGATTTCCCGCCCGGGCCAACCAAGCCTTCCATCCCTCCGGGGTTGGTGAATTGGTACCAGATTTGTCTGGGAAGGATAGAGCGCTGACTTGTTGATCGGCTGGCTACCGCAAGTCATTGTATGGCCAAATACGCATTCATGTCGCCTTCACGACATCCCGTAGAAGTAGAATGCGCTGGCGCATCCCAGAAGGGATTGAGTAACGCCGTCCTTTATCCTTTATCCTTTAATGCTATCTAGGGAAGGGTTTCTTTTGGAACTTCAACTTGAGACCAGGATCGTTTAGAAAGAGCTCGGAATGCTGACTACGAATATGGGTGTCAAAATTGCAAAATGAAACTCCTGAGCGCGTTATGGCCTGCCGATGCTGGTTGGCCTGACCAGGCTGCCCGTGCGAAGGAGATGGCGCAAAAGTGGTGAATCATCAGGGCTCCGTAAGAAGGGGCCGCCAGCTGCGGCGGAGCCGCAGGGGTAGTGCTCCTGCGCGTTAGGTGTGGCGTCCCTGGTTCGGCCCCGTTGCTGCCGGTTTTTTTGCGAACCATAATTTCTCTTCGAAATGACCTTTTATTCTGAATTATGACATGTGTCTGATTAAATAGCCGGGAAAACTACCATACACGTTTGTAAAAATGCTTGAAGGCAAAAAACTGCTATGGTGACATTTTCGTTTACTATTTTGCACAAATAGAGTCAAAATTATATATTGAACAACAGGAGGTGTCTCTAGCAACCTTGGCGTTCGCGGAACAAAGCAAAAAATATGTGAAGCAACAAGGTAAGTAGAATGTATGATTTGGAAGCCCAAAATGTCGTTACTCTACTGCACTTTTGATTGATGTGCAAGCATCTCTCAACACATTCTACATCGATATTATTAGGTTGTCCCATAAGTCCCCGCCGTTTTTTCAACGATTCACTGCAGATTTCGTCGGTGGTCTCTTGCATAGCGCTGCATAGCTTTCGAAAGAGAATGAATTGCTCTATCAGAAAATGTATTGCATTTCTTTTTTTCGTCATGAATTTTGTCAATTTTTAGGTCGTTGAAGTGGAAAGTGAAAAAGTGAAAAGTAGCCATTTGCGCACTTGTTCTCTCCGCTTAGGTTTGTAATTTTTTGCGGAGTTTTTATAGCATTTGGAAGACAATGTTCTGCTCTCCAAGGATATGTGTTAGTGCTATTTGCTCATTTGTCCTTTATTGATTTTTAGGTCACCAAATTGGGGCGTCCGAAGGAGGATCGTTGTTTTTGCCGACAGCTCCTGCTCTGTGGTTGGACTTTTTGGATTGGTGTTATATGTCATTCGAAAGAGAATGTCTTGCTCTATAAGAATATGTGTCGCGTTTATTGATTTCTATCGAATATCAACAAAATGCTAAAAAGAGAAAAATCGTCTTCACCAACAACTCCTTCTCCTTCTTCGTTGTTGATATTCGACAGAAATCAGCGGGAGCCAATAAGCGCGACACAAATTCTTACTAAGCAAGACATCCTCTTCCAAACGACATATAACACCATGCAAAAAAGTCCAACCACAAAACCGGAGTTTTGGTAAAAAGTCGGACGGAAAAGTCGGAATTCCCAATTTGGTGACCTAAAAATCAATAAAGGACAAATGAGCAAATAGCACTAACACATATTCTTGTAGTACAGAACATTGTCTTCCAAACGCTATAAAAAACTGTGCAAAAAATTACAAACCTAAGCGGAGAGAACAAGTGCGCAAATGGCTACTTTTTCACTTTTTCACTTTCCATTTCAACGACCACCTAAAAATTGACAAAATTCGTGACGAAAAAAAGAAATGCAATACATTTTCTGATAGAGGAAATCATTCTCTTTCGAAAGCTATGCAGCGCTATGCAAGAGACCGCCGGCGAAATCTGCAGGGAATCGTTGAAAAAAAAAACGGCGGGGACTTATGGGACAACCTAAAACATTATTACATTAAAACCAGAGCAGTTTTTTGCCATCAACCATTTTTACAAACGTGTATGGTAGTTTTCCCGGTCATTTAATCAGACATGTGTCATAATTCAGAATAAAAGGTCATTTCGAAGGTAAATTATGATTCGCAAAAGAACCGGGAGCAATGGAAACCGAGCCAATGATGTCGCACCCGACGAGCGGGAGCACTACCCCTGCACCACCGCCGCAGCTGGCGAGCTTCTTACGGAGCCCTCATGACTCACCACTCTCGCGCTAGCTGTGTCGCACGGCCAGCCTGCGATGAGGCCATCCGATTTGGGCAGGCCATAACTCACTCAGGAGTTTCATTTTGTAATTTTGACACCAACATTCGTAATCAGCATTCCGAGCTCTTTCTAATGATCCTGGTCTCAACTTGAAGTTCCATGGGAGATCAAAACCCTTCCCTAGTAAGTAATCGAAATCGTAACGTAGCCTCGGTGTAGCAGTAACTGGCGCAATTCAATCCAAACGAGGTTGCTCAAAATGACAAGCTATTAGGCCAATTTCGTACACTTCATTAGGGTTAAATAATGGCTTCTCGCCATCTTTCAGGAAATTTACAGGGCCTCCGACTTTTATTTGCCGCACATCAACCGATGTTAGACTTAGGCGGAACAACTGTCGCTAAACCAATTCTTCCATTTTCCATTATTATACATAGAAGACTAATGGGTGATGTAGTTTCCTGGTTTAGTTTTATCAACACAAGGAAATCTACCGAAATCAGTTTTGGGTTCAATGTGTTGGCGGAAAAGCGCACTATTGCGGAGGAGTTGAAGATTTACACCTGCTGGAATGCTTCTCTCCACTGATGTCACGAAAAATTCATTCGAATGTTGATTCTGGAGTAGAAATGAAAACGTTTAGAAGTGAAAAGTACCCGTGGATTCTGCATTTAGGATGTCTAGTTCTTGGGCTTTATCGCTGCAGTCTAAGAAAAGCCCTGCCATTTTTATTTAAATGAAACACTGCTCTGAAGGCAGAAACCGTACAGGAGAGATCCCATGTGGATTTTAACGCCATTGCGGCATGCAATCAAAGTCTTTTCTCTTGAACGTTCTTAGCTGTCCCACTCACATCGTCCTGGAGGCTGAAATATGTTCCTCAAAAGACGCCAGTTTATCCCTCCTTCAAGTTTCATCCCTTCAAACCTGCGATGAAATGCTCACGAGCGTCCGCTGCGGAGCCTCTGTGGTTGCCTCCTAGTTTCTTTGAGGGCCGACTCTGCTACGAAGCCAACTCATCATCACAAAGTGCTTCAATCACGCAGTAGCGGCAGTTAAATTGCGCATTACTTCCCGTTGCTGGGTGCTACATGTCGCTGCCTGAAACGCTTCCTTTTCCTCGCCCCGTACTGTCCAGAATTTGCGAGACCATGAGTGCTTTACCGATTTTTCTCTAACCACTCACTAGTGGCTCTCTGCTTGACTACATTAGCGTATTCCCCTGAACCACCATATTCCTTGGAAAATAGCACCTGACTGACCTAGCACACGCCACAGGCAGATCTAAGCAATTATTAATTTATTTTATTTATGGCATAGATCAAAGTCTAGTAGCGTCATCGATGTTTAAAAAACAATGAACCGCCATTTTTTAAATTTAAATTTTTTAATTTTCTAGTACAAACCCAACAATCATTGTTAAACGGCGTATGAGTAGTAGCATGTCTCCGAGCACCATGTAGCAGATATTTGAAATGTAGTGGACCTTCTATTGGATTGTTCGATAATTAATGTCGTTTTTTCTCATAGACGGCGTGAAAAATAAAATAAAATATGTATTAGGTAGCTGGAAAGTTCCCAGCGTTCTGAGTGCTTCAGTTTGAACTACCATAACTTTTTCAAATCTTGTCGGATTCAGTCGGAATAAGCACCGTTCGAATCAGCACACTTTTGCCAATGAGCAAACCAGTCGACTTATTCCATCAGCGAAAAAAGTTAGGTGGTCGAGATTCGACAGAATCCACGAAAGCTCGTTTGGCTTGGTCCTGGTTGGTGAAGGTTTTACCAGCGAGGAAGTTCTGAAATTATTCGACAAGGTGGTAGTCGGTTGGTGAGAGGTCTCGAGAATATGGCGGGTGAGGCAGCACTTCAATCCTTAATTTGTTCAATTTTCGAATGGTGATTTGTGAAATGTGTGAGCGGGCGTTATCCTGCAAAATAGTCGGGCCTCTTCTGATGACCAATGCTAGCTGAAGTTGACGCCATTTCCTGTGCATTTCGTCGATTTCCTTCCGTTGTGATCCATAGGCCTGATTCCAAAAGTTGTAATGGATCACACCAGCCGTCGACTACCACACAGTGACAACTACCTTTTTTGGTGGAGGTTCGCCTTTAGAAAATGCCTAGGGGGTTCGTCGGCGTCCGTCTACTGTCCGGAACGTTTCTTGTTATCATGCAGAATCCACTTTTCATTACAAATGATGATTCGATCCAAGAACGGGTCAGTTTTGTTGCGTAAAGTAGAGAAGAACAAATCTCGAAACATGACAATTTTTGCCGCTTACTCAACTCGTGGGGCACCCACTTTTCTAGCTTTTCACCTTCCCAGGGCGCTTCAAAGCATCCGCAACAGCAGTTTTACTGACGTCTACATAGCTCTTCCGCGATCCCGCGAACGGATTGGGATGGTTCGGCTTCCACCAATTCCTTCAACTCGTCATCCAGGATGGCTCTAGGCGATCTCTACGGGGGTCGTCTTCGAGGCTGAAATCTCCGTTTCGAAATTTACTGAACCACTGGCGCACAGTGCTTTGAGGGCCCCACACTTGACCGGTCTATCGAGCTGTCTCGGCTGCGGATTGCCCCAATTTGACGTTGAAATAAAATATTGTTCAGAATTGCTCCTTCGACTTTCTTTAATAGCCCCTTTAAGAACAGAAATATAAAGCAATGTTGAAATGTAAATTAATAAATCCGATAGAGCGAAAAATTCGGTGTAAAAAGCAGCAATAATGCGCAATGCAGGTTGAATTTCTACTTAATAATAGAGGAATGAAGATAGTACCACAAAACGCTGAAAACGTTTCGGACAACGTAATACACATTATTTGTAATAGTGATTGAGTGGCTTACATTATCATATACTATTTTAGGGTTACACTTTAGACAATCTTCTATCAAAGACTAAAGGCCGCCACAGACTTCTGCGGCGCCGCTCGGCGGCGCCGCTGCCCTATGCTTAACCATAGGGTAGAGACGCAGAGCTCGCCTCCAGCGGCGCCGCCAGCGGCGCCGCTGAGCGGCGTCGCTGGCCGGCCGGCGGCACCGGCGGCACCGGCGGCGTCGCTGGCGGAAATGACTTGAATCATTCCACCCGGCGGCGCCGCTCCAGCGTCTGTCTGTCTGCGCTCTGCGCTCTGCCCTTTCGCGGCGGGATCCAGAGCGGAGACGGTCGATGCGGGCGCGCGATCGTCATCGGGGCGCGTTATTGTTAAGCACCAGTCGGTCCCCACTAGAAACAGTACAGTACCTCGCCGTCACCGCTCCCACTGATGACGAGTCAAGCCGCTCAGCGGCGTCGCTCAGCGGCGCCGCTGAGCGACGCCGCCGAGCGGCGCCGCAGAAGTCTGTGGCGGCCTTAAGCGTCATTAGCAGAAACAAGAGGTAAAAATGATGTTGGAAATGGACAGCGAAGGAGAGCGTCATTGGCATATTTATTTCTTTCACTTCCGAAAGGGCGAAAATGCGGTGCAAGCTCGGAAGAAGCCATGTGAACTTTATGGTGAGGACCGCGTTTCTGTGCGCAATTGTCTGCACTGGTTTGCTCGCTTTCGTTCCGGAAATTTTAATGTGCAAGATGCACCACATACTGGTCGTACAGTCACCACTGATGACGACAAGATAATGCGTAATCGAAACCAACCGGCGAGAGACGCAGGAGCAGCTTGACGTATCGAAACCAACGTACTTGCGCCTACATACAGCGGCTTGGTTACGCAAACCAACTGGATGTTTGCGCTCCTCACGAGGAAACCCACCTAACAAACGCATCAACATACATGTGCGAGGGTATATGTAGTGCACATTGAGCTGCTTCGAAAAACGAAAGTATTGTTTCGAATGTTCACTGCCGGAAGCTATCGAAATTGAACGAAAAACGCAAGAAAAAGCGCCCTGAACCTGCCAATCGCAAAGGCATGATGTTCCATCATGAGAACGCCACATCTATTTGATAACCCGAAAAAAATGACAGACTTAGCACGATGAGACTCCTATTTGTTTCGCTCCCTTCAGATCCATCTAAACGGCAAAACTTTTGATTCCTATCAAGCTCTTAAAAATGAGCTGCAGCAGGCTAAAAACCAAGGCTTCTTTGAACGTGGAATTTTTCAACTTGCCGAAGAGTGGCAAAAGATCATCCTGCAATATAGTCGTTATATCGTTGATTAATGTTTGCCGTTAATATACGATAAATAAATTCACTTTGAAAAATATGAAAAAACGGCATTAATTGTCCAACAACCCAACACTTTGGAAAGGAATCAGATGTGTGATGTTAGTCTCCGAGTGTTTTGAAAGATACCGGCCTCCTGCCAATAAGTTATGGAACTTAAACCTCCGATGGAGTTAGATCCATCGCAGGTGGTCACTCATTCTTTCCTACTCTGTGTCTCACCCGATATCATTTATTTATTTATTTATTTATTTATTTATTTATTTATTTATACGTCAAATAAACATGCACGCTAGAATAAAAACCATCGAAACAGCTATGCAGTAAGAAAGAAAGCAACACCAGAACAACAGCGGTAGTAGCAACACTTTGGCAACCAATTTCAAAATGAGGAAACAAGTGGCAGAGAACTTGCAAATGAGCCGGGAGGAAAAGGCGTACCCCTCAAAACGCGTGAATTTGTAGCTAACTCTGCTTCAAATTTACACCAAGGATTAGATTATGGAGACAATCGAACTGTTTCCAGGCCATACTATGGTATGCAAAGTTTGCCAGTGGACGTATGAGTACTCCATTTTCTCACAGAACTCTAATACCAATTTATCGACCCCGTGAATGCTATATAACTGGCTTGTTTGATGCCTCCTGGAATCCTGGCTTCCATTTGTGGCGTTCATGGAATTGGTGACTCAGCTGCCTGTAGCATATTTATTTACTTATTTATTTGTTTCACATACTGTGCGCCATAAATGATAAACAAAACAAATACTGTAGATTGAGCTAGATTACACGAAATTTGCTCTGTTTGAGTGTTTTCAATCCTTTTGTGAGTAATGTGGAAACTCCAGTTTGAAATTAGATAATTTGAGATCGTTGCAAGTTTATTGTCAGTGAACGGAAAGAGAGGTGTTACGAACGAGTTGTGGTAGAGTTAATATGAAGAGGAGAAAGCAGGTGGAGACCGAACCGTGATGATTATATTACTGTGCCGTTGTTACTATTATATTCATTGCATCCAATAACAACAAGTCTACAGAAAAACACACAGGCAATAACAGATCTACGATTGGCTATAAAAGACGTCTAAAGAAAGGTGTCAAGTATTTAGACCGGTATACGCTATTGTCGAAGACTATCCCACACTTGTTTCTTGTAGCGGAGGAAAAATAATTTGTAAAAGCTGCTGAAATCGCAAAAAGAACATAAAGCTTATACGAAACTCTTCCCGCGAGCATGCCTTGCTTGCGAATTATAAGATGAAGATGCACCATATGTATGTGGATGTTGTATGTAAAATTTCGACCCCCTTCACGCCAAGGTCGATCTTGTCCTTCCAATTGATAATTGCCTCGTGCCACAATTTTTTCATTAGCATTCTTCCCACTACAGTGCGTTATCATTAGTCTAGGTCTACTCTAAAGTCTACTGATGTCGAGCTTCTCTTTTCTTAAACTTTGTCCTGCAAAAAAAAAGACAAAACTACAGGTACTTTGAGAGAATTTGGCGTCCTTGGGTATTTATTACTCACGAAAATAGCGCTGTTAACACTGGCTACTTCTTCCAGCAGCAAAAGATGTCCTTTTGTCCTTTTCTCTGATAGTTCCTAGTTCGAATTCATCGGGCAGACTATCAACTTTGTCTGCTGAAGTAAGCGGACCGGAGGTTCTCTACATCATTTCTGAGCCGCTGCCGTAACTACTACCCTTCATGAGATCCTTACCAAGGAAACGCCTGAGTCGCTGTGCACCTTCTGGTTTTCGTTTTCGCGATGCACGTTCCGTGTTTGCGACAACTTTTGGCGATAACACAATCAGGACGAAACTTATTCCATTCGTTGCACACTTTGCGAGGGGGCATTCGAGCAGTTCGTTCCGCGGGTGACGTTCTGCAGCGGGCGTTACGGGTTTTCTTGGGCTGATTTTTGTGCCGTTTATCTGTTCTCTACAGCTGCTGCTTACAGACGCTGGGTGTTCGACCAGACACCGTTTAAACACTGTGCGACGGTGATTATCTGGCATCAATCAGCCCACTATTTCTGGTATGGCGCTTACGTCTTCAATTGAGATAGAATTCTCGACAATTGCTATGCTGCTCCACCCATTGTATTTACTATGGGGCAACTGCTCGAGGCAGTTCTTGCTGAAACAGCGAAATCCCCTGACAACATACAGAGTGCACGAAGGACATTCCTCATATCGGTCGTGGGATATGTTGCTCGATGTCTTTCATTCCAGTCAGCTTTATCTGGTCGACATGTAATCACGATACTCTAAAAATCCATTGTGGCAAGATTTGAAACATAATAAAAGTTCGCAATCGCTCTAATCATGTGTAGGACGGGTTTTGTGCTCGACAAGTGTGGAGGTTCCAAGAAAGGCTTAAGAAAGTGTAGTAGTTCAATGTGGGCCTATAATTACATATGATACGCACTTTATTGTGTAACTGACCGGAACGGGGTCAACGTGAAACAGTAGCAGAAAAGAAAACTTTTTGCAAACAGCGCGGTTTAATAAACAACAACGTTTGGAGCACATTATCTGCAATAGCGTTATAGCTCTTCATTAAGTGTTTCTCCAAATCTCAACGAAAACAAAAGCTGTTTGTAAAGAGTGGCCCATAAATACTGCAACAAAGACTCGATCGTATAAAAACGGTAACAATGGACCAAATTTGGCACAATTAAAGTGTGCACTCCTGGCTTGAGAAGAGCTTTCAGACCGTGTAGGAAGCTATACAGACCGCGTCTCAGCACCTCTTGCGGAATTTTCTTCCCATTTGTTTCAACAAAAAATTGAACCCTATCCTTGTAGCCTCAGTTCAGCATGATCAGCATAAGTTTTTCTGTATCACCTGTATCACCTGTCGTCCCGTTGATCATCGACTTGCTCGAGCGGGCGCCAGCAGCGTCTCCATTCGTCCCTGTCGCGTGCCAGAGTGGTCCAATGGATCCTCCTCGCTCGAGGGACACGAAGAGCGTCATATCGGTCGTTCAGGGCTTTCACGAAGAAGTCCGACCAACGCGTTGGTGGGCGTCCTGGTGTTCTTTTGACATCCCGCGGAATCCAATCTGTGACGGCTCTCGTCCAGCGGGTGTCTGCGAATCGCATTACGTGGCCGGCTCACCTAATTTTCGACGACTTGGCCCATGCGACAGCGTCTCTGATCTTCGAACGTCGGCGAAGCTCGGAACTCCGGAGGCCTTCTCTCACTTGCGTGAGTCGTGTCACTCCGAGCATCGTCCTCTCGATTCCACGCTGCGCGACGCTGATCGCGTGTTCATCCTGCTTTCGTATAACCCAGGTCTCTGAGGCGTATGTTAGGGCAGGAAGAACGGTAGAGTCGAATAGGTAGGCACGGAGTCGGACGTTCTTCGTTTTCCTCACGACTTCTTTGACGCTCTTGAAAGCTCTCCAAGCCGCTCGTTTCCTCCTGCTCAGCTCTGGTGCTAGGTCGTTGGCCATGTTGACTTCGCGACCCAAATACACATAGCTGGAGCATTCGGAGACGTTCGTTCCGTTGAGCGAGAATGGGGCATCAGAAACCCATCCGTTCTTCATGAACATCGTCTTCGTAAGATTCAGCTGCAGTCCAACGCTTCCACATACACGATCGAAGTCGGCCAGCATTCGTTCCGCCTGACTGATGCTCGGTGTTATGAGCACGATGTCGTCAGCGAAGCGAAGATGGTGCAGTTGCCGGCCGTCGACCTTCACTCCCATGTTATCCCATTCTAGTTCGCGCATGACGTTTTCGAGGGTGGCGCTGAAGAGCTTCGGGGATATGGTATCCCCTTGTCGAACCCCTCTTTTCACGTCAATGACGACGTCGTTGTAGAATGGTGAGATCTTGGTCGTGAATCCACTGTACAGCTCTCGAAGGACTCTGATGTACTGAGTAGGAACGCCCTGGGTGAGCAGGGCTTCCATGACCGCTTCAGTCTCGATGGAGTCGAATGCCTTCTTCAGGTCGATGAACGTAAGGCACAGCGGCAGCTTGTACTCTCGCGACACTTCGATGAGCTTCGTAATGGTGTGTATGTGGTCGATCGTGCTGAATCCTCTCCGAAATCCTGCTTGTTCGCATGGCTGTCCTTCGTCCAGCGTTCTACTAATCCTATTCAGGATGACTCGCGTGAACAGCTTGTAGAGTACGGACAACAGGCAGATCGGGCGATAGTTGCCAATGTCGTGCACGTCTCCCTTCTTGTACAGCAAAACGGTCTTGCTGGTCTTCCACTGAGATGGAACCTTGCATTCGGACAGGTAGCGTGTGAAGAGCCGCGCCAAGGTGTTGATGAGCGCTGGCGGGAGGTTCTTCAGGTGTTCAGCTCTGATCCTGTCAGAACCGGGTGCTGTACGTTTCTTCACCGACGAGATAGCGTGTCGGATTTCGGAAGAGAGAACAGAGGGGACGACGTATCCATCCTGCGGAAGATGGCATGGGGGCAGGTGGACGTGGCTATCGAAGAGATCGGAGTAGAAGTCGTGGATGACTTTCTCCATGGTCCTTCTGGAAGAGGTGACGGTTCCGTCAGGACGTCGGAGAGCGGTCATCTTGGTCTTGAAGTGGGCGAAGTTCCGGCGGGCATTGCGGATGCTCAGCCCTGCCTCTGCTGCTTCAGCCAACACTTCCGCCCTTCTCTCCTTGAGATCTTCCTTTATCGCCGCTCTGCATAGCTTTGCAAGCTCGGACGTCAGTTGGTAGTTGCCTGACGCTCGTGCTGCTCTACGCTGGCGTATCAGCTCGAGAGTTTCCGGAGACAGGCGTCTCTTGGTGGTCTTCAAGCTCTCGGCTCCCTTAGCACTATCGTGGAGATGGTGCACGAAGCGATCGTATTCCTCGTCGACGTTGTCCATGACGGCATCTTCCCAAAGGCCGACAAGAGAGGTGTAGAGATCCCAGTTGATGGTCATTCTGGGATTCCTCTTCTTGAACTTCGCGGCCTTCTCTCCTTGACGCGAAAAGCGGAACCTCGCGCGAAGGAGGCGGTGGTCCGATCCCGTGTAGAACTTGGGGACAACGGAGACATCGGTCAGGCAATACTTGCGATTGAAGATGATGTGGTCGATCTTGTTACGGAACTGGCCACCGGGGGATTTCCAGGTCCATCGTAGGGAGGGAGGCTTCTGGAACTGCGAGTTTCCATGGATGGTCTTGGTCGACATGATAAACTCAGACAGCCTTTCACCTTGCTCGTTCCACTCCAGACCGTGGGTTCCGATGTGAAGTTCTTCCGGCGACCTTCGTGACCCGATCTTGGCGTTGAAGTCGCCGACGATCACCTTGTAGAAGGTGCGATCTTCCTTATAGAACTCCAGCTCCACGTAAAAGGCCGCGACGTCTTCGTCGTCGTAGTCGGATGTTGGGGCATACGCGACGAACACAGTCAAGGCTGGCACGGAGCCACATCGCTTCAGTCGCAGACGTCCGATTCGGCTTGTCAGAGACTCGTACGAATCGATGTTCATGGCCAAGTGCGTGTTGATGAGGACACCAACGCCTCCTACTCCCTGCTGTCGCATGTTCCGAGGAACAGTTCTTCTCCGGAGTCGTAGGCGGCGTGTAGGGGGTGGTGTCTTCTCGTCTCGGTCAGTCCGATGACGTCGTACTTGATCTTCCTGGCTTGCATCATCAGGTCCTCGACGGATGCTTTCGGTGCAAGTGTGCGGGCGTTGTAAGTACAGATCGTCATCCTAGTCCTTCTCAGTTTGCGCAGCCTGGTTAGGCCCTGAGATTTTAGCAGCCTCTCCGTACTCGTCCTTCCCATCGCTGCAGAAATGGGGGCTCTTTCGGGGTCAGGGAAATGAGGCCCTTTAGTGCTGCAGTGTTTGACTGGAATACAACACGGGTAGCTAGTCAGGCTCTGTCGTGCGGGCGGGGTGCTCCGGGCAGCCAGCCAGACTGCCCGAAGGGACGGGGGCGAGACTTTTGAGGCGGCCTCGAATCGCCTTACGATGTACTCCCAGTCTACCGAGTGCAAGCTTTTGGCCGGGCCGACACAGTTCCAATCCGCATAGGCGCGAACACATCCGCGCACACTGTGCACGAACATGCCGCTCCCACGCACAAGGAACGCGTCGACCCGACACAGCAGGAGCAAGGAGTCCATCCCCTGCATCCCACCTGCGTCTCTGGGCAGTACACGGTCGCATTTGGTTCGCGTTTAATTCCCCTATCCACCACCCGGGGACGCGCCACGTGGCCCTGCGACAAGCGGCCCGAGATCCCTCTTAACAAGAGAGCCCGAAGGCTCTCTCTCGAGGGAGATCCGTGGAGTGTTTCTGTAAGGGGTGGATAAATGACCAGAAATCTAAAGATGGAGAAATTTCATAGCTTATTTTTTTGCTGCTACAAAGTACGACGGATGGACGAGAAATCGCTATTATCTCCTTTTCTTTTTGTTGTTAGAATAGTCGATCCACTTGAATGTGCATTCTGCTCTTATATAGCGCAGATGGACTTAATCAGGTGTTAAAGTGGTGTTATCGGGCAAGATTTTCACTGATTTTCACATTTTTTACACGAAAACTTAGGAAACCTAGGTTTGAAGACACATGTTCAGAAAATCTAAGAAAACGATCAGTTGTGATGCGCAGCCATTGTTTTGATACGCTTAGGTTCCTCGAAAGCAGGATTAACGGCACTATTATTTGTACCATTCTAGGATGGCTGAGCTTTGGGAAATTTTCCAAAAAGAAAAGAAAGTGGTGTCCTGCCTGTGCGGTGCTTTCCGGATACACTAACACATTTGTATTCTCTTTTCTTCAAACATAGTTGGATCCCGCCCTACTTACTTTCTTTGTGGAGCTGTTCTTGTAGTTAAAAAACTAGCAATTGCATAATGATATGTTACGCCCAGGGCTGAATATTGCATTTGTTCCAGCTCGTTGCTGCATTGTGATGATCAGCCAACTATGTAATAGCGTCTTTCTGCTGTAGTTCAGATCCATTCATCTAATTTTCAATCTGGGGAAAGCCCTGAAGTGCTCTACAGGATGCCAACCTACTAAATATTCAACCACCGGTCTTCAGAAATTTAACTACTTCGGAATGGGAGCGCTTCAACGCGGACCTGGGGAATGTACATAGTCGGTAGTTGCTAAGACCGTGATAGTTTCAAGGAGTACAGCACTAAAGATATGCTGCTTAAAAGTTAGTATGTGCTTCTGTGTTGTTGAATAGGTCTCCTAATAAGGTCATCTAACTTTGTTACAAGACTTTTGCGCCACACTGTAGAATCACGTTTGTTTTCCAGCAGGCATAAATACGAATAACCATTTCTCGTATGATTAATGTGATTCTAATTAAACAGAACCCGGGATGAAGCGAAAGCAAGGCCGATTTTCCATTAATTGGTGGTACACAATGTCAATAACTGTAAAAATGAATACGTTCCTCATCACGCCCATAGTTGCATCACACGATGTTTTCTTTACGACAATGAGCAAGTCATAGACTCGCCGTGTACTTGCCACATTAATTTTGGATTCAAGAACCAAGGGCTACTTTTCCGGTTTTCCCGGAAATGAACCGTTTTTTCGAATGCTCAAGGTTGTCGGTACTTAAGGCGGCGTCAAAATCGCTGACTTATGAAGCGAGATTTTCGTCGGTTTTCTTCCGACACTAGATCCCAAAAAGTGGATCGGAACTGGTGAACGACAACCTCAAAAACTATCGCCAAAACCATTGCCACCGATGCGGAAACTGCAACTTTTTGGTTGCAAGAATTTGAATGCCGCTCGAATGGTTATGTTTGTCGGTTTTGGTTCGAGAGTTGCGAGCAGAGCAAGGCATAGTCGCAGGGAATCTAGAACAGATTCCTATCTAAATTACTTTATAGCTTTGATGCCCCTCCAAGAAACATTCATTCAAGACATTGACCCTCATTTTCAATATAACAGTTTGTGAACTATAAGAATTTAGAAGTCTGCTCAATCAATTCAGTTCTGGAGCCTGCTGCGCAGTCTCGAGATAATGCAGAGGCACTTTGAATGCACATTCATTGAAGATATGTAGTTACGTACAGTGCCCCATTCGTCCATCAGCAACATGGTGAAGCCCAAGAAACTGCGATGAAAGCCTCATAGTAGAAGAAATATTGAATAATCAACAGATTCCCTTCAGTTACTTCGGAGCGTTAATTCCCAGCGGCGACTGCTTCGAAAGGAATGTACTTGTATTTCGATACAGAAGGAATGATCAGGTCATGAGTTCAGTTGATTCCATGCTTAATGCCCTCTTCAGGTAACTCTGCATGGAGGTTAGCTAGGTAGCTCTGCAGATAGTTAGCACCCGAACCGCCTAACTATACTTTGCAATGTTCTAGCCATTTCTAGCGCTAGGACTGACATCGACGCTCGATAACATTCACGCTGGTCTGTCATAACGATGTTTGTTGCGATCAAAACTTCTAGCGCCAGGCGGGACTCGAACCCGCACCTCCCTCTAACCGGGCGGGAATGCTCTACGCCATTACACCACCGGCGCCGTTTGATCGAACGCAACATCCATACCTCGTGGGACCGATCAGCACCCACCCGTATCCGGGATGAGCTGGCCGCTGATATCAGCATGGAACCAGTTAAGCTGATGGTCTTGATAGAAACGATAGAAACGATCAAACGGCGCCGGTGGTGTAATGGCGTAGAGCATTCCCGCCTGGTTAGAGGGAGGTGCAGGTTCGAGTCCCGCCTGGCGCTAAAAGTTTTGGTCGCAACAAAACATCGTTATGACAGCTCACAACCTCGATACCAGCCACTTAAGGCTTAATGAAACTGATTTGAATCGTTTCTATCAAGACCATCAGCTTAACTGGTTCCATGCTGATATCAGCGGCCAGCTCATCCCGAATACTGGTGGGTGCTGATCGGTCCCACGAGGTGTGGATGTTGCGTTCGACCAAACGGCGCCGGTGGTGCAATGGCGTAGAGCATTCCCGCCCGGTTAGAGGGAGGTGCGGGTTCAAGTCCCGCCTGGCGCTAGAAGTTTTGATCGCAACAAAACATCGTTATGACAGCTCACAACCTCGATACCAGCCACTTAAGGCTTAATGAAACTGATTTGAATCACGCTGGTCTCATCCTGCTTCGACGCCAGTATCCATGTGTTGTGCTTCGCGGCAAGATTTTTGGGATGTTGGTTTGCATAGAATTGCGACGAGCGAAGGTGCAGTCGCCACAAACGTGACCTTAATTTGTGTGAACTCTCGAGCGATTTTTTGCCAGTGGTCGCTTTTTTCCAAGTGAGAAACGCCTCGGCATTTTGATTGGACATGACACCACCACTCTAGACTTGGATTCTTCAAGAAACAGACACCGCTGTTGTCATTTTCTTTGGAGAAAATAGTTGGTTCACTCCATTAAGGTCTTTCTCACAAGTGCTGATTCCAAGTGACAGAACAATAAGGTCTTCCGGATGAGAGTACGAAATCTTCGAATAAGATTTCAAGACTTTTGAAGAGCTCGCGCTTCGGCTGAATAAAAGAATCACATTGAAACCCTGAAGATCTGCATTCGTTCCTGCTTAGGCAAAATGATTGTAATGATTTTCCACCCTCGGAAATCTTGGAAAGGGGATCTTCATGAGTCAGCTGTGGTGCACGAGAGCGTGACGTTCAGCTAATGAAGTGGGAAGAACGTGATCGCAGGCCACCTCGTCGTGTATTTGGGTAGTTTCATGAGCTGTTGAAGAGTCTTCTCTAGTTAAAGATGTTGAGGAGACCAGAGGCTCACATTCAAAGCGCCTCGGACATCAGCGCACTAGTAAGAGATTCCTGTATATTTTTCTCTTTGATCTCGGATCTCTAATATATAGACAGCTGCAGGGATAAATGCGTACCAGCGAGACATCATTGCTTCTACAGTTTAGGGTAAAATGTGAAGCATTCAGGTGTTTCGGAGAAAAACAAATTTATGGGCATTCACATAGCATAGTAATTTTTGGGCATTACGAGCAGGGGCTGCGAATTTTTTGTTCAGAAATTCTGCTTGAAATTGTTAAAACTTATTTAGTAAAACTCCATTTTGTTTTGTTTGAAACGTGTTACTTTGCAAACCAAATCGTTGAGGCGCAATCACCTTCAAGGCTTCACTCTTCTTGCACTCTTTATTTACCCTGTACCAGGGTAAATAAAGAGTGCAAGAAGTGAAAATTAAATCTGCTTGGTTTGACTGCTTTCTGGACGTTAGACATTATAGAAATTCAAAGGCGGATCGTGAAGACACTCACCATGATTTCATCGCCCGCAGAATTAGTAGACCCCCAGGTAGTCCCACATAACCTTCTATTGAGAGACGTAAATCACCGTCGGTTTTCGCTTGAGTCAGGCAGCGTTTTTCTAATGACAACTCCTGGACTCGATGCGATCGAAGTCAGCCGCACTTCGAGCGAGCAGACTCTTCGTACCTCTCTCAAACTAACCTAATAATCTGACCACGAATGTTTGGTCTGCATCAATGCTAGAGCTGCACAAATAGCGATAGAAAAGGTCCTCATACTATTGCAACGGGGACGGTTTAGCAGTTGTATTGGATATTAGTACTGAAATCCTAGAGCTTGAGGTACTAAAGAAAATCGATTCTTTGTGCTGCACATTCATATTTTATATAGTTGTGGGGATGGCGATTGTTTCGTATCATTTGACTATGCATAGCGTTCGGTCACGACAACATTGTTTCTCAGGGGTGAGGAGCTCAGTGTTCCATAGGTGGCCTTTTTAGCTGCGTGAAACTCTTCCGCAGCCTCCGCTCCTCCATTTGAAGGCCTTCCGACCCACTTTATCAGAGAAAATGGTTATTTCGAGGGAAAATGGATGACATAATCGGAGAAACAGACAGTTGTTTTCACTGTGAAGAGATTTAGTGTCTTTATGCCGAGAGGCTTCATTTCTAGAAGCCACATATCTAGTTACAATGCAGCACAACTGAGGAGTTTGTTAGAGCTCAACAGCTCACTTAAAAGCCCCGCATCAGTGGCGATTCGTCGCGCGCGCGGCGAAAAATCGTACGTTCGCAATAGCAGCCTAGATCAGTTTGTAGGTTTACCCAACCTAGCTACAAATAAGCGCGGGATTGTTCATTGCTCAGCTCCATGTAACTGTGATTAATCAAGTCGAAATCGCTGTATGCTCATAAATGGCTTGGTGGATGTATCGGTCCATCGCATCCTAATTTTTTCCTCGGCCCAGACTTAAATTCGTGCTTATTGCGGAATGGATTGAACAACGTGAGCATCCTAATAAGCTTGTTTTTGATACCCAACATATAGGGAGAAGCACGTACATCAACTGGTGGACGATATTTGACGCTGTAAGCATGAAGCTCCTTCCTTCTCACCGACTTTGCTCTATACTTTTTGGAAGGAATAGCTGGAGCTCAACGTGCTTATATTAGGTACTTATTTATATTTATAGTACATCTGTATCACGGAGTTGTTAGGTGGAACTATTTATTATACTGACGTTTCGACTGTCTCGTCCTCTTCAGAGGCGCGATGATCCACGTTCGAGTGTGACGATTGTGCTACCACATAGCAGCGAAACGTATTGGCTGTGGCCGATAAATAGTGCCACCTACAACGTCGTGGAGCAGAACTATGACAAACACGTTGAACATAAATGCCGAGGTTCAAGATGAGAGGTCGTGGAGACGGCTGGAGCTCTTTCCCTGCATGCTTCTCCCATTATGGGTCTAGCGGTTTGCCGGTCTACTTATTTTGCATAATTTCCGGACCGAGACTTCACTCCATCGTTGCGACTACCAGCTTTATAACTTATAGCTCTATAACTCTATAACTCTATAATAAGCTCTATAACTTTTTATACTTAGCGACTGATTGTTCAGAATTGACGAGCTGAGAGGCAGCGCGAGCTGCACGACCACCGGTCTCATGACAGCGTACGGCCATTCGGCGGGGGAGAGTATCGAGTGCCTCAGCATCGCTATTCAACTCAGAAAGGAAGAGAGTACGTGCCCTGCGGGAGACCTTGTCTAAAGCTGTCGCTAAGCATAAAAAGTTCCAGCGGTCGACCAGTACGGGAACGTGGCCTACCGTGTCGGTTTCAAGATTGGAGGCGGTATTGATCAGGATCCAGCCTGTGCTCCATTCAGATACCCTGATCAGGTTCGGTGCAGCGCTGTTGGTCTCTTGGGTCTAGTCCACGCTTACGAGTCTCTGATCCGTTTGCAGGGCATCTACATCACACACATAGACGAGGATTCTCCAGCGGCTCGAGCTGGTCTTAGACGACATGACAAAATCTTGCAGGTATAAAAGATTCGGAGCTTCAGAGGACGTCTTCTGCCACCGAGACTTAATGCCGCTGTGCTTTCAGGTAAATGGTCTCGACTTCACTCTGCTGACGCATGAGCGGGCGGTGAAGTACATCAAGAAGTACGCAGTGCTGGACATGCTCGTCGCCCGTGCTGAACTTCCGGCGTTGCACTAACACATCTTTTAACTGCCCTTTGTATGTACATTCATTCACATTCCATGTCATTGACACAGTCTTCATGAAGACCTCCTTGGAGTCGGGATTGCTTCTGAAACTTTTCCCACTTGTTCTAGGCCTTAAAAATGCCTGTTTTTAAGATATTTGCATATTTGAAATGTGAGATATTTGTATGTATGAAGTTATACTCTCCATTCTATTGTTACGTCGAGGTGCAGTCGGAGATTGCACAGGCCGTCGCGTTCGTGCAACCTATGTTTAGTAGGATCGACCGACAGGGTTCAATATCAATCTTGTATTCGGTATCAACTATTTATTTTGGAGAGCTCGACCACTCAGAATTCGCACAACACAAAAGCAAGGCATGAGCACGGCTCCCACAACAATGTAGCTTCTTCTTCAGCGTTTGACCCGCTTCATCGCGAGATCCGCTTTCCTGATGCCATGTTGCCATCTTTACCGATCCCGTACTAAAACATGGGCCAGATTCGCCGAAACGTAAGCCGCAATAAAGAGTTATACCAATCTTGGTCACGCTGAAGAAATCAGTCGACGGTATATTCACCGTTAGAGGGCAGTAAGCTGTTGATGAATCTGGCCCATGGACGGACACCAGCTACATTAGTCCATATGTAAAGTATCAGCCCAGCTACGCTTCGGGCGGCATCTACACCGTTTTCCAGACACTCCGAAATTAAGGCCCGACTTGTGGACACTGTTCCCCTTTCCACGCAGAACTTAAATCGCAGGCGGGCTTCGCGCTTCTTGTCAGCTATCGGTGTTACACCGAACTTGTGCCGAATGGCACCGTTTCGTATGCGGTCCAGTCGCGTGACTTCTGCCGCTATGCGCATCATCCTCGTCTTCACTACATTGAAGCGGCTTTCCGTTTCCTTCGCCGCAGACGACGGTTTTATAGATCTTTGACTTTAAACGCTCTAGCACCTTCTTGTCGCAGAGCATTCCATCCAACGAGCGCCACTTGTACCAAGCTGCACTCACGCGTGAGTTCACTCTAGCCATCAAACAGCCATAGACGCTATTTCTAATCCCAGCTACTTGAAAACTGAACTTCATGAAACTTCAGTGCCATTTATCTTAATGGAGCTGGTCTCGGCTACGTCCATGGTTGGGTGCTCTGTCTTCTTGAAGTTTACTTTGAGCTCGAACACCTCCAAACGGTCGCATAAAGACTGCTCCTGCCGCTCGAGCCCATCTTTATCTTCGCAGGCGAGTATTACGTCGCCAGCATAAAGCAACGTCCATAGAACAGGCTCCTGAAGAGCTCGTGCAATGCCATCCATAACGGTATCGAAGAGGAGTGGGGAAACGCAGAACCTTCGTGCATCCCGACAGAGGTGGGAAGCTCCATTGAGGTTCCTGCTGCAGCTTGCACACGATTCTTTAGACAAGAGTGAGGCATTCGCACCTACTCAATAAGTTCTCCAGGAATGCCGTGTTGCCGAAGGGAGTAGCATATAAACTTGCATGGTAAGCGATCAAAGGCATTCTCCAAGTCGATGGAGGCACTGTGCACCGTTCTCTCGCGATGCTTCTCCACCAAAAGGCGGGCGGCATGTATAGCATCAATGGCTCCTCAACCGGCCACGAATCCACACTGTTTGTTGGAAAGCTTGTCGACTTCATGAATTCGCCCATTGACAATTTGCTCAAAGATCTTTATGCTATGCGAACGCAAGCGAATTGGACTGTAATTTGAACAGACTGGAGGGCTCCTTTTCTTCCTTCAAATTGGAATCGTCGTACTTTTCTGCCAACCATCGGGCATCTTCTTCTCTGCCACAACCTGGTTGAAAAATTGGCCAACTACTCATCAGAGTATCAGAACTTCGACTTCCATAAATCAGCTGGCTGGTCACTTAGCCGATAATAATAATAATAATAAGTTTATTATCAGCGACAGGAATAAAAGCAGAAACAGTATGGAGTTGAAGACAAATGGCTGATAACTTAGTAGAAGAACAACACAAGAACAGCTTTCCATAAAACACAAATAGGCAAAAAAAGAGACAGAACAGATGGATCAGATACTAGTGAACAGAACATTTTTCAGAGGGAGCACCATAGATTAAGCTTCGCTCAATACACGCGGACGGGTGATGAAGGGCAGTGGGCGGCCAGCACTGCAAGTCCTGCATTCAGTTGAAGAGACTCCGGGTACCAACTTAGTAGGCCCGCCAACAACACCACAGCCAGCACGAGTACGGCACTAGCCTTCGTTAGTGCTACCCTACAAGTCTTAGAGTCAAAAAGAGCAAAGTTTCCATGATACTATGAGGTAACATTCGTTTTAAGTTAATATGGACGTAGAGAGCTCATTTCACCAACAGAATCTCCTGAAATGCCAAAAATGATAAGACTAAAGAGTAAATGCTGAGGTCAAAAGAGACCACTGTGTTTCAAAAAGTCTTCAAGTCGTCGGGCGAAGCTCTCCGGGGACGATGACATGAGTAAGGAGCGCGGGAGCTGATTCCAAGTGTTTGCTACTCGGCACCAAAAGGAATGCTCATATAGCTGCGTACTGACCCTACCTGGAACAACACGAAGGTGATGGCCTCTGGTGCGACCAACAGACTGAGAAATTGTGAGAGGCAAATCACAGCCTAGGTCGACATAGCACATGAGGAGCTTAAATAGAAAGCTCTGGTCGTATATCATTCGTCTTAGCTGCAAAGAACTACAACATAACTGGTTCAAGCGCTCCCGATAACTGGAATTGAATTGACCATTTTTTGCGAATATCTCCTTAGTAAACGTTCTTTGAACATTTTCGATCTTCGATATATATTGCACTTGTGAAGGAGGCCACAATGGTCAATTCAATGCAGTACTCAAGAATTGGCCTGACATAGGTATCAAAAAGGTTGAGGAGGGTTCTCATGTTTCGCGTTTTGAAGGCTCGTAGATCAAAGTTGGACCTTGCATAAGCCAAACCAACGATCTTCTCGATGTATTCATCGTATGAGAGCCCGTCACTGTATATAACACCAAGATCTCGCTCTGATTTTGAAATGGCCAACTGGTATCCTCCAATGTGAAAGCTAGGGTTAGGAGGGTGTCTTCTCCCGATGCACATTATTGTCGTCTTTTCGAGAGAAATGTCAAGTTGTCATTTTATCGACCAGCTTCGTAATGCGTTCAGCGCTTTCTGGAGTGAAGCACAACTGTTTACAGTGAAAATTTTGGAATCGTCCGCATAAATAGAACAGTGGACACCTTGCGGGAGACACAGCGGCAGGTCATTTATATAAAGCAAAAACATCAAGGGGCCAAGGCAGGTGCCCTGGGGGACACCGCTGGCAGTTGTGTAGCACGCTGACAATGCGCCATTTACAAGAACCCTTTGGTTACGTCCGGTTAGAAATGATTCGAGGAAAGCGAGCAGACACCCGCTTAACCCATATGCTTGAAGTTTTATTAAAAGAAGGGTCAGAAGGACGGAGTCAAAAGCCTTTGCGTAATCTACATAGTAAACGGTAACTTAACCATTTGTATCTAGAACCTTATTCCATGTCGAAACAGTAGACATAAGAGCTGTTAATGTAGGATCTTTTTTGGAGAAAGCCATGCTGACATTTAGTGACTAACTCATTACTTTGAAGGTAGTCAGAAAGCTGCTTACAAATAATTCTTTCGAGAACTTTACTTGTAGAAGAAGTCAAGCAGATCGGTCTATAATTCCTTACATCAGCTTTGCATCCTTTTTTAAAAATGGGTCGTACAAGACTGCAAAGCCATAGCGATGGTACATCACCACGAAGAAGAAACCTGTTGAATAGTAGGGTAAGTACCGGAGTCAAACCCAGTGCTGTCTTTTTGAGAAATAAGTAAGGTATGTTGTCGGGAGATGTTGAGACTCGTAACGGCAAGGAATTTAATGTTCTGTACACAACTTCGCTGTTAATATCCAAATAATCTAGTTTCGCTCTAGTGAACGGACCGCAGGTCGCATCGTTTGCTAAGCAATCTCTATACACAGATTTGAAAAAAGAAGCGAAGACTTCAGCCTTCTCTACCTCAGTCATAAATGCTTCGCCATTGAAATTTTTTATGAAGCCAATTTTGTTGATGGACTTCAATCTGCTGTTAGCGAATGCGTATAAGCGTTTGGAGTTTCGTGAAATGGCTATTTTTCTTCATTTTTTAGACTCAAAAGTGCCAACTCGCGCTTTAGTTTTCTAGAGAAATGGTAGTATTTTAGGAAGCTAATTGTGAAACGTGCCCGATACAGTCGATACACCTTTGCCGCGAGCATGCGAATTCTTGCAGGATAGCGAGTGAAGTCGTTTTGACGAAGCGGAGGAATATAATCTTTAATTAGCTTATTGCAGTGCTCCAAATATATTTCATAGCATTCGTCTTTAGTTGGGCAGTTTTCGATTATTACGCGCCAATCGATTTTTAGCAACTCATTGCAAATTGCGGTGTAATTGCCACGCGAGTAGTCTAAACGTTGAGATTCCACAGTTGGGAAGCTAACACTGGTAACGAAACAGAAGGAAATGGCTCGATGATCGGAGGTGGAGAAAGGTGGAAGAACTCGCACGTTGCGCACGATATCTAAGTTATTGGTAAGAACGAGGTCGAGTATGTTGCAGCCATACGTGGGAACCGTGACATGCCGAGTTAGTACCCGTGTTGTACAGAACTTACGGAAGACGAGAGCAGAGCCAAAGACTGGGCTGCTTTTCGGAAACCAGTTGATTTGAGGGAAATTCATGTCACCCATTATGATACAATTGGAGTTTTCTCCAATATTTGCAGTGATGGCACTGTTTCCTTCAAGTAGGGCGCTGGTATCACAAGAAGGACTACGATAGAGAGTGACTATGTAAGTTGGAAGAGGGTCCGAGATAATGCACAAAATCAAGCACTGACAGTAGGGAGAAAAACTTTTTGAAAGGATGAGTGGTGAGATAGAGTGTTCCTTACTAACATCAATACCCCACCTCCAGAAATGTTTCCTGGTCTGTCACACCTGTATATGTCATATTCGGAATAGGGGGATAAGGTAGAGTCGCTAATAGTGTCGGGCTTACACCACGTCTCCGTTATGCCAACAATGAGAGGACTGGAGGAAAGGAGAAAATTGAGGTCGGGATTTTATTACATATGGATCTGGCATTGAATAGTACTACGGTTTCGGGAGAAGTATTAATGTTTGAGGTCAGTAAGGGGCTAGCTGTAAGTGATTTTTTAGTTGTGCCGTTTTCTTTCATCGAACTGTCGAGAGGGTTAGAGCTGGTTGGTACGAATGTAAGCTATGCCGATGAGGAAGGTATGTGCTGCACGCGCCCGCGCGACCTCCGGTGAACGCGTACCACTCAGCTCGTTACTGGAACGGGACGTTTGGATAGACGACAAGGTGATTGGACGCCTGGGTAGCTCACGTGGAACCTTAAATTTAACTATGTTGAAGTCGCGAACGACGTATGCCAATTTGCCTTCTCTGGCATTCAGGTCTCCAGCTTCCTTACGCAGCGATCTGTCAACACACAGTTCCTCCGCAGTGTAGTCCCTACGGGCGAAAGAGTGAACAAATCGCTCAGTACGACTCTGGAGGCCGCTGCGCATATGATCGAGAAGGGCGTCAAGCAGAGCTTGACTTAGCAATGAAATTTTGATTATGCGACCTCGTTCGCCAGTTCCACGCGGATTCCCAGCAGGATGACGGTGAGAGGTGATGCAACCTTGTTCAAAATCACAAACAAGTTGTTCGTCGCACAGTGAACAACCTCCTTGAGTATTTCACGATCAAAGCGGCGGGTCGATTCCTCGTTTGCTTGCTCGTCGATGCCGACCCACGCTATCCTCATCGACTTTTCTTCAATTCGTTGGCTATCCGCTTTGACCTTAACATTGGTTGAATACAGAGCGCTCCTATCGAGGGCTGTCTGACGTGGATGGTCTAACTTAGCCTCAAGGTCTGCTAATCGTGCAACAATTGCATCCTGTGTGCTCTGAAATGACTGAATCTGCTTGAATACTCGTTCGAAGGCATCACTCACAGCGCTTTTTAAACTGCAGGAATACATGTGAAACCGTTCTATTAACTTACTTGCTCATAAAGGCATCCCGTCCTTCGCATCCACTCCAGATGTCCTCTTAGTGTTCTTCGTCATGGTTTGAGATCGGTGAGTAGGATCAGCGATTAAGACCTAGCGGGCAGACGCAACCGCTCAGCGTGGCATCAGACGTGATATCATGTTCCTCAGAGCCGCTTCAGTTCCCCCAGGGTAATCGTGTGGCTGGAAAGTGAACAAGAGTCTTTGAAGTGACGACCAGGTGAGGAAACTCTTCTCCCTCGAAATAATCGCGCCATCGCTTCAGCGTTTCCTTACGGTCCTTAAGAAAATGGCCGCTTTCATGTTTGATACAGAAGAACTCGATCCTCGCCTTGACTGGCGGTTCTTAGCAAGTCGGTAAAGATAGCGCTCACATTCGAGCGACTCGAGCTTTTCGTGGACATCGTTGCATTGAATGGTTTTCTCAATGGCCACGGCCTTCTTGGCAGATTCCTGGTAGTTTTGCCAGTTATTGTCGCCTTGTCGCCGAGAAACACATGATAAAGCGCCTTCTTCTCTCGAACCTTTTCTTTCACATCGTCCGTCCACAGACATGTCTGCTTGTCGTCATTTCGTCGTCCAGGCTTCATAATGCGGAGTTCCGACTGTGCAGCTTGACGGATCGCGTCGGTCGTCTTCTTCCAAGTTTCATCGACAGAAGTAACTGTCGGTAGCTGCACGCGAGAAATCACAGCTGCTTCCTGCTCTCTTTGTCCACCACTTGATTCTTGCTGCACCGCATCGCTCTACCTACTTCTGCCTTGGAGGTGCGATCTTTAAAGTACAGATCAGCGGACGATGCTGTGGGGCGACCGTTTCGTACGGCGCGATCTCGCGTCTGTGACGAGATTTCGGTCGCGATCTTTCACAACGACGAAGTCTATCTGCGTGTTGGTGTTCCTACTATAGAATACTTGCCTTTCGTCTCGACTACGTGCCATTAAGCTCAATAGCGACAGTAATGGCGTCTTTCGACTGTACTATTTCCTCATGACAGCTGTACCCGTCCTTCGCAGCACCTACGTGCCCATTAAGGTCACCAGCGACTATGATGACATCTTTCGACGGCACCTCTGCTGTCTTCTCATCAAGCAGGTTCCAAAACTTATCCTTGGCTTGGTCGGAGCAGCCAGTCTGCGGAGCATAAGCAGAAAATAAGCGATAAAGTCGCTCCTTAGCGACGACGACTTCTTCTTCTCCTCCTCCTCCTGAGCGTTTAGTCCCACGCAGTCCCAGGGTCCGCTGTTTTTGTGATCCGTCGCCACCTCATCCTATCAAGGACATCGTCTGCCGTGGCGCCGACTTCGGCGAGATCTCTCTTGATGACGTCCTTCCACCTTTTCTCCGATGCTCCATTCTGTTGCTTTCCTGGTGCCTCAAAATCTAATGCCAACCTTATGGGGTCACTCTGTGGTCTTTTGTGAATGTGACCGTACCAGCTTAGGCGCTGCTCCCTTCAGCTGGATCGGAGCTGTCTTTTCAGCTGGAACGGAGCTGTCTTCATAACTACCCTAACACCTCATTTCGCACTCTGTCCTGACGGGTCCATCCACATGCCCATCTGAGCATCCTCATTTCCGCAGCATGCAGTTGCCACTCCTGCGCTCTTCCCAGAGCTAAGCACTCACAGCCATAGAGGAGGGCAGGCCTCACTACTGTTCTGTATAGCTTGCCTTTGAGTGTCCTGGAGCACCTACCGTTGCAGAGGGCTCCTGTAGACTCCCTCCGTTTAAGCCATGCTACATCCGCCTGGTCCACGCTTCGTTCCGCGGAGACCACTTCCGAGCTAGCGGAATTCTTCCACCTTTTCGATCGCCTCCCCTTGTCATTCTAGGATTGGTTCGTTGCACTGCTTAGAGCTGATGAACTTCGTCTTCCTCAGGTTCAGCCTCAAGCCATTGTCTGCGAGGGCTCCTTGCCACAACTGCACCTCTCCTCCAGCTCCTCCCGGCTGTCGGCTACTAGAGCGATATCGTCCTCGCAGAGGAATGTCCTGAGAGGGCCTTCCTCAAGGTGACTCACTATGCAATCAAACGTCAGCACGAAAAGGAACGGACTCAAAGCCGACCCTTGATGCACCCCATTGTGATATCCATCTTCCTTGTCATCCCGTGTGGAGTCCGTACCGCCGCTTCGTACATGCCCTTTATGACCGAGATCAGACATTCCGGGACACCCCTCCCTCGAAGGGCTTTCCAGAGCACTGCCCGGGGTAGCCTGTCGTAGGATTCCTCCAAGTCCAGGAATGCCAGGTAGCAGGACATTCGTTTTCCCGACACCTCTCCATCACCTGGCGAGCGATAAAGATCGCGTCTGTGGTGGACTTCTCAGGCATGATGCCCCACTGCTCCCTGGAGATGGTGATTATCTCCCTCAGCCTGGAATCAACCAGTCGTTTGTAGACCTTCATCGTGTGTGAGATCAGTTTGATCCCGCGGTAGCTGGAGCATTCGGACGTATACCCCTTCTGCTTGAAGATGGGGACTAGATGCTGTCCCTCCACTGATCCGGTATCTTATCCTCCTCTATCGTGACTCTGTTGAAGAACTGTCTCAGTTACCAAGCACCTTCCAAGCCTCTACTGGCACCCCATCAGGCCCAGCTGCCTTTCCGAGCTTCATCTTCCCTATAGCGCTGCGAACCTCTTCTTGCGTCCAGGACGGGATGGGTCCTTCCGTTGGCTGTTCTTCTTGGACTACCCGACGCAGGAATTCCTCATTTAGCAGTTCCTTGAAGTACTCCTCCCATCTTTTTCTGACCTCGACTGGCTTCCCTAGTACCCTATCGTCAGCACTCTTCACAGCCTTGGCCACTCAGATGTCGACGCAAAACTCTATGCCGTGCCTTGGGTAGCCGGATAGCGAACTTTGCTTCCTGCGGTCCGTCCAGCTTCTCGTTTAGGGCATCCATCTCCTCGTTCTTTGCTTTTGCTACGGGATGCTTTTGCCAACCTCTTCAGCTTTCTATAGACTGTGAGGTGCTCGAGTGCTTTGATCTTCTGCCACTGCTTATAGGCCTCCTTCTTGTTCCTCACCGCAACCTGCACCTCTTCTTATGTTCTCGATTCCTCTCTTCGTTTCATCGACACTTTCCTGGCACATCGCAGGATCGTTTGGGTCACCCTCCTCTAGGTGTCATTTAAGGGGACAGTTGGATCGGGAAGACCTGCTTCGAGCACTGCCCTTCGTAGCTCGTTGCGCTCTGTGCCCCGCAACCTCCACCATCGAATTCTGGGTTCTGCTCTTACTTTGCATTTGCTGGAAAGAGGAAAGTTAAGGTCCGCTACCAAGGGGACCAAGGAATCGAGAATTCTTTCTCCATCTGGGTTCACCAAGTCGACCCCTTTACCAGCATGAACCCTTTCCATTCCGCTTCTGCAACTCCCCACGTACCCGTCCATGTCTTCTGCTACGGACAGAGCAGAAGACATGAACGGGTACGTGGGGAGTTCAGGAATTCATGTCTTCTGCTCTGTCTGAAGCAGAAGACATGATCCGTGCTCGCCTTGTGGTACGGCCCTTATTGCCTCCTCGACGGACATGATAGTCCAGTAACCCTCCTTCGTATCCAGCCGCTATGACATTATGCGGTCGCTTATCCTTTGAACAGCAGCTACCGAATCCTTGAGAGACCCTGCGACAGCTATCCAGACACCGTTGTTCTTCGTGTCCTCTCCGTTGTAGAACAGCTTGACCCTTCTCCAATCTCCTTAGCCTTTGCCCCTTTCCATCTCGTTTCCTGCAGACATAGGACTTCTATCCTTCTGCGCTTCATCAGTTCAACCACTTTCCTAGATCTTCCTGTCATTGTTCCCACATTCAGAGTTCCCATCCGAACTAGCTTCTTCGGCGGAGGTCGTTCTGCCCTCGGTAGCCGTCGCATACTGACCACAGAACTCGGGCGGGGGTTCTGCGCGTCACTTCCGGGTGACGTCCTAGCCTGCACACTGATTCCACTGCGACTCTTGATCATGGTTGTGACGGGTTTCTCCATAAGCCGGCCTGTCAACCTGGGCCTGACGCTGGAACCATTGCCATTTTTGCACTTTCTGCAAGGCATGGCGAGCAGGACATCACATGAGAAGGCATCACAAGCCGATAACCGTTTGGTGTCTACCTTCTTTCTCACCTTGTGCGGAGTTCATATCACCTCTTTCTTGCCCTCGGGGCGTGCTGTGATTCAGACTTCGCTAGGCTTCCGAAAAATTGTCGAACTCCTCAGCTTGGGAGCCTCTGCAGGAGATTAAAAAACCTCCGCTGTACATCGCAGTTCGACACCCATTGCCACCCTTACGCCACGATGAGGCGCTGAACCATGTGGGAGTAGCGGCGGCTACGATCGTCAACTCCAAAATTCATCCGAAACGCTCGTTACGATTATTCCAACATCGCTGGTGGTTCTGGGGCTTCCACACAGAATAGCCTTAAAGCCTCTGCCTACGTCCCTCGACTTGCAACAGGATGATCTCGTCTCCTGCTCCGCACATAAGTCGATTCGTCTTAGCTCTAGTGCTTATAACAACTCGCACGAACGATTCGTTAACATACACACATTCAACGTTGTCACGCGGGTCCTGCTTACGTTAAAGGACTTTCGGGCTAGCTCAAATGCCCCTGATGTCGTCCTCGCATCACGTATCCTCGCTACTTCTCGCACTCGCTGGGCTTTGTGAGTGCGAGTCGGCCCCTGTGGACGCCGTAGCACAGTCTCGAAGATCATACACCAGAACGATGTGACATGTGTTTGTTGTTTGTAGGCCGGTGTCTCCAGGGCCTGTCTCCTGCATTCGAATATCCGCTTTCGGCTAAGCTCACGAGCGAGTAGTTTCCAATGACACCTCGTGGAGAAACGGACATCGCTACGTACCACGACAAAATAACAATTGCAGTAACCAGGAATCAACGCTGCAATGTCGTTTGGGCGTACATCAAGAAGCATGCCGTTCGATGTCGTTCGTGTCCTACAGGCTAGTTGCACACGATGGCTTTCATCCCGGATTAAGGTTATTGGTTCGAGTCCCGCCCAAGACAACCGGATTTTTATGCTTGCAGTAGCGATGAATTTGTACCGGGCTTGTTTGTGAAATGAGAACCATTGAGTTGTCCATTGGTTAGCCACCGACGTTGTACCGCACAAATACGCATCCAAATTGCCCATACAACCAGTAGAAGTAGAATATGTGGTGTCTTCCATAAAGATTGGTTTTTCGCTGCCCTCCTTCCTTATTTTGTTGCAAGGCAGCGAATCCTGTTGTTAGCCAGAGGCCGGATTCATCAACAATTAATCCGTGGGTATGCGGGTGATAAGGGGTAGAGATAAGATAAGAGTCAGGCAGAGATAAGGCAAGAGTCAGAGACGCAGGCTTCATTGTGGGTATCTCTACCCCTTATACCCGCGGGTTAGTCGTTGATGAATCCGGCCCCCGGATTCACCATTGTATTTACCCGGGATACGCCGTCCAAATGACTAAACTTTACCAACGAAATGAGCGCAACGATGTGCAGATACTTTTCTCTGACTTTCATGGGCGAAATGCTGCGCTGAACTCTACACAAGAACAGAGTCACGTAACGAACGTCAGCAGTGGGATTTTAACCTCTTTTCATAATTTACATTTGTGTCAAGTTAGCAGATCTGCACTTCCTACCCTAGCGGAAGCAGGGCTTATGACATTGACTCTACCTCCGACTTTATCTTTCATCACACGACACGGACGAGAGCTAGGCAATGGCAGGAACTTTGGGGCGTGGTTCATCTATCTATTTCATCCATGTTAACCTACCTGGCCACAGCGATGCTGAAAAGATGCTCCGTACCGTCGTGTTTGGGTCCTACAGGCGTACTAGACGGAAACGTTCATGTGACCTTCGTCGCATTTCTTCACTTCGAAGACTTCGAAATGGAGAGTTTGGCATTTTTGTAGAAGACAAGAACCTTGTCGATATTCATTGGACCATCCCGGAGCTGTTCGATGTGAAGGAGAAGTTGAGTGAAGTTTGCTTGGGTTTAGAACGGCTCGTGGAGCAAGGCCACAACAGCTTAATGGTGTCCAATGAAAGCCTCACGGGAGGAGTGCTCATGAGGGACACCGAATGAGGAAGCGCAGGTCCACTCTACATATCTTGGCCATCTGAGAGACTTCAAGCTGTGTTCCCCATGAAGTGGGACAGGTGGAAATTGTGGTAGCTGACTGCCCAATGACTTTCTATTCAGTATTATGAAGCACACTTCAGAAAATCAATAATTTAAGTTTAATCATCGGCGCACAATGCGAAAAGCAGTATAGAGATCACAGAAAACTGATGTAGCAGTGAGAGAGTTCGCAGAAGTAGAGACATCACAGATCAGTATCAGAAGATCGGCGCCGGGGCGACGGTCGGGATATGTTGAAGTGGTCCGGCGGAGACGTAGCAGCCTCTCGAGCAGGTGAGTGACTAGTATCAGCAGCGGCAGGAGATCAGCAGCCCAGCTAAGCGTGTCTGGTGCACTTGCTCGAGTCCCAGATCGCCGACGACTCCGGCTCTTGGAATATCGTCAATGCTAAGGTGAACGCCACGAACGCGATGTAGAGCGCGATGCAGATGTACTTGATCACCCGCTCCCAGGGACGCTCCTGAATTGAAACACAATTAGAGCCTGAATTGATATTTTCGATCAGACACTTGCACCAGAAGTTGGACGTTCCAGAAATATTTGGAATGGACTTGTATTTTGAAATGCTACTGCATGTATCGTCTTCTATTTCTCGTTTTTAGACGTATCTTCGTTTCGAACGTAAACAAAAACCAGGCTCCGAAAGCGTAGATAGCCTAAAACGTCAGCAGAAAAATATAGCGCAGTAGCCTTCCGCAAACGCAAAAAATATTTCCTCAAAGTTTTGTGACATTCGAGCATATAGAGGTCATGAGCAATAGGAATTTGACACTGCTTGGGCTGCGGGGTCAAGGCGGATGCAATGCTGTCCTTGAATATGTCGCGGAACAATTAATCCATACTGTATTCATATCAGCTACCTTCGACTCAACCACCACTTCAGCAAGTGGCGAACCTTCGTCCCACCTTTGCAAATTTATCAGACGCCAAGCAGTCGAAGAAAACAGCTCACCACAACGTTGTAAAGGATCACCACTCCGAAGCAGAAGCCGGTGATTCCACCAGCAATGTGGGCGGCATGAGAGACCTCAAAGTGATGGATGGAGAGCAAGGAATGTTTTCGGGCTTATGCGAATCTACCGTGTCGCAATCGTCCGACCAGAATCGGCGAATTATGGCAGTACCGATGTCGAACACGAGGAAGATGGTGATCAGCGCCAGTCGAACCCAACGCCCCGGCATTTCGGCCCAGTTCTGAAGGCAATTTCTCTCTGTCGTGTATGCTGGCTGCAATGTACTGTTGCGACCAACTTACAATGACAACGTTGGCAAGGTGAGCTGTAAGCAGAGCATAGACTCCAGCTGACGCGCCCACCACGTAGACCTTGGGATCCAGGGTGTATTGCAGGAGAGCGCCTGAAGAAGTGAGCCTGATCTGCTTCTAAAAAACACGATTCGGTTAGCAACCTGTCAGCACGGCCATCATGTAAAGAGGACCAATCCGCCATGGCTTGTGGACCACCTCGAGTCCCACTCCGATTAGTAGCTGAACACACATATTGCCGAGCAGGTGTATTACCCTGGAGACATCAATTTTGGTTACTCATCTGAGTGTCTTAAAGGTCTTCTGAAACTCACCCTGCATGCAACAGAGCGTACGTGAAGAATCGCCACACCTGAGCTCGCAGTTTAGGAGCAAAAAGCAAAGGACCGATGTGGTCGCCGACGTAGCAGCCGGCACAGAACGTGAAGATATCCTCATTGGGCTGCATCGGCTCCGTCCAGTAGTAGTAGAAGAAGACTGCTGTCTGAAACTCCTCCACAGTAGGGGACCTGTGTACAGCGCAATCATCCAGGGTTGGACGACAACACACCCTTTTATTGCCTATATCGCGGTTCCAAAGAAGGCTGGAGAATGCATACTCTTACAGAAGCCAGTGTGGGTAGATATGGAAACGATAGAGAACATAAAGTCCCTCGCTGGTAGGATGACTCCTAAGGAGGAGAGACGAGAAGTTGAGCAAACGGAAACGAATTTGGGTTGAAAATTTGAAAAAGCAAATGCAGGATATCTCAAAAAATAAAAGCACTTTTTGAAAAGTGATAACTTTACCGACAGTAAAGATATAAAGATATGGAAAAGTCAGGGGCTCATATGAAAACGAAAGAAAACGGAAATTTTCAGACATATGAGCAGTAGGGATTGCTTCACGCACTAGTCTGATTCCTTGCTTTTCGATTGATTGTGTTTCGCTTGAATACTTGTTACGGTTTCTGAAGTGACTGTATCGAGTGATTTGTATTTTTTGAGGTTTAAAACTTAAAAACACACCACAGCTTGCAGCAAAATGCAGGGTATCCTAAAGAATGCAGGTACTGCTTGAGCGGTTCTGACATTTCTGCTAGTGAAGCTTTTAAAGATGTTTGGGACTCATCTCAAAGCACAGAATAACGAAAATTTTGTGACCTGCAAATGGTCAAGATTGCGCCATGCACCCGTCTGAAACCTTACGTTTCAGTATCGATTGGTTGGGCATGTGCTGAATGCTTGTTACAATCTTCTTACTACGTGGCCACATTTGCTGTGCTTCTTGTAACGTTTATAGCTTGACAGTGCACTGCAACTTGTGGCAAATGAGGAGATTCCTTCAATACACAGCTCTATGTAGTGTAGTGCTGTGCTTTTCCTGGCCTGTCCCACCGCAGTTCAAGAATTCCATTAGATTATGAAACTATAGTAAGAAAAAGGTGTAGAGGAAGAACCACCAGAACAGTGTGCCCTAGAGTTGAGCTTTTTGGCAATTTCTTTCGAAAGTCGAACAATCGAATAACTCGATTTTTTGAAATGTTAAGTCGAGCAATCGAATAACTCGATTTTTCGCCGTCTTCGAATATCGAACGATCGAATAACTCGACTTTTCGCCGTCTTCAAATATCGAACAATCGAATAACTCGAATTCGAAGGCACGTTCTACAGAGAACCGAAAGAAGATAGAACAAAACCACAGTTGTGGATGAAAAGGGTTGAACTTAGGAAGCCAACTGAATCATCGTTTACAATCCAATTAGAAGAGCGGAATAACAAGATACTTGTGGTCATGTATTTTGCAAGTAGTGCAAGACATTCTCCACGGTTGAGGTGCTACCAAAGGAAGGGATTTTCCTCACTTCTACGCGTAATTTGCTATCTGCCAGGGGTTCTTCATTTGCGAGTAGATGTCACTGAATTCTCGCATTATCCCATTACCAGCGTCCGTCGCCGGCTTCGCCGCGCCGTACGCTGGACGTGCGGGCCACGTCAGGCTTGCCGGCTTTGCCGCTTCGGGTAGGGCGGACACGCTGGGAACGTAGCCCAAACCTAGCTAGGGATGCTTCCTCAGCCAGCGTCTGTCGCCGTACGATGGACGTGCGGGCGACGCCAGGCTTCGGGTAAGCGTGCCACGCTGGAACGTAGCCCGAACCTAGCTAGGAATACTTCCTCAGCCAGTGTGCGTCGCTCAAGAGTTAGCTCTTTGCTCCCGTTCAGCTTTTTCCAGCTTGGACAAGAAAAGGATACGGATAAAGGACGGTTTTAGTCAGTAAATTGGTGGAGGAGGCCACCTTTTGGTTTGCAGTATTCCCTCTTCGTGAGAAGGCCAATGAATGTCGGTTTACATTAAAAATAGAACAACACAACTCAATGGAACAACAAGGGTACGACACAGTAGTGTTGAATAACAGTTACATTTTCGCGCAACACAAAATGCGTTATGGGAGTGCCTTACATGTTGACCCCTCCTCCTTCGAGTCCATTTTCATAAAGTTAACAAAAAGCGTGATTCTACATACATATAGTCACTGTACGCGATTTCAAATTCGCGCCTGGGCTGGTTTTGAAAAGAATGACGATTTTGACGTTCATAGAGCGCGTTTTCCGACGGCGACAATTCGTCTGCAGTTTTAATGCACGTTTAATGAGGAATTGCTCTGATCTGCACATGGTAAAGCAGAACATTTTCTAATGCTGCGACCGCGGACTGGCCGGCCTACGCACGCAGACACTAGCATACGATTAGAATACGCAATAACTACCGAAACCGACGTAGCACGCCGTATTCCCATCGGAACACGCAATAAGAAAGGGTTCTCAACGATGCCCAACCTGCTTGAAATGGCCCACAGAAATAGATTAAGTTAGCATTTCACTGATACATCCATACATCTTTTTTGTAATACATCATCACTTTTACAAAAAAATTGTATTTTATCACTTGAAAGCGTTTATCAGGCTTTTTTGATCAAAATCATAGTCTATTATCACATTATTATCAGTTGAAACAACCAGTATAGGATCAACTATATGCACAACTATAGTTGTGCTCTCGCAAAATTTTCGACTATTGTCATGGTTTCAAATGCCCGCAGTTTTCGAGTATTCGAATTCAAACGTAATCGAGAAATGGTTTTATGAAGGTTAGGATTCGAATACATGCGAAAAACGCGATTTTTTAAATCTCGAATTCATTATCCAATTTCGAATGAAAATCATTGTAATACCTGTTCGAATAGGTCATCCGAACAAAACTATACACAACACTAGACATGTGGATGAGATAGTACCCAAAATCATAATATCGCCACCAGAATCGACTAGACAGCAGTTTCATGACGCTGCTTAATGCTCATGAGATTTTCGAGAATTCTCAGGGATTGTAATAACCTAGAAAAATCGGACTCTTACAGCCTAGGTATGTTCAACAGCAACCAACAAAATATCTAATTACCTCTAGTTAACTGCCACTTCTATTTGAACTCCCTCTTTAATTCACTATGACGAATCCCTCGATCTCAAGCAATGTTCGATTTCGAAATACGTTCTAACAAAACTTCGCGATTTTCAATTTCGAACCCTCAAATGAAATCGCAGATTGATGATCGCGAAAAAGCATTGTTCGAATATTGTTCGAAATCGAACAATGTCAAGAGTCGGCCGCCATAACCCTCGAAAGGAAATCGCAAATCGTTCTCGCCAATTACCGTAGGCACAGAAGTGGAGCGAGTTTAAACGTGGGTTTTTCGGGGAACGGAGACGATCCATACCCAGGCGGCCTACTCTTGATATTGTTCGAACATTGTTCGATTTCGAACAACATCCGAACAAAACTTTTTCGCAATATTCGATTACGAACAATATTCGAACAATGCTTTTCCGCCATCTTCGATTTCGAACAATGTTTGAACAACGTTTTCCTATCTTCGATTTCGACCAGTGTTCGAATAACTGTTTTTCGCGAAAGTCGATTTCGAACAATGTTCGAATAACGGTTTTTCGCGAAAGTCGATTTGAATAATGTTCGAATAATGGTGTTTCGCAAAAGTCGATTTCGGTCAATGTTCGAATAATGGTTTTTCGCGAAAGTCGATTTCGATCAATGTTCGAATAACGGTTTTTCGCGAAATACGATTTCGAGTAATGTTCGAAGAAGAACGATTTACGATTTTCGAGTAACCGAGCAAATAATTGTTCGAAATCGCTCGAACAATTATTCGGCCCGATTAATCGAGCTCAAGTCTAGTCTGCCCCTGATCCCTCTTGCACGCACTACAGTGTTGGCTCAAGACAAAGTTATGGTTATTCCAAATTTCGAATCTATCCTAGCGGCAAAGGGGGCTCCGCGAGGAAAGCAAAACAATCAAGAACAATGTGTTCTCTCGCGGCTTAGAGTTGCAAACAAAGGCCCACTCGGTTAATTCAAGGTTTCCCTGGTGTAAAATACAGGGTGAACCAAAATAATGTGGACAAGATTTTTCCGTCATAATTATAGAACAACGAATAATTCGAGAAAACGTCAACTAAATTGCAACAATACAAACGTTAGGGTATGTCATGTTCAAGTGGTTTCGTAGTGGCCTCCCTTGGAGCGGATGCAGAGGACCAAACGTTTTGCGAATTTTTCGACGATGGGCACAGGTCGTACCTGGGAACAGACTCTGTTCACGGATGAGAAGCTGTTCACCGTGGAGCAGGCGCACAATCGCCAAAATGGTAGGATGTGGTCTACGGAGGCTCCAAGCACCCCTGCTATCGTCCAAAACCCACAACCTTCCATGGTTTGGGGCGGAATCTGTGCCAGCGGCAAGACCCCTGGTTTCGTGGATAAAGGAGTGAAAATCGACGAAGATGTGTATCAGCGAGACATTCTTGAGTCCGTAGTTCTTCCTTGGGCCCACCTGCACTTCGGCAATGCCAATTGGACGTTCCAACAGAACTTTGCACTCGTACATAGTGCGAAGAGTGCGCAGGCGTGGTGCAAGGTCAATTTCCCCAACTTCATCACGCCTTCGGAATGGCCGCCGTATTCTCCGGATTTGAATCCGATGGAGTACAGTGTGTGGGCATTTTAGAGGCTAGGGTCGGCGTCAAACGTTGTCGCAGTCTCGAGTCCCTGAAGGAATCCTTGCGCCAGGAATGCGAATGGTTGTCTCCTGATGACCTGCTGCCCATCGCCGAAAAATTCGCCAAACGTTTGCCCTCTGCATCCGCTCCAAGGGAGCCACGTCGAAACCACTTGAACATGATGTGCCTACTGTTGGTATTGTTGTAATTTAATTGTCGTTTTCTCGAATTGTTGGTTGTTTTATCCTACTATATATAAAGGGTAAGCGGTTGTGTCTGTCCTTCTGTCTGTCCTTCCGTCTGTCCGTCCGTCTGTCCTTCCGTCTGCCCGTCCGTCTGTCCATCTGGCCTTTCGTAAAGTCGAGTAGTAGCCATCGGGTCCAGGCGTGGTGTCACCTACGTCGTGTTGAGACGTGTCGCCGATGTCACGCAAAGGGCGTCCGAGTTCCGAACACGTGTCATCGACGTCGTGAAAGCGAGCGTCCGAGTTCAGAAGAGGTGTCACCGACGTCGTTCCACAGGCGTCTGGGTTCAGAAGACATGTCACCAATGGCCCGCAAAGGACGTCAGGATTCACCGATGCCGCGAAAGGCCTGTCCGGATTCAGACGACGTGTCACCGATGTCGCGCCAGGGGTTCCGGATTCACACGACGTGTCAACGATGCCGCGCAAAGCACGTCCGGCTTGTGAAGACATGTCACCGACGTCGTTCATCAGGTGTCTGCGTTTAGAAAAGGTGTCACCGATGTCGCGAAAGGCCTGTCCGGATTCCGACGACGTGTCACCGATGTTGCGCCAGGGGTTTCGGATTCACACGATGTGTCAACGATGTCGTGCAAAGCACGTTCGGATTGAGAGCACATGTCACCGACGTTGTTCAACAGGCGTCCGGGTTCAGAAGAGGTGTCACCGATGTCACAACTAATTAGGGGTTTCGGATTCACACGACGTGCTACCAGTCAAGGTGGGACCAGTAATGGGGGACCGCTGAGGGATGGGGGTCCAGTTAGGGGGACCGGTAATAAAGGAGGGACCAGTGAAGGTGAGACAAGCAACGGGGACCGGTGAAGGGGGGGGGGGTGGTCCAGTGAAGGGGACCGGTAGAAGGTTGACCACTGAAGAGTTACCAGGTAAAGGGGGACCGGTGAGGAAGGAACCAGTAATGGGGACCGGTGAAGGGGGGGGGGGGGTCCAGTGAAGGAGGATCTGTAAAGGGTTGACCAATAAGGGGGAGAGCAGTGAAGGTGGGACCAGTAAAGGGGAGCGGTGAAGGGGACCAATAAATGGAACACCAGTGAATTACCAGTCAAGAGGGGACCAGTAAGGGAGCCAATTAAAGAAAGACCATTTTAAGGGGTTCAGTAAAGGGTCCTGTAATAGAACCATTAAAGGGGAGACCAGTAAAGGGGACTAGTGAAGGGGATCAGTGAGAGGTACCAATGAGGGGACCAGTATTTTCTCTCAGTGTCGTCCAACGTGGCGTTAGAAGACGTGCAACAGACGTCGTGCCACGTGTGTCGGGGTGCAAAAAACGTGTCGTAGACGACATATGCGTCCGGACTCAGCAAATATGTCACAGACGTTATCCAATGTGCATCCGGATCCAGAAGACGTGCCACAGATAAGACTTTGCACAGCAGCCGTAAGATTTTTAGATGACTTTTTAAAGGCTTCGTGCAACAACGAGTGTGCGCGTACTTGATTCTCACTTCCGTTTTCGGCACATGCGTAAGGGGTATTGGTGGAGTGGGTGGGGGGGGGGGGGGGTAGGGACAATGAGTAAAGAAATCGGGTCTTACTTAGATCTAACCAGATTCTCCTGATATCGCGTCATATTGAAGTGGCCATTTTCGATATCCACCGACACCGTGGTCAGTCGATATGGAGGAGGGTCGTTGAGCGGTCGGTGGCGGATCGCGGCTCTTCCACCGCCGCTACAGGAGAGCACTGGGAGACGGGAGCAGTTCCTGCACGAGCACCTTGGACGCACTACACCCTGGAGTCCCTTCCCTAGCCGAGTTGTGCGCTCGAAGAGCGCACAACCCATCTCCGATATCCCCTCAGCGACGAAAGCAGTCTCGGCACGGATTGATGTGCAAGTTTGCGTGGTACTCCAGCAGGAGCTGGCATATTGCCAGCGGAGCAAGTGGTTAGTTCTAATAGCTATCAAGAAATCGGACTAATGTTATTCCCGTGGGACTGTGAACCGTATAGAGCGGTCCACCAATACTAATTGATTTCATTTGTGTTTCCGCAGAATAAGCACTTTGGATTAAGGCTCGCTATCTGTTCCTCGCCATGTATAGAACGAGTACTTCAGAGCATGAATCGCGTACGTGCAATAGAGGGTGGGTAGGCCCCATAGGAGCAGTTTTGAAGATTCTGTCCTACCGCATCCCGCTATACTATTCTATATAGGAAAACCAGTTTTTTACCCTAATGAACGAGAGAAGGCTTAAAGGGAACAAGAAGACGGTCGGGGTGTTCTATTCTCCGGGTTTGGTGCCGAAGCCCCCATCCAGACGTTTGGCGGCCAGTAGGCCGCTGAACGTCTTGTAATTATTATAAAAAAATCTTGTCCACGTTATTTTGGTTCATCCTGTAGTTTATTTTCGATTTTGCCGCCACTGTCAATGTGACGGAGAGAAGTGCCTTTCCCCACTAGGAGAGATCTGATATTTGAAGTAAAAAGTGGAGTAAGAGCCACTAGAATGTCTTAAGAATTCTGAGGCTCAGCAAGCACAGGTGTACAAGTCCTCTGACGTTGCCAAGCGGACAAGAACGAGGCACCATGAATACACAAGCAATGATGGCCTTGCTCACCTCTATTATGGAAATCAGAAAGATGAAGAGGGGAGGTGGACAGCAGTTGTACTCGTCGATGTAGGAATGGACTTCTATCCGCTGCCGAGGGGTGATCACCTGGTCAGCAATCAAGTAGAGCGCCCGCTTTACCTGAGACGATTGCGCTTCCTTCGAGGTGATCTGAAGAGCTGACACTGGAGAGGGAACGTGAGTTCTACAGGAATGCTCGTGCCAAGCTTACCAGTGCCTGGAATTCGTCGAACGTGAGCCGCTCGTCTCCGTTCTTATCCGCTTCCCTGAGCAGGACCTCGATTTGGTCATCCCGCAACTGGAGCTTGTCCCTTTCGCTGCGCAGGCGAGTTCGAATCAGATCCAAAGGAACGGAAAACTCCTCACCTGACAAGGAGCTCAGCTGAAATGGATGAGCTAAAACTCTGGGATGACTGAGGCAGGAGGAATGAAGCCAGCTGCAGTATCTATCCTAGTGGGTGAGGGCACCTTGATTTTTTCTTCAACAACGGCTTCAAATTTGAAGCGAAACTATTATGCAAAGCCAACACGCTAAGCTAGCCTACGAAAAGGCAGCGCCCTGAAAGTTCTCTACCACGGAACGTCACCCACTGTATGTTCGACTCGATTTTTCAATGTGGCTCCTCCCCATTAGGACACATCGTGGCTGCATTCTCACATCAGACAAACGAGGAGAGCCAGCAACCGGACGACCGTACATACGACGGCAAGTTAGTGGAATGAGCACCCACCTGGCGGAATTGTGCATGATACTGGCTTCGATAACGGCTGCTTTGCGGGGACAGCATCACCTAAAAGCTGCTTGCAAAGACGGATCTCGCAAACATCAAATCAATTTGTGGACGAACGATGGCGAAGCAAAAGTAGAACCCTCGGCTTCCATCACAAGGACTATCCAATAAATATGCATATGTATATCCCTCCTAGCTAAACCACAAAAGACAGACGCCGGGATTTTCCTTTCTAAAGGGTTTCGTATTTTTCCATTTCGGAAGGGGTAACGCTAGAAAGGCGAAATGTAAAGAAAAGTGCCTTCGCATGCTTGTTCAATGTGTGGCCGCCGTAACATAGTCCACTTACATGCAATCTACCCATTGCTGTTAAAAAGCCTGAGTGAAGTAGCAGGATTGATCCGTTTTCTCTATTGGGCTGCTACACTAAATTCGCTCAGAAATAAATCAAAGGTGAAGATGTGAAGTAGATCTTGTTGAAGTTGAGGTGAAGCATCAAGTACTGCTTTGTATGGCTTTCTATTAATGGCACAGCGTCTTGCACGAAAAGCAGGGTGAGCGAGTTCGACCCCCGTCCGGCACAAGGGTTTCGTTCGTGACAAAGCATCCTTCTATTGTCTTGTGTCATCTTATGGCTTTACCACCGCCGCTTCAGGCACGTAAGGCACAGGTACACAAACACGTAAGGTATTACAATAATGCATTCAAGTGTACTGGTTGCAACCAGACTTCTCAGCGGAGAACATTGCACAGGCCAAATATGCATTCAAATAGCTTCCCGCAGAAGGAGAATACGTGGCGATTGTGGCGATTTCTACCACGTACACCATATTATCCAGTGCAACCTATGCTACACTGTATGAGTGCGATGAAGCGAAAGAATAGAAAAAACTGAAGTTTTTCAAAGACAGACATGACCTCACCTTGCGTAAACCACATCTTCTTCCGAGAAGACTAGCTCATTATTCAAAAATTATGCGAACTTCATGTTCAATTCCATAGAGCAAGACAACCTTACCACGCGCACTACGTTGCACGGATCGACAAGAGCTAGTTGCTTCCACTACCGTAATGTGCAGCCGAAAGAATGGTGGCGATAATCAGTCCGAGAATCGTAATCAGAAAGTCGCTCAGAAGCAAAATATTACATACAGGGTTAGCTTGATTGGAGCGAGGTGTTGTGTTGAGCTGTTGTTTTCACCACGATTATAACTAGTGAGGGAAAATACCTCTTGTCTATAGCCTATGAATGCCGTACCTCTCGCAAAAGGTTTTAGAAGAAGATTTTACGATTTGTTCAAAAAGGTGGCTGCTGCTTGCATTGAAAAAAATGTCAACCGATGAGTACAAGATGGTTATTGAAAGTGCATGATGAGTTATGGGCGTGGTATGCAAACAGGCCAGTAAAGTCGTTCGCTAATTACATATAAGCCGACTAGGTTACAGCTGCGCCTCTCAATATCGCCGGAAAAATCGGCCTTTTTACATGAAAGTCGCACTTCCGACTGAAGGTTGTGATTGTTTCCTTCCCGGGGTTTAAGCGAAACACATGGATGAATATACATAGACAGCATCTTAATCGCAGTAAAACCACGTTAAACTCGGAACTTCACGCAAAAAAGGCACTAGAAACAATATATCTCTTGGACTGCTAGAGGTAGTGAACTGTAAGAGGACATTTTGGCATCGGTTTTTACGTGAATTCTAAGAATCTTTCTTCATAATTCCGAAAATGTTTTAGGTTGTCCCATAACTCCCCGCCGTTATTTTCAACGACTCATTACGGATTTCGCTGGCGGTCTCTTGAATAGGGCTATACAGCGTTCGAAAGAAAATAATCTGCTCTATCAGAATATGTATTGAATTTCTTTTTTGTCAATTCTTAGGTCGTTAAAGTGAAATGTGAAAAAGCACTTGTTCTCTTCGCTTAGGTTTGAAATTTTTTGCGCAGTTTTTCATAGCTTTTGGAAGACAATGTTCTGTACTACAAGAATACGTGTTGGTCCTATTTGCTTATTTGTCCTTTATTGATTTTTAGGTCATCAAGTTGGGGCGTCCGACTTTTCCGTTCGAACTTTTACCGAAACTCCTGCTCTGTGGCAGGGTTTTTTTTGCTCGGTGTTATATGTGCTTCGAGAGAGAATGTCTTGCTCTATAAGAATTCGTGTTGCGTTTATTGGCTCATGCTGATTTCTTTCGAATATCAACAAAATTCCAAAAAGAGAGAAATCATCTCCACCAACAACCCCTTCTCCTTGTTCAGTCTGCCTTGCTCAGTTTTATATGAGGAGTGATGTGAAACTCGAAAGTGCATGTCTTGTTCTATCAGAATATATGATTTATTCTTCGCCCGTTTAAATTTTTGCTAATTTGCAGGTCATCAAAATGGAGCAGTGCCAGGTCGACAAGGATGAGCACTTTTGGCACCTTCTTCTCTTTGCTTTCAACCAGGGTTCTAGTGCTGTTGAGGCACTAGAATCATGGTTGAAAGCAAAGAGAAGAAGGCACAAGCATTGAGGCAGAACATTGTCTTTCAAATGCTATAAAAAACTGAGCAAAAATTCCAAACCTAAGCGGAGAGAACAAGTGCAATTGGCTACTTTTTCACTTTTTCACTTTCCACTTCAACGACCTAAAAATTGACAAAATTCAGGACGATGAAAGAAATGCAATACAAGTTCTGATAGAGCAAATCATTCTCTCTCGAAAGCTGTATAGCGCTATGCAAAAGACTGCCGGCGAAGGCGAAATCCGCAATGAATCGTTGAAAAACGGCGGGGACTTATGGGACAACCTAATACATGACATGCTTGAATAAAATGATGTTCAAGATGAAAATGAGGATTCATTATATTACTAGGTCAACTTCTTAACACGCCATCGATTATTTCACATAACTGCTGAACATTTTTTTCAATATGGACTGATCAATTTTTCGAAAATGTTCGCGATTTGATCTCAAATTCCTATCCCTAGGCCCTGTTGTAATCGCCGAGCACGCTTCCTCGGTTTGACAATGGCCTAGACGTGCAATACAGCAAAACAACAAATAACGACGTTAGAGAACATCGCATAACCTTACGATGGTTCAAGGAGGCTAATTGTTCAATTTTTCCGCTGACTTATTCCCCGAAAATCCGTGCGTTGCAAAGCACTGATGCCTTTTGGTCACGTGGTAGCACGTTAGGGCGAGGCAACTGCTGCTGCGTACACCCGAATCAAGGTTCTTAGCTTGGGTCCTGTCCAGGACAAGCGAACCCCTTTCGAAGTGGGCTAGATGCAACCAGACTTGTTGGGGGAGAAAATTGCAAGGCCAAATATGCATTCGAATTGCTTCCCGCAGATGGAGAATGCGTGGAGTGCCCTGACTGACACCATTTTTATGCTTTATTTTATACTTCGATGTCGCTTTAGGTTGTCACTTGAACCGTTGTCCGAATCCTCCATGAGGAGCAAGATCTCTTAATTGTTTTCCAAAAATGATCTTCGAAGGATTAAGCGCATCAGTTTCAGAAGAGATTGCAAAAAAGACAAATAGTCCACCTCGAGACTGCAGCTCTCCTGCCAAGGAATGCGTAAAATTTAGGTGTCATTGAACCTCGTAGTAGCCGTTCACTGAACTAAACCTTTCCAAAGATCAGACACTTGGTTCGGAACTTTCACATCAAAAAGACCAATGCCATTAGTCAGCAGTACGTGGAACACCTGTGCAGCGGATGCAAAAACCGACATCAGGGCGGACTAAAACGTAACATTGGCGAGAATTCCCGAGACGATCGTTCGATAAGACTGTGTGAAGCGCCGACAGAGGGCGGAATGCGTCACGTCATGAAATCAACGCCCGGACGTCACAATCGGCAAAAACGCAAATACACTGACTCACTTAGAAGCTTGGACAGCCGCGTGGACGACTTCCTTCGGCATCACGGACCAGGTGGAAGGCTCGATTAGGCCGGTGGCTGGTGCTCTGTTCGTTTTGCTGACGCTTGAGAACAAGCGGGAATCGATAAGCGAGTTCCCGGGGATGTCGAGCCGAGACTGCATGGACAGCAGAGATCTCTGACAGTTATCCGAGCGTCAGTTTCGGGGAAAAATGCCTGGGAAGAGCAGCCGCACTGTGAATCACGCTGAGAGCAGCGAAAGAGGAGGAGGTACTGCGCAAATCCGCCGCAGACCGATAGTCTTTCGAGGTTGCATCTGAAAAGGTCTTCTACACCTGCTAAAAGCAAAGCTCAAGTTACGTCTCAATTTGGACGCAACGCTCTGATAAGCAAGACAAGCCCACACTAAAGGAGCATAAGGTTCTGGAACTAGAGTGGCTAGCTATATGTAGCTATCACATATATAGATTTCATGTCACTATAATTATCTGCTTTATTATTTATCGGTGCATGCAGCCCTATTCTCTATATTCTCCACTAGGTATTCCCTCTTTTTCTTTCAGAATGTTAACTGGCTTCCTACAGTCAAGCCACATACATCATCCATTCCCACCTATTCAATAAAGTGTGCGTTTTTTTCTTCTTCAAAATGAAATCGTCTCTCATGTTGCGGGAAATAGCGGTAACTAAATTTTCTTCCAGGCCATCTGCGGCCCTCGTTCCCCTATACATTTGTATTGAAGCGCTCCTCGTTCCACGGTTAAACAACGCCTTTGCGGAGGGAATGGAACATGTCCTAAGCAGCCCCAGTATTAAACGATGAAAAGGTAAAAGTGGGCGTCAGTCACTTATGAGGACAGTATTTAACTCTCATTGGTATAGGAACTAGGCCCTCGCAAGGGTAAGAAAGAAAGGAAAGGATCTTAGAAAATATTATCAGATATGTAGGGTTCAAGTTCGTTCAACATAGTGAAGGTGAATAGGCATTTTTTAAAGACAAAGGTGGAGCTGCTTTCAATCGATTTTTGAAAATGAAAAATTGGGATAGAGATAATTTTGCAGTGGCTTATTAAACGACTGACCGGCTTGTGTCGCTTTACTCATTCAAATCGTTTCCACGAAATCTTAAGGAATTAGAATATATGGGACACTCCAAAGCATCACTTCTAAAAATATTTACACAATAGAAAGGGTCCAAAAAAAGTGTAAGATTTTAATATATCTCATCCAAAACGCCAGTTTGCGCGCCTAAATGAACTTTTTTAGATTCTATATGACACTGGTGATAGTTTTACGGCAACCATTTTGTGACCATGGAATTCCAGACTTCTGCAGTTGATGTATTCCTGAAGGTCAACATGTTTCCTCACAGGTTTAGTATTTGACACCCATCATTCCTAAATATTTTAATAAACACTTGAGGGGATGCTTTAGAGTTTATGAAATGTCGGTAGAGTAGGCAATTGGGCAAAGGTTTACATGCATATCCCGTCAGCTTCTAGGGAGCCGATTTTTCAACGTATGCCTAAGCATACCCGTACCTCTGGGCATTTTTTGCTAAACCAAGTTCTCACTGAACTTGAAGCAGCAGATAAATCTTTCATGACTCGTGCGATTGGATCTTTGAGAGGTCTTTATGAAGGCCTTAGATGACAAAATGATCCCTTTCACCATGAAAGTTCTAATATTTATCGAAGTCGGCACTACATTTGAGAGAACGCTTCCGGCAAGCAGGCAAAATGACGGGGAACGTTTCGGCCTATTGTCCTTCTATTTGCATGCTGAATCTCGGTTGCTCACAAGCATTTCACGTATCCAATAACGAGTAAATGCATAGTATTATGAGTCCATCTGAAAGCAATTTTTCTGTTTTGTTAAGCCAGTAGTTCATGTTATCTTCACCTTACTACTTCATCTATATAGAGTTTTATTTAACATTTTATTTATTCGTGCCAGTGCAACCCCAAGATAACAGATGGGTAACAAAAGAGCAACGCAAGCCGGCATCAGAAAAATCGCAAAGACTGAAAAAATACTAACAAAGAATGAGAAAGGATTTAAGAAGTGTGTGCAGTAAGGAATGCACGAGCATTTAGAAAAAATACTGCTCTTTTGATCTGGCCGAGATCAATAAATCCTCCAATTTCGACACAAATTTAGTTCATGAGTTCAGCGGGCAACTATGATATTACAACCATAGAGTCGCAATTAGCTCCGACCATGGTGGCTGCCTTGTGTCTCAATGGCCTCTCTAAGCTGGTACGGACCCGAGCGGATCCTTATGCGAGAGCATAAACAGACATCTGCTCGTCACCACTTACTGTTTGATAAGCACAGAATAAACATATTACGTGATGCAAGTACTCGACGCTCTTTCCCCATAATACAGATTGAAACTCATCAAACTTTGCATAAGATGGTCACAGGCGTGTGGCAAGCAGTGTCAGACAGAAGCATTAGAAGTGGAGAAGGAATGAGCTGTGGAGATCAGTATGAGGGTTGGCCTGGTCATGCGGATGGAATCTGCAACAGGAAGGGAGGACGTTGGTCAGATCAATTGGAGTAGTGGCCTGATGCGAATGCGCCTGAAATACTTCCAGTACATCAACGAGTTCGCCTTTCTGAGGCGCTGTTAGATCCCTTGTTAGGCAACGTTTGATCAATGAGCTTTCTAGAACATTCTAAGGGGGCATGTAAGGCAACTAGAGACCTAGATCGTCTCTGCACTTCTGCTCAATCGCCGGCGCAATTGGATCACGAATGGACGACGAGTCAAGAGAGGCAGCCGACCGACCGACGCTGCACAACGACTGCGACGAAATCCAAAAGGGTGAGCTGCGGAGTGGAAGATGCACCCAATAGAAGGTATAAGCGACGAGACCAATATAAAGGAGCTATATAAAGGATACTACGTCCAAACAAAAAGCTAGCCGGTCGACTCACAAGGGGTGCCGAACCTCCGACCTAGTTACCAGTAGCAGCTGCGCAGCGGAAAGGCTGAAGCATCACAGGCGCACTTATTCGTATAAGAGAGAAGTCTCTGCTGTTCGCGCATGCGAATTATGAAAAGCACAACACTTCCCTTCCAATTCGTCAGTGTCTGTCACTCATTCACGACTTTCACATAATTGAATGGTTCCTCGGCAAAGATTCCTCCAGAATGCGAATTTAAGTTGTTCGAGTTGTTGGCGTAGCGCTTGCTGCGATTTTATAAATGAAAGCGTACCAACACTCACTTTGTGCGTCAGAAAAAAGTGTTCCAAACGCTGGAGAGATTTTAAATATTTTTGGCATATGTCGCGAAGACGGGCATTGGGAGATGGGTACGCCCCATCCAATCAGACGGTATTGAACGGGCGTGCCATTCAGAGAGGGCATGGACAGTTGGTGCCATGATCGGCTGTCCTGTGTTCGGTCTAAGCTCTGCTTGGCTACTATTGGCTACGCGCTCCCACCCATCAATGCTGCTCACCTTTGCGACATGACCACATTTTTTAACGTTGTGTTAAAACTGCTTATTAGAACAAAAGCTGTACTGCCAATCGATGTATTAAGCAGTAGTTTTAGAGATTTTTTTAAATCTTGGCTATGTAGACATTCCCACTTACGTTAGTTCAGCAAAATCGAATATTATTCTTAGACCAACCCGATGGAATCAAATAGCTGAGAGATGCAGAGTGTGGGTCACGTATCCTCCCCCGACGATGCTGCATCGGCATATGTCCTAGCTGAGCTATTGGACGGTTATGGGGGCAGAAAGCAGTGCTAGGAGGAAAAAAGGAGAGCAGTGCTAGGAGAAAAGGAAAGCAGCACTGGCAAATAGGAGGTGCTTGACAATACTTAGATCGGAGACAAACTGATAATAGACTTTCTATTGAACCCTTTTGTGCTAGAGCAAGGTTTTGCTGATCAAGGCAGCCGGATCCGTCCGTGGAATAGCGACAAAATACACGTATGTTACTTTGCATCGATATCTTGGAAAAATAGAGATAGGTGAGATGTGTGGTAAAACATTTTCTAGAAATGGAGATTATTTCGAAAGCTCAGGAAAGGCCTCTTCTTGCATGGTTTTTGGTTGGTCAGCAGTTAGAATTAGTACAGTAGGTGCCGAAAGTTGTGTTCCCATTTCGTGCATGGCATAAATTCCGAAGGAAAGACGGCTCCATTCAGTCATAAAATGGAAGGGGAGAGAGTTGAGTTGATGGATTGTTGATCAACTGATTGTTGACTAAATCATGAAGGTAAACAAAGGGCGATTTTCCTCTTGTTTAGAGCCACTGATATTTTTGCGAGACAAGTGCAGCGGAATCAACGATAACTACTTTTCCCATTCTTCTAGCCTGGGTTCGAAGCGCTTCTACTCAGGCATCACTAATGTGCTATCAACTCTCATTGAGCATCAAATGCTTTTTTTTCAAGACTGTTGTCGCTAGTTTGGTACACCTCACTAGGGAGCTCAACAATAAGAATCTAGAGATGTGGGACATAGGTACTTAGGGGAGTGTCTCCTTAAGGGTAAAACACCATTCGACCACTCCTGGCTTGAATTGAAGGTAGTGGTGATCGCTTCGCTGCTGTTCTGCTTTAAACACTCTGATGAATAAAAAGGAAAAGGTAATTCAAAATTTATTTATTTATTATTTATTTATTTATTTACTTACTTATTATTTAATATGAACGCGATATGCGCAGCCGTTAGATACACAGAAACACCAATGGAACAGTTACAACCGAAGCGCAACATCAAACACATACTCAGTGAAAAAACAAAGCAACAAATTAAATGAAATTATGCCAGATCTGCAATCAAAAATAGCACAACAACAGCATACTTAACGAGCAACACAGAGTCAAAGAAATAAAAAAGACGCCTCAGTCCCAAACCTCATAACTCAGCAAGGATTTTTGCACCGACCGCTTAAGCTGCCCCCGAGAAAAGGAGGATTGCATGCATTTTCTCACCCTAAGATAAGCGCTTGCTGGCCTGTAAGGGAAGAGGCCTACCTTAAACCTGCTCCTAGGGCAGTAGAGGAAATATTTTCCTGCTATTGGTGTGAGAAGCTCGCACTGTAATGAACTTGGATTCCCTATAACGCGGTTGGTGGAGTAACTTATAGACCAAGCAAATATCAAAGATTTTTTTACGAGATGCCAAGGAATGGAGACTTAGTATTTATTCGCTATCGATGCTTTAGGTACCCTGGAGTTCAAAAAGCCCCAATACAAATTAGCACCTTGCGAGAAAAGTTATTCTGTACCCCTTCCTACGCATTAATAAGATTTTTCCTACTGGGGAAAAAGACCGTAGTGGAGGATTTCTCTAACGGACGTACATACGACTTGCAAGCCCTTATTAAATTGGTAGTCATATCTTTGGAAATCTGATAGGTTCTATGCTGTGCGCGCCTGCAATAATTGGACCCTTGCTCAGAGAAATCCAGTTTAGCGTCATAGTGGAAACCAAGATCTTGGACGCTATCCACCTTTTCGATAAGAAAATTGTCAATATGATACTCACGAGAGAGAGAGGCACGTCTTGAGGCACGCCGCTGGAGACGGCTTTGACCCCAGAGGGGGACTGGCCCAAACGCACTTGAAACGTTCTGTTGCTTAAAACTCTACAATCCAATTCACTATAATGGGATGAAAGTTAAGCATAAACAGTTTAGACAAAAGTTTTCTGTGTGATGCTCGATCAAAGGCCTTAGCGAAATCGAAATATATGACATCACAACTCAAATTCTTGTCCAAAGCGTCACCCCACTGATTGACACATTCTAGAAGGTTCGTTTCAACTGATCGACCTTTCATAAATCCATGCTGTCCTGGAGGTAAAATCCCATGCTTGCAAGCAATGAGATTTTATGTAATTCTTAGGTGATCCTTAAGAACCTTCCCAAAGAGCCTACAAAAGTTAGAGGTGATACTAATTGGTCTATAGTTTTCCGGTTTAGAGGGATCACCTTTTTTAAAAACTGGAGTGACATAATAGTGCTTACAGCGCTCTGGGACCTGAGAATGCATGAAAGACTTATTGAAAATATAAGCCAAAATAACACAAATGACATCAACAATCTGCTGAATAAAGCTAAAAGGAACCTCATCAGGAGTGACTGAAGAGGAGGGTGGCCAACCTTTTAGAAGACGCGAAAGCATAGCCCGTCAAACCATGGAAAGCTTTCCATCACTGCATGTCCATAGTGGGATTCTACTGGCAGGATGCCATTATCTTTCAAAAAGACCTTGGCGAATTCTTCAGCCAATAATTCAGCCATAGCGTGGCCAGTAACAGCATTCATATTCTCTCCCTTAAAGGCCCCCGCAGACTTCTGCGGCGAGCGGCGGGCGAAACCGCTGAGCGGCTTGACTCATCATCAGTGGGAGCGGTGACGGCGAGGTACTGTACTGTTTCCAGTCGGGACCGACTGGTGCTTAACAATAACGCGCCCCGATGACGATCGCGCGCCCGCATCGACGTCTCCGCTCTGGATCCCGCCGCGAAAGGGCAGAGCGCAGAGCGCAGACAGACAGACGCTGGAGCGGCGCCGCCGGGTGGAATGATTCAAGTCATTTCCGCCAGCGACGCCGCCGGTGCCGCCGGCCGGCCAGCGGCGCCGCTGGCGGCGAGCTCTGCGTCTCTGCCCTATGGTTAAGCATAGGGCAGCGGCGACGCCGCAAAAGTCTGCGGGGGCCTTAAGATAACCGACGCCTCTTCTGTCTTGAAGTCTACAATTCAGAAACCTATAAAACTTACGAGGGCTACCAGACTCAACAGCTTTAGCTTCTAAGTAGTTGTTAAACTTTTGAAGTTACTTTATTTCCCATTAACATCGGGTTGACTTTCCAATAAATCAATCCATCTAACATGCGACAGAAGAGTACGAATTGCGTCATAGTCAGCATGTGAGTACAATCTGCGAAATACAGGAGCGCTTTGCTTGGTAGCTCTCTTAAACCCAGCGATGACAAAGGAAATACTGTTGTAATCACTGGATCCAATGGGAGGTCCTGTTCCTGTCGCTAGGCCATTTCTCTACTCAGTCCTACTGGCAAGTACAAGGTCAAGAGTGTTGTCGCTTCTAGTACTTTCCCGAATAAGGGAGAAGAGGCCGTGTGAGTTAACAAGGCTTTGTAACACCAAGGAAATTAAGGCCCCATGTCACATCACATGGTTGATGACGTTAAGTGAGTATCGAGATAATGCTACGGCGTCCGCGGGAGCCGACGTGCAGTCGCAGAGCCCGGCGAGTGTGAGAAGTATGCGAGGGTCCCTGATGCGAGGACGGCATCGGGGGAAACTGAGCTAGTCCGAAAGTCCCGTAACGTAGGCAAGACCCGCGTAGCTACGCTGAATGTGGGTACGTTGACGGGCCGCTCGTGCGAGTTGGCAGAAGCACTGGAGCGAAGACGAATCGACTTATGTGCGGTACAGGAGACGAGGTGGTCCTGTTGTAAGTCGAGGGACATAGGCCGAGGCTTCAAGGCCATTCTGTGCGGCAGTCCCAGGACCACCAGCGGAGTTGGTGTAATCGTTTCCGAACGTTTCCAAGACGCGATTATAAGCGTGGAACGTTTTAATGACCGCTTGATGAAGGTCGTAGTCGCTGCTGAACAGCGTATGTATCATTTCTTCTCTGCATACGCTCCGCAGGCAGCGCTGCTCTGAGAGAGCCAAGGATGAGTTTTGGACCCTGCTTGATGAAAAGACAGCAGAGGTACCGTCAGAAGACGCTGTCGTTATCGCAGTTGACCTCAACGGTCATGTGGGGACTGCGAAAGATGGTCGCAGCTGTCACGGCGGTTTCGGATATGGAGCACGTAACGCTGATGGTGAGCGAATCCTTGAGTATGCGGACCCGGATAACCTCATCATCGCGAACACCGTATTTCGAAAGCGTGACTCCCATCTGGTGTCGTTCTATAGCGGGAGCACCAAGACATAGATTGACTTCATCCTTGTGAAGCACCGCGATCGAAAGCTGGTTACAGATGCGAAGGTGGTGCCGTACGAGACTGTCGCCACACAGCACCGTCCGCTGAAATGCACTCTTAAGTTCGCCCCTCCGAGGCTGAGGCATGTCGAGCGATGCGGTCCACCGAGAATCAAGTGGTGGCGATTGAAGGAAAACGCCGCAGCTTTTGTTTCTCGTATTCGGTTACCGACGGTGACAACCGTCGACGAAACATGGAAAGATGCAACCGATACGATTTTACAAGTTGCATGCTCTGAATTAGGCATGACTAAGCCTGGACGCCGCAAGATCGAGAAGCTGGCGTGGCTGTGGACTAACGACGTAAGAGAAAAAGTCCGAGAGACGAAAAAATTATATCACGCGTTCCTGCGCGACAAGACTGCAGACAAATGTCGTATGTACCAGGAGGCGAAGAAAGCGGCAAAGAAGACCGTAGCCGTTGCAAAAGCCGTCCATTATGATGATCTCAGCGATAAACTCGAGACGCGCGATGGAGAACGACATCTTTGTCGACTTGCCAAGGCACGCCATCGTCAGGCCGACGACATCGAGAAATTCTTGGGCATCAACGATGAGAATGGCCATCTACTGACGAACCGCAAGAGGGCTATGAAACGATGGCATGACTACTTCGAGAGAATTTCGACAGAAGAGTTTGCCCATCCCTTGCGTCCCTCCTACGCACGGTCCTCTGCAGAAAATCACTGTGGAGGAGACGGAAGCGGCTTTGAAGAAGATGAAGCCAGGCAAAGCAACGGGCCCCGATGATATAGCGGCCGACCTATGGAAGTTAAGGTGCTGGAGTCCTGCTGAGTGGCTAACGAAGTTTTTCAACCAGGTTGTTACGGAAAAGAAGGTACCTGGTAGTTGACAGGAAAGCACGACGATCCCGATATGGAATAAGAAGGGCAGTCCTGCGGACTGCACGAATTACCGTCCAATTCGCTTGCTCTCGCACAGCATGAAAATCTTCGAGCGAATTGTAGATGACGTATTCGCGATATCGTCCAACTTTCCACCAATCAATGTTGCTTCGTAGCGGGCAGTGGCATCATCGATGCCATACATGCTGCTCGTCTTCTGGTAGAGAGACATCGCGAAAAACAGAAACCGCCGCACCTTTTCTCGACTTAGGGAAAGCATTTGATCGTGTACCGCGTGAGGTTATATGGTACGCCTTACGACAACACGGTGTTCCCGAAGAACTTATTGAGTGGGTGCGCATACTTTACTCTGGTCCAAAGAGTAGTGTGCGAGCGCCAGCCGGCCTATCGGCGGAGTTTCCTATCTCCGTTGGTGTTCACCAGGGCTCTGCGCTTTTCCCGCTCATATTCATTGTCGTAATGGATGCCATTTCGAGAGACCTTCAGAAGCCTGCCCCCTGGACGCTGCTGTATGCAGATGACGTAATGCTTGCAAGCCAAGAGAAGAGCGAACTCGAGCAACAAGCGCAAGCTTGGCACGACCGCTTTGCGATGGTCGGGCTCAAGCTAAACGTCAAAAAATCTGAGTACTTGACGACAGACGTAAACGAAGCCGGGTCTATTGAGATCAATGGCACTGCGCTAGTACGAACGACAAACTTCAAGTACCTTGGATCTGCAATTGCGTCTGATGGTAGTCTGACGTTCGAGGTGAACTCGCGCGTGAGCGCAGCGTGGTCCAAATGGCGCTCGATGACAGGCGTTTTATGCGACAGGAAGATACCGGAACGCCTTAAATCGAAGATCTATAGAACCATCGTCCGACCAGTAGCGATGTATGGAGCTGAGTGCTGGCCTGTAACCAAGGAGGTTGAGACTCGCCTCAGCGTAATGGAAACGAAAATGCTGCGATGGACGGCTGGTGTTACGCGTCTGGACCGTATTCGCAACGATGAAATACGCCAGAGGTTTGGTGTCGCTCCAATTGCCGACAAGTTACGTGAAGCTCGCCTTCGGTGGTATGGCCACGTTCTTCGAGCTAGTGGTGACACTGTTAGGAAGATTGGCCTTAACATAGATGTGCCCGGAAAAAGGCCTAAAGGGCGGCCGAAGCAGCGATGGCTTGATACGTTGCATGTGGACTTAAAGGTTGCCGGTATCCATCCCGATCAAGCATTTGATCGCGTAAAGTGGCGTTACCACACCAGAATAGCGGACCCCGCCTCGAAGCGGGACAAACGCTGAGGAAGAAGAAGAGAAGAAGAAGAAGAAGGAAATTAAGGCCCCATCCGTGTCAGCGGCCTTATCAGCGAGACAAAAAAAAATGAATTACGTTCTTTTGTGCTTCCTCAACATAAGCTTGCATATGTAGAACGTAAAACTTTATTGAGCCGAGAAGTAACGCAAAACCAGTCAAGCACAAAAGGTAAGAGCAATAATTGGTTTATTAAAGATTGACAAAAGTAAAGCGTTGAACTTTATTGAGTGACAAAATTGACATAAAACAGTTTTGCCCAAAAGATTACAGAAAAAGTTAGCTTTTTAAAGATTAGTAAAAGTGCTTCCCAGGTTTGATAAAGTGAAAGGTGCTTCTTTTGAGCGAATTCGTAGTTTATTCACTGGAGAAACTATTATATGTTGAAACAGGATGTCGTTGACTTTGCTAACAGCCCCTTTTGTGCCCTCTGGGGATCCTAATCCGATTACATGAGGAGAGGATGAAGAGTTCACTTTGGAAAGTGACGGTGCTCTACCATGGAGGAAAAACCTGTTGAATAAAAGATTGAAAATAGGATGAGGACCAAAGCTGTTTCATTAAATCCATGGAATATCAGGTGAAGTAGAACTACTGAGTGGACGCTTTCTTAAAGTCCTGTAGATTTTCTGTTAATGTTAATAAGGTCCAGCCCAAAAAAGTAAATGGTTGACAGGATGTTTCGTTGATCTCATTGCCTTTTGTTGACCGTCATGAAAAAAGAAGCGAATGCTTTTGCTTTTCATCCCTCAGATGTGTCCGGTTCAGAAGTAAATTCAAAATAGTTCCAATACCTTTTTGCAGATTAAGCTTCCTGCTAACGAACTTATATAACATGGCATTGTTCCGATTGTACGCTATCTTATTTTCATTCTGCAAACTCAGCTGGGATAATTCACTTTTATGTTTCCTTGAGCAGCGACGATACTAAGAACTTTGTCAGACCACGGAGCAATTTCTATGTAGCATTTCCTACTATGTACGAGGCGCACATGGTATACCCAGGGAACGTTCGCCCTTAGAATTACACGACTCATTGGTATAACCAGGACATACTGCACAGTATATTGCCTTGTTGAAAGTAAATTTCATAACATTCATCTGAAGTCTAAAAGTTTTGTTAGTAATTCTCTCCAGTTACACGAATAAAATGATTACAGAAAGCAGTGCAGCCAGCATTCTTATAATCAAAATAATGGATCTGGTTCTTGGTTTTCTACTGCGCGAGACTAGAGTATAAGAAATTGCTCCGTGGTCTGACAAAGTTCTGAAATGATGAGAAGAGCTTTGTGGAACGACAGCCGATCACAGTTTAGACTACGTAATATACGTTTCCTTTTTCAGTGTAGCTTTGAAAGCTAATAGTTAAGCACTGACAGTATACTGAAAAATCCTTGGATGGAATGAAGTGATGCTACAAGTCACAATGAAACATTGCTACAATTTTGCCGCCTGTAACGCAATCAGACCTATCACGTCGATAAATTTCACAGTTCGGCTGAGGTAAAACGCTGCATCAAGTCCTGAGTCTGGTTTGAGTGTGTTGTTGTAACGAGAATTGGGGACGGATTATTACCTGAAATGAGGCAGAGAAGACTGGAAATCTTACTGCCTTTCGAACGAGCGTTAAACAATAAAACATTATTCAAGGAATTAGATCGAATTTCTTGATTGCTTTTGATAGAGGTTAGAACCGTTGGACGGTTTTCGATGATTCTCCAATTTTGTAAGCTTTCAGCACTGCTCGCGAAATCACTTTCCTGTAGAGATCTAGGGGAGCAGATTCCACGTTGTGTTTTAGTCAAGCCTGAAATCTTTGAATCCCTGTAGAAATCGGAAGAGTGTGAGTTTACGGGCGCTACCGAACATCATGGAATGTAAGTCGCACCAAGCCTTCAGTTTAATTATGTCGAAATCACGGACAGTGTATGACTAATGTTGAGCATTTAGACTACCTACTTCCTTGCGTAATGCTCTGTCTAAATGAATCCCTTCCTTAGTGCAGCCTCTATGTGCAACAGAACATATCACCTCACCTGTATCACCTGTTGCCCTTTGATCATCGACTTGCTAGAGCGGGCGCCAGCAGCGTCTCCATTCGTCCCTGTCGCGTGCCAGAGTGGTCCAATGGATCCTCCTCGCTTGAGGGACACGAAGAGCGTCATATCGGTCGTTCAGGGCTTTCACGAAGAAGTCCGACCAACGCGTTGGTGGACGTCCTGGTGTTATCTTGACATCCCGCGGAATCCAGTCGATGACAGCTCTCGTCCAGCGGGTGTCTGCGAATCGCATTACGTGGCCGGCCCACCTAATTTTCGACGACTTGGCCCATACAACAGCGTCTCTGATCTTCGAACGTCGGCGAAGCTCAGAACTTCGGAGGTCTTCTCTCACTTGTGTGAGTCGTGTCTCTCCGAGCAACGTCCTCTCGATTCCGCGCTGCGCGGCGCTGATCGCGTGTTCATCCTGCTTTCGTATAGCCCAGGTTTCTGAGGCGTGTGTTAGGGCAGGAAGAACAGTGGAGTCGAATAGGTGGGCACGGAGTCGGACGTTCATCTTCTTCTTCACGACTTCTTCGACGCTCTAGAAAGCTCCCCAAGCCGCTCGTTTCCTCCTGCTCAGCTCCGGCGCTAGGTTGTTGGCCATATTGACTTCAAGATTCAGCTGCAGTCCAACGTTACCACATACACGATCGAAGTCGGCCAGCATTCGCTCCGCCTGACTGATGTTCGGTGTTATGAGCACGATGTCGTCAGCGAAGCGCAGATGGTGCAGCTGCCGGCCGTCGACCTTCACTCCCATGTCTTCCATTCTATTTCGCGAATGACGTTTTCGAGGGTGGCGCTGAAGAGCTTTGGGGATATGGTATCTCCTTGCCGAACCCCTCTCTTCACGTCGATGACGAAGTCGTTGTGGATTGGGGAGAACTTGGTCGTGGATCCACTGTACAGCTCTCGAAGATCTCTGATATACTGAGTAGGAGCGCTCTGAGTGAGCAGGGCTTCGAAGACTGCTTCGGTCTCGACGGAGTCGAATGCCTTCTTCAGGTCGATGAACGTAAGGCACAGCGGCAGCTTGTACTCTCGCGTCGATGAGCTTCGTAATGGTCTGGATGTGGTCGATCCTGCTGAATCCTCTCCGAAATCCTGCTTGTTCGCATCACTGTCCTTCGTCCAGCGTTCTGCTGATCCTATTTAGGATCACTCGAGTGAACAGCTTGTAGACTACGGACAGCAGGCAGATGGGGCGATAGTTGCAAATGTACACCTCTCCCTTCTTGTGCAGCAAGACGGTCTTGCTGGTCTTCCACTGAGATGGAACCTTGCACTCCGACAGGTAGAGCGTGAAGAGCCGCTCCAAGGTGTTTATGAGCGCTGGCGGGAGGTTCTTCAGGTGTTCGGGTGTGATCTTGTCGGGACTAGGTGCTGTACGTTTCTTCACCGACGAGATAGCGTGTCGGATCTCGGCGGGCATTGGGGATGCTCAACCCTGCCTCTGCTGCTTCAGCCAACAATTCCGCCCTTCTCTCCTTGAGATCTTCCTTTATCGCCGCTCTGCATAGCTTCGCAAGCTCGGACGTCAGCTGGTAATTTCCTGACGCTCGTGCTGCTCCATGCTGGCGTATAGGTTTCCGGAGGCAGGCGTCTCTTGGTGGTCTTCAAGCTCTCGGCTCCCTTGTCACTCGCGGAGATGGTGCACGAAGCGGTCGTACTCCACATCGACGTTGTCCATGACGGCATCTTTCCAAAGGCCGGCAAGAAAGGTGAAGAGGTCCCAGTTGATGGTAGTTCTAGGACTCTTCTTCTTGAACTTCGCGGCCTTCTCTCATTGACGCGAAAAGCGAAACCTTGCGCGATGGAGGCGGTGGTCCGATCCTGTGTAGAACTTGGGAGCAACGGAGACGTCGGTTAGGCATTATTTGTGGTTGAAGATGATGTGGTCGATCTCGTTGTGGAACTGGCGACCCGGGGGATCCCCAGAGCTATCGTAAGGAGAGAGGCTTCTGGAACTGTGAGTTTCCATGGATGGTCCTGTCGACATGGTGAACTCAGACAGCCTTTCCCCTTGCTCGTTCCACTCCAAACCGTGGGTTCCGATGTGAGGTTCTTCCGGCGTCCTTTGTGGCCCGATCTTGGCGTTGAAGTCGCCGACGATCACCTTGTAGAAGGTGTGATCTTCTTTAAACCTCCTTAACTTCTCCAGCTCCACGTAGAAGGCTTCGACATCTTCGTCGTCGTAGTCGGATGTGGGGGATACGCGGCGAACACAGTCAAAGCTGGCACGGAGCCGCATCGCTTAGTTGCAGACGTCCGATTCGGCTTGTCAGAGACTCGTACGAATCGGCCAAGTTCGTGTTGACGAGGACACCAATGCCGCCTACTCCACTGCTGTCGCATGTTCCGAGGAACAGTTCTTCTTCGGAATCGTAGGCGGTTTGTAGGGGTGGTGTCTTCTCATCTCGGTCAGTCCGATGACATCCTACTTGATCTTCCTGGCTTGCATCATCAGGTCCTCGACGGATGCTTCCGTCTCGTCCTTCCCATCTCTTTCGGGGTCAGGGGAATGAGGCCCTTTAGTGCTGTTGTGTTTGACTGTAATACAACACGGGTAGCTAGTCAGGCTCTGTCGTGCGGGCGAAGAACTCCGGGCAGCCAGACAGACTGCTCGAAGGGACGGGGCGAGACTTTTGAGGCGGCCTCGAATCGTCTTACGATGTACTCTCAGTCTACGGAGTGCAAGATTTAGGCCGGGTCGACACAGTTACATTCCGCACAGGTGCGAACACATCCACGCACACTGTGCACGAACATGCCGCTCCCACGCACAAGGAACGCGTCGACCCGACACAGCAGGAGCAAGGAGTCCATCCCCTGCATCGCACTTGCGTCTCTGGGCAGTACACGGTCGCATTTGGTTCGCGTTTTCGTTCCCCTATCCACCTCCCGGGGACGCGCCACGTGGCCCTGCGACAAGCGGCCCGAGATCCCTCTTAACAAGAGAGCCCGAAGGCTCTCTATCGAGGAAGATCCGTTGTCTATCGAGGGAGATCCGTGCAACAGAACGTACAACACTTTATGTTACGCTTTGCCGATCGCTACTCACATGTGCAATAGAGAATCCCTGTATTTGGTAAGATGAAGTGAAGTTTAGACAACGAACACCTGGAGTTCGAGGATTTCCTAAATTTCCCTTAGTGGCGTGAAGTGATCTTCGCCCTATCATATTCACTCTTTATTTCATCTCCTTCGTCGTCCTCGTCTCCCGACGTGTAGCGAGCTTATTTCAGGTTTTCTCGGTCCAATCATCTAATTGATTGCCCTGCTCTTCAAGACCTATTCGTGCAATTATTTTCGATTTTTCTTCGACTTTTTGGCCATGGTTTTTGATTTTTGCCATGCTTGAATAAAGCAGGCTTTTCTGCGAAGACACTGAACAGTGTGAATCGTTCACATATTCTCTATTTCGGATAGCCGTTCTACTACCAATTTTTGTTTCCTTAGTACTCTGGAATTCTTCGCGTTCAAGCTTATCTGAAACCAGACGTTCAACGGCCTCCCGGCCGCCAAACGTCTGGTTCGGACTTCGTCTCAAACCCTGAGAGTAGAACACCCCGAACGTCTTCTTCTCCTCTTTAGGCTTTCTCTCATTCATTACAGTAAAAAAAACTGGTTTTACTATATAGAGTGCTATAGCGGAATACGGTAGGGCAAAATCTTCAAAACTTCTACTATGGGGCCTCACACTCTATTGCACGTACGCGATTCATTCTCTGAAGTGCTCGTTCTGTTTATTAATTATGGTCCCCCTTCAATGGTTCTATTACTGGACCCGTTACTGAACCCCCTTAACTGGTGTTCCCTTTATTGGTTCCCTTACTGATCCCCCTTGACCGGTCCTTCACTGGTACCCCATTTATTGGTCTCCTTCACTGGACCTCCACGCCCTTCACCGCTCCCCATTACTGGTTCTATCTCCACTGGTTCCCCTTTATTGGTAAACCCTTTACAGGTCTCCCCCCTCCCCACCTTTACTGGACCCCTCCCACTCATTCACGGGTCCCCCTTTTACTGGTCCCTCTTCAGTGGTCCCCCGTTTATTGTCAACCCTTTTCCGGTTCACCTTTCACTGGTTCCTTCCCCCTTTTCGTCGGTCCCTACTACTACTCTCACCTTCACTGTACCTCGATTCGATTAACTGGTCCCCTCTTCACTGCTCCACTATTCTTCACCGGTCCCATTTCTTCACTGACACCCTTCACCGGTCCCCATTGCTGGTCCCACCTTCACTGGTATCCCCTTCACTTGTTCCCTCTTTATTGGTCCCCCTTTATTGATCAACCCTTTACCGATCTCCTTACTGACCACCATCCTTCACCGCTCCCTCATTACTGGTCCCACCTTCACTGGTAACACGTCGTCTGAATCCGGACAGGCCTTTCGCGACATCAGTGACACCCCTTCTGAACCAAGGCACCTGATGAACCACGTCGGTGACATGTCTTCTCGAGCTAGACGTGGTTTGCGCGAAATCGTTAACACGTCGTGTGAATCCGGAACCCCTGGGGCGACATCGGTGACACGTCGTCTGAATCCGAACAGGCTTTTCGCGACATCAACGACACCTCTTTTGAAACCGGACGGCTGACGAAAGACGCCGGTCATATGTCTTCTCAGGCCTTTGTCATACCATCGCTCACCCCCGAGCGACGCCTAATGATATGCACCCATATCGATTCCATCGCGCCGCCCGATCGATATGGGAGCATATCATCAGGCGTCGCTCGGGGTGACAAAGGCCTCGATGGTATGACAAAGGCCTCAAGCCGGACGTCGTTTGCGTGACATCAGTTACACGCCTTCTTAACCCAGGCAACCATTACGCGACATCAGTGACACGTCGTCTAATCCGAACATCCCTTGCGCGACATCGATGACACCTCTTCTCAACCTGGACGCCATTTGCGCGACATTGGTGACATGTTTTCTGAACCCAGACGCCTTTTGAATGACGTCGATGACACCTCTTCTGAACACGGACGCTCGCTTTCACGACGTAGATGACACATGTTCGGAACTCGAGCGCCCTTTGCGTGACATCGGCGACACGTCTTCTGACCTCAGATAATCCGAGGTGACCTCGGCCGTGGAAAATCTCGTCTTGCTCCAGAACACCGGACTGCCTCGCCCCTACGGAAGCACAAGCGCAGGAGGGTCGGGGACATCCCCGCGACTCACTGCGCTAGTCGCCATCAGCGCTGCGCTAGTCCTCATATGGGTCATAGGGGCTCGCCCCGTAGAGGTAGAGGACTAGCGCAGGACATGGATAGAAAAGCGGCCGGACCCGCCCTGATCCAAAATGCATCCAAAAATCAAATCAAATAATAAATAATAAAATTAATATTAATAATAATAAATAATAGTAGTAGTAATAAGCAATAAATATAAATAGTAATAAATAATAATAAGGAAATAGTAATAAAAAGGAAAATAATAACCAATAATAGGAATTAATAACCGCAAATAATTCAGGGTAATAGATATAAAAAATGATTAATAATTAATGATAACAAATTGTTCATACTATTTTTATTATTTTATAAAAATAGTATGAAAAATTTGTTATCATTAATTATTATTAATCATTTTTTATACCTATTACCCTGAATTATTTGCGGTTATTAATTCCTATTATTGGTTATTACTTTCCTTTTTATTACTCTTTCCTTATTATTATTATTATTATTTATTAATATTTATATTTATTGCTTATTATTACTATTATTATTATTTATTATGCCTCAATCTTACCTAGCATCCTTAATTGTAACTTGTTCGTCAGTAGCAAATGTGTAACTTAATGAATAAATGTGTTGTCAGAAAGTGTGCAGAGATTTGTTTATTTATCTTCATATTCGTCTTCATGGTAATGACACGAGTAAATGACCAATGATCTTAATGGTTATTATGACATAAGGAGCATAATGATATGTAAATTAAAATATCGATCAATTAGAAGGCCGCATGCAGTCCTTCGGTCGACGTCGAGGTGGTAGAGATCTAGACGAGCGAGATGTTGACGATGGTCATCGTCCGTAATGAGGTGGCTCTTTAGTCGTCGGCTTCCGGCGGCTGCTGGCAGTGAATTGCCCAGCGCATGCATTCAGACTCGTCGGGCGACCGGCGGCGCTTCTAAAAAATGGAAAGATTATGAAGACGTGAAGCACAAGAGAAGTAACACATGAGCAGAGAAATCGCTGCTGTTTACCGATGACGGAATCAGGATGTCGGCCACTGGGTCCGGCCTGTAGCAGCGGACGTCATTCCTAAATAAAATAATATTAGGTTTATAAGCATAAGATGACCCACTCCAGTAGCCGTATTCATGAAGCGGCGGGAGCGGGAAGGCAGGCGATGCCTTCCCGCTCCCGCCGCATCCCGCTCCCGGCTTCCCGTAGCCCGGTTGGTATTCATGAACAGCCGGGAAGCGGGAGCAACCGCGACGCGCGAGTTAGATTCGCAGCGGAGGCGGGAATTGCAAGATTTCAAAAACCAATTTCCCAAATTACCGCTGTCTCAACCAGGGATGAGCGGATAACGAAATTTTGAGACCCGGATTACGGACAATTTTGCCTAAAAATGGCCGGATAACGGAAACACGGATAACGGACAAGCAGCAAAAATTAAAACTGGCTTTAAACTGCTCGAATCTCAACAGAATATTGGATGTTCACGCACTGTCAAGTTACATGCCATCTCTCACCATTTTAAAAGTATTTTGAAGAAAAAAGGTGAACTGTTACCGAGCTTATCGGCGAGAAAAGTGGCACGATCCCCAATAGAGAAACCAAGACTATTTTGTAATCAATCTTTTGCCACTCCACTCGACTGATGTTTCCGCACAACCACCTTCAGTGGCTGGAGATAACAAGGAGCGCTTAAGAAACTACTCGTTTATAGATCATCACAGCACAAATTACAATTTCAAACTATTCCTTTTTTGAAGTTAAAGAGGCGAAACGCGAGGATGGACGCGTAAAGCACCCTAAATGACCTTTTGGAAGCAATCGAAATGCTGATAAGCCACCCTTTCAGGTATACAATAGCGAGATTCATTCAATTCCTATTCACCTACATTTATTTCGACCCGACGGTAACTTATTCGTACTGTTGTTCGACATTATCGCTATATCTGAGGTAGCCGAACGCGAAACTGTCTGGGATGCATGAAATAATTTATAACAATTTAATTTATAATTTATAACAAGCAATTTAAAATAATTGGATGCAATTTATAACTGCACCATTTAAATTTTTAATTTTGCCGCATGTAAATAAATCGAACACACAGATCGCCGTGTGGGAATGCCCCGTTGTTAGTGTAGTCACCTTCGTGGCGTTCTATCCTTTCACTAGTTTGTTCGATTTCTACGACACCTCTGCGTGCACGGCGCACCCAGGACGTAGTGCACAGCGTTGGACGACTATTAGGTTAAGTTAATCCTCCATATTCTCTAAAGATGAGACGAAGATAGACTACAAGAAGAAATTGCTGAAGGATTGTGATAACAGTTTGTAGACTTTTTCGAAGATTTTGGAACTACTCTACTATTGAGGAAATAATTTCTAATTTTACGCATACCTTCAGTTTTATTTTTATTTTATTGTTTATTACGAAGTTCAATCCTATTTCGCCGACGATCTCTTCTTTTCCAAGCAGGACCTGCTCGTAAAATGTCCACCGACTGGCAATGGGAATGTATAAGAAGTGGTATTGCGAGAAATAGAGTGCGTGGCGCATCCGACGAAAGAACTACTCATTGTCAATGTTTCAGATCAATTATGTGATTTCTTTAAAATCAAGTAAGTGACAGAAGCCGTACCCCCCCCCCCCCTCTCCTCAGAAGATGGCCCAGGAACACATTACGAGACATATAGTGAAGATAACCGCACGTGAAGAGGACTTTTGATGGCAAAATCGCCATCGAAATGCTATTTCTTGCAATTGCACACACCACCTCATTGACGGCTTCCCGGCGTTCCCGACCGGTTGAGTGCGGGTAGGCCGGGAGCCTCCCGCCATCGGCGCGGGAGGCTCCCGTTGCTTCCCGGCATGTTCGTGAATACGATCTTTTGCCTCCCGCCTCGGTCGCTTCCCGCGGGAAGCCTTGAACGTTCCCGGGAACGTTCATGAATACGGCCACAGAAGTTCATCGATGGCGGTCGCTATTCGGTCGCTCACACCGAAATGCAAAGAAAAACAGGCCATATGTAGCAACCTGTCTTCTGCATCACTTCCTAGCCGTTGCCCTTCTGAGGGTTCGGTGGATGTCACTGAAGCAGCGCCTCCTCAGCGACAGCACTCCTCTCACTACATTACACAACAACCACCAATCACCCCGAGATTACCTTCTGTGGCTTCCGATAGCAAGCTGCCGTCTTCAACCTGTTCTTCAACGCCGATCGCGTTTTCTTCTGAATCGCCTACACTGTTCCTGCTTCCGCCAACCCTTTCTGCGACTCGAATTCTGCTCCAATCGCAATCCGTCCCGCGTGTTACATTCTGTTGACCGTATCTGATAGGAGGAGGCAGGTACGGCGTCCGTTCTTAGCAGGTATACGTTTACAGGGACTAGGCACTTTTCCCGGTAACACTCCCTTTCTTAAGCTCTAACCTGCATAACCGTGGAGACTGCGTCGCGCACGTTTTGGTGGAGGTGGAAGTGGTGGAACCATATCTCTAAACCTTTCAAACCTCCTATTCAGTGAAGAAACCGCGGAATAATATTTAGAGAAGCTACGGTATCACTGCGGAATCAATCACTACACAGTGGTTTCCCATTCGATTCCTCTCAAGATTCGGGCTACATTCAATTGTTCATCCTGTACTTCTGATATCACCCGTTACTTAATTAAACGAAAAAGATGATCTCAGAAGTACAGGTTAAAACGTCTTGAAAACTTTCGCATTCTTCGAACTCCACCCAAATCCGGATACGACCACGTCAGGGAAGAAGCAGAGCATCTGGTGAAACAAACTGTGCAGACAACAGTTCCCTCATCATCACAAAACTTCCCTCTTCATCAAAAAAATCGACACTTCAACAAAAATACTCGAAAAACCTCAAAACTTTCGGGTTCTTCGAGCTCCACCCAAATCCGGATACGACCGCGTCATGGAAGAAGCATAGCAAAACAAGCTGAGCGACAAAACAGCGGAAATACGCACGATAACACTGAAAAAGTTCACTGCACACTCCGGCGGCGGCACACGAACGTGTCCGACCGCTTGCGCGCGATCGATGCGCTCCGCAACGCGCGCCAATTCGAATCTGCACCGTTCTGCCGTACACAGGACTTCGTCCTAGGACCAGCCTGTGCTGCGCATCTCCTCTCTGACGTCACGGCTATGGACAGGGGCGGATCTCGTGCGATAGAGCCCCAGGTCCTTTTTTCCGGGACCCTAGAAAAAAAAGCTTCGGTTCTTCCTTTGAAGGCTATCGATTGGTTGGAATCGCCCTGAGGTCCTGATTTTCGCCGTCGCTTCTCGCCTAGCGATTTTTTTTTGTACGGCTGTCCCACTGCTGTCCTCCCCTGCGTTTATCTGAGACCTCTCTCAACACGATATAGGTGACAGCGCACAACTACAACCCTCGCCCCCATCCCTACACTTTCCACCAACACACTCCTCCAACACTTCTGTGTAAACAAATACACACACTCACCCACAGACAAACGACCGTTCTCGCTTATATATAGTAGGATAGTTCGTTGCACCTGGCATGAACAAGTATCAAAACGTTCAACGAACATACATAATACTTTCAGAGGCATTGCTTCCTTCACTTTATTTCCGCCGCTTTTCCAGAACAATAATTGTTTTACCATTGCTGAGAATGAGAGCAGTAATACAGGATGACGGCACATTGGTATGTAACCGAGCAAGATGCGGTCGATGGGCTGTATGGCGCTCCACATCGCCCACAGCCGTTGCAGCTCCGAGAACTGGTGTTCCAGCTTTGACTCCTTCAACTTCGACTCTATGCACAGCTGTGTTTCCATTTGCATCAGTGTTGTACGTACTGGACATTAGTATATACAATCCCTTACAAAAATCCATTCCACCGAGATAAAGAAGCATTTCACCGCTCCATCTAGTATAGCCATCCTGATTGACTCGCATAGAATCCCGTCAATACAATAGGCGAAAAGAGGAGAGCAAAGATTTTATATTTACAATGGTTCTGTGCAAATAACCGTCCCTGAACAGCTGGCTCCTAGAAAATAGAATTTCCTCGCAAAGAAGTGAAAACGGGCAGAGAGCTCCACAATGAGCGTGCATCGTTGTGCCCTAGGCATGGGTTGGTTCGCAGATTCCCTTCGGGTTGGGTTCTTCATCCGTTGGGCATCCACACCCGAACGCGGCAATGTCCGGATGATAGCTGCATGGAGACTCGGTGCTACATGCCATGGCGTGTCGTAGGCAGTATTCTGAAAGCTGCTTAAGCCCAGAGAGTACCATTGGGAGTTGATCCATTTGGTGCCTCAACGTTACCTTCGTCCGTGTTGTCGTAACAGTCCTGCTTTCCATCCAGCACAAGACTTCCGTCTATGCATTCACCACTTAAGCAGCGGAACTCGCCAGCTTCACACTGCGTCGGAAAGGCTGAATACTCAAGTTTCACGGTAGAAAAATACATTACATCGAAGGCGTAGGACTTACTGATGGGCTGTGTTAATATCAAGGGTGTATTGGTTGTCATTGAAACGGTCGTCGTGCTAGGCTGTTCCGTAGTTGTGGTTGTGGCTTTTACAGTGGTTAGTACTGTTGTGGTTGATGGCGGATCACCGCTCGGGGAGCAGCTCAACAAACGGCAAGGCTCTGCAAATGACTTCAGCCTGATCGCCAGAAACATCTGCAGTGGCTCAGCGTTGGCATTTTGGGCTCACGGTGAGTGACCAACGCAGCGCTTACAAATTTAGCCTAACCCTCGTCACTGCCGTCGCCACAGTCGTCCTTTCCGTCCATGATCCACGTGAGCAGGACGCAGTTCGTCGTCGTGGCGCACTTGATGGCGTCGGGCATATCGCACAGCGATCTCCCTCAACACACCACTTCATGCATGTCAGCCAGCAGCTCCGGGGTGAGTCTCACTCACACTTCTGTCCGGTGCAGCGCACATCGTTGCTGTGAGCGCATTTCACGCATGGCACAATGGGCCGCATCGTCAGCCGCATATCGCACGATGCCCTGCCGTAGCCGCAGCCTGAAGTCACAGTCTGAAGTATGAAGGAGGCAATGGCACGACACAGAACTGTAGGAGAAATTACAAAACACGAAAAAAATCCCTATTATTTCATGGGCGTTCATTTATTTATTTTCCTAGCTTCTCACCGTGATAAGTGAAAAGAGGATGAATGGCCTCAGATAGGGATTGGAATAAAGGACTACAGCAAGCAACGCGATGGTGACACTACTAAGGTACCTCCTTCAATTGTATTTTTAGACCACTTTTCGAATAAATGGGTGGCGTTACAGTTTTACACCGCTGTATAAATGTTGCAGTGCACTTAATGGAAGTAGGGGATGAACGGCCTTGTAAAGGTCCACGAGACCCAAATTATATAGAGTTCCTCATGTGCAGGTGAACTAAATTAAAACTATGAGCCCGCGGAATAGAGTTAAAAATTAAGAAAGCTTACCTCTAAGGGCCGCTGCTCTGGAGACTTGAAATACACTCGTTGAAACGAAGAAAATCACCAGCCTGTAATCGACGTTGTGACACCTTTTTTGCAATAATAACATGTCTATTTGAGCATGCCATTACCGTAATTTTGCAAAGTGACTACAATAAGTTCTCCTCTGTTGCACAGATTTGCCAAATCAGTGAACCGACCGTAAAAAGATCCGCTTTGACAACTAACTCCGTCATTGATTGCAATGAGATATACAGAAAGCTTAGTCAAGTCGACAAATTATAAAGGTGTTGCTATAGAGCACGATTTGAAGAAGACAGTCAAAGGTTTTGTTAGAGCCCAGGAAAGGATGACCGATACCATTTCTGAACCACAATGGCTTTGTGGATAGGTGCGCGCCCAATTCATGGACTAAAAGTCGATTTTGCAACGAACAACTGGTACTTTTTCTTGGGAACCATCCTGCTCTATCCAAGCGTTGGGTTCTGAGAAATTCTCCGTCCAGGGCATCGATTCCTTAACGTGCTCCTGAGGATCACCGCAGAACTCATCGTGAGGTGGACAGCGCAGACTTTATGCATCGGCTGTTGACGCGCTACTCTGCGTGTTTTTCAATCATGTTTCAATCGTGATGTTTCCCGTCATCTGGAAAATATCACAGAGCAGGAATCTCTACGTGTAAAAAAAGAACTTTCTGAGAATGTCTGTTTGGGCACGTGCAACGCAATCGTAGGGGGTGTACATTCGATATCCGGTTCTAGGCTCGGACTTCCTGCCCGGACCAACCAGCCTTCCATCCCTAGTGGTCGGTGAATTGGTACCAGACTTGTTTGGAAAGGAGAAAACGGTGACTTATTCATTAGCTATCCACCGCAGTCATTGCATGGCCAATAACGCATTCGCCTCTAGAACACCTCGTAGAAGTAGAACACGTCGCACGCCGTCCCTTAACCCTAATTTATTTATTTGTCTAGTTATTTAGTTATTCAGGCTAGAGCTTCAAGGTTATTGCATGCTGTTCGAGACATGGACATGTTAATCAGATTTTCAGCAATAAGTAGGTTGAGCGCCTTTAGATTTCGATACGTGAGGCAGTTGAACCTAACTTGGGGCCTAACTACTTTGTGACACAACCTTACTCTTCCTATTCTGTTTCTGGTCAGTGATACACCAAAAACCTTTGTTGGGTCTACTGAGAGTTTCTTAGTGATAATTTTAAATATAATAACCATAGGTCCGCCTTTACCCTTTATGGTAAGCAAAGTGCTCTAAAATTTGCGGATTGGTCGGAATTTGGCGGAGTTATTTGGCCAATAGCACACATAAAGGATAAAGGATAAAGGACGGCGTTACTCAATCCCTTCTGGGATGCGCCAGCGCATTCTGCTTCTACGGGATGTCGTGGAGGCGACATGAATGCGTATTTGGCCATAGGCCTTGTTTAGTGTGCGCGCGACGCGCGACGCGAGGACATGTGTAGTTGCCGAATTGATCAATCGCGTCGCTCGATCAATTTGGCCACTACGCATGCATCGCGTCGCGCGTCGCGTGCACACTAAACAAGGCCATACAGTGACTTGCGGTGGCCAGCCGATGAACAAGTCAGCGCTTTATCCTTCCCAGACAAGTCTGGTACCAATTCACCGACCCCGGAGGGATGGAAGGCTTGGTTGGCCTGGGCGGGAAATCCGAACCAGGAACCTGGTATCGGGTGCACGCGACAGTCGCGCCTCCTCCGACTGCGCTACACGCGCCCGTAGCGACACATAGCACACATAATAGACTACAATTCCCTAGAAGGTGCATAATAGTATCTCTGGAAGGTTTCCTTTCTTTTTCGTCATGGAATTACGGTACACCTATCTGTGACGGTTTTAGACTTCATATTTTCATGGGAAGACTGAATTCTTCTGATTCTGGGCGACCTAGTCTCAAATTAAAGAAACAAGGAACAAAGGTCGGCGTTAATCATACATTTTGTGGGCGCCTACTACACCCCGGTGCAGAGCTGTTAGGCCGCCCATTGTTTTTTTTCCAAAAGTGGCCTATGAACGTACTGGAAAAAATCAGCTGCATCGCCAGCGTGTTTCTCACGGCAGAAAATCTCTATGCAGGAGCTATATATGTTCGTGATATACCATGAACTTTTTTTGAAAATCCGTATTGAGCCCTGGATGTCCGTTCTAAGGCCACTTTTGGAAAACCAGGGCCGGGCTTATCGCCTCCAAATGTGGTGTACTTCTAATAGGCATCGTGAATGCAGTCCAAATGTCTACACAGTGGATTGCCCAGCCGATGACCAAGTCAGTGTTCAAATAGTTCCAGAGAAGTTTGGTACCTATTCATCAATCCCGGAGTGATGGAAGGCTGCTGGCGTGAGCACGACACGAACATTGGATCAATCGAGGGCGTAGGAGAGCTGGTAGCTCATCCGATAGGGCTTACCGCAATTTTAAGAAGTTGCGGCAGATCTAAAGAAAAAAGGCCCATCATCTTCATTTTCAAAGGAAAAGTTCTGTTCCGGATCTCTAATAGTAACGTCAAACAGATACTTGGAAATAGACGATGTTCGCAAGTGCTGCGGTCGCAAAGGTGGGGGTCGGAATTGAGAGATAAGTGACGGCTTGAAATTGTTGATAAAAACGCGTTTTTGGTGTTACTCTATGTGTTGATCTCAGAACTTGGAGGCAACCAACCTACCTATACACACCAGAGTAAGGAGAAAATTCATTTGAAATCTGGAGTCATCATGATTTCGCCATTCATTCATTAGACATTTTCATTCATTAGAGAAGAGAGTATGTAACGTACAAAGTTCTCGCGAGCTGTAGAAGCAAAGAGGTAAGAGCAGCTGTAGAAGTGGGAACTGTAGAGTACAGAGTTTCATAGTGGAACAGGAGCGAGCGTTTCTCGAGGATCTTAAGAGTATGTGATGAAGCAGCGATTTTGGATGGATTTTTAAGACTCCAAGGATACTTGGAAAAGAACTTTCTTCCTCAATTTATCGGAGGTGTCTAATGTTACACACATTTCTTGGTGTGTTATCAAGGTGGCTCAACCAAAAGGTACAAGGGGCAGCCTTTCCAATAGGACACGTCCAAAGTGGCGGAATGAGAACCGTTCACGAAAATCAGCCTCGGTGAATAAATAAGTCCTCTTACAAAGGAAAGGTCTGAAGCGTATGTCTGAAAGGGGAGAACTAGTCCGATAGGAAGAACCCCCATCCCTCAGTTAGTAGTACAAAAAAGTGTTTCCTTTTTGCGAAGTCGTTAAACCCAAGGAGTAGAGGATCCTTGGAGTTACAATGGAAACGGGCCTCACGAGTTCGGGGGTCTTGTACGCCCGCGAACAGTTTGGAGCGCAGTGGATAGTGACGTTGCTTCACGCAACGGAGCTCGTGGTTCGATTCTCCTGCGCCGCTGTATTTTTTCATTTTATCTGATTGGTTGAGATTTGAAGGATTCCGACGTCTACACAATTTTTAGGCATTTTCTGCGCATTTTCCCAGCTGCATGCTGTGGAGAGTAAATTTATTGCGACTTTTTATTACTGACCGGAATGGTCGGGTGGGCCACACTTCAGCGCGAGCGGGTTGATCACTACTCGAGCATCGGCGAGCATGGTTGGTGTTAGGTCTTAGAAAACCTTCAGCAGACCTCTGATTTGCAGGTGACAGGCAGAGGGAATGAGTGTATCGATGGCCGTTTAGGTTTAGAAAGCGGTCTGTGGATTCTTGTGGAATCCACAGACCGCGTTTCACATTTTAACCAGCTCTTATGTCACATCCTGGTCTCTTTTGAAAATCCGAGCAGGATGGTTTTTCCGAGGTCATTGGTGTAGGGAGACAAACCGTGAAGAGCCTGTAGTTTTTATACGCTGCCCGTATTGTGCCCAGTGCTGCTTCACGCACTTTCTACCTGTGCATCACTGGTGTTGAACATTTATACATCATCATGTTGAATATCACAGCATGCAGCAGGAAAATTAGGCAAAAAAACTCTGAAAAGGTGCTATGAGAATCCCGGAAAACGATGTCCATTTCCACAGTTAATTAACCCATTGACGACCGCGCGGCCCAATTTCGGCCCGCAGTTTTTCTGTCGCGTGGGACCGCGCGGCCCAATTTTAGCCCGCGGTTAAAAAAAATGTTCGCTGTGGCGCACTTCCTCGATTTTTCATAGTTTACTTGTATTCATTGGATTCGTTCGATCCTACCAATGCTACCTACACAGTGGTCCGAGAATCATTTACTTCTAACGAAAGCTTTGATAAAAACAAATCAGCACAACACACTATTCAAACCTCAAATAAATAGATACTACTCACGAGCAGCTACGTATATCTTACAAAAATGATCATGGTTAAGACATCTAGTCAAATTTCTTGCGAGAAACTTGAACCCAATTTAGAAAAAATATTTCAAACACTTACTGCATCGTGTGGTCACCTTATTTGCACGATTCGTGACGAACGTGCGCCCTTTTCTGTGCTGACTTTTTGTAGCAGCAAATACATCTTCTACGTTTTGCTTCGAACCTGTTCCGGCCTTTTCCAATATGTGGCTCACCCATTGGAGAGGGAGCTTCATTTGGAATACCGTGAAGTAGTGAGTGCACGAGATTCGAGCCTCAAGGCGGTCCCAGCGCGCGGTCCCACGTGCCAGACACGCGATTTGCCGCGCAGTCGTCAGTGGGTTAAATTCGCATCGGAAGGAGGCTTCAAGTACATAATTGCCAACTCTTCTCGTTGTTCACAAAGCGAATATGGGTTGCCGCCGAAGGCGAATCAAATCTGAACTTGAAACCCACGCAGAATTTCTATAGCAGACAATAATAAAGCAGCTTACCGTTCGATGAAGACAGCTCTAAGCAGGCGACGACGCATTTCTTTTGCTTCGTTCGATAGTGAACCTGAATTCACTCGCTCCAGACTTCTATTTCGACACAAAGAAAGCGGCGACGCACAAACAATGGCGAAATTGCCTCCCACCCCACACAAACTACCCGCGTGGCAGCGGAAAAACGATTAAGAAGAAGGAAACCCAGCTTTAGGATGTGAAAAATGCCCGAGAGCGGAGTCAGTGACTTGCTGCCACAGAACCAAACTGGACTGAGAAGCTGTTCTAACAGTGTTTCTCCCAGAACGAAGGGACGAAGTTAAGGAGTTAAGGAGTTCAACGTTCAGCTGGGTAAGAAGCTTCTAAGAAACACGGACAGGAAACACTCGAATCGGGAAGAATGCTTGTCGAGCGCATGAGAGCTCCTCATCCGAGGCTTTGTTTTCTCGCTAGTCGAGAAACACTCGGTTCCAGATTGCTCGACAATTTTCCCGTCAATGTTTCCTCTCGTTAGCGCTTTTTGAGTGCCCACTTCGTGCAACACCCTCACCACAAATGACAGCAGGAAGGCGACTAGGACTACGAGTGGGTTGCCTGGTAATGGGAGCAGCGGCGTGGAGAACACTACCTGGTCCGCTCTCGAGCAACTCGCTTGCACTACTTTCATTGCCAAGACAAGTGTTCGCTTCAATTTATCATGATGCACTTGACATAACGAACGCCTGTTTTCAACCTGCATCTGCAAAAGGGTTAGACCTCAGAATATGGCCATAGTTACATCGTCCTAACGAATTTATGATTGAGCATAAATGTGTTTGGAGACCAGCGATAGTGGAAAGGCAATTTTCTGATCTGAAACGTGATGGTAGTTTTATTCCAAAATTGTCAACACAAAAGAGACTTGCTCTTATAAAAGTTTTTACCTACGTATACGTATGATCGACCATCTTAGGCCATAAAGGACTGGTTAGGTAAAATATTCAGATTACGGTGGGAACAGTATTGTACGAAGAAACCATGGTTATGATAGAGGTTGGCAAACATTTAACATTTTCGATTTAAGCTAGCAGATTCACGCACCTTATGCATTCCGGGTTTCGTGAAGAAAGTCGTGGGAGTCCCCTTCTCCTTCATTTCCCGATCTCACGCGTTGATAACTCTCACCGTTCTGCTTTTGTGCTCTTTTGTTTCTGTTAGTCTGCTTCAGTATTTATGCAATTAATGCTGAACTGAACAAAGGAGGACGAGGTGGTCCTGTCGCAAGTCAAGGAGCATAGGATGAGGCTTCAAGGCCGTTCTATGTGGAAGTCCCAGGACCAAGAGTGGAGTTGGAGTCATCGTTTCTGAACGATTTCTTGACTCGATTGTGTGCATCGAACGCTTTGCCGATCGATGAAGATCGTTGTCGCCACTAAGGAGCGACTCTATCACTTCTTCTCTGCGTATGCTCCGCAGACTGGGTGCTCCTATCAAGCCAATGATGAGTTTTGGAACCTGCTTGATGAGAAGACAGCAGAGGTACCGTCGAAAGATGTCATCCTATTGGCTGGTGACCTTAATGGGTGCTACGAAAGACGGTTACAGCTGTCATGGTGGTTTCGGACACGGATCACGTGCCGCCGATGGTGAGCGCATTCTTGATTACGCGGGATCGCATAACCTCACCATGGTGAACACCGTCTTCCGAAAACGCAAATCGTACCTTATCTCATACTACAGTGGAAGTACCAAGACTCAGATAGACTTGGTCCTTGTGAGAGAGCGTGACCGAACTCTTGTCACAGGTTGTATCGTATGAGACGGTCGCTCCACAGCATCAACCAATGATCTGCACCCTAAAGATCCCCCTCCGATGCTGAAGCAAGTCGAGCAATGCGGTGCGCAGAGAATAAAGTGGTGGTGAATGAGAGAGAAGGAAGCAGCCGTGATTTCTCCCGTGTAATTAAAGACGGTCACAACTGTCGATGAAACTTGGAAGAAGGCGACCGACGCGATTCATCAAGCGGCACAGTCGAAACTTGGCATTACGAAGCCTGGGCGACGGAAGGTCGAAAGGAGACATGGCTGTGGACGGACGATGTGAAAGAAAAGGTTAGAGAGACGAAAGCGCTTTATCATGTGCTTCTCGGCGACAATGCTGCGATAACTGGCAAAAGTACCAAAAAGCTGCCAAGAAGGCCCGTGGCTGTTGCGAAAGCCATTCAAAGCCAAAGCCCTTATGGAGATGTCAACGAAAAGCTCGCGTCGGGTGATGGTGAGCGGTATTTGTGCCAACTTGCTAAGACCCGCCATCGCCAAATCGAGGATATTGAGAAGTTCTTTGGCATCAACGATTAGAGCGGCCAGCTTTTGATATACCGCAAAAAGGCGCTGGAGCGATGACGTGATTTCTTTGAAGAAATTTCCGCTATGGAATTTCCTCACCTGGACATCCCTTCTGTGGGTTCTGTTCACGGTCCCGTTCACAAGATCACCGTGGAGGAAACAGAAGAGGCTCTGGAGAAGATGAAGTCATGCAAGGCGACAGGACCGGATAATCTGGCAGCCGATATTTGGAAGTCGAAGTTCTGGTATCCTGCTGAGTGGTTCGCGAAGTTCTTTAATCAGGTTGTGGCGGAGAAGAAAGTGCCTGAGTGTTGGCGCCAAAGTACGACGATTCCGATTTGGAAGAAGGGCAGTCCTGCAGACTGCTCCAATTACAGTCCGATTCGTTTGCTTTCGCATAGCATGAAGATCTTTGTGCGAGTTGTCGATGGACGAATTCGTGACATCGTCCGGCTTTCCAGCAATCAGTGCGGCTTTGTGTTGGTTGTGGGACCATTGATGCTATACACGCCGCTTGCCTCCTGGTAGAGAAGCATCGCGAGAAACAGAGGCCGTGTGCATCGCCTTGCACAACCTGAAGAAGGCTCGATCGCGTACCGCGTGAAGCTATATGGTACGCCTTGCGACAACACAACGTACGTGAGGGACTCACACAGTGGGTGCGGATGCTCTACTCCTGTCCAAAGAGTAGAGTGCAAGCTGTAGCTGGAACATCAACGAAGTTTCCCATATCTGTTGGGGTGCACTATAGTTCTGCGCTTTCCCCACCTCTCTTTGCTGTCATCATGGATGTCGTCACACGGGATCTTCAGAATCCTGTCTCCTGAACGTTGCTTTATGGCGATAACGCGAGGTTCGCTAGCGAAGATAAAGGTGAACTCGAGCGAGAGCTGCAAGCTTGGTGTGATCGCTTGGAGCGGTCTGGATTCAAACTGTACGTGAAGAAGACCGAATATCTAACGACGGACGTTTATTTATTTATTTATTTATTTATTTATTTACGTCAAAAATGACATGCCATTCACATTAGGACATGAGACAGAGCAGAACTCAAACAAGTCAGAAGAAAAAAGAGAAGCGAAACAGAATCAACACCAGAATAATGAATTAACGAATTAACAGGCAGCGGCGACACCCAGTGGTAACTAACCATAGGAAGAAAATCAAAACACTAAACCTATTGGGTTGTAGAGCTTCATGCGGTTTTGATAGATAGTAAGGCATAACTTGTAGTAAATCCAGAAACGAAAAACGGAAGCAGTTAGTTGGAAGTAAAAACAATAATTACAAGTCTTGCCTATATTGTGGGAATAGTCGTTTTCAACAAAGCTGCGTGTCCACATCAGCCAGCTATGGTGACCTGCGGTAGATACCAGAGCTTCGGCACACGGGTACGCTGGCCGCCCCGTGGAACTGGTAGCTAGGACAGCAGCCTTTCACAAGTGAAGTTTAAAAGAATCGATTGCATTTCGATAGTAGGACACAAATTGCACAACATTTGCTAAGCACAACCCACCTCGTTACATAGGAGTTAGAAGGTTAGCTACCAAGGAGTACCGCCCCGCAAGCTAAGCAGAAGAGTATAACGCGAAGATTATCTAAATCATCAACATCAGCAAAAGGAAAGCAATATCTGAGAAAATCTGTAGGGAGACCAGTTTCTGTGAGATTCGTCGGTAGAACACCTGGAAAGCATCTGAAGAGCTGTAGGCACATTGTCGCATAGTGTACCCTAACGTCTCAGGTAGAGTCGGAAAGATTTAAAGCTGCAAAACATCGATCTTATTCAGCCGATTTTTAAATATTCTGCCGTTTTCCGAATTCAGAACAACTTCAGCAGGTAGGTGCCTAAACCATCTTGTCCCTTGGTAAAATAGAAAATTGAACAATTGGGTGTCATTTTTCTTTTGAATGTAGGAGGTAATGAAGGTTGAAGCCACCTGTCCTTAGCCCGCAAGGTCTGAAGATCTAATATTTACTCGCACGTAGTTTGATTTCTCTTCGAAGTACTTTGAAACAAAACACAAGGTCAGAGACAACTCTTCTGTAAAACAATGTTTTAAGCCTAAAATTTGTAGACGCTCACCATAGCTTGGTAGATTTCCTAAAAAGACACCTTTATGCAGACGACCATAGACGAGCCTTGTGAATGTTCTTTAAACCTTTTCGAGTCTTAGAATGAGATTCTTGGCGGTCGGATTCAAAACTTGGGAGCAGTATTCTAAGTGGGGGATAACATATGACTTATACAGTTTGACGAGAACGTCTGGATCGTCAATGCATACATTACGAAAGATAAAATAAAGCGCACTGTAAGCCTTCTGGAGTGCTCTCTCAATATGTTCAGAAAAGTCAAGTTTTGAGTCTATGACTACGCCAAGATCTCTGACAGTATCGCTCTCGTTAGAGTTATGTCGTAGATAGAGTATTCTGAGAGAGGCCTATCACCAATGTGTAATGTGGAGCATTTTTCTGCATTCAGCTACATAGTCGTTTTAAAGTATTGTTAACAGCTAGACTTGTCTCAGTCCGTGTTTCCTCATCATAAGCACCGTATATTTTGATATCATCAGCGTAAATCTGAAGTTTGATATTCTCGGGAACATTAATAAACTCGGAAATTCCTGCAGTGTACAACAGAAAAAGTAGAGGTGACAGCACTCCATCCTTCGGGACACCGCTTTTACAGACGAAGATGCTGCGCTGGACGGCCGGAGTCACGCGCATGGACCGCATCCGAAACTATGTCATTCGGCAGAAGTTCGGTGTCGCGCCGATAGCTGACAAGATGCGCGAAGCTCGCTTGCAATGGTACGACCACATTCTGCGTGGAAAGGAAGACGGCATCAGCAAGATTGGCCTTAACTTCGCGGTAATTGGAAAACTACCTAGAGGGCGCCCGAAGCAGCACTGAGCTGATACGTTACATATCGACTTGAAAGTAGCTGGTGTTCACCCTGATATAGCGCTAAATCGCGAAAGGTGGTGTCATGACACCAGAATAGCGAACCGCTAGGAAGCGGGACAAACGCTGAAGAAAAAGAAGAAGGAGAATGCAGCTGCACAAAGGAACAGAGTCTCGCGCGGAGACCTCCTCATCTAATAGATGGGAGGATAGCCTTTCATGCTACCACTCCAGTTGTTACTCTGATACTATTAGGGTGTCCCATAATTTTCTGGGCTATTTGAACCATAAGTGTTTGGCGCGTTATAACTTCTTTATAAAAGATCCAAACGGGATGTTCTTTTGGCATAAGAAGGCGATTCGAATATGTTTCACAATAGCATATCGATTACCTCTATCGGCCTGCTGCCCGCACTTTGGCAATTTCTCAAAAATGAAGCGGAAATCGATTTATCGCGACTTGCTTCTTCATCACTTCCGTTCTGGACCGTCTGCGTACGCTGCTCACAAAGCTATCGTTGATTTGTTAGGTCCTGACGTGCGCAGCAAGTTCACGTGTGAAACATGGTTCAATCATTTCCGGAAGGGAATGTACAGCATTACGGACAAGAAGCATACTGCAAGAGCGATCGGACCGAATGAACGGCGAGTGCTTGCAGCAGTCAGGAGGCAACCTGCCAGAAGCGTAAGGACGATATCGAAGGCTATCAGTACTCCACGTGGCACTGTTCATCGTTACCTGAAACAAAGCGGAAGAAGGGCAGCCTTGCCAGGATGGATCCCGCATGCCCTGACTCCGTCTCAGAGGCGAGAGTGAGTGTCACCTGTCAGAATAATCTCAACCGCGCAAGAACGACTGCGTGGTTAACCACGATTGTGGCACAGGACGAGAAGTGGTGCATGTACGAAAACACCACACGGGTGATCCAGTGGCTTCTGAAGCACGCAAGACCAGAACGAATTGCGAAGCCGTCCCTACATAGGAAGAAGATTTTGCCTTCATTTTGGTTCACGAGTCGGGAAGTCCTGCACTACTCGCTTTCGCCGATGGGCAGGCGATTACAGCAAACTTGTTCATTGGAGATATGCTGGAGACGAAGCGTAAGCTGCTTGAGAAGTACCCGAGATTTGGTACTATTCGTGTGTTAGTGGGTAATGCAGGACATGCATCGAGCGAAACGAACGCATGAGACGGTGGGGAAGGAGTCTATCGAAATTGCGGCACATCCTGCATATTCACCAGATATCAGCCCTTGTGGCTATGCTGCATTTATAGGTCTTGTTCCCTTTTCCATGAACAAACGATGCTCGTAACGTCAAGAGGTTCAGTGCGCAATCGACGAATGGAGGCCAGCTTCTTTCTGGTAGAATGCAATCATATCTCTGCCCAATCGTTGAAGAAAGGTTGTGGCCACAGATGGGGAATATATCGATTGACTATTCTTGATCATTATCTTGTTGTAATAACTTTTAATAAAGATGGTATGATAGCCCAGAAAATTATGGGACACCCTAATATATTTTGACACTTTAGTTCAGCGTTGCGTCCATCTGCATAGTACGTTGGTGTCCTTTTTCGTTCATATCTATTTGCTCGTCCCTAACTACTTTTGTCTTCGGAGCAAAAACTGTTTATGCATTAAAACGATCAGTGGCAAATGAATAAATTTTGGTTCAAAATCGCTGATTTCCTTAAGTGTAACACATGTGGTCCACAGGCACCACAACACAGCCAATACTACCGAATTTGTAACACATTTTAACCTTCAAGGACTCGAGTCCGAAATACAGTTTCTATCATGTAAGTGCCCATTACATTTCCGTTGCATTTCGTGTTCTAATAATAATAAAATAATAATAAATAAATAATAATAAATAATAAATTAATAACCAATTCTGATATCTTCTCCGTTTTAGAACAAAGGGAAAACAAAGAAAAATTTTCTCAAACGAACCGTGACGCTAGAAAATAAATTACAATCTCTAAAATTGCTATTCGGATTCCATTCTGGGATCGAAGGTAAATATGTAGACGTCTAACTAGTCCTAGTGGCTTTGCAGTTGTGCAAGAATATTCAGGCTGTACGGGACTAGATAATTCTTCCCTAAATGGAGATGAGATTACTGGATAATTCCTGAATATTCCTTGAAAAACCACCTTATAAGCTAGTTATAAGTTTATTACATTTGCAAAAGGCAAACATAAAAAAAACAATATCTCAAACACAACAACGTTAGTTAAAGCATATAACATCATATTTGAACACAACAAACAAACAGAAGTAATCGGTGTTACTCTATGGTTCACCTGGAAGTATCATACTGAAGTAATTTTTTGCTGATTAACCTCTTAAACTGGTTTATGGATAGCCTATTTGGCAGACTCTTCGTAACTGTATGGTATGTAGTTCCTGCTCTATACGTAAAGGACTTAGCCTATATTGTGGCTTTAGGACGAGTTAACGCGATTTCGGATGCACAGCCTCTCGCCGCTTGAACTCGTAACACGAAACAACTGTTTCATACAATACTTAATACCCTTGTTTCCGTTAAGCAATATCTTGTGAACCATGCATACATCAACTACTTTGCGCCGAGATGCAAGCGACGTCAATTCAAGACATCTACTCCTTACTAGAGCGCTTGGCATTCTTTCATATCTGAAATCGCCAGTGCGTACCATCAGTTTGCGCGTAAAATTATTCTGTACCCTTTCTATGCAATAGATGTCTTTTTTCCTTCAAGGATTGAATACGTTAGTGCTAGATCCCACTATAGGACGGACGAAGTTTTGTAAGCGCATCGAAGGATAGCCTTGTTTTTGCTAGAAAGTCCATCGAAAATATGATACATTCGCATAATTGCTTGCCTACATCAAATTCTAATATGCTCCGAAAAATTCAGGCTGTCAGTATCATGAAATCCTAGATCTCTAACGGAACCATCAGGTGAGACCACAATACCATCTGCTTTGTATATACGCGCTCAAGTCTGTGAATTGGCGTTTAATTGCATAACATTTGTCTTCTCAGGAGATAAAGGTAATTTCCTAACACTGCCCACTTAACTAATGAACCACTAGCTATTTGAAGTCTATTAGAGTCATCTGGTTTTATAACTACACTATAATTTTTGACATCACCAGCATACATTTTTACATGTAGATACGTCAAGATTTGGGACTACAAGAGGTAAGTCTGCTGCATAAATATTGAAAAGAATAGGTGTAAGAACACCACCTTGTGGAACTCCACTTAAGATGAGCTTCATCAGATCAGTTTTTCCTCATTTTCACCTGGAATGCTCTGCCAGATAGGTAATTAAAAATCCATTTGATGAGAACTGGATGAAAGCGTAACAATTCCAAACTTTAATAGGAGCTTTCTGTGGCACACTCGACCAAACGTTTTGCGAAATCAAAATATATTATGTCGCAACAGTGTTTGTTATTAACTGCAGCTGACCATTCATCGAGGCATTCAATCAAATTAGATTCCACAGAACGCTCTGGAACAAATTCGTGCTGTTCCTGATTGATAATTCCACGAGGGAGAACATAACTGATTATGTGGTTCTTTAGCACCTTTTCGAAAAGCCTACACAAGATGGAAGTTATACTAACTGGTCGATAATTCTCCGGGCTACAAGCCGGTTCCTTCTTTTTAAAGGGCGTAACAAATGCATGTTTCCAACGTAGAGGAAACTCACTGTACATCAATAACTGATTGAAGAGATATAGAAGAGGACCACATATAACAATAGCAACTTTTGGAAGATAAAACTTCATTTGGGATCACGGCAAATACTAAACAAGGCCTCAGACGAAATCTTTTCATAACTTGGCGATAAAACTTACAACAGCGCTCAAGAGCACTAATGCACTTGTTGGAGCAGACGAGTACATGTCGCAATCGCTGCTGAACTCTCTGCCTAATGACGCCGCGATATGTGCCTATTAAGTTTTGTTTTAAGTTTTTGGCTATCAGAACAGAAATTTTGTGATCCTAGTGCGTTTTTCAAGTGCATCATGCACAGCCATGGCTGGCATTTTACATTAATCTTGTCTTGGCGTTCAACCGTAGCCACTTCTTAAGGCAAAAATTTAACCTTTTTGAATGGAACGAAACTAGATTTCTATATGTAGCACCATTTCTCGCAAAACTGCATGGAGGACAGCGTTTGGTTGATGAGCTGATTAGCGTTTATTACAGAAATACTGTTGAAAGGTGACCAAGTCCATTTCTGCCTTCCGGTCCGAGAGCAGCGGAACACGAAAAGGAGAAGAAGGGCTAAACAGCCGAAAATCGGAATTCGGAGCAGAAATCGGAAATCGCCCAAATCCCTTATAACTTCTTCTTCTCCGTCATTATCATCATCATCTTCTTCTTCAGCGTTTGCCCCTCTTCCTAGCGGGGTCCGTCCTTCTGTGTGGTGACGCCACCTTTCCCGATCCAGCGCTCAGGGTGGACGCCAGTTACTTTCATGTCCATGTGCAATCCCTTATATATTGCATATGTATTCTTGGAAGACACCTAAGAAGAAAACCCTTCATAGGCAAGAACTCAGCGACTTGGCTGATGAACTAATGTGTCGTAAAGAGCACTCAGTAAGCGAAGAATTTCATTCCGTCTTACCCCATTGGATACAGGCATTTCTTGGTTGTTCTGTCAGATTTGGATCAAAAATAGGAACCTTCATACTAAACAAGTGGCTCTACAGAGCTCTTAACTACTTTCAGAAGAACTTGGATGCAAAAATTGCTATGCCTACTTCTTGAAGTCTTTCGGATTAACCTCGTTTCCTATGAATCGGTTACGGCAGCATCAAAAATCTTCCGGTCGCAAAAGATCTGTCAGCAACTACAAGTCCAAAAGAAAAATAGGCTAGAAGACATAGAAACGCACAACAGTGAGTGGATGTTTTCCTTCATCTTTGGGAGTCGGCTCTATGAAAGTTTTGCAAATGTGCCTGGCAAGTTTTGCATTTTTGCTGCATTTCGCTCCCAACGTTTCTCCTTAACTAAATGCCATATAGCGGTGTGTCTCAACCTCCTCATATAGATTAAATGCTGAAATAATCCAGAACCCGCACTTTATAAAATCATCGAAGTCTAGTACTTCATTACCGTGAAGCTGCAGCTGAATTCCTTAGGGCAAAACACCGTCTAAATGCTTGTAGCATCAGCAGGCTGTTGAAGTTGTTTCTGAGCGCAGATGTGTTACTTTAAATGCTTAGATCCGGAATTTTTGCACCTTTTCCTAGTAACTTTATCTTGCATGCTGAAGTTCACCATTAGTGTGAGCCTCTTATGAAGGCAGGGAGGGTGTTACCACAACTGTGTATTCGAACAATGCGAAATGCCGAAAAAATAAAACAAAATTGAATCTCAGGACATACGAACGGCGTAACGCACAACTGTAGCTTGCGACTCGCATCTCTATCCTACTGCTCTTTTCAATAATGGACAGTGAACGTGAGTCAAGACATGTTGGATGCCGTGCTCGGGAAAACGCATACTACTTACATGTGTGTCCATACATACTGAAGAAGACTTGCTTGTTGCATACAACTAGGTCTAGAACAGAATTTCGTCTGGTGGGAGCTGAAACCAGCTGCTGGAAACCATGTGTTTCAAATACCTGAGAAAAATCCAAAGATACACTGCTGCGGTGGTGTGTCATGAAATCAAGAACACTGAAATCTCCTACCAAGACCGTAACCAAATTGGTGGCAGAATAGTCACTTATAGCCTTAGATAACTGATGCGATCCTGATGCACAGCAGTCGGAAGTTCCACACATATTACATATATGACGCGAAGTTCAGAAAGGTCATGTTTTATGTAGCATACTACAATCGTCTTCACCAACAGAAGTAGTATGTCACTCATTTCTTTGGAAAGTCTGTTACGACAAATACCGGTTGCTGGCGAAACCCAAAAGAGGTTTTAGCCGGAACTAAGCCACGTCTCCGTTAATACGGCCACGTATAGATATGGATGCATAGATTCATCACAGAAGCGTTGCCGTTTGTAGCAGTCACATGCTGTTTTTAGGTGTGCACTGAGTCCTTAGTGTTTGCAGCGGCTTGCCTTTATGGCGTGGAGCAAACATTTTTATCATTCGCCAAAGTAGGGCACCGTGAACGTTGCAGCGGCTTTTCCTGACTGGAATCAGCTATTGGCTGATATGGTTTTGGGGCCTGACCGAAGTGAGAGAGACGTAAAAAGCGATCAGGTCAATGAGCACGAGCGCCAGCTTTCAACACAGCTGACAGTAGAGGCACCAATATGTGTGATGTAGACTGTTGCATCTTATAGCTCAGCATACATCAGCAATACCCGTTGAGCTTAGTAGGTTTTATCTGAAGCCACATCGTCTTCGTGGTTCAGCTTAATGCTTAGGTTATCCGTTTATCCCATCGCAAGAGTTATTTCAGGAATCAGTAGCCGCGATATGTACGTTAGGCGTTCTTCCTTGATGTATAGTCGGAGTGATTTCGTATAGCCATACAGTTGTAAGAAAAATCTCCTACCTTCCATTAGTACCATCGTTTAGCTTCCGAGTGTACCCTCTGTGCATATTTGTTCCTAAAAGTTGATTCGTGCAGTAATCTATACTCAGTGTACTAATAGATCATTGAAAGATAGATGAGAACCGAATCAAAGCCTTCAGCGAAGCAGGAATTACGGACCACTCTGATCATGTTGTGCTACCCCAGCAACGAATTATGTGCGATAGAAGCCGAACGACGGCAACAGACAGCTCGTCCAGATGGGAGCTGCGCCTCCCGCCCTACGGCGATGAGTCCTCAGTTGCTCAATGAATGGGAGGTGATCGGACGGTGCGTCCGCTGTGGCATCCACTTCTCGTGTCTTCGGGAGCTACTTGATTTCTCCGGGCTTTACAGCACCTCCGCCTAGGCCTCTCGTGTGTAATTGGCGCCGTCAGTTGGTCGACGGCGAGCATTGTTCCCTCATCAACACTCGGTGCGACCGGCTGGCGACGGCACATGGCGCCAGCGACGACGATCGCCTGACGAGCCCGACCCCTAGAAGATGCTCATTCAGATCCTGTCGCTCGCCGTATTGCTCGACTATGCGACATTCATCGTTGTCGGACAGGTGCTCGAGAAGTCGCGCTCGGTCTGGGTCGAGCAGGGCCTCGTCCGCGGCAAGATCTACAACATCGACGGCCGGCACATCCAGATCTTCCGCGGAATCCCTTACGCCGAGCCGCCGCTGGGCAATCTCCGCTTCGCGGTGGGTTTTTGCGATCGCCGGCCTGATTTACGGCGCATCCCACAGACGCCCTTTCGCCGTCGCTTGCACCTTGAGCTGCTCTCAATTACTCATCAGAAAGGAAATTAGGACTTTTTCCCCTGACAGTAAGGCTTCTGTTCAGAATCAGGAACCTCGTGATGGATATATAATTTGCAGCATTGCTCTGGGATTTGCTCACTTTTAGGGAAGTAGGTGGTTCTGGATCCCATCGCAGGGTCTCCAAAAGAAGAAGAAGAGGAGCCTAGTGAGCCCAGTGAGGTGGATTCGCAGGAATTCCCTCAACTCATCAAGTCCTGGAGTGATTACTACCGCATAGATTGCTCGCATCGAAGAAATGATGTAATATTTCAATTGCATCTATTAGGTTGTCCCATAAGTCCCCGCCGTTTTTTTTCAACGACCTGCAGATTTCGCCGGCAGTCTCTTGCATAGCGCTGCATAGCTTTCGAAAGAAAATGGTTTGCTCTATCAGAACATGTATTGCATTTCTTTTTTCATCCTGAATTTTGTCAATTTTTAGGTCGTTGAAGTGAAAAGTGAAAAAGTAAAAAAGTAGCCATTTGCGTTGTTCTCTCCGCTTAGGTTTGTAATTTTTTGCGCAGTTTTTTATAGCATTTGGAAGACAATGTTCTGTACTACAAGAATATGTGTTAGAGCTATTTGCTCGTTTGTCCTTTATTGATTTTTAGGTCACCAAATTGGGAATTCCGACTTTTCCGTCCGACTTTTTACCAAAACTCCGGTTTTGTGGTTGGACTTTTTTGCATGGTGTTATATGTCGTTTGGAAGAGGATGTCTTGCTTAGTAAGAATTTGTGTCGCGCTTATTGGCTCCCGCTGATTTCTGTCGAATATTAACAACTGAAGAAGGAGAAGGAGTTGTTGGTGAAGACGATTATTCTCTTTTTGGCATTTTGTTGATATTCAATAGAAATCAATAAACGCGACATTCCTTCTCATAGAGCAAAACATTTTCTTTCGAATGACATATAACACCTACCCAAAAAGTCCAACAACAGAGCAGGAGCTGTCGGCAAATATAACCATCCTCCTTCGGACGTCCCAATTTGATGGCCTAAAAATCAATAAAGGACAAATGAGCAAATAGAACCAACACGTATTCTTGTAGTACAGAACATTGTCTTTCAAATGCTGTAAAACCTGCGCAAAAAATTGCAAACCTAAGCGGAGAGAACAAGTGCGCAAACGGCTACTTTTTCACTTTTTCACTTTTCACTTCAACGACCTAAAAATTGGCAAAATTCACGATGAAAAAATAAATGCAAAATATGTTCTGCTAGAGCAAATCATTCTCTTTCGAAAGCTATGCAGCGCTATGCAAGAGATCGCCGGCGAAATCTGCGGTGAATCGTTGAAAAAACGGCGGGGACTTATGGGACAACCTAATATATAGCTGTAATACAATTAGCTGTAATAGAGCGTTTTCACCTATGCATTTTGCATCTATCTCTATGCACTAATGAAGGACAAAAAACCCAACTTGTCTTTTCCTCGTAGTTTTTCGTGGCTTCTCACAGCCCTAACTTTGACCGGTAACCAATGTCCAAAGGCTTCAGAATAATTCCTTATCCACTGCACTTTATTGATGTTTTGGGCTCCTCATGGACTTCCACAGATTCCAGCGCTTGTCGTATTCAGCTGTTCTCTCGCTCGTCGTTCATTGATCCTCACCACTTGTTTCTGAGTTGTTGCTCACTCCTTCGAAAACAGGGTTTCGATTTCACACACATTGATTTTCGTGCAAAAAGTCAGTAAACCTATAAGAGTGCTTCGCACATTTCATTTTCTTTTATTTCTATGAATGAAATGGTTAATGGATAAACGCAATATTCTTAGGTGAAGATTTTTTAGAAAATTGGTCAAAAACCTCTCATTCGATTGTCGCCCAAGGCAAGGTTTGAGACCTCAGCCTAATTGTCCTACGGCCAACTAATGAGCAAACTGTAGACGTGAAAACATGTGTAGAAGTACTCCTTCACACTCTTTGCTCCTCCTGATATGGTTTTCAACTGAATACTTCGCTTATTCTGATCGAGTTTTAGGTTTCGTCCGCAAACAGTTTTCATGCTAATGTCACTGGGAGATGTGCGTCCCTGTCGTCGGTGTGAACTATCTGGACCCTTTCTAGCATACAGCGATTTTCAACGAGCAAATCAATGCAGACGATGTCTCAAAAGGGTGCGCACCGCTTGAGTGCGCACGACCACCTTATTGGTGTATAGTATTATACAATAAGTCTCATGGTCTTTTCTTCTTCTAAAGAGCAAGCGAGCGACAATAAAGCTGCATCAATTGCTGAGAGTGCGCCACGAAATCGCCCAGCACTGTGCGATGCTTTCTTTGGAGATAGTGTAACTGCCATTGGCTTGGGGTTTCCCACGAGCGATTATATATAATAGATATCTGAAAATGATTGCTAAACCTTCAGTTTCTCTTAAGATGTCGATCAAACAATAATGAAAGCAGAACACCACATCACAACTGGTAGATCAACCAAAAAGTTTGCCCTGCTATTTTTTGTTTTTGAAAGAAGTTTCGGAACTCAAACATCCTGTTGCTATACGAAGCTGTGAACTACTTAGTACACAGCTATCCACTCATCCTCTATCGGCTGCTATATGCAGTGGCACGAAGGAATGGCCATGGAATATCAAAAATAGATGCCACGACACATGTGCTGGCGATTGTTCAGTCGTGGCCTGCACACCTTATGGTTTATCGTAACAGCATAAATAATATGGATGCTCTCTTTAAGGCTCTCAATAATTGAAACAAACAGAGACCGTTCGCATCGTAACGTACAACTGTATGTATTGCACTGTTAACAGCAGACTGCACAACCACAACAATCTTAAAAAGCGAAATTGTAATGCTTCCGTATGCACAGCCTTAGGCCGAGCATAGGCCTCACATTAGATCACTCCTATCTCATTACCCCTGTCGGTGAGGAGTTACAATTTCAGCCCAGAGGTGTATCCTCTAATTTTCTGATTTGTTTTTTGTTTCTGGTCGAAAAATCACCAAAAGCTGAGACATATCAGGCAGATAGGCCATACTTTGCTTTAAGATTATTGGAAATTATTGGCAATTGATTAAGCCTTCATTAATCCAACCACAAGAGTTATCTCTGCTATGGCAACAGCTGGATATAGCCGTTAATATCAATTTTTCATCTCAGCAGCCTTTCGAACACACCTCCCGTTTTATTTCTTCGACGCCGCGGCAGGAAAGCGCCTTTAGTACTCCAAAAATTAACGCGTGGTGCAGCTGACATATGCAGCATTCATTATTCCCTCATCGGCTTAATTTCTGTAACAACGCAAGCCATATTCATGTAGACGTAGCTCAAGGAGCTAGTGAAGGCGAAAGCCGATGGCTGAGAAGTAAAAGTTGTGGCTTCTCTATTGCCTATTCCGTTTGAAATCACTTTTATTCACCTGCATACTTCATTTATTTATTTTGTCTTTCAGAGGCCAGTGAAGAAAACTCGATGGCATCAGGAGCTGTCTGCCGTCGAATACGGCCCTCCCTGCATCCAGTTCATGGATTTTCATCGCTACGACAAGTTCTCTTCTGACAATATGAGACGTCAAAGTGAGGACTGCCTCTACCTCAACGTCTTCAGTCCATACGTTAGTTTAGTGGAGTCTTTCTGTAATACAAGAAATTAACAGTGAAAATGTCCTGCAATGCAGGACCACGAGGACGAATCCAAGACCTTCCCCATCATAGTCTGGATCCATGGAGGATCCTTCCTGGCTGGCTCTGCCGACACGGGAATCGATATGGAGGTGAGCAGCGAGTTCAGCTACTACCGCCTTGTCTGCGCACTAGGTGCCGTTCCCTTTTCTCTCGATTTGCTTCATCAAAAAGGATCCGTTCAGACAGTGGCACGAAACATCATCTTCAAAGGAATCACATTCGTCACCATTAACTATCGGCTCGGACCTCTCGGTGAGCAAACGTTTGCCTTTTTTCCTAATTTTTTCAGGGATAAACACTATAACCGTTCTGATGCAACAATCCGCACAACTTCCTCTTGTATTCATTCTTACGTTACCACATCGTTAGTGAAGTAGGGCCGCATATAGGCTTTAGTGAATGGTGCAACAACGCCTGGAATTTGATGTGTTCTCCACAATAGAGGTTGTCCTTGTACATAGGTGAAACCAACTTTTACAATTGCTTTCCTAAGTCACCCTTCAAACGAGCACAAGAATAATAGCCAATTGGAATGAAGTCGCACTTTCTACTATAGTAAAAAAAAGCAGGGGATCTAAGATCTTTAGGTAAAGGCGGGAACCTCGATTCCGAAGAATATTTCTAGCCTATATAAAGATTGGAGATGCCATAAGTATTACTGATTAAAATGGTTTGCAATGACTCAATGCGGCTGCTACTAAGTTCCTCTCTTCTTTCCACTTTTCTCGTAATAATTCGAATTTCTTTTCATTTTCTACCAGTCATCCATCATATCTTCTGATCCGAGTCATACATTTTCTTCTTCTTCTTCTCTTTCTTCGTCTTTCCCTTTTTATCCTTCTTCAGCGTTTGTCGCGTTTAAAGGCGTGGAGCCACATTAACAGTATGTTGGTATCACTTTTTCCAATCAATTGCCTGATTTAGGTATATCTTACTATGAGGTAACTTAAAGTTCATATGCAGCGTACAAAGCCGGCGCCTGCTTGGTCGCTCTCTAGACTGTTATTCGGACGCCTATCTGGGGATGGGAGCCAGCCTTTCGAACAGTGTTACATTTTGGGTGAGGGACGTGGCCGAAGCATCACGGACGAACTTCGCACAGCTTCTTAACTGCCGGGTGACACCGACCCTCTTCCGCATGGAATCACTTGACCCAACGCGTAACTTCAGCCGTTCACCCCAGCTTCTTCGTTAAATCCATTACACTGACTCGCATTTCAATTTCTTTAATCACGGGCCAGCCCTCAGCTCCGAGAACAGTACTGGTCGGCTGCTCTGTAGATTCTCTGCTTGGTGCGCTCCGACGTATTCTTGTCGCAGAGGAATTCTACCCAATAAACCCAATAACGCTACTTAGATCACGCTGCAGTCACGTGTGAGTTGGCTTCAAGTTTAGAGAGTTTAGAGAGCAGAAGGCAGAGGAATGATTTATTAATGGCGTTTAAAATTATCACTGGAAAAACGAATATCAACTCTGCCACCTTCTTTGAACTTTTGCCTTCACGTACTAGAGGAGGTCCTCTAAAACTTAAGAGTTCTCTTGCTAAATCAGGTGTTAGATCAAGGTTCTTCTGCCGAAGGGTTATTCCTCTGCTTAACCATTTCATCGCCAAAGACGGACTATCCCTTCAATTAAAAGCCTTTAAAAAACTGGTTTCCCGGACGTTGGCTAAGAGATCTGAATAACTGTTTTCTGTACTAGTTGCACTTCCGTTGTCCTTCCTAATTCGTGTTCCAAGTTCCTCTCTGTTACTTTAGTTTGCCTACTGCTCCATTAGTTTGGTATTTTCAGGTATTCATTCATTCTTTTTCTTTTTTTTTTCAAATTAGTTCAAATTAGTTCAATTGTTCAAGTGCTCAATGTATTTACACCGTCTGTTCTTCTTGTTGTGGTTCCTACTACATGTTCACGCATACATTGTGTGCGTCCATAAATAAATAAATAAATAAATAAGTGCTCGAGTACACTGCCTTCGAACTGGTGATACCAGGCACTTCGTGGCAGCTCAATTCCGTTTGCCTCATGTAGGAATCCTCAGTTGTACCCTAGAATTAGAATGGGTGGATCATCCCCCATTCTCATTTCGCTACTTCCACTTCACCTGTGCACTGCATGTTTACTATTAGGTTGTCAGGAAAGTTTTTAGACTAATGTCGGAGAACATTGTAAAGTTAATAACTTTATTAACAACCTGTATCATTCAGCAAAATATTCACCATTATGATCTACCACATATTGCCATCTTTCCGATAGAAAGCGAATACCACGAGCGAAGAACTCCGGAGACTTGGACAGCAAGTAGTTGTTGACACCACTTTATACTTCCTTCCGATTTGCTTTTCTCCACCTAACGAAGACTGCAGCGACCGGAAAACGTGGTAGTCACTGGGTGCAAGATCAGTTGAGTACGCCGAATGCGGTGCCAGTTCAATACCGAGTTCTTCCAATTTCTTCTGCGTATTCTTTGCTGTGTGTAGTCTGGCGTTATGCATTAGAAGAAGAATTCTTCCTCTTCTGGGATTGCGATTGCAAGACTTTCGCTCATTTTCTCCAGCTGAGCGCAGAACATGTTCGAATCTACCACGGAACCGGTAGGAATCAATTCCCAGAATACGCGGCCATCGATGTCTCACCAGAAGGAAAGCAACTCTTTTTCGTCGTGATCAAGACGTTTCGGTTGTGGTTGGGGCAACTCATTGAAGTCCACCCAGTGCTTGCGACACACCAAATTGTCATACACGCAACACTTTTCATCCATCGTGACGATCGAATCGATCCAAGCAAATGTACGGCGACGATTGAGGAGAGAAGTGCAGGTATCAACACGCTTCTGTTTGTCTTGAGACGTCAAGGCATGTGGTACGACTCGAGGCAACTTCGCGACTTTGCCTGAAGACCGAAGGGCATCGAATGCTGTGCACTTACCAGGAGACCATCTCAACGGTAGACCGGAACGGCCCAAGTGTTGTATATGGGCAGAATCGCCTTTCTCTGGGAAACAACAAAATGCGAGCGAAGGGCGGGCTCAAGTTGGCTGGATACAGCGATCATGAGGCATTACGCTGCCCCTCTACCCACTGCGCCACCATTGCTCGCTCGTCATCGCTGTTTCCAGCCAACTTGAGCCCGCCCACCGCGTGCAAGCAGAGGGCTAACGCCGCCAACGGCTCAACTTCCGTCGTCCCTAACTCTGCGCATAGTTGTATTGGGGTCGAGATATTTGCATTGTTGTTTCCCAGAGAGGTGGTTCTGTCCATGTACGACACTTGAGCCGTTCCGACCCACCGTTGAGGTAATCTCCTGGTTAGGAGTATTTGTAAGGTCTGAAAGTTCGCGTACAGAAAGATCAGATCGAGCACCACAGGTGGCGAGTACGAGCTGTCTGCTCTGCGTATGTGATCGACCTGTGCGTCGGGAATCCTCGAGCGATTCGTCACCGTTGTCGAAATTGCTGTACGAATTGAAGCACATCGCCCGAGAAAGGGCTCGCTCCTTTATTGTCTCCTGTAGAAAGCGATGGGCCTCGTTCGCCGATCGGCTAGAGCGGTACTGTAGAAGAAGAGCTGGTCGGTAAATCATCTTTCCATCGCGAAGACACCACTGCGATGTCTCTCACATGCCGCTGACAGTTATATGTACAGGACATCCTAAGTCCGGCCCGCTCACAACTTCAGATGGCGAAGATACGTTGTATTGAATCTTACCATGCAATTAGTCTAAAAACTTTCCGGACAACTCAATAGTTGGTTTTGTGTCATTGAGGATAGTATCTAGATAAAAATTTTATTCTTATGATAAATCTTTAGAATTATAACATGCTTAAAATCTGGTACTGAAGTGGGATGAACCGTCGAACAAGACAGCAAAGACCCGGCACTGTCACGGCTAACACTTGAATTGGCATTTCTCTCCAATTTGAGAAGAGAGTTGAGAATTAACATGAAATTAATTTTGCTACTGTAGCGAAAAGTGTCGCAAAGGGTTCGAAGGAATTGGAGTCAAACGACAACTAAGTCTGTGCCAAGCATGAATATTTAGCCCATTATTGATTTTCTATTTTTTAAAGTGGGAAGACTTAGGGTTCCGTAGCGTTCCCTGTAAGCACACTCATTCTGTTTGGAGTCGTATGAGAATATTTCTTATTTCAGGGTTTCTCAATGCACGAATTGGGGACAAAATTGAGGCCAACTTCGGCATCTGGGATCAGGTGATGGCGCTACAGTGGATTCAGGCGAACATCAAGCAGTTCGGTGGCGATCCAAATCGGGTCACCCTTATGGGAGAGTCCGCTGGAGGTGCTGCCTGCTCTCTGCTGGCACTGAGTCCCAAAACCGAAGGTGATTACTACGCCTACACCGGTCATTTCATCAAATCTTTTCTGAGAATACGCCGTCTTCCAGGACTAGTACAGCAGGCAATCATCATGAGTGGCTCGGTAACTGCCGGTTGGGCGATTCATCGACATGGCACACCGAGCTGGAGTTTGGAGAACCTCGTCAGCTACCTCAGGTCGGTTGCTTTCTTAAACAGCCTTGGAATTTCTCCATTTCTAAACAGCAGCTACTACTTTTGAACTTTTTCTTTCATTTCCTCTACACTTTGAAGGACCAGTTGCTCCACGATGTCGAATCACTTCAGTCCTGAGCCTGATCTCAAGAGGAGAGACGGAGTGTACCACGTTGATGAGCAAATTCTCTTCTAAGCTCTTTCGCGCTCTTCCGCTTTTCATTTAACCTGGTTTTTGGTTATCTGCATATGTGAGCGATTCTCAATGCACCGATTCACAAGCGAACTCCGTGAATGCAACGCCGTCTACTTATAGTCCTTGGCCGAGAAAATCACAAAAAAGCGCCATTTCTGCTGCTTGTCAGCAACGCTCTTCACAACAGTTATTGTCACAAAAGACAGCGTGATCGGGATCTGCGTTCAGCCATCTTTCCAACAAGTTGAAAAACGGAAATAAAAATCCCGAAAATTCCTGACTTCCAACACTAGAATAACCACATCGCTAATAGTGTTGCATTCGATTGATCTTTTCAAGTTAAAGTTACTGACTCCTCGGAATCTCTCACACTAACCAGTGGAGTTCTTCAAGATGGTGCTTCTCCGTTCTTTTCACCATCCAAACATCTGAGAGCAAGATCCCCTCTTTAATTATCGCTGGCCGTAAAATGTTTGCCGATGAATTCAAAACTTATTCATAAGAGCGTTTCTGGAGAAGAAGCCTATGCTGCTATTCGATCACCAGTAAATAGAACAACTGACTGATCAGCGAGATGGGGGCTTCCTCAGCCAGAACAAAAATCATAAGAACTTCATCTGAACCAATTATTATGTAGAAAAATGTTCATTTTTATGGGCTGCAACTTCGTAGTGTAGCCGCTCCTTGTGAACTGAGATTTTTGCTCAACGCAAAATTATTCATAAGGAAACACTACACGTAGGTAGCTACAAAAAGCCGCTTGTTTCTTGACAGCGTATATGTATATTCAAATCTTTACATACAAATTACCCTGTGCATTTTAGTGCTCATCTACGCAATGCATTAGGGTGATTACTGAACATGTACAACTGTGTTCCGCCCCAAATGCAAGGGAGAGATCCCTAAGCTCTAATCTTTTCGGAACAGTTTTATCAGAAAACTTTGGATAAGGGTATATGGCTTTTTATCCGACCACCATCCTTCACTATTCATTCGAAATAATAAATCCTTAACGTGCTTCTCTTGTACACCATAGAAAGAACGAGCTAATCATGTTTGACAAAATGTTGAATGGTGCCACAAAACTTCCCTTTGGGAATTCCTTCGCTGTGCCTTGTTTAACATAAGGAGTAGACAATGGAACTTCCAGAGAGTAAAATGTAATGAAAGAGCGTCATTTTTCATCAGTTGTGCCGGTACCGAATTCTTCAAGTTCTCCAAGGGTCCATCATGATTTTCTTCTTCTTCTTCTTTTCCGAGGTTTCCCGCGCTTAGCTGGGTTCGCTTTGCTGAAATGCTGGCGTCACTTTTCCTGAGTCTGATTGTGGTGCAACCTTGCTACCAAGTCCTGATGCAGCATATCAACCCACCGCTGCTCCAATGCAGACGACAGACCCGTGTGATAGGCCGTCCTACAAACGATCCATGTCACACAGTCACACTCCATGATCGACTGACCGTCGCTAAAACTTGGCATGATGTCGATATCAGTAGGGCTGTGCGAGCTGTGGAGCCAAGATTGTTATCCACACTCTATTCGGCTGGCTTTTCGGTGTAACCGCCTTCTTCGCAGCCTGGAAAAGTCAAGCGAGATTTGTTAAGTTACTCGACCAGGAACTATTTCAAGTCACAGGAGATTCAGGAATTAATAGGAAAAGGAGACGAAAAGGGAGTGAGAAAGCCCAACTATCCTTATGGGGGGTGCCGAGAGGATCGTGAGTCAGCCTCGGATGGAGGTAGTGTTGATGCCACCTTGGGTCAACCTGTTAACGACCCTCCGGCTCTCGCCCTCCGGGGTCAAGCCCAAAGAGGTCAGCAAAGTTGGGCCAAGTGTAGATAACAATCTTGGCTCAATAGCTCGAACAGTAGTACTGATATCAACCCATGTCTCATCATAAGGCTAGTGGTCTGAATGTCTCCAATAGAATTATTCTGCCAAATTAAGCAATGCGTTTAAAAAACCAGCTGGTCGATACTTCTAAAGAGTTTTTCGATAGTTCACCGTGTTTTTGGTTTTTAAGTTTCTGCGTGTCTTCTTTTAAGGTGAACCTTTTGTTCTTCTTAACCATATCTTTAAAAAATTTAAAATTGTTAGTCGTTTGCTGCTATGTACCTACATCTCTTTACACGAATGCAATAAGTAAATAAATAAATAAGATATACACCCTATTTGGATAAAAAAGAAGAGAATTCAGTTCAAATTATTCGCTTATTGCATACTTTACATCTTACACTCCTGTACTTTTATACACTCTAAATCTCGACGATCACGAAAATGTAATTTTCTTAGGCATCGGTCACTTCTCTTGACTCCAGTTTTGAGGAACTTTCCAAAGTAGGGGAGATCTAATTTTGAAAAGGCGTGTAGCGCAGTCGGAGGAGGTACCGGCTGTCGCGAGCACCTGATACCAGGTTCTTGGTTCCGATTTCTTGGAGGTAGAATGGATGGCGCATTCCAAAAAGGATTGAGTAACGCCTTTCTTTGTCCTTTATCCGTTCATCCTAATTTTGAAACACCTAGTTCGCGAAAACATACACTCCTTCAATAAGTGGTTCACATCAGATTGAACGACGCTCCAGTTGGAAAGCTCTAGGATAGAAATCTTCAACACGTATACGCTGCCAAAGTTATCCACATGATATTTCGCGACCGCATCCGATGGAAGCCTCCTTCACTTTAAGTGTGCATAGGCCGATTTTCCTGAAAAAAGAAAATCACACGCTTGGCATCCGGAAAAAGTACTTTCGGTCTTGCAATCTTCGAGATTTCGCTTACGGTTCCAATCACATCGAGGAAGTCCATGCCACGCCGCTATTTCTGATCGTGTAGTTTTTGTAATGACACTGTGAAAAGCGTTATTGGAGGGGCGAAAAAGCAGTATTCTGCTCTGTAGTGGTGGGGCAAGGATACCGCTTCGTTATGGGTCTATTTCTCCATCGGGTTTTCAGCGTATACGTTCAGGTGTGAAAAAGTCATCAGCGGTGTCGAGTACACGTCCGAAGTTGTTGGTGATGAGCACACTGCGGAGGAATTGGCGGAGAAGAAGTGCAACTACCAGAACGAAATCGTGTCCTGCCTGGTGGTGAGTACAGTCACCTCGATTCCTCACGAGAACTTCATCATTGCATGTCTGAGTTTGCGGCTGCAAATTGCAGGATGACCAATCGCCTCAGGAGCAGCTGAGCTGCCTACGGAAGGGCCTGAACTTCAGTTCGTCGCTGTTCAGAAAGGCGCTGGCGTTCGAGGTCGGTCAGAAGTCGGTCGAGTCGTCTCTCTCGTTGACATAGCTCCTCGCTTCAGTTGGGAGTTTCAAAAATGGTGGTGGATGGAGTGCTGGTGCCCACCTCCGGCGTCGATCTAGTTCGCCAATACGCTCGTATTCCGATCATGACCGGAGTGGCTCGCAAGGAATGGGCGCATAAAAAACGTGAGTTGCACTAGGACAGGAGAGCGATAGGTCTCACATTCAGATGACGTTACTTTCAAGCTCAGTTCTACAACCTGCATCGGAAGTCATCGTTGACAGCTGAAGAAGCCGGCGAGAGCGTGTTCAGAATAGTGGAGGGCTCCTTCCACGACACCTCTCCGGTGAAGCTCAGCAATTCCACGCTGCACCTAGTTGCCAACGCTTCCTTCGTCAGGTGAGTCCAGCGGTCACTCTTTTCTTTAAATATTAGATTGAAATAAATTAGGGAGGATGACGTTATTGCGGTTAGTCTAGGCGTTATGGTAACTCAGAAATACTTTCGTCTTACACGTATCCATTTGGTGCACAATTCACTTCGGTATTGACATGCTTCCTGTATCACCTGTATCACCTGTCGTCCCGTTGATCATCGACTTGCTCGAGCGGGCGCCAGCAGCGTCTCCATTCGTCCCTGTCGCGTGCCAGCGTGCTCCAATGGATCCTCTCGCTCGAGGGACACGAAGAGCGTCATAGCAGTCGTTCAGGGCTTTCACGAAGAAGTCCGACCAACGCGTTGGTGGGCGTCCTGGTGTTCTCTTGACATCCCGCGGAATCCAGTCGGTAACGGCTCTCATCCAGCGGGTGTCTGCGAAGGCCGGCCCACCTAATTTTCGACAACTTGGCCCACGCGACAGCGTCTCTGATCTTCGAACGTCGGCGAAGCTCGGAACTCCGGAGGCCTTCTCTCACTTGCGTGAGTCGTGTCACTCCGAGCGTCGTCCTCTCGATTCCACGCTGCGCGACGCTGATGGCGCGTTCGTCCTGCTTTCGTATAGCCCAGGTCTCTGAGGCGTATGTTAGGGCAGGAAGAACGGTAGAGTCGAATAAGTGGGCACCGAGTCGGACGCTCTTCGTCTTCTTCGCGACTTCTTCGACGCTCTTGAAAGTTCCCCAAGCCGCTCGTTTCCTCCTGCTCAGCTCCGGCGCTAGGTCGTTGGCCATATTGACTTCGCGACCCAGATACACGTAGCTGGAGCATTCGGAGATGTTCGTTCCGTTGAGCGAGAATGGGGCATCAGAAACTTGTCCGTTCCTCATGAACATCGTCTTCGTAAGATTCAGCTGCAGTCCAACGTTCCCACATACACGATCGAAGTTAGCCAGCATTCGCTCCGCCTGACTGATGCTCGGTGTTATGAGCAAGATGTCGTCAGCGAAGCGAAGATGGTGCAGTTGCCGGCCGCGACCTTCACTACCATGTCTTCCCATTCGAATTCGCGCATGACGTTTTCGGGGGTGGCGCTGAAGAGCTTCGGGAATATGGTATGCCCTAGCCGAACCCCTTCACGTTGATGACGACGTCGTTGTAGAATGGTGTGAAATCTTGATCGTGAACCCATTGTACAGCTCTCGAAGGACTGTGATGTATTGAGTAGGAACACCCTGACTGAGCAGGGCCTCGACGACCGCTTCAGTTTCGATGGAGTCGAATCCTTTCTTCAGGTCGATGAACGTAAGGCACAGCGACAGGATGTACTCTCGCGACACTTCGATGAGCTTCGAAATGGTGTGTAGGTGGTCGATCGTGCTGAATCCTCTCCGAAATCCCGCTTGTTCGGCAGCCCTTCGTCCAGCGTTCAGCTCATCCTGTTCAGAATGACTCGAGTGAACGAACAGCTTATAGACTACGGACAGCAGACAGATCGGGTGATAGTTGCCAATGTCGTGCATGTCTCCCTTCTTGAACAGCAAGACGGTCCTGCTGGTCTTCCACTCAGCTGGAACCTTCCACTCTTGATTAAAAATATGTAGGTAAAAACTGCAGTTAAAATTGCAAATCGCAAATTACTCAAATAAATTGGCTTTGATCGGGTAAAGTTTTCTGCGTCGACGTCTAGACGGCTACATAAATACGTTTTGATAAGTCTCTATCAGCGCCACACACCATCGAAGAAGTGTCGCTCAAAGTGCTGTAGTGTTAGTACTCCCGCTTCATGAGACATGAGTCGTGGTTTCGATTCTCACAAGTGTTCCTTCTCTTCATGCTGTGGTGTTGTGGTGAATGTCTCGATGAAAAAGACTCATTGCTCCCATTTACAACGCATATTCCAGCAACCACAGAGTAACAACTGCCTCGCGCTTTGCTGAGATGTTCGCAGACGAAAGTGCTGTGGGTTAGAAACTTTTTCCAATGCGAGGAAAGTCACAGGTGAATGTCAAATTAGTGGCCAGCACCATAAATAACCCCCATACACAGGGCTTGTTCAAAACGGGTAGTGAAGAAACACTCGAATGAACGCGATCGACGCAACGCCAGTGAGGAGAACCAAACCTACCTTGTTGATTATCAACATGCCTTGTAGCTTTGGTATTTCAAGTTTGGACACCTATGTCCATAAAGCGTGCTGTGCCATTGTAGCTTTCATTACCACCGAGGCAAGACAAGGACAAGGCTGTTACGGGACGTCGGATGTAGGCGTGAGTAAGCGAGACTGAAGGAGCTGGTAGGTAACACAGATTTCACCCAAACATTGGGTTCATTTGTGGCGCAGACCAAGAGTCTAACATCAGCATCTGAATTTTCGGACAAGGTCATGGTAAGCACGGATGAGCGAGGGTGATGAAAGCAGGGTCAGGGTCAATCCTAGTTGGGAGGGAGCAGCTTTATAGTTGAAACCAGGTCCCTACTCCCATGTCACACTCTCGCCTTCGCTAAGCTTGCTCTGTGCCCTTCATGTCATGGGTCAGTTATTGAAGCACTCGAAGAAGCTCAAAGAGTCTTCTTCTCCTGAGCGTTTAGTCCCGCCCAGTCGCAGGGTCCGCTGTTCTTGTGATCCGTCGCCATCTCATCCTGTCAAAGGCTTCGTCTGGCGAGGCGCCGATTTCGGCGAGATCTTTCTTAGCGACGTCCTTCCACCTTTTCCTTGGGCTCCTCTCGGACGCTTTCCGGGTGCCTCGAAATGTTGAGCCAACTTCGTGGGATGATCCTCTGGTCTTCTGAGGATGTGTCCGTACCATCTTAGGCGCTGCTCCCTCATCTTCAGCTGGATCGGAGCTGTCTTCACCACTACTCTAACATCCTCGTTTCGCACTCTGTCCCGGCGGGTCCATCCACATGCCCATCTGAGCATCCTCATTTCCGCAGCGTGCAGTTGCCGCTCCTGCGCTCTACCTAAGGCCCAGCACTCACAGCCATATAGGAGGGCCGGCCTCACTACTGTTCTATATAGCTTGCCTTTGAGTGTCCTGGAGCACCTACGGTTGCAGAGGATTCCTGTGCACTCCCTCCATTTGAGCCATGCTGCACTTATCCGTCCCTTAACCGCCTGGTCCACGCTTCCTTCCTCGGATAGATCGCTTCCGAGGTATCGGAATTGTTCCACCTTTTCGATCACCTCCCCGTGGCCGTCTAGGATCGGTTCGGTGCATTCTCAGAGCTGATGAACTTCGTTTTCCTCACGTTCACACGCATGCCGTTGCCTGCGAGGGCTCCTTGCCACAACTGCACCTTCTCCTCCAGCTCTTCTCGGCTGTTGGCTACTAGGGCGATATCGTCCGCGTAGAGGATGGTCCTGAGAGGGCTTTCCTCAAGGTGATTCACTGTGCAATCAAGCGTCAGCACGACGAGAAACGGACTCAGAGCCGACCCTTGATGCACTGTGATATCCATCTTCTTTGTCATCCCGTGTGGAGTTCGTACCGCCTTGGTACATGCTTTCGAGCATTCGTACATCCTTTATCACCGAGATCAGACGTTCCGGGACACCCCTCCCTCGAAGGGAGTTCCAGAGCACGGTTCGGAGTAGCCAGTCGTAGGCTTTCTCCAAGTCCAGGAATGCCAGGTAGCAAGGTCTTCGTTCCTCCCGATACTTCTCCAGCGATAAAGATCGCATCTGTGGTGGATCTCTCAGGCATGAAGCCCCACTGCTCCTGGGAGATGGCGACCATCCCCCTCAGCCTCGAGTCGATCAGCCGTTCGTAGATCTTCATCGTGTGTGAGATCAGGTTGATTCCGCGGTAAATGGAGCACTCGGACGCGTCGCCCTTCTGCTTGAAGATGGGGACCATAATCCTATCCCTCCAGTCATCCGGCGTCCTACCCTCTATCGTGACTCTGTTGAAGAAGTGTGTCAGCCAATTCACCCCACAATTCCCAAGCACCTTCCAAGCCTCTACTGTCACCCCATCAGGCCCAGCTGCCTTGCCGAGCTTCATCTTCCCTATAGCGCTGCGAACCTCTTCTTGCGTCCAGGACCTTCCGTTGGCTGTTCTTTTTGGACTTCCCGACGCGGGAATTCCTCATTCAGCAAATTCTTGAAGTACTCCTCCCATCTTTTTCTGAGGTCGACTGGCTTCCGCAGTACCACCTCAGCACCCTTCACCGTCTTGACCACTCGAATGTCGACGCAAACTCTATGTTCTGCTTTGGCAGGCCGGATAGCGAACTTCTTTTCCTGTGGCTCGTCCAGCTTTTCGTATAGGGCATCCATCTCCGCGCTCTTTGCCTTTGCTGCAGCTGTTTTTGCCAGCCGCTTCAGCTTACTATAGACTGTAAGATGTTCGGGTGCCCCTGTCTTCTGCCACTGCTTATAGGCCTCCTTCTTTTCCTCACTCAGTCTGTACATCTTTATTCCACAACCATGCAGCCTTATTCCCTCTGGTTCCTCCCTTTGTTTCGCCGAGGGCTTCCTTGGCACATTGTAGAATCGTTTGGGTCACCCTTATCCAGGTCTCGTTTACGGGGCCGGTTGGATCAGGAAGACCTGCTTCGAGCGCTGCCCTTCTTAGCTCGTTGCGCTCTGTGCTCCACAACCTCCATCATCGGATTCAGGGTTCTATTCTTACTCTGGATTTGCTGGAAAGAGGAATGTTAAGATCCGCTACCAAGGGCCTATGCTGTGATGCGACCTCCTCTCCCGGGAGGACCTTTACATCCCGGACGGTTTTCAGGTCAGGCCTTCTCACCAAGATGTGGTCGGCTTCCGCCCTTTTTCCTCCGTTAGCATAGGTCACCTTCTGGCTCTTCCTCTTCGCGAAGAAGATGCTACAGACAGCCAGATCGTGGGCGATAGCCAGATCAAGAATTCTTTCTCCATCTGGATTCACCAAGCCGACCCCTTTTCCACCATGAACCCTTTCCACTCCTCTTCTGCAACTCCCCACGTGCTCGTTCATGTCTCCTGCTGCGGACAGATAGTCGCCTTCTGGTACGGACCTTATTGCCTCGAGCGTGAGATAGACTTCATCCTTGACGTGCTCGCGGCATCCGGTCTGCGGAGCGTAGAGGGTCATGATAGTCCAGTAACCCTCATTCGTATCCAGCCGCTATGGCATGATGCGGTCGCTTATCCTTTGAACAGCAGCTACCGAATCCTTGAGAGACCCTGCGACAGCTATCCAGACACCGTTGTTCTTCGTGTCCTCTCCGTTGTAGAACAGCTTGACCCTTCTCCAATCTCCTTAGCCTTCGCCCCTTTTCATCTCTTTTCCTGCAGAAACAGGACTTCTATCCTTCTGCGCTTCATCAGGTCAGCCACTTCACTTGATCTTTCGGTAATTGTTCCCATATTCAGAGTTCCCATTCTAACTAGCTTTTTTGGCCGAGGTCGTTCTACCCTCGGTAGCCCTCACATACTGACCACAGAACTCGGGCGGGGGTTCTGCGCGTCACTTCCGGGTGACGTCCTAGCCTTCACACTGATTCCATTGCGACTCTTGATCTCGAAAAAGCTCAAGGAGGGGAATGATTTGAGAAAACGAAACGTACCCGTCCCGACTAGAACACATCCCACGACCACTAGTTTCGCCACAAACTCGTGAAGGAGAATGGGTGCAATTTGGGATGGCGATCTCTAATTTGTAACCTATTTCCTTAGCAGGCCAGAACTCGATTAGGAGATGCTTTTGGCAATTCTAACTAACATTTTGTGATCTGCATTCCCGGCTCCGTTCAGCTAACCAGATCGCTATCCAAGTTGAATGGGAGGTTAAAATCCCATCCTGGTTAGGGAAAAATGCACAGCTGGAAGCCGTCGTCGACGTACGTAACGTACGTAACGTACACTCAGTGAAGCAGTAAATGAAATTAAATGAGTTCATGAATAAATCACATTCGAGAACAGATATATATATATCGAGTTTCAGGTACATTGATGATCCATCGAACACGTACGAAACAAGCAGAGTTGTATCCGCACTTCAGACGGTCAGTTTTCTCAGGAAGCTTTCAAAAGCATTATTTATTTAACATCCATCTACGTTTGATTGCAGCCTGTTAATCAGCGGAGGATACATTATTTCTGCCTTTTCTGAACAGCAATAATCCGAAAACTGTAGTTGAAACTGTTTCAAATAGGAAAACACAAAAGCCTACCGTACATGAATAGACCGACGAATCGAGATAAAACTGAGAGCCACTTTGCGTACTCCTTGAACCTCCCAAGCATGTAGCAGGATGGTCGTCAACGGTTCGCATCTCCAGATGGAGGCAGACATTGAATTCGTCGCACCGTGCCAACGAGAGATCGATGCCTACGTGCAAAACAACGTCACTGTCTACGCCTATTCATTCGACTACATCCCGAAAAGCCCAATCTTCGAAGAGGTGCGTTATTCACTACCGTGAGGAGAACAGCTGTTTCATCAGTGACAATGGGAACACCAGAGAACAGCGTAGTTTAGGAGAAGAAAACGTTCAGCCTGTTTGGAGCAGAGCCCGTCACAATCATCAGAAAGGACCAAACTCTCAAGGGTCAGTTGGAGCTTTGAATTTTTTTAGGCATAGAAGTTAAACTGTATCAGGAAGAAACTCAGAATAAAAATGATGGAAGGAAACGTAACGGCATACCAGTTTTCGGAAGCACATGTCATGTTTCGACCATAAAGTGGTGAGGAATTGCTGGTATGTAGTTGGCAGCCATGCACGATTTTTCCTCTTCGACCTTGCTCAAACGCTGGCATATTTAATTGTAGTGAGCGCTGTGACAGCTTGAAACCATTCTGATAGAGCTACGTAGTGGTAATGAACTTTGATCAGCTAAGCTTCTTTGCTTCTTGGTTGAAATCAGGATTGACAAGGGGCTCAATGTGAATATCTTCTAACAGAAAGGCAGCCAAGTTTACTGCGCTCGAACGTTAGAAAACTCCTCGGAAAGGTTGAGCCCTGGACCCTTTAGTGTGTCAGCACGAAATGTTAAGGGACGGGTAATAAAGAGATGGAGCAGGGTAAAGGATAAAAGAATCAAGGTGGCGTTGCACATGCTACTTCTATGGCAATTCGGAAAAGCGAATTAAATGCCTATTTGGCCCATACAAAGAGGTGGCCAGCTGATGTAAACTTAGTGTTTCGTTTTTCACAGAAGTGCTTCATTCTTCACAGACATATCCGATGCGCAATTCACCGACTCCGAAAGGATGGAAGACTGAACCGGTACCTCCTCCCACTATGTAGGCTCGGGCAGTCATTCCTTTGCATATACATATGTAGTTGGGCAAAAAATAACAGGAAAGATAGCTCATGGATGCTGACCAATTCAATTCGGAGATCCGGAAGTCGTAATAAACAAGTCGCATAAAGAGACATAACTGTCTTTTCAGATCGTAAACTCGAGGCGTTTCATGGCCTCGATCACGCGTTTATCTTCTCCAGAGGATATAGCAGCAACTTCGAGATCCGCCCGTTCACGAATGAGGACGAGAACATGGCCAAGATCCTTACAAACATGGTCACCAATTTCGCCAAGACAGGCGATCCGTCGACGAAACGGTGGGTCCGATCTCGGTCTGCCGCAGAGATAGATGACACGAAAGAGTACCAGATCTTCCAGGTTCTCATGGCCGCCGTTCAGTGGCAACAAGTCCGTCGAGCATATCTCCATCAACCTCCCACCTAGGTGAGACATCGTAGAGGAATAGCATGACCAGAACAGATGGAAAGCGCTTTCAGGGTGATCCAGGGTGAGCTGCACTGGCCTCAGCCGAAATTCTGGAACGTCGAGGCGGAGATGATCAGCCGCCACGTTGCCGGAGATGGCGAGACCGTAGCCGATCCAGACGCCGATCTCAGTAACGAGGAACGAGTGCAAGTGAGTAGTCCACTCCCATCCGAACGAGTTCAGAATCGTTAAAGAAATATAGTGGAAAAGGCCTGACCGAGGAAAGAGGCGTTCTGAAAGAAGTGAAATATGAAAATAGAATTGACAAATGCTGGAATGGACTGTGAAAATTATCCAGGTCCTAGCTGATCTTCAAGACGTTTCAGCAGGAAGAGGAAATCTCGGCTAAGCCCTCTTCTGCAGAGTCAGAAGCCAAGCTCAAGGAATCTTCCGGCGTCTGGCTAAAAATCCCCAATCAGTACACTTTTCAGCTTAGCGCCTATCGACGAGCGTGGTGGGCATTGTGGCTCTTGGTGGCGGTGCTGGCGATCGTCATATGGGGCATCGTGATCTACGCAGTTGTCTCCAAGGGAAGCAGTCCACGAAACAAGCCCTACGACAACATCGTCATCACCCGATGACATCGCGGCTGCTCAGCACAGAAGTTGTTGTTATAATTATTCATTTCAAACCATGATTCTCAATAAAATATTTATCATTCGAACTGAACAACGCCGCGTAAAGCGCTCACTGAAAGGCCATGAGATTGAGAGGATTGTAGCCTGAATAGAGCCGATGACTAGTAACTGCTCGTTGGGTCCTCGTCCTCGCCAACCCATTCCAGATCTGAAACATAAACCAGGCTGAAAAAGCAGCACGAAAAGCGCTTGAAAAGACTTCATGTTACCGGGTGCGATACGGTTCGGGAAATCTTTGGGCACTACGAATGTTCAGTGAACTAAGGCGATTTAGTAGGGGACAGATAATGTACACTGTCGTTGGGAACCCGAATTATCACATAAGGGATTTGCATGATGCCCTCGCCGCCAGTCGTTACGACCCCGTCTCCGTACAGCTTTTTGCGATCTCTTCAGCTAATCCATAACGCTCATGAAGCAAGACGCTTCTTATTCGAATAGCGCCTTAGTATTTGAAGAATCAAGAACTTCTATTGGATCAATAAAGAACTTCAAAAGCCCTGAGTGTTGCCGCATATCTTCGCTTTTTCGAGCACTTTTGCAGCGCTTTCGTACACTTTCTTGCCTTCTCTTACCACGGAAAGGTCGCAGGCTGAACGGCGGGAATAAATATCACTACAACAATCTTCACCACTCATATGGTAGAAAAATGGCTCCATTTTCACTGAGCCCTCGAACCCAAGGTGATAGGAGCCCAAGTTTCGCACCACCAGCGAGCGCGCAGATGCTACGTGCCACCAGTGCGCGCCTTGGCGAGAGCAGAAGCTGCAAGCCGCTTCTCGTTGACTGGCGAGCTCTGCGATAGGAAGTTACCAGAGCGCTTGAGGTCGAAGATCTACAAAATCGCGCGCCGGTAGCGATGTACGGCGCTGAGTGTTGGCCTGCGACTAAGGAAGCTGAAACGCGCCTCAGCATCATGGAGACGAAGATGCTGCTTGGACAGCTGGAGTCGCCCAAATGGACCGCATCCGAAATGATGCTATTCGGCAGAAGTTCGGTGTCGCCCCGATAGCTGACAAGATGCGCAGAGCTCGCCTGCGATGGTACGGCCACGAGCCAACAGAGACTTGCATTCCTAAAGGTCCTTGGATGCTACTAGGCTTGTCTGGGAAGGATAACATACTGACCTTTCCATCGCTTGGTCACCAGAAGTCACAGTAACAAGGAAATATGCTTTCTCTATGCTTTATGCGAGCTTTATGCTTTTTGATCTTCTACTAAAATAGTGTGGATCCAGAAATCCACCTCCATTTTAGAGAGAATTTTTGAGCGGACGGAACTTTGGATTAGGCTGGGAGGGGCCGCCTTTATCGCCACACTTTGGGAAACGACGCATGATGAAGCATATGTACAGCGACGGGTAGTAGCAAGCTTGGTTGCCGCAGTAGGTAAGGCACGGGATTTATAGGCGCGTGGTCGAAGGTTCGATTCCAACTACGTTGCACTACTCTTGCTTCACGCTTTCTACACACGGCGACCATGTCGGAAAGTACTTAAAGCAGGATTGCTACACAGGCGGAGAGTCGTTGGATACACCTCTCTCAAAAAGGGGCGGGGCGAAGGGCGCGCCGAGGACAAGAGTGCGTGCCTCCACATGGAGACATCGGGAGACGGTCAGGATGTACGAAATAGGCCACGCCCCTTGCCGGGGGCTGCGATTTTCCTTTCATCCCCCTGCTCACCCCTTTGACACGCAAAACAAAATTTCCCGATTCGCGGGACAGCGGATGTACCTTCTGACGCCACGCCCCCAGCAGGAGGCGAGTGTACATCCTGACGCGCTGCTGAGTCAGAATCTTCTTCTCCATATTTGGAGGAAAAGAGTTTTCAGCTGCAGCGCCAAGGCTTTCTTCAGGTCCCGCCACATTGCTCAGTACTAAGGCGTCGTCCGCATTTTTCGACAAGTACAGCAACATCTTGCTGATGTATGTCATGACAACAACGCGACCATTCACTAGAAAGTTCTTCAACACAGGGAAAATTGTCTGATCCGTGGAAAGAGGGGATGGTGAGCCGGTTGTGCGCACAATTACGGATAAATCTTCAATGTAGAACTCCTGACCGGAATCACCCATAGCCTCTAGTTGAGGCGAAAATTTGAAGAATTGTGGCGAAAATTGAAAGAATCTAGAGAGAAGAGCGATGTTCTCCTTTCCACAACTGCCTCCAAAAACCGAACCGACTGGAAAATGACTTCAGAGTTCCCGAGATGCGCTTCCCAATCGTTTCCTATTAGCTGTTAAGTTTTTGGACGTCACACCAGTTAACGACGGTTTCGCGCGCAGCAAACTTGTCCAAATAGGGCGGCGGGCAGCACGGTGTACCTCACGACTGCCCCCCCCCCCCTCCATTGGTTGGTAGTGCGGTTAGCTGCTTTGCTAGGTCCGACAGACCGTTCTCATCGTTCCAATTTCCATTCACTAGGCGAAGTCAACTAGATAGAGCGGTTCGTACAGGAGCTATGCGCTATTTTATTCAAGTGATCGCGAATCAGCTCCTCACAATCAGAGAAGACCTTAAATGCAGGAGAAAATACCATCGCCTTTCGGAAATTGATTTCTTGAAGGTCCGTCCTCGTAAACCTGATTTGAATGTCTTCAATTGAGCTCGGCGGGGGCTGAACTGAAAAGTCACTCGCCTTCTTAACACAACAGACGTGATTCTGACAGAGCTCCATGTTGCAGCACGAGCGCTCCTGACAGCGGCTGCAGGCGATACGGGCGACGGCTCGAAGACGCTCCTCGCGAGCGAGCGAGGTGATGGCGTAGCGGAATGTGGAGCCGAACTCGGAGCATGCAGCACACCATGGATTGCCGCCTATGGTCAGGCAGCCCGGTCTGAAAGCTCGAGACGGATAACGAGCGGCTTCTGTAGCACCGACGGTCTGCAAAGAAGGCGCTAACACCCGGCCAACTTACGTGAAGCAGTGCGTCCCGACATCTGCTCGCCAGCAGATAGTGACAGGTAGAAGGTCCGTGACTCGTCTCAGCGCTGGGAGAATGTGCACGTGAGCGTAGTAGGTGTAGTGAATCTGAAACTATTCCTCACTAAGCAGCAGACATCTTGAATTGCCTCCGCTTGCACTTCGGCGTGAATTATTTGATGTGCACATGGTTCACAGGACATTGCTTAACGGGTACATCGGCAGGAAGAATAGTACGAAACAGTTGCTTCGTGTTATGAGTTCATGCACCAGAGGTTCTCCACTCAAGATTGTGTCAACTTGCCTAGATAAACGTTTTTATGCCAACTCCTTCACGTAAGTAATAGGAAGTGGGTACTTTAAGGTTACAAAGAGACTCCAGATGCTGCTACCTCTAGGCCAACTTGAACGTTTAGTCAGTAAAAAATACTTCAGTTGCTTGTTCGCGTTCGTAATATGATGTTTTAATTATTGTTCTTGGCAGGTACAATAAACAATATACAAACAATAAGCAATAATTAGTGCTGTTTGTTTGACATATTGAATTTGTTTGATATTTGCCTTGTCCGAATGTGATAAACTCATAACTTATAACTTGTAACAGCGGATGGAACGTCACCAGTCGTGCTTTCCAAATCTTAAAGAAACTTCTTGTTAGGGGTCAGGGATCACTGCAGCCTGTCACAGGTGAGCAAAGGGAACGGAATAGCTCTGTTATTGCTCACCTGTAGTCGTTGGTCGGCCAGAAAGTCTGGGAGGGACCTTACGCACGATATTACGGTAGCGTCTGGCGGACCTTGCGTCACAATGTATGGGACGCGCTCTCCAACAAGCGTAATGTGCGCCGGGTTATCGGCTGCCAAGCGCCTGAACTGATCGACCTGAGTATTATTCCTTTCCCTCTGAAAAGCCAGCCTTACATAGCGACTTTCAACTGAGGAACAGCCGCGTTTTCAGCATAATGTCCACGGAATTCCTTCGAGAAGACGAAATCCGTGTATGGCAGATCTTCGAGACGGGACAGCTTGGTGTTGAGGTAAGCGCTCAATGCTCTCCAATTCTGCGTGAAAATCAGCTTCAGGCTGCGCTCCAGCACCTAAACCGAACTCTGTGATCCCCAGTCCTAAAAGGCTAAGCGGATGGAGAGCGAAACAAATGGAGCCTCACATTAGCCACAACCATGCAGGTGTCGCGCCGGATCGTCTCGATGCCCTTTGCATCCAGCTGTCCCTCCACGTCGTCTTCGCTCTCGTACATCCATCCCGCATAGCGCTTCTTCGTCTCCAGAACACACCCGATATAAACCTGAATGCCAGAGTTAAGGCGAGCTCTTGACGTAGGAAGTGCTCACTCCAAAAGCCAGTCGCGACATGTGGTTTTGGCGTAGTGTTCTCTCTATACACCTATGAGTTTTCATGCATGGAAGCGGTCCCATTCACCTCTATCTGTTACACAAAACTCACCAACATAGCAACAACGCTTCCTATAAATCTTCCTCCAGAGCACCCTTGTTAGCCAGCAAACAATTTTTAGAAATCCCACACTGCCGACTCAGAATTCCAAGTTGTAACAAAATAAAGCAGACATCTAGGAGAGTGATCCTTGTACAAGAGCTACGAAGCGCATAACCGCCAAATATTAAACGCTACTCCAGGAGCGATTTCGGAGCTGTATGAGAACCACCAAAAGGCCTGTTCATACGGGGAGAGACTGCAGCGAAGAGAGCGACGCGAGCGCAGCGACAAGAGTAACAGCAACGCCTCGGAAGTATGAACAGGCGGAAGAGGAGACTTCGGGGCTTAGAGTACGCAATTATGCAACGCAAGCCCACGGGAAAAGTTTTTAGACTTCGATTGAAGCAATCACCCTATATACAATACCCACCATAAGGATTGGAAAAAGGGCGCGGTAGGCGCGTTTTCCGCGTTCTTTCTGTTCTTTTGCTGTAGCCCTTTTGATCTTCATCCTTTTTGAAAAACTCACACACCGCTGTGATCTACTCGACGAGATCTACCCATTGCCGCAAAAACATTTTTCGCTACTCCATTTTTTACCGCTATTTTTTCGAAAGTGCCTGGGGATACTCATTAGCGAGCGACGTCTCCACTAATTGCGCCCAAAGGACATTTAAGCGCGCGGATCTAATGCCAGCGCATTCACAGTAGCTCCTCCTTAAGGAAAATTCTGTAGACCGAGAAGCTTGCAACACCATAGAAATAGGTCTGGACGGCGCCCAGTCCGTGAACCTCGACTCTCCAGCATGCGACAGCCGGCGTATTCTCCAATTGCGCTATCACCCGCACAGGGAATAGCTAATTTTGTATTACTGAAAATTTCTTTGCAGCTCTATCGAAAAAGGTATCATATCTGGGATAAATGTCTAGATTCCGCATCCCCCAACAAGTTCTCCATTCTTGACCAACAATGAGCTTTTCCTGTGTGGCAGGTGCTGTAACTTTGTTCAAAAGGAAGTTACAAAGTTAAAATTTGCTCTGAACTCTAAAGCACGTAGGTGAATTGCAGATGGCCCACTTTTAACTTGAAAAAAAAGAAAATTTTTGCCTGTCACAAATCCACTGCGCACCACCTTCAGCAACGTTTTTCCCAACGTTTTGCGTACTGCAACTTTCTAAGGACAGAAGCGAGTGTGCTGAAATCTTTTCTGTGCAAAATAGGTCTGCATGGCTCTGATACAGGCAAGGTAGGAGGAGCTGAGTTCACTCTAATATAGTTTTTCAGGTGTCTAAACTCGAGAAAAATATACAATTTCCTGATCCTATTTTGTTTTCAAAATTTAGGACTCTACGTGAGTCAGTTCCTCAAATGCTTAAAATGGGGGAACCCAGCATTGGAAGCGCTTCCCAACAACATTGTTTTATAAAATTTGAAGAGATTCGTTTTTTTGCGCCTTTTCTGCTGAGGTCGAGTTCTGGGCAGCGTTCGGCTCGACCTGGGCTCTGCGTGCATCGCCCGCGCCCGATCAAGGCCTCCTCGCACCTAAGTGCGAGACCCAGAGTACTGTGCCAATTATAGGGGACTGCAGAGTGCCGTTCCGCGAACGGTACTATTGATTCGCCTCGGTCTTCAGTTTCGTATATTATATTTAGAAATTATTATATATTCTTTCGTATATTGTATTTAGAAAACAACTCCCGAAAAATCCTGGGGGCTCGCTGCAGTGCTACACTGGTCTCCATAGCGACGCTGCTCTAGCCAACACAGTGGGGCCTGAATAAGCACGGTGGGAACCAGCGGTGCACATTTAACGGTTAACGATTTGACGAATTAACGGAAATTTTCCTCTTAGTCTTTGCTAGTATTGCAGACCTCACACTCCCAATTAGGACTGCTTCTAAAAGATCATTTAAATCAACAAATTTAAGCAAAAAACAATCAATTCTGTTACAGCCGTAAATGGCGATATCGCGTTACAATGCCAATCTCTTCTAGTTTGACATATGGGCGTTCGTGATGTTAAGCACAGCGCGTGAATTCCTTATTTCTATTTTCACGCTATTTTTCTTACCTTCTATAGCACACTTAAATTTTTAGAAGAAGTACATTTAGGAGCTAGAAAGTTCTTTGCCGAGCCGCCAAGCACGTGGACAAATCCACTAATCATAGCGTACTGTTACGCCCATCCCCCTCCGGATCTGTACATCCTCACTTGGTGCTGTTTATTTTAAAAATAATTTTGCTCGTCACCTGGAACAGTGCATACAGAGAGAATGTTTTCGGCCGCTCGACGTACTTTAAACGATTTGCGAAAAATGGTAGCAAGGATTTGGAAGGCTACTTTTCTGAACGTTAGCATGCAACTGATGACCTTTTGTATTTTTTCGTTTTCTTCGGCGCAAATACGCTCGGAGGGGTCACTTTGATGGAGAGCCCTACACAACGATTTGGCCATTTCTGATGTAACTACGCATGCATGTGCGTTCTTGCCAAAACGAATATCCATTTACTACAGGGTGACCCTACCCCCGAGCCCATCTGCGCCGCGCCTTCGATACTTAACGGAGACCATTGTTGCACTGCAGCGAGCTCCCAGGATTTTTCGGGAGTTGTTTCCTAACCGGTTAGCGTTCTATGCGATTCAGATTCGGATCCGATGAGACATCGTCGTGATCTGCTTCGGACTAGACTATCGGCTAACAAATAGTTCACAATTCTTGGTATGGATGCCCCCATGTTCATTCTCGGCTTTTATCTAGGTCGAAGGTATGGGGACCCACCACGGGGGTTGCAAAAATCGGAGTTCAGATTTCTTAGATGGATTTGTCATTATGATGCGGTCAAAATATGCTGCCGGAAGTGTTTAAAAATACTGCTAATCTCATTTTCATCAAAACCTGTGCACCGGGGTCTAAGTGCATGACTGAGGCGTCGAACCTTGCATCAGAGAGATTTGGTGGCTCAGTGGCTTTATGAGGTGGGGACGAGAACAGATTGCAGGCCAAGGCTTATCGCTGATGGTCATAAGGATGAAGGATAAAGGACGGCGTTACTCAATCCTTTTTGGGATGCGCCACGCATTCTACTTCTACGAGATGTCGTGGAGGCGATTTGAATGCGTATTTGGCCATACAATGACTTGCGGTGGCCAGCCGATGAAGAAGTCAGGGCTCTATCCTTCCCAGACAAGTCTGGTACCAATTCAACGACCCCGGAGGGATGGAAGGCTTGGTTGGCCTGGGCGGGAAATCTGAACCACGAACCTGGTATCGGGTGTACGCGACAGCCGGCGCCTCCTCCGACTGCGCTACACGCGCCCTCTGATGGCCATAAGCGGGATAATAGTGTGGGAAATTAATCAGTGCAGGGAGGAGTCCGGAGAAATGGACAGAGCAGCGGTTCTGGAGGATTGAAGGGAAGAAGCATATGACTGTATGAGCTCGCCTTACCGCCCCGACGACAACAGGTAGGTAGGATCTTCGACAACAACGATAGTACGACTCGATGCAAACAGCAGACTGTGCAGCTTGACCCCTTCGTAGTTGTCCTATGCCGTGGCAAAACCTTGTCCGTATGTAGTGGTAGTTCTAAATCGCCCTGTTGATCGGCTCCGCCCCAAGCGCTCTGAGCGCTCTGTGCTCAACTCAATTGGACACGTTCATCTCCTCTGAATTCATCAGCACACGATAAGCTCTAACTCCAATTCCGTTCAGGTCCATGCCGTCAGCGGCTTCGAACTGCAATTTCTTTCCTCCTGGAACACCAAACGACCGTCGCTGTTGCATTGGGCTACATTGAGACAAGCACACATTAGTCATAAAAGCCACGATTTTTGGGTTACCACGATTCTGGAGCCCTTATAAGTGCACATCTTTGGTCTGGACAACGGGCAGGTTTATCCCGTCTTCTTCCTCCTTTCTGTGAACGCGCAAAACCCTTACAGTTGCACACACCTCTCAAAAAAGCGGTACATAATGCAAGAAAATTAGACCACTCACTGCATACAATTAAGGGCAAGCCAAGGATTTACAGTGACGTTGATCGTTATCGCAATGAAGATTCTGTACTCCTCGGCTTTTCAAAAATGCCGTTAATCGCACAATCCTTTTAACAGGATTTTGTCGCGCTCTGTGCCTGGATAGATATCCACCAATCAAAAGGTTTGATTCTGGAAATTCAATGTGATATGGCATATGTTCTACCTGTGGGCAGATGCTGTCGTAAGCAAGGAAGCCTTCACCTAGAATTTCTTCGAAAATTAGGCATCCACCTGCGAACCTCTGTTCTTGCTGGACCTAAGCCCTTCTTCACGTCAGAAATGTTGCCCATTTATTGTGCTTCATTATGTCGGGAAATCGTTTAAGAGCGGCCACCAACAATAGGATTGCACTGTAAGTTGTTATTCTAGTAATATATTTTGCCACCCGATGTTTTTAGGTGGACGTTTTTATTCAGCAGGGCCTGCTTATGAGCACAGGGTGAACATCCGTCCTTAGCGGGTGGAGCTACGCCTCCGGGGCGACACAACGTCGAAACATCGGGCCTTGCTGAATAAGAACGTCCGCCTCTGCAGCGGCACAATGGAATACTGACAACAGATGAGGTAGTGATTTTACCCCACCCTGAAAGTCTCGTTACCGTTCATGATGTCAGCCGATGAACAAATTAGCGCTTTATCCTTCCCAGACAAGTCTGGTACCAATTCACCAACCCGGAGGGATGGAAGGCTTGGTTGGCCTGAGCAGGAAATCCGAACCTGGAGCCTAGTTAGTACAATCAATTACGCAGCATTCTTATCTCAATACGTAGAGCGTGAAAATCAACTCAGATCAAAACAACATTTAAATTATATAAAATTATCAGTATAATATACGAAAGTGAAGACCGAGGCGAATCAATAGTACCGTTCGCGGAACAGTCCCCTATAATTGGCACAGTACTCTGGGTCTCGCACTTAGGTGCGAGGAGGCCTTGATCGGGCGCGGGCGATGCACGCAGAGCCCAGGTCGAGCCGAACGCTGCCCAGAACTCGACCTCAGCAGAAAAGGCGCAAAAAAACGAATCTCTTCAAATTTTATAAAACAATGTTGTTGGGAAGCGCTTCCAATGCTGGGTTCCCCCATTTTAAGCATTTGAGGAACTGACTCACGTAGAGTCCTAAATTTTGAAAACAAAATAGGATCAGGAAATTGTATATTTTTCTCGAGTTTAGACACCTGAAAAACTATATTAGAGTGAACTCAGCTCCTCCTACCTTGCCTGTATCAGAGCCATGCAGACCTATTTTGCACAGAAAAGATTTCAGCACACTCGCTTCTGTCCTTAGAAAGTTGCAGTACGCAAAACGTTGGGAAAAACGTTGCTGAAGGTGGTGCGCAGTGGATTTGTGACAGGCAAAAATTTTCTTTTTTTTCAAGTTAAAAGTGGGCCATCTGCAATTCACCTACGTGCTTTAGAGTTCAGAGCAAATTTTAACTTTGTAACTTCCTTTTGAACAAAGTTACAGCACCTGCCACACAGGAAAAGCTCATTGTTGGTCAAGAATGGAGAACTTGTTGGGGGATGCGGAATCTAGACATTTATCCCAGATATGATACCTTTTTCGATAGAGCTGCAAAGAAATTTTCAGTAATACAAAATTAGCTATTCCCTGTGCGGGTGATAGCGCAATTGGAGAATACGCCGGCTGTCGCATGCTGGAGAGTCGAGGTTCACGGACTGGGCGCCGTCCAGACCTATTTCTATGGTGTTGCAAGCTTCTCGGTCTACAGAATTTTCCTTAAGGAGGAGCTACTGTGAATGCGCTGGCATTAGATCCGCGCGCTTAAATGTCCTTTGGGCGCAATTAGTGGAGACGTCGCTCGCTAATGAGTATCCCCAGGCACTTTCGAAAAAATAGCGGTAAAAAATGGAGTAGCGAAAAATGTTTTTGCGGCAATGGGTAGATCTCGTCGAGTAGATCACAGCGGTGTGTGAGTTTTTCAAAAAGGATGAAGATCAAAAGGGCTACAGCAAAAGAACAGAAAGAACGCGGAAAACGCGCCTACCGCGCCCTTTTTCCAATCCTTATGGTGGGTATTGTATCTACGGTATACGAGGATCGCAATGGTTTAAACAGTAGGAATCCTGCAAGCAGCGTTACATCAAAACCTCAAAGAACCTGAGAAATGGGCTTGTCATCTCGGCGAACGGTACCACTCTCTGTCTGCCACGCTAAAACTCGTTGAGGATACTCTCCGGATAACAGGTTGAATTAAACGAACATGGGTGCGAATTCCGAGCTCTTCCGACCTCGAGCAGCGGTAGATTCCGCCCTCCAACGCTCATGCTCTCCTCTCGAGTTGCCAGCGAGAAGTATAAACAGATGAAGGCAGCGATGGGAGGGACAGCGACAGCGTGTGAGTACGAGCAGGTTTCGCGGCGATCGCTTGATTTTAATCGATTCGCATACCTTGCGCGGCGGCGAGTCGCTCCCGTCGCGAAGTGTTAACAAGCACGAAGAAACCAACCTTCTCTAGCTTCAACACTACAGGAGTAGGGTTGGCATTGGTCACGTCCGCTACAATGCGACGACCTATGGCAAAAGCTTCCGCCTTTGTCGCTCCTGGAATTCTCATTTTACTTCGATTCTGCGCCAAAGATCTGCTCAACTCTGAACTGAACGCACCTGGCACAAGCACAAACATGCTGTCGGTATCACCGTAGACGACTCTAGCACCGCCGTAGTTGCCCTCGTTCACCATCTGTATCGCTCTTTCCAGTGTTTCGCGACCTTTGCCAAGGATCGCATCCGCCACCTGTAAACGAGCATTTGGACAATTAAAGCTGTCTCAGAACTACAAACACGTTTTAAGAACAAAACTTCATGGAATGCATCCCTACCTACAAAAGAACACTTCTACGGACATGCCGCATTCTCCGTTGTGTTATGTAAGAGCGTAAGAGCATGATGGTCTCTCGGTCCTAGGTGCACCGGGAAGTGTACAATACCAGCCCTGTCTTTTGTCCATTCGGCGCAAAACTGCGTTTTCTGCGCCGTTTTGGGCGAGAAAGCGCCGCTTTGTTATAACATGCTTCAAAAGCACCCATTTTTGAAAAGAATGTCATATTCGCAATGGTGATCGAATTCCCATTCCGAAGATAAGTAAGTTAGGCAGCTAATTTTGAGATGAAAATCGTGTTGCGCCGAATAGACAAAAGATAAGGCTGGTATGTACCTTGGGGATCTAACGAGAAGATCACTTTTCCACTTATAAACGCTTGTTGCAATGAATCACTGCTAACAAGGGAAGGTTCCCAACTCAAGGTGAGCTTTTGCGATGCTATTTTGACAGAATGTAGGGGCCTGTGGGCGGAGTCCAGAACCACAGTCAGTTTTTGCTGAACGCTTTTTTGAAGACCTGAAAAGGAGGTCAGAATGCGTGTGCGTAACTATCACCAACCCCTACGACATCCCACCAGTTGTGCTTCGGCGGCACAGCTGGTGGGATGGACGCCTCATAGGAGCACACCAGAGGGGTTTTAAGTTCGAGTCCGCGTACTGCCGAATTTTTTTGCACACACTAGTTTGCTGTTATTACGCTTTCCCGTGCTCACAGGTCAATGTTAGACCATCAATGCTTACAACAAACCAAGACTGCCTATTTGCGCCTTCATAAATGCTAGCTTTTCAACAAAGCCTATCAGCACTACCACCATATCATACCATATCGCCAATAATACCGTAACTGCACACAAATACGCACACCTTTTGGTTGAATATTATGGACCCCGCCATATCGGTACATAAGTGTGCTAAAAATGTCGTTCTCACCTTCATGTGTTGTCGGCCGACTACTTTCCACCTTCACACTGGATTTCACATCTCCTACAAGGAGAGAAATCGCGGTTGCGTATGCCATAAAAGGACTCATCCTGGATGCCATATATGGAGATGTCGACTGTCAGGAAGAAGAGGCTGTTCAAGTTAGAGGTAGTATAATGAAAATGGAACCTTTCTGTGTCTGTCATACGCGTGGGCGGCAGCTGGATACGTCGATGCTCACCCAGAACCTTTTGCTACACCCACGGACTACGCGTTCAACGAAGAAGAAGTCATCCTTGTCACGGAGAAGACTGTTCCTCACTGGCTTTTGTAAGATGCGCTTGGTGTGACAAGCGTTGTGTTTTCCTCGCTTCATAGATTTATACCATAGCTGCTGACTAAAGGGAAGAGCAAGACAGGACTTTCTATTTCTAGAGAAATGATATGGTGCAGCTAGGCATTGTTTTTAAAAAAAACTAGCATTTATGAAGGCGCAAATAGGCAGCCTTGGTTCGTTGTAAGCATTGATGGTCTAAAAGATATTTGAGAAGCATGAGAAAGCGTAACAACAGCAAACTAATATGTGCAGAAATATCGGCAGTACGCGGACTCGAAGTCAATACCCCGCCGGTGTGCTCCTATGAGGCGTCCCTCCTACCAACAGCGCCGCCGAAGCACACCTCATGGGATGTCGTAACGGTTGATGATAGTTGCGCGCACGCTTTCAGACCTCCTTTTCAGGTCTTCAGAAAAGCGCTCAGCAAAAACTAACTGCGGTTCTGGACTCCGCTCACAGGGCCCTACATCCTGCCAAAATAGCATCGCAAAAGCTCACATTGAGTTGTGAACCTTTCCTTGCAAGGCCACAATACAGGCGTTTCTTTGGCAGCCTTTTATGAAGTGCATCAGTTAGTTTCGCTAGTGTCGTTTGCATTGGCATTGGCTAACATGGGCCATATGGGCTCGCGTGGTCCACTCCGTTACTGTGGTGCGGGGCATTCGTTCTCGCTCCATTGCGTTTTTCTTCAGGATCCTACCTCCACACAAGGCATTCTGCCGCTGAAGTTCGCGCTGGTGTAGCCATAGGTGACGTTTGCAACGTTTTTCAGCGCCAGTTGACGGGCATCCAGTACCCGCTTCAAGCGCTGAACATTCCATGTTGTGATGTGATGAAAGGCAAATAGTACTTGCTAACAACCCACCTTAGTGTTAGCGTGTTTCATAGAAGATTTGACCATAATCCGTGCACCGATCACCTATAAAAGCTTAGTGTATCACGGGCTGTGTTATGAGTTCTGAGTTATTTCAGCCAATAACTCAGCATTAATAGTGCAAGGTTTACTAGTTAGATATAATTCGAAGTGCCCCGAAAGCGGTCTGGAGAACGCCTTAAGCAGCACTAATTGTACGCGGATACACTACACATGGCCTTGTAATAAGATGGTGTGCACCCTGATCTGGTGCTGGATCGGAAAGGTGGGGTCATAGCACCACAAAAGCATACTCCGCTACGATACTAGTCAAATATGAATGTACACGAGGCCTTTAGGAGCGCTTAACCTCTAGAGACACTGCCTGCTTAGACTATATTCAGACGGTAACACAGACAACACAAGCAATAGTCGGAAAGAGAGGTGAATTCTAGAAAGTTGCTCCTACGCCAGCAAGGTACGTTCTCAAGATGCAGTTTTAGTGGCTAGCATTCTTCCACTCAAAATTCAAACAACTAAGGTAAGCTGGAGCACATCTCGTTCTGAAGGAGATGAAGAGAGTTGATGAGAGAACGGACGAGTGGTTGTCCAGAACCGCTGTACCTCTTTGAGTAGAGTTGGCAGAATGCCGGAGCGGTGAGAATGGGTGACGAAAGCAGCAGAGAGCGGAGAGCAGTGCAGGCTTTTCGTCGACGCGCACTCCAAGAACGACGACCTCTGGAACAAACATCATCCGAGAGAGGAAGCCATTGCCAAACTCCTTACTATATCCGGAATCCATGGGACAGATCTGAACTATCAGTCAGAGACATGGAAAGGCCACTACACGTCCCACAAAGGCAAAGAGCTCCAAGATTTTCGCATTTTTGCCTTTAGTGCATGACAGAATTCCACGAGCAACCTTGCGGCGGCGAAGGTAACATAGTACTGTGAGCGGCGGCGCTGGTATTCTCTGCGCACTTCGTCTTTGAATTTGATTATGGGCAGGCAGGCTACAAAGAAATGTCAAGGCAGACCCTATGGGCTAGTGTCCTTATGGGCTGGTGTGTCAATTGAACGTTTTGATTTGTACTCGAGAAGCAGAGTGTGCTGGCATCATTGTTTGGCCGTTTTTTGTTGTTGCTCTATTTACTAATCAGATATTTATTTTACATTCAGGCTACAAAGGAAAGGAATGGCGTTACTCAATCCCTTTTTAGGATGCGCCACGCTTTTTACTTCTACGAGATGTCGTCAATGACCTGCGGTGGACGGCCGAAGAACAATTCAGCGCTTTATCCTTCCCAGACAGGTCTAGTTGGTACTAGATCTATAGTTTCTATAGTTTCTGTAGTCAGTCCTGCCTCCTTTTTTAAGTATTAGTATGGCAAAGCTTTCTTCAAAACCGATGAAAACTCTCCGTGAAGAAGGCAGAATTTGAACAAAATAGTGAGCTTTGGAACAAGACCAATTTCTGTCTTCTGTCTACTAACCGGCCACGGAGCGATGGAAGGCTTGATCGGCCTGGAAATCCGAGCCAAGAGCCTGGTATCTGGTGCACGCTGCAACCGACACCTCCTACAACTTCGCTACATGCACCATCATTCAGGCCACATAAATATTATTCTAGGTAACTGTCGGAACTTTCGGCTAAGCTTTCAAACTCACTTTCAGCTCTCAAAATAGCAGGTCCTCTGTCCAGAAGAGCCTTCTTAATTCAACAATGGCAAATTTAAACGCTGACCCACTTTAACAGGCTTGCTAGAGGCTGTTCCAAGCCGCCGGGTTACTTACCAAGCATTTTCCCAAGAAGACAGAAATTGGCCTTGTTCCAGAACTCACTATTTTGTTCAAATTCTGCCTTCTTCACAGAGAGGTTTCGTCGGTTTTGAAGAAAGCTTTGTCATACTAATATTTAAAAAAGGAGACAGGACTGACTGCAGAAACTATAGACCTATCTGCCTTACGCTCTCCATAAGCCTTGGAGAGGAAAATGTGCAGTGAGATCTATGGTTATTCACGAGAAAATAATCTTCCCATTAGGTCACAGGGCGATTCTGCGGAGCGAAGGTCTACTGCATCAGCTCTCGTTTCCACAGTTCCGCTTTGACAGAACACTTGTAGGTACGTTACCGTATGCTTCGCTATTAGACCAAAGCCTTCGATTCTATTAATTTACACATTTTGTGTGCTAAACTGCGAGCTTATGGAATTGGTAGGGTGTCTCCCTAAATTCTTGCAATCTTTTTTAGGTGGACGAACGGAGACGCTTCTACATAGTTACTCATGCTGTGTCCGATACAACTCCTAGCGAGCTTCCTCAGGGAACGTTTTTGGGACCACTCATGTTCCCACTCTACATCAACGACCTCCCAGACTGTTTTCTTTCTGGGGTGCATTGCTCCTTTTACTTATTTATTTATTTACTTATTTACGCAGATGATTCGAATATATGTTCGTTCAGTAGCACGGACATTTTGCAACATAGCCTTAACTCTGTTTCTGCTTGGTCATAGTCGGTCAAGTGGATGTTGGATGTCTCGCATCAAAAAACAAACTACGGTAAAGTGTACTCGACGCGCCCATCGAAGAGGGATAACTTTTCACTCATATACATATGCAATATCAACTTGCAAATCACGACAGATGTGCGTGACCCAGGCGTACTCTACTGCATATGGCTCTCTTTCTCATGAAAGGTACATTGATGATGCAGTTGCAAAGGCTTACAAGAAATCTAACTTCACTCTGCGAGCTTCCTGAGCAAGTGACACGTCTACTTTATTTCGACTTTTCCCTGCATACGTAAGGCCACTACTTGAGCGGAGGTGGCTGAGATTGAAAAAATTGGAAGGGTGCGAAGAAGATTTAGGAGCCAGAAAGAAAAAGAAAAGCGGCTGTTCAATGTCAGTTATCGAGAAAGACTGGCTGTTATTGGTAGTACATCCCTACTGCTAAGAAGAGTAATACATATATGATCAAAGCTTAATATTTAAAATAGTATCTGGTGCAGTAGAAAGTCATGAATTTATTAATTTCTCAGAATCTAGCAACAGAACCAGGGGCCATCCATTTCTAGTGGAACAGTTCGGACGCAGCACTTCCTGGAACTGTTTCTTGCACGAGCTCCAAGGAAGTGGAATAGCTCGTCAAACGACGCAGTTCCATTGGCAACGCAGGCGTTTTCAACCATAGATCCCAGTCACATGTCAGGCAAAAGGGTTTTTTAAAGCATTACTAAGCATTTACCCGCAGAATTTGTCCGTTTTTTACTCTTAAAGGAAATTCGATTTTGCTGAACAGTCAGTATTCACTCCTCCATGAATGCACTGTCCCTTGATGAGCCTCTACTGAATGGTCTCGATGTGAAACAAAAGGCAGAAGAAGCAGGTTCAAGCTGTACTGGTGTCGAAAGCTTCAAACGTTTACCATAATTATAGTCGGAATTATTAGACTGGTCAGCTGAGTCAATTTCGGTTTTGTTCCTCATGAGCATTTCATCGAGAAGTGAAACTAACCGCAACACTGTACTTGATGGCGCCCATTTCTATAGTAGTGGCTCGCGTACGGTGCATTTCTTCCAGCATCGCTACCTAAAAGCCAATTCTTAATTCCTCGAAATTCGGAAAGACGAGTAGCTCAAAAACTCAAACCTTGCCAAATATCGTCGAAAAGCAGTAATTGTAAGCAATCACCATGGAGGGATACAAGGACTGAAATAACCATGTTGAAAACACCATATATGAATCAGGTTGATAAATAAGGATTTTTATTTACGATTGTAGGGCGCGTGTAGCGCAGTCGGAGGAGGCGCGACTGTCGCGTGCACCCGATACCAGGTTCCTGGTTCGGGTTTCCCGCCCAGGCCAACCAAGCCTTCCATCCCTCCGGGGTCGGTGAATTGGTACCAGACTTGTCTGGGAAGGATAAAGCGCTGACTTGTTCATCGGCTGGCCACCGCAAGTCATTGTATGGCCAAATACGCATTCATGTCGCCTCCACGACATCCCGTAGAAGTAGAATGCGCTGGCGCATCCCAGAAGGGATTGAGTAACGCCGTCCTTTATCCTTTATCTTTTATTTACGATTGTCTTCAAGACGCGCTTTCCTAGCCGCCGATTGCCTGAACTGCAAACGAAGAACTAACGGTGAAAAAAGAGCCCTACAATGCTATTATCGCATTCATTTCCATTTCCATCTAATTCTCACCAGTTATTACAACTTCGAAGTTCATGCCGTTTTTTCTAACCCAAATTCGCAGTGTTATGCTAGTTCTATTCCAATATCTCCTCAGATGAAACAATATTACCCAAAACTTTTTTTTTTAAAGAAGAACGATATACCTGAAAATCGAGAACGATGACTGGATCGAAGTAGACCTTGGAGATCGGCTCCATGACAAGCTGCAGCTGTTCCGGAGCCTGCATCCTGAAAATCATTGAAAACAACCATTGCGTTCCTGGGGATAATGCCTTTATAAACAACCAGACGTTCAGCGGCCTACTGCCCGCTTAACGTCTGGTTGGGTGCTTCGCCCCCAAACCCGGTAAATGGAACACCCGGACCGTCTTCTTGCCCTCTTTAGGCCTTTTCTCATTTATTAGAGTAAAGAAATTGGTTTGGCTATATAGAATCGTACAGCGGGATACGGAAGGACAGAATCTACAAAACTGCTCCTATGGGGTCTACCCACCATATATCACACCTACGCGATTCATTCTCTAGGTACTTGTGGCGTACATGGGAGGAACAGATAGAGAGCCTTAATCCGAAGTGCTGATTCTGCGGAAACACAATTGAAATCAATTGGTATAGGTAGACCGCTCGATACAGTTCAAAGTCCGACGGGAATAACATTACTCCGATTCCTTTACTCATTCTCACTACCCTCCCCACCCACTGTTCCAATATCCCCTTACCCATGTTCCGGCAGGAAATGGAAGTGAGAATCAAGTACGCGCACACTCGTTGTTGCACGAGGCCTTTAAAAAGTCGTCTGAAAATCACAGGGATGCTGTGCAAGCCTTGTCTGTGGCACGTCTTCAGGATCCGGATGCACGTTGGACAACGTCTGTGACACATTTGCTGAGTCCGGGCACATATGTCACGACGTCTACAACATGTCTTTTGCAGCCCGACACACGTGGTACGACGTCTGCAGCACGTCTTCTGACGCCCCGTTGGACGACACTGAGAGAAAATACTGGTCCCCTTATTACTTCCTTTCACCGATTCCCTTCACTAGTCCCCTCTACTGGTCCCCCCTTTAATGGTTCTATTACTGGACCCTTTACTGAACGTCCTTAAATGGTCTTCCCTTTATTAGCTCCCTTACTGGTCCCCTCTTGACTGGTAATTCACTGATACCCCATTTATTGGTCCCCCTTCAATGGAACTCCCCTCTTCACCGCTCCCCATTACTGGTCTCACCTTCACTGCTCTCCCCTTTATTGGTCAACCTTCTATCGGTCCCCCTTCACTGGACCCCTCCCCCTCCTTCACCGGTCCTACCCTCACTTGCCCCCACTACTGGTCCCTCTTCACTGGTTCCCTTTTATTGTCAGCCCTTTCCGGTTCACCCTTCACTGGCCCCTCCCCTTCGTCGGACCCTCCTACTGCTCCCAACTTCACTGGACCTCCCTTTACTGGTCCCCTCTTCACTGGTCCCCCTATTCTTCAACGATCCCCATTACTGGTCCCACCCTCACTGGTCCCACTTTTATTCATCAACCCTTTTCCGGTCCCCCTTTTACTGGACCCCTTCCCCCATTCACCGGTCCCCATTGCTGTTACCTTCCTCACCGGTCCCCGTTCACCTGGTTCCCTCTTCACTGGTCAACCTTCTATCGGTCCCCCTTCACTGGACCCTCCCCCCCCCCCTCCCCCCATTAACAGGTCCCCATTACTGGTACCTTCCTCACCGGTCCCCCGTTCACCTGGTTCCCTCTTCACTGGTTCCCTTTTATTGTCAGCCCTTTCCGGTTCACCCTTCACTACCCCCTCCCCTTCGTCGGACCCTACTACTGCTCCCACCTTCACTGGACTCTCCCTTTACTGGTCCCCTCTTCACTGGTCCCCCTATTCTTCACCGGTCCCCATTACTGTTACCTTCCTCACCGGTCCCCCGTTCACCTGGTTCCCTCTTCACTGGTTCCCTTTTATTGTCAGCCCTTTCCGGTTCACCCTTCACTACCCCCTCCCCTTCGTCGGACCCTACTACTGCTCCCACCTTCACTGGACTCTCCCTTTACTGGTCCCCTCTTCACTGGTCCCCCTATTCTTCACCGATCCCCATTACTGGTCCCACCCTCACTGGTCCCACTTTTATTCATCAACCCTTTTCCGGTCCCCCTTTTACTGGACCCCTTCCCCCATTCACCGGTCCCCATTGCTGTTACCTTCCTCACCGGTCCCCGTTCACCTGGTTCCCTCTTCACTGGTCAACCTTCTATCGGTCCCCCTTCACTGGACCCTCCCCCCCCCCCCTCCCCCCATTAACAGGTCCCCATTACTGTTACCTTCCTCACCGGTCCCCCGTTCACCTGGTTCCCTCTTCACTGGTTCCCTTTTATTGTCAGCCCTTTCCGGTTCACCCTTCACTACCCCCTCCCCTTCGTCGGACCCTACTACTGCTCCCACCTTCACTGGACTCTCCCTTTACTGGTCCCCTCTTCACTGGTCCCCCTATTCTTCACCGGTCCCCATTACTGTTACCTTCCTCACCGGTCCCCCGTTCACCTGGTTCCCTCTTCACTGGTCAACCTTCTATCGGTCCCCCTTCACTGGACCCTCCCCCCTCCCCCATTCACAGGTCCCCATTACTGTTACCTTCCTCACCGGTCTCCCGTTCACCTGGTTCCCTCCTCACTGGTGTCAACCTTCTATCGGTCCCCCTTCACTGGACCCTCCCTCCCCCATTCACAGGACCCCATTACTGGTACATTCCTCATCGGTCCCCTCTTCACCTGGTTCCCTCTTCATTGGTCAACCTTCTATCTGTCCCCCTTCACTGAACCCCTCACACCTCACCGGTCCCTTCCTCACCGTTCCCCCTCCCCCCCCCCCTCTTCACCTGGTCCTCTTCACTGGTCAACCTTCTACCGGTCCCCCCCCCCCTCGCCCTTCACTGGACCCCTCCCCTTTCACCGGGCCCTCTTCACTAGACCCCTCCTCGTTCACCGGTCCCCATTACTGGTCCCTTCCTCACCGGTCCCCCTTCACCTGATCCCTCTTCACTGGTCAACCTTCTACCGGTCCGCCCTTCACTGGACCACTCCCCCCTCCTCCACCGGTCCCCCGCTTCGTTGGACCCCTTCACCGGTCCTCCTTCACCTGGTCCCCTCTTCACTGGTCAACATTCTACGGGTCCCCCTTCACTGGACCCCTCCCCGTTTCAGCGATCCCTTCCTCACCGTCCCCTCCCCCCCCTTCACCGGTTCCCATTACTGGTCCCTTCCTCAACAGTCCCCTTCACTGGACCCCCTCCCCCTCATCGGTCCCCATTGCTGGTCCCACCTTCACTGGTCCTCCTTTATTGGTCAGCCCTTTACCGGTCCCCCTTACTGCACCCCCATCCTTCACCGGTCCCCCATTACTCGTCCCACCTTCACTGGTAACACGTCGTGTGAATCCGGAATCCCTGGCGCGACATGGGTGACACGTCATCTGAATCCGGACAGGCCTTTCGCGGCATTGGTGACATGTATTCTGAATCCAGACGGCTGTTGAAGGACGTCGGTGACACCTCGTCTGAACTCGGACGCTCGCCTTCACAACGTCGATGACACATATTCGGAACTCAGACGTCCTTTGCGTGACATCGGCGACACGTCTTCTGACCCCTCTCAACTCGATGTAGGTGACAGCTCGCCTGAACCCGGATGGCTAACATTCGACGTTTATTACGAAAGGCCTGATGGACAGACGGACGGACAGACGGACGGACAGACGGAAGGACAGACACAACCGCTTATTCTTTTATATATAGTAGGACTGCCTACCTTCTTGACTATCCTGCGATTCCTTAGATACGGTTACGCCAAGGAATTGAAAAAAGGTTTACGAAGAAGAAAATAAAGAGCAGTAGACTCACTTGATTCTCTGTGACGGGGTCACCGAAGGCAGCACAAATCCTTGGGTATGCGCTAACCTGAACATCATCGATTCTACTCGCAGCTGCGACCCTCTGCTCCACACCTGAAGCGGGCTCATGAACTACGCACGTGGCCTAGTCTACCCGGAAATCCAATGAAGGCCACCTCATAGAACTGTATTCCGTAGACCCGCGCCATCTCTGCGGTCTTCACGAACCAATTGATGTCATTCAGCAACGAAACATTAAGCACCGCCAACTTGTTCACGTATCTGGCTACAGTGGCGCTGAAAATACGGCATAGCTTGGATCACACCTTATCAAGCCCTCAGAAAGCCTTCATACTATCTCGATTTGCCGTCTCCGAACAATTCCTGGCAAAGAGCGCGATCGTCGAGTACGGGAATCTTCCTCTTCATCACGCTCAGCGTTGCTGTACCACGGTCGTATGCTCTTCAAAATTCCACACTTTCACATAGAAGTCGAGGAGGAAAAGAGAAGGTCGGTGAAATTCAATCACTCGGAGGTGCGCCACACTCTACTTCAACTGAACCCCGTAAACACTTGTTGAATGCGTGCTTTGGCAGGAAAACTAGCGGTGAAAGTCAATGGAGCCACAGCCATGAGGACACCATTTCATCACGCTGAAAGGAGGGAAGGGAATATGCTGCGTTCTTCCACCTGGCACTGGCTACTTCCCACCCCGAGATCGTGGGAGTCCTTTTCTTAAGCTTCGGTACAAAACATTGTTGCTCCCCTTTTCCGTTTTAGGACGAAGAACTGCGCAGAGCTGGATCGCATACTGCCGACTGCATCGCAGTGTCCAAAGGCAACCACAAGGCTGAATTTCAAACGCAGTATGCTGAGAGCAGGCGATCGTCAATGAACAGCATGTGGTAACAGACAGAACAACTGCACCATGCAATCGGCTACTTCCCAATCGGGCCAACCTAGCTTAAGGTTGCCCGTAAATAGCAGACAATCCCCACCTCAACTAAAAACTTGTTTCTCCTGATGAACGCGTTTAAGTATCTCCGCGAGTCGAGAAATTACGACGTATGGATGCTGTATCTCAGGGGAAGTGAAGAAACTGCAGCTTTGTTTTTCTAACTAACAAGCGAAAAGCCGTTGGTTTTCACCTCAAAAAGCCACTCCGAACCAACACCACAACCACAGAGTGACAGAATGCTAGGCTGCGTGCAGCAGTGCTTCCACATTGCTGTGTCGATAGTCAATACTAAGCCAGAACAAGCTGCATGAGTAAAGACGACCTGCCTCAACTGCAGCTCAGAGCGCAGTATCCTCCAAACGGCGCGCAGAAGTCGACCAGCAGGTGGCTGTACCTCCTCAGGAAGATCGTAGTGACGATCCAAAGGAGCGTGAAGGCCTAAAACACGTAGTGGTCGAGAACCAGCACAGAAATGCCGGATAGAACAACGAATACCCCACGCACCTCTCGAATATCGACTGATATTCTGGAAGAAGTTCTCGTATCCCAGGACAACGGCCCTCTTGAGGACATAGCCCCACGACAGCCGAGCTGTGTCGTAGCCGAACAAGATGTCCGGATCACCCCTTTAAACAAGGCTTATTCGAAGATTTGCTTTCGGTATGCACTGCAAACCCCACTTCTTAACGAATGTCTCCAGCTGTTCGAAAAGCGACTGCTCGTCAGGCACCCAAGCTGTTTCTTCGCCCGACAGATTCTGGAACGCGGTCGAAAATGGTGGCAAAGATTCTAGAAACTACAGACCGAAATCAGTACGGCAACCTGTACGGGCAGCGTGGTGACAAAGACCAGCTGAGCTGGAAAGGTGGTCCGGCAAACATCAGCGAAGAGACAGAAGGAGAAGCCCAGCAAGGGGTCCAGCTGAAAGGCATCTTGCTCTTTAGGAAAAGTGAGCCAAATTTCAATTTTAGAAAAAAAAATTGAAGATCTGTAGGAAGACTAGCAGACAGAACTAATAGAAGGGGATTAAGGGAGAATAATTTTTTTTCGTGAAATTCCTCCTAAGCAATATCATACCACAGTACAGTTTACGTTCGGTAAGAAATTGTGTAGCTTGCTAGCCATCGCACAGATTTCCCAAATATTTTGTACTTATTGGGTTTGGTAATGAAACTCCCGGCTAACCCAAGGGTATTCGGCATTTTTCGGAACACAGTGAATTCAAAATGCTATTTGTGTGTTACATCGAAACAGTTAGAGCTGCGTGATGCTCGCCTTCGATGGTACTGCATGTCTTTCGTGCTAACGACGACACCGTCCGGAAGATTGGTCTGGACCTTGAGGTCCCTGGAAAGCGGCCCAGGGGACGCCCGAAGCAACGCTGACTAGATACGCTGCACTTGGGCTTAAGATGGCTGTTGCCACTCTGATCAAGCATTTGATCGGAAGAATTGGCGTCACCACACCAGAAGCGTCTGTCCCGTCTGGTTTCCTGCCACCAAGCGGGACAGACGCTAATGAAAATGATGACGATGATATAAAAACCGTTAGCGCAGTCAGTGAAGGTGCTACGTACCCCGAATCAAGATTTATGGTTCGAATCCCTCCCTCGCCATCCTAGCCTTCCATCATTTGGCGGAAGTGTGTCTTTGAATTGGCATTAGACTTGTCTGCAAAGGATAAAACACTGGCTTGTTCATCGGTTACCAAGTCATTGTAGGTCATACACACTTCCGCTTCCAAACTGACTAAACGATACCCAAAATAGAATCGACGGCGCATCCTGTGAAAGGATTAATTAACGCTAAGCTTTATCCCTCACCCTCCATCTTTATGTATAGATACATACCCAATACATGCTTGAATTTGCTACAAACACTTTTGCATGAATAATGGATCGCAAACCTTCCTCGGTTTGGGATGGATGCTCAGCAAAGGCGATGCTTTTGAGATTGCCTACCGATACAAAGCTGTGTTATTATTTATGCGGACTTTGAAAACCCAGGCCACATCGAAGTAGATGTTCCTGTAAACAGTTCCAGAATACATTTTGCGCAGAAACTAATGTTATCTGCTAAGAAATATGAACAACTGATCGTTTTGAGGGTCTTTCTTAATGCTTGAAAACGATAAGCTTTGAACATCGTATTCATCCTATGAAAGAGGCAGAGCAAAAGAAACAGAGCAAAGCTGTTCCTGCCTTTAACACCTTTAGGTGAGTGTGCCAGCAACAAAATTTGAGACCGCTTTGGAGGAGATGTCATATACATGAAGTATCGTTATGGCTGTTGAAGAGCAACCTTCGCATAGAATCTCAACGACTTCTTTTCAAGGAGGCCTTCGGCAGACTATCAGACCACCCGCCGCATACATAACGAGGAGGTGGCTTGAGACTAACTCGTTTCCCAACCGTCAGTGCTCATCACTTGTCTCCGGTCCATGGCATCTCATAATTGTTTCCTCCTATCTGACGTATTACTGTGATATGAAAACTTTAAGATGGATGGTGTCCCATCTGACTTTGGCTCTACAGGCTCTGATGGAGACCAAACGGCCGAAACATCTCAGACACGGCCATTTCCACACACAAAGCAACAGTACTGTTAATCCAGCAATTCAGGAATCCTGCAGCAGGACTCTACTCGAAATCTATGGAATGAGTCACTGAACCACAAGACCCCTTTTTGGGTTTTTCGTACCCCTATGAAGAACTCACCAGCTTTGGCGTGTAAGCCTCTTGGCTTGGATTCATTACTTGGCCTTAACAAGAGGTATATCGATCCTGCAGTACTCAGAATAAGTCAAGCAGCTTCGGAGTATTCCGTGAAGGTGCTTATCTACCGTTCCCACAATGACTCTTTAGACGCGCGTTTCAAATGGACAACGCCCTCGACCTTACCTCACCACTTAATCGTGAACGCCAAAAAAACTGCACTCCACGCCCTAGTTGCAGGAGCATTTTATTTTCTATTTCGCCAAGAATGTTTGGAGCAGCCTGTATGACAAGCCATTGGCAATCTGGTCAGCAGTCAAGGTCAATAAAACGTCAAAGAGCGGAGTTCCAAAGATGTGAAGACCCTTCCCGTAGCTTTTCATCGGAATCTTGTTGAAGAAACGAATACAGACTGCGATGTGTTCCTCGAAACTGTGTTTCGAGGAAGGCGAAGCCTTAATTGTCGTTCTGATTTTTCATTTGATTAGTGTTCCGTCAAAAAGAATGACGAAGGTTGCACGTGATCCACTTTCTCCAAAAAAGAAGTTGGGGCGAGATGTTGCTACTCAAACCAGCCAACTTTTCGCTTTTCCAGGCTTTTACCCATTCTGATTCGACAGTCAGCATAACGCAGTGGCGAGATCACAGAAACCTCCAGATCTCCACATATTCTATTTCTGAGGATCGAAGATAAGTTGTAGGAGGCAGTGAGGGCCATCAACTGGCCGCCGCTTTCTCTCTCCCACCCCCACTGTGGCAACTCCGACGCCAGCCCGCACGTCTCCCACAGCCAGCGGGGCGTGCTAGCTAATCAATCGAAACGTCAACACCGTCGGGCTTCCGTAGCGCAGTAGGCAGCGCGTCAGTCTCATAATCTGAAGGTCGTGAGTTCGAGCCTCACCGGGAGCAACGTTTTGCGAGCTAACGATCGAATGTCTAACAAAGGACAAGGCGATGGACATGAATGATCTCATTGGGCAAAAGCCTCTTGGCTCGTGCCAGACAGGTGGTCGCTGGATTCTGGTTGTTTAATTTTTCAAACAAATTTTTCAACGACAAGATTACGCGACATCGTGAAATGTCGTTGAAAACGCGTCTGGCTGCGTAGGAACGAAAAAAGAGGACTCGTTTATATATAAATAGTGCTCACTTGCCCGTTTCGAGCAATACAATATCTGGCATGTGAAAGACAAACCGTTGCATACTGCACGGTTTGTATTTCATATGCGAGATAAGTGCAACCCTTAAGAACCTTGAGCGCGGAAGAACCAAAGAGTAAAGCTCGCTGAAGGTTTTGGTGAACCTTGGTGACGTTCTTAGTCTTAATGAGGGCCTGGGTCTGAAGGTGCCCTTCTACCGAGGCCAGAAGCACGATACGTAGTCGAATGTGGCACTATGAGATTGTCGAAGTTATCGGAAAAGAAATGTCGTTTTTATTCAATAAGAAACTTTGTTATAGTAAGAGAACGACAACGTTTTAATACAAGAGGTAATCTGCATTATTATCAATGACATCTCGCCAACGTTCCCACAAAGAGTGGATGCCTTTCTTGAAGAACTCCGCTGGCTGCGACTCGAAGAAGTTGGATACCCAAATTAATAACGATGGAACCGTAGAAACCGTTGTTCTTGGTTTTGCGGATGAGAATTCTAGCGATGGCGACCCGTGTAGCTTTATTTACATCACTGAGCTGATGTGGCACCCACTTCCCACACGCAATTGGCTTCCCAATTGCATGCAAGTTGTCGGTGGTGGTAGAAGGAGACAGCTAAGTATCTCTGCGAGCTCACATGGGTCCGACTCGACAGCTTGCTTTAATGCCTCGTTATCAACAACCTAAGGGCGCCCTTGACGTTCCTCGTCTTCAAGACTCTCATCTCCATCTCGCAAGCGTTGAAACCACACTGGCACCGGCGTAATGATGGAACTTCGTTATAGATACCTCACCGGGAAGCCATCTCAACGGTCGGAACGGCGCAAGTGTTGTATGTGGGCAGAATCGCCTCTCTCTGGAAAACAACAAAATGCAAATATCTCGACCCCAATACATCTCTGCGCGGAGTTAGGGACGACGGTAGTTGGGCCGTTGGCGGCCCTCTGTCTGCGCGCGGAATCAAGTAAGCTAGAAACAGAGACGGTAGCCAAGCTGTGGTGGCGCAGCGGATAGAGGAGCAGCGCAATCCTCATAATCGCTGTTTCCAGCCAACTTGAACTCGCCCTCCGTGTGCAGGCATAGGGCTAACGCCTCCAAGGGCCCAACTTCTGTCGTCGCTAACTCTGCGCAGAGTTGTATTGGGGTCGATATACCTGCATTTTGTTGTTTCCTAGAGAGAGAATTCAGCCCATATACAAGACTTGCGCCGTTCCGACCTACCGTTGGGATAGTTTCCTGGTCAGGTAAGGTGGGGTGAGATGCTGCAGCATTTCTTCCTTGCTTAAGGTCCTACAGCAAACAAACGCGCACTCTGTATTTTTGTTCGATCATCGTTAATCTAAAAATTGTGCTTAAAAAATCAACAATGGAACGAGGCTAGGTCAAACGATGCCTTTAAAAACGTTTCTTGAACGAGTACAGTTACATGGGCTAAGAATTAATAATAACTGAGAAACCTCAAATCAAAATCAGGCGACATTACTTTTCCGGCAACCTAGTATTAGGTCTCTTCCCAGCTTCTTTTCAAGCACCTCGACAACCCGATGGTTAGCTCTGTCGTTCTACTCAGACAGGGGGTGATGTCGCTTTCCTTCGTTCTGTTGCCTCCCGTAGTACTGCAGAAAACATGCATATATCCACTTTCAAGTGAGCAGCATTTACACTATCAGTTCGTTTCATAGGGTTACGTGCTGAACGAATGCATTGTTCCCTTCTTGTAAAAAATGTGCTAAAAATTGCTGTAATCATTGAGCCTGAAAATACATGTACAACCATTATTTCCGATTTTTTAATTCAAATTTCAACAAAATTTCAAACAAGTGAATCGTGAACAATTTCAAATAAGTGAACAAAGTAATCTTTAAGGAAGGTCGTCGTAGTTTTTAAATCTAAACTTTATTTTTACCTTCCTAGAAATGGCTAGTGTTATTTGGAAAGCGTCGGTTTTTCGGGAGAAGCTTAGTTTGGTTTTAAAGGTATCCAGTTTGATTAGACAAGTGCCCATTTTGACGAGAAGATCGTACAGCCGAACTTCTACCGCCATTGCCTCTCCAGAATTTATCCAAGATCATCAAAGGCTGCTCCAATGTATAAGAGTTTTCGATCAAATTCAAAAGAAGAATGGCGGGAGGGACATATTCAGGACTGTCTCACTCCTCACATGCTCAAGAAGGCCGTATTTCCTCCAGCCATCGACTATTTTCAGCAACTCTTATGGTTGCTCTTTCTCAAAAGTTCCCTTCGCACATTACTAGGTTGAGAATAAAAAATCCACAGTTGGACGTTCGACGCGTTGGAAATTTCTGCAAGCTAACGGATATGTTCGAGAACATTTTGAATATGAGCATCGGGGATCAAATTCCTGCGGCAAGTTAGTCTTCTTTGCGATTCGTGCTGAATTTTAATGTTTCTCAGACGCATTCCTATTCGGGGATGGTATGGGCCGTTGTAAAACTTAGGCAAGCCGGAAGAAAAATGCTACCTTTTTAAGAAAAATCGATTAATTGAATTTCTGAGAAATTCCTCAAAAAATTCCAAATTTTCAGGAAAAATGTCCACTGATTCATTAAAGTCGTCAAGTCACTAACCGTTGAATACGCGCCTCTGTCCGAAATGCAGCATTTTTTCTTCAAAATAGTACCTTTCATCGGAACTTGTATAGCACCAAAAACTAGATGTTGCTCATAGAGAGGAGGCAGGAATATCCCTAGGAAGTTTGCACCATCGCCACGCTATTCACTGGTGGATAAGTCCGGTAGCTCGCTCGCTGAACGAGCATTAAGCAATCACCTGCGGGTCCGGCATCGACGACTGCGTGAAGACAAGCAGCTCCAGACTCGCCGCGCTCAGACATGCGATCTCCGACAGATGATCGTCCGCCTTCTGCGCTTCGGCTTAAAGTTTCATTAAATGTTCGTACGTGTGCTAAGGCAAGCTGTGATTTAGAACAAAACATTAAGTGACTACTAGGAAGACCTTCAGTTGTGATAGGGTTGTGGTTACAGAATAATTTGAGGCGAATGTGCAAGATTTACCGCTGCTGGAGTTGCTAACAATTGTTGTACCGTCCAGAGAAGGGTTCATTGGCATCTATAATAGCCAAAATTGTCAGAGCACGGAAAAGAAGAACAAGGCTGGACTTGCCGGAAGGAAGCTTGCGTCACCGAACGCATTCGTGACATCGGAAGGAAAAGAAGACCCAACAGCAGACGCGGACTCCACCGGATGACTCGAACGACACTTCAAGGGCAAATCAGTGTTCAAGGTTATCCACCTTCTGTAACGGACGTTGTCACCATAACAGTGCACCCCTCTAACATACATTGAGCCAAAGTGAATTAGGGTTTTTAGCAAGATTTCCTGACAACCCACGAGTTTGCCAGAAGTTCTTCAGAGGGTGGCTCAGGCAGATCATCATCATAGAAAAGGTCCTCGATAGGAGTAGGTTCCTGAAGGCAAGACACCTAGACAAAGGCACGCCCACGGGGCCGCAACCAACACACCTCCTTCTCTCCATCTTCATTCTTCAGCGAGTTCATGACCTGAGTCATAAGCACCTCCTCCTGAGCCACTGTATCAGGCTCCTCCTCGTCGCTCTCATCCTGGCCATCTTTCATATCGACTACAGGAGCTTCATCAGAAACTGTTCGGTGATCGAACTCTGCCACGTCTCCGGTCCATATAATGGTTGCGTCCAGGTTTTCTTCATCGTCGCTGCTCAGACGGGCACCGAAAGTTTCTGCAAGAAGAACTGGTTTTATCCTTCCCAGTAGAGGAGTGAAGGTGTCTGCAGTCATGTTGGCGCTAAAGTGAAGTGCGAAACCTGTGGGCATCAGGAGGGTTGTTCAAGAACCTAGGGGACAAGGGCGCTGACTAGCATAAGCAGTGGCATCACGGAACCGTCTGGAAATGATGCCGATGTTGAGGGAGGGGGGGGGGGGGCGGTTTGGATGGCTTCATACCGCAAAACTACTCACTCGATCTTAAGGAGGTAGAGCAAGGTTGGAACCTAATAAATTTCTCAAATATTGCCTTTTATGCTGATAGGGAGGGAAGGGATCTGCATAAGCAGAACAGATAGCTTGCAGGCCGATAGGCGTGACGGAGCACTTGTAAATAAATAAATAAATAAATAAATAAATAATACGTATTACGCCTACACTACGACTAATTGTCAACTGTTTATAGCAGAGCTAAAGTACTCTCCTCGACAGAATCGTACCGTAGTGACTATATGTACAAGGAATTTAAGGTTTTCGCTCTATCGGCCCAAATTGCAGCTAGTAGGAGAAAAGTAGGAGCTTTTGGAGTGAGGCCAATGACCTCGCTGAGCGCGACCTCACCTCCAAAAGCTGAGAAATGGACTGAAAATTCGAAAAAACCGGATAGATAGACGACGTAGATGGTTTCTCAGAGCTGGAGTTCGCACAGGACTCTTCTAGTATCCAAATTTTAGGAAGCAAGTGAACCGTATGACGACTTCTGACCAGAGATCTCAGTGCGACAATGTATGCGAACGTTTCTGCCAAACCGTAGCAATTTCGGTTTCGCTGAAAAAGTTAAAGGTTAAAATTCATTAGGACGTCCACCATGGCGTTAATCAGACTTCTTCACGAAAACTTTGAACGAAACTAATGACCATTCTCGAATCTCTCGAGCGAGGAGAATCCTTTGGACCACTCTGGCACGCAACAGCGACATATGCGGACGTTGCTGGAGCCCGCTCAAGCATTTCTATGAGCAATATTACAATTGAAGGACATGTGGTACAGGTTAATGGACACGCCCGATTTCGACAGGAAGTTCAATTTTTCAACAGACTCTTAACGCGGGAATATTACACTTTAAAGATGAAAAATCGTACTGTCTAGAGATGGAGATTCAACCAAGCGCTCGGGATCGTCTTTCAGTTTCATCTCTTTTGCCAGGTTCTTACACCTTTTCAGCAAATCCCGCTCCATCGGATTCGTCCAGTATGGCCGAGGTGTATCTGGAATTTGGTGTCTCTAAACGAATACACATTGTTTGTCGAATTGGTAGGTCTCCGTATGTAAAAGCAAACGAAAACGAAGCTTTAAGAGTAAAGCACATTAAGGAGGTGTCATGATCTTTCTTCCAGGTTCCTGCACTTTTTCTAAACAAATACTGTTCTGACTTTTGTTAAATACACCTAACGAGGTGAGAGCCCATGTGTACGTGAGAACTTGGCTGTGTTCACGAAACAACGTAATGGGAACCCACAGTTATTGAAAGTGTCCTCGAGCTTACGTCCTTGGGCTGCACATCTTGCCGCTTCTTCTCGCCAGATGTACTCCAGCCCTGGATTGCAGGAGTGCACTGAAACCAGGGCAGTCTTGGAGCCACTCCACGGCCATCGTCAACAACCCTAATCATGAACGCTCTCGTGTTGAAAACTTGTCACTCGATGTTTCGTCGCTGCTTTGACAATGGGGTCGTATGATGAAGCTCTATTCAAGGCCTGGCGACTATAGGGTTGGTCTTGACTGTGAATCGGAGCTAAGGCCTTAGGCTAGTAGGATTTGAACGAAATCACGAAATCTGATGTTGTGCTGGGACAGTGTTTGGTTCTTTGAAGATTACTATCCGAGACGGTGCTGCGCAAACGATAACACCTCCACTTCACCGGCAAGACAATACCGAAAAATGACGTCGATCAACATCAGAAGTGTAGCTCTAATTTTAGCCTTTTAACCGTAAACAACAGTCAGCTGCATTGAGAGGATAGGCCACACTCTAATACTTATGTGAAATTACGATACATGAATTCCTAACGTCAAATTTTCCAACATAAATCGATAGGCTCACGTCCAGTCACTATCGTTCCACTAATTCAATTATGTCCATTTCCTCCAACAAAATTCGCTGACTGTGAGCATGCTAGAATTAAAATGTGGAATTTCTGGTAGGCATCTCCGAAATCTGCTCGTCGGTAACATGAGAGGATAGGTACCCCTATCCCACATTTTCAGGAGTAAGTCGACAGTTGTCATACTGCCACTCATCAAAGAGTACCGTTGGCTGAGTGCAGCTCACTGTTCATGATATCGTCAGCGAAGGCATCGCATTCGACAGCACACGAGCTGATTGGCGTCAGTGGAGACAGCAGCGATGGCCTAAAATTGAGGGATCGGGATGACAGTGGCAAAGCTCTCCAGTCGTTTCTCCATCCATTATGCTAGAAAGTACACGCGCCTCAGCAATATTGGGCTGGCCGTTTTCAAATATACGCCCAATTGTAAGAGAACAATATTGGATAGATTCTTCATCTAAGGGGGGATGCACACGTTACATACTACGACATGTCGATTTTTGTCCACTCCGATGTTCCATGAACCTTAGCACAGATGCTCCGCAGTTTCTTCACAACCCATTGAACAAACTTGATATCGACCTTTGAGTAGGCCTACGTTTCAGCATTGTCACCTTCGCCAGAGCGTGGAAAATTCGGAGTCATTTGAAAAACTCGCCATAATGCTGTTTCATACTACAAAAGTGGTCAGGAAACTGATGGTAGAGCCACAGAGTGATAAAGAAGCTCCTAGAACACAGCTGCCTTGGTGGTGGGGTCGAGTTGACCCATCCACCACCCATAGCTTGGTGGCTCTAGATTTGTCGGTTACGAAGTGGAAAGCCATCTTAATGGATCTCGCCAATCGAACTGCCAGAACTAATGGGCATCAAACACAGGCGTTTCACGGAGAACGAACAGCAAGCTGTCCTAGCGGCGCCTATCATCAACAAGAGAGAAAGATGCCTGTTTGCATCCTTTTTGCCGGACCAGGTAGTCCGCTGGCAAATGTCAGCGCAGGGCGAGTGTGCTGGACTTGGTGATAGTGACTGAGACACCTTTCAGAAGCTTAGGCGATAACTGGTTCGATACAGCCTGAACGACTTAAAAGTACAACAATACCCGTGTTGTCTGCCTGCAGAACACTCGAGGCGTTTCGGGTTTCCAGAAACCCAGAAATCAACCGCCAGGAGCAGTGCACCACGGCGACGCAAGAGCTGACGCCCTACTTCGACCTCTGAGGGTTTTCTCCTACGTTTTCGTGCTCTCTGTGGCAGCTGGGCTATGAATATACGTAAGCTCGCATATTGGCACGAGTTGGCCAGCCTCTAACTAAGGGTGACTCTTGCATCAAGTCAACCCTACCACTGGGGTTAGCGTTAATGTGTTCTACGACAACGCCTTCAAACCCATGCTTCCTTCGACATTCATTTGGCTAGGATTAAACGGCATTTGGGAGAGTAGTTTCTCATCTGTATTCCGGCTCTGACAAAGACAATAACGTCAAAATACAGGTCTAATAGAAGGAGCAATACCAATCCTGCACTCTTGATTAACAGCTGCGAATAAACTACGGAATACTGCCTTTCATTTCAAAACATCCGCATGATGCAAAGCAGGTCAAGTTGCTGAAAAGACCTATTTTTGCCACCTGGGGCCAGACTCATCAACGATTTACAGCAATTTAACGGAGAAAATACAGCAGAAATCCCTGGTAGCGTGGCTTATCAAGCGATATGGTGAAACATTTCACAAGCGATAAGCCCCGGTACCAGGGATTTCGGCTGTGTTTTCTCCGTGAAACTGCTGTAAGTCGTTGATGAATCTGGCCCCTCATATTTACACAGGTGTCGACGACAACGAGTGCTGGAATGCTCGGCTACACCTTGTGTCGAAGTAGAATAGCAGTCGGTGCTCCTCAATGCGACCGTGGCGACACAGGTTCGGTTCCTGACTTGGGCAGCATTTTACAACGCTGCTGTTGATGATCATCAAGGCTTTCAAAATACTCAATGCGATATTTGGATAACGTAGAACGTACAGAATGAATGTTGTACGCCAGTGATGACCCTTTTGCTGAACAGCTACAGCCAGCTTATTCCGGAGCACTCGTGCACTCGTGAAACAAAAGCCGTTTGCTGGGTATTTAAACCTAATTGGTATACGCAAAAGTTACTGCAGCTAATACCCCGTTTGTGGCTACTGAGGCAGGTGTCCTGGCAATGTACAACGCTTCTTTGTTGAGGAGCTAGCCGAGTACTGATGGGTCCAGGCGACGATCAACGTATCAAAAACAGTGTAAGCGCTGTTACTGCTTTTCGCGACAAAACGTTGTGCGACCCTTGCTGCAAAACAATGCCCAAGACAGGAATCGAACCTGTGTCGCCACGGCCACAACGTGGAGTACTAACCACTATACTACTTGGGCCAACAGAGGAATCCGAAGCTACTGTTGATCAGGGTGTCAGTGTCCGCTTACTTCGCCAGCCAATGAGTGATTTCTTATCAACAAAGGTGCTGTCATAAATGGCTGCGCCATTTTATGAGCCGTAGAGGGGACCTACAAGGAATGCCATTCATCTTTGCTGGTTCATTCAACACAGCTCTAGGGGCTGCACCAGCTCACGAAAGTGATACGGCGTCATCTTCCGAGCTTTCTGTGTTGAAAGGGCTGGAAGGATGAGCAGTTGAAGTGGTGGAATAATCTGTTAGAGGAACATAACAATAAGGGAAGTAGCAGGAGATTTTTAGCTCCTTCAGTAGATGCAGCACGTTTTGCTAGGCATATACAGTGCGTTTCAAAAGTACAAGCCCACCCCTAATTTTGTGAATTTTGTTTTTTACATTTCGCGGCTAAACATATACAGAATAGTGTATATAAAGCGGTCTGAAAGCAGCAGTCTTCTCGGTGGCCACTTATAGCAGGGGAGAGAATCAGAAAAGTCTAGCGCAGTCAGCAGCACATCTATCAGTACTATTGCTCTGAATTTACCCCCGCCCCTTCCAGAGTGGATTTTGTACGAACCCCCCCCCCTCTCTGTTTCTACCACTGTTTTCTTTCTTATATGTCTTGATTTCTTCGTGGTTTTATATGATTTTTGTACTCCTTAGTAGGTTGCTCTTTCCACGTGTGACTCCGACATTGAAGAAAATCGCGCGCAGCTTCCGATTAGTTCACTGAACAAGACATGTTTTGAGAACAGAATGAAATTCTTTATGGTTTTGAATACTGACTGCTCTACAGCTCAAAACAAAGAGTGCCTGGCTGGTAACATTCTTCCAGTCACTGCGGTTCAGCTTCTCCTGATTTTTTTTTCAGGCTGTCACAAATACGATACATTTTTCTACCTGAAGAAGCGACATCTGCGTCTGAAATTGTATTCCGAAATGTATTATATAAAATTTCGAGTATTAGTTATTAACGTGGACTTAAGTGGCTCCCCTAGGAAACTATTTCAAGCGCTCTTCGAATCGATGACGGAGTCGCAATCGAAAGATGTACAATGGACTTGTCATGGAAGCAAATTTCTCCCCACTGAAGGAAACAACATCAGAAAGTGAAATTGTGCCCTTTAACATTTCAAGCCCTGCTTGACACACAGCAATAAAGCCTTGTTTTCTGAAACGATTCTTTATATAAACAGGGGTCGACTCTGGATCATTTGCCGAAACAAAAGCGGCCCAAAAATGGACCCTCCCCCAATCACATACATAGAAGTTGTCACTTACAAAACCTGCCTTTTAAACCGTAGAATCCGCATGTCTTCTAGTTTTAATGCTCTATCAATTTTTCATAGACTACAAAAATCTCTGGGTTATGCCAGTTTACGTGCCACAAGTGCGTCCTCTGATCTCGTCGATCGCATGCGATGGATTGGGCTCTTGGAGGAACTAATTGTTTACCTTCAGAAGTAAAAAACGCCAGAAGAGTAGAATTGTACCCTTTAAAAAATTAAGCCTCATCAAACAGCAAAAAAACGAAGCTTGTCCTCAGCGATGTTCAATATGATTAGGGGAATAATATGCGAAATTCTCGTTTTTCATGAAAGCAAAATTATTTCCTACAGTACCGCGCATGTCTTTTGGTCAATTCCCGAAAAAGCCGCTTTGGAGCGTTCCAAGGCGGCTTTTTTAAATAACTTTCTTTAACATCAAGCACTTGTAAAAAGAAACATATATTTGAGCTCAGCAGGCCGAGCTCTATCTTCTGACATATAAATCAATAGAGTTCAACAATGCATGTAGGCCGGACATAATCAATCGAGTGGGCGCGAGAGCGTGTAGAGTGACAGTTTGGCGAATTTTATTGAAATTCCCAGCCGCCCTACTCAGAGATTGCCTTAAGACTGTCCAGATTGCCTTTGGAGTGCGCCGTGAACAATGCATATAGAATCGAACCTATCAATCGAGTAGGCGCGACCACTCGCAAATTGCACGCGCGAGTGTGTTCGGAGCGCAATAACTCCGTCGACATCGAATCCTTTCGGCTGCGGCTTGTGAATTTTGTAGGCAGTACAAAGCTTTAATAGTCCGCGAAAGTGCAGCGTTATAGCTTATAAACAAGCGAAATTATCACCTGTATCACCTGTCGTCCCGTTGATCATCGACTTGCTCGAGCGGGCGCCAGCAGCGTCTCCATTCGTCCCTGTCGCGTGCCAGAGTGGTCCAATGGATCCTCCTCGCTCGAGGGACACGAAGAGCGTCATATCGGTCGTTCAGGGCTTTCACGAAGAAGTCCGACCAACGCGTTGGTGGGCGTCCTGGTGTTCTTTTGACATCCCGCGGAATCCAATCTGTGACGGCTCTCGTCCAGCGGGTGTCTGCGAATCGCATTACGTGGCCGGCCCACCTAATTTTCGACGACTTGGCCCATGCGACAGCGTCTCTGATCTTCGAACGTCGGCGAAGCTCGGAACTCCGAAGGCCTTCTCTCACTTGCGTGAGTCGTGTCACTCCGAGCATCGTCCTCTCGATTCCACGCTGATCGCGTGTTCATCCTGCTTTCGTATAGCCCAGGTCTCTGAGGCGTATGTTAGGGCAGGAAGAACAGTGGAGTCGAATAGGTGGGCACGGAGTCGGACGTTCTTCGTCTTCTTCGCGACTTCTTCGACGCTCTTGAAAGCTCCCCAAGCCGCTCGTTTCCTCCTGCTCAGCTCTGGTGCTAGGTCGTTGGCCATGTTGACTTCGCGACCCAGATACACATAGCTGGAGCATTCGGAGATGTTCGTTCCGTTGAGCGAGAATGGGGCATCAGATACCCATCCGTTCTTCATGAACATCGTCTTCGTAAGATTCAGCTGCAGTCCAACGCTTCCACATACACGATCGAAGTCGGCCAGCATTCGTTCCGCCTGACTGATGCTCGGTGTTATGAGCACGATGTCGTCAGCGAAGCGAAGATGGTGCAGTTGCCGGCCGTCGACCTTCACTCCCATGTCTTCCCATTCTAGTTCGCGCATGACGTTTTCGAGGGTGGCGCTGAAGAGCTTCGGGGATATGGTATCCCCTTGTCGAACCCCTCTCTTCACGTCAATGACGACGTCGTTGTAGAATGGTGAGATCTTGGTCGTGAATCCACTGTACAGCTCTCGAAGGACCCTGATGTACTGAGTAGGAACGCCCTGGGTGAGCAGGGCTTCCATGACCGCTTCAGTCTCGACGGAGTCGAATGCCTTCTTCAGGTCGATGAACGTAAGGCACAGCGGCAGCTTGTACTCTCGCGACACTTCGATGAGCTTCGTAATGGTGTGTATGTGGTCGATCGTGCTGAATCCTCTCCGAAATTCTGCTTGTTCGCATGGCTGTCCTTCGTCCAGCGTTCTACTAATCCTATTCAGGATGACTCGAGTGAACAGCTTGTAGACTACGGACAACAGGCAGATCGGGCGATAGTTGCCAATGTCGTGCACGTCTCCCTTCTTGTACAGCAAAACGGTCTTGCTGGTCTTCCACTGAGATGGAACCTTGCATTCGGACAGGTAGCGTGTGAAGAGCCGCGCCAAGGTGTTGATGAGCGCTGGCGGGAGGTTCTTCAGGTGTTCAGCTCTGATCCTGTCAGAACCGGGTGCTGTACGTTTCTTCACCGACGAGATGGCGTGTCGGATTTCGGAAGAGAGAACAGAGGGGACGACGTATCCATCCTGCGGAAGATGGCATGGGGGCAGGTGGACGTGGCTATCGAAGAGATCGGAGTAGAAGTCGTGGATGACTTTCTCCATGGTCCTTCTGGAAGAGGTGATGGTTCCGTCAGGACGTCGGAGAGCGGTCATCTTGGTCTTGAAGTTGGCGAAGTTTCGGCGGGCATTGCGGATGCTCAACCCTGCCTCTGCTGCTTCAGCCAACACTTCCACCCTTCTCTCTTTGAGATCTTCCTTTATCGCCGCTCTGCATAGCTTTGCAAGCTCGGACGTCAGTTGGTAGTTGCCTGACGCTCGTGCTGCTCCACGCTGGCGTATCAGCTCAAGAGTTTCCGGAGACAGGCGTCTCTTAGTGGTCTTTAAGCTCTTGGCTCCCTTAGCACTATCGTGGAGATGGTGCACGAAGCGATCGTATTCCTCGTCGACGTTGTCCATGACGGCATCTTCCCAAAGGCCGACAAGAGAGGTGTAGAGATCCCAGTTGATGGTCGTTCTGGGATTCCTCTTCTTGAACTTCGCGGCCTTCTCTCCTTGACGCGAAAAGCGGAACCTCGCGCGAAGGAGGCGGTGGTCCGATCCCGTGAAGAACTTGGGGACAACGGAGACATCGGTCAGGCAATACTTGCGATTGAAGATGATGTGGTCGATCTCGTTGTGGAACTGGCCACCGGGGGATTCCCAGGTCCATCGTAGGGAGGGAGGCTTCTGGAACTGCGAGTTTCCATGGATGGTCTTGGTCGACATGATAAACTCAGACAGCCTTTCACCTTGCTCGTTCCACTCCAAACCGTGGGTTCCGATGTGAAGTTCTTCCGGCGACCTTCGTGGCCCGATCTTGGCGTTGAAGTCGCCGACGATCACCTTGTAGAAGGTGTGATCTTCCTTATAGAACTTCTCCAGCTCCACGTAGAAGGCCTCGACGTCTTCGTCGTCGTAGTCGGATGTTGGGGCATACGCGACGAACACAGTCAAGGCTGGCACGGAGCCACATCGCTTCAGTCGCAGACGTCCGATTCGGCTTGTCAGAGACTCGTACGAATCGATGTTCATGGCCAAGTGCGTGTTGACGAGGACACCAACGCCGCCTACTCCCCTGCTGTCGCATGTTCCGAGGAACAGTTCTTCTCCGGAGTCGTAGGCGGCGTGTAGGGGGTGGTGTCTTCTCGTCTCGGTCAGTCCGATGACGTCGTACTTGATCTTCCTGGCTTGCATCATCAGGTCCTCGACGGATGCTTCCGACGCAAGCGTGCGGGCGTTGTAAGTACAGATCGTCATCCTAGTCCTTCTCAGTTTGCGCAGCCTGGTTAGGCCCTGAGATTTTAGCAGCCTCTCCGTACTCGTCCTTCCCATCGCTGCAGAAATGGGGGCTCTTTCGGGGTCAGGGGAATGAGGCCCTTTAGTGCTGCTGTGTTTGACTGGAATACAACACGGGTAGCTAGTCAGGCTCTGTCGTGCGGGCGGGGTACAGGGGCGGGGCGAGACTTAAGGCGGCCTCGAATCGCCTTACATATACTCCCAGTCTACCGAGTGCAAGCTTTTGGCCGAGCCGACACAGTTACAATCCGCACAGTCACGGACACATCCACGCACACTGTGCACGAACATGCCGCTCCCACGCACAAGGAACGCATCGACCCGACACAGCAGGAGCAAGGAGTCCATCCCCTGCATCCCACCTGCGTCTCTGGGCAGTACACGGTCGCATTTGGTTCGCGTTTAATTCCCCTATCCACCACCCGGGGACGCGCCACGTGGTTCTGCGACAAGCGGCCCGAGATCCCTCTTAACAAGAGAACCCGAAGACTATCGAGGGAGATCCGTGGATCGAGGGAGATCCGTGGATCGAGGGAGATCCGTGGCGAAAAGCGAAATTATAGCGGCGCGAAAATGCAGGTTAGCCGTGTGTGACACTATTTTTTCCGACTTCAGTCGACCACTGCAGGAAGACGCGGCGTGCTAACGGCATGTAAATTCGTATGCTAACAGAAAACTGAAGGCACTTTACGATGACATGCTCACAGCTTCTCAGCTGCCTGAACTGCCTTGGCCTGTGATAGTAACCTCAGTGATAATAATCCCAGTGGTAATAACCTCAGTGATATTAACCTAGGATCGCAGACTCCTTCTCAAGCCACTAGCTTTTCTTGTTTACCTGAGACGTCAGAAACCGTTGTACTCATTAATGCAAGATCAATCTGTAACAAAATTCCAGACCTCCAATTTTTACTATCCACGAATCCTCTGATTGTCAGCATAACAGAGACCTGGTGTAAGCCAGATACCATTCACGACTCAACTTTATCCCCAAAATCAAAATATGAAGTCTACAGGTGTGACCGAATGGGAGCCATTAATGGTGGCGGTGTTCTGACTTTAGTTAAAAGCACTCTTCCCCGTCATCTCATTCTCTCAAGAAATTTTTCAACATATTGCCAGTGTTTAGTTCTTTGTGTTCTCTCAAATCCACTGCCCACATATGTTGTCACTATCTACCGCAGTCCCTCTTGCGACGCCCGTTCTTTCTTCGATGCTCTCGACACAGTTTCCGCATCTATTGGCGAAAACTCCAATTGCATTATAATGGGTGACATGAATTTCCCGGAGATCAATTGGACAGCTGTAAATACATCGGTCTATGGTTCTGCTCGTGACTTTTACGATTTCTGTTCTAGAAGTGCTCTAACTCAACTCGTCGCTACTCCTACCCACGGTTCCAATATTCTTGACCTGGTTCTTACGAACAACGTTGACATTGTAGAAGATGTACGCGTCCTTCCTCCCTTCTCCACCTCGGACCATGAAGCAGTCTGTTTTAACTTAGTGACCCATATTCGTTTGCCTAAGGCTCAGTTTCAGCTTCTAGACTTCATGCACGGCGACTACAGTGCAATTTGTGAAGAACTACTAAAAATCAACTGGCGCGTCAGATTTGAAAGCTGTTCCTCTACTGATGAGTGCTACGATATGTATCTTGAAAGCTGCAGCAGACTTATTGAGAAATATATCCCCCTACGGGAACAAAATAGTTTCACCCGCTACCCAGCCAGAATTCGCATGCTGGCTTCCAAGGTGTCTCGACTGCATCGAACTCGCCATATAAATGGTTTTCAAAAATACCTTCGTTTTTCTAGAAAACTTAAACGCGAGCTTGCAGTGCTGAGTTTGATGAATGAGGAAAAAATAGCTCAGTCTCGAAACTCGAAACTTTTCTACAAATTTGTCAATGCCAGAATCAAAGCCAGTAATAGAATTGGCACAATTAAAAACTTTAACGGTGAACCATGTTTGACCGAGGAGGAAAAGGCTGAAGTCTTTGCATCCTTTTTTAAGTCTGTCTACAAAAGCAGCACCGAAAATGATATGGTCTGTCCCCCATTCACCGAAGCTAAATTAGACTACTTGGATATCAACAGTGAATTAGTCTACAGAACTCTGTCTCGGATTCCACTACGTACGTCTACTTCGCCCGATAAAATTCCATATATATTTCTTCAAAAAGCTGCTCTGGGTCTAACGCCAGTGCTTACACTTTTATTTAATAAAATCCTTCTTCATGGGGAAGTCCCATCGATGTGGCTTTCTAGTCTCGTTAGACCTATTTTCAAAAAAGGATGCAAAGCTGACGTTAAGAATTATAGACCCATCTGCCTCACCTGTTCCACAAGCAAAGTCCTTGAAAGAATTGTTTGTAAACAACTTTATGACTACCTTCATAGAAACAACCTAATTACTAAACATCAGCACGGTTTCCTACAGAGAAAGTCAACATTAACAGCTCTCATGTCCTCTGTTTCCACTTGGAATCAAATTCTGGACTCCGATGGTTATGTGACCGTTTGTTACGTAGACTACGCTAAAGCTTTCGACTCCATTCCTCTATGCCTTCTTATCAAGAAGCTTGAAGCATACGGCATAAGTGGGTGCCTGTTAAACTTCCTTCGGTCGTTCCTACTTGGGCGTAGCCAACGGGTCATTGTGAACGGTTCATTGTCTGCAACCTATCCTACTACCAGCGGTGTTCCTCAAGGCACTTGTCTTGGCCCACTTATGTTCCTGATCTACATAAATGATATGCCTAGCTGTCTTCCTTTGGAAGTTAACTGCTCTATTTATGCAGACGACTCTAAGATTTACTCAATAAATAATTGTGATGCTCTTCAGAAGGCATTGGATGCCCTGTTAAAGTGGTCCGGAAAATGGAAGCTCGATATTTCTTTTGAAAAAAAACATCGATAATGTGTATTGGGCGCAGGCACCCTCCCAACTGCTCTTTTTACCTCGGGCACTATCGTTTAATCATAGAGAGGTCAGTACGAGATCTCGGTGTTACGTACAACGACAGGCTTTCGTACGAGGAGTATATTGAGAAGATTGTGTCGGTAGCATATGCAAATCAAACTTTATCCTGCGAGCATTTAAAACACGAAATAAGGAAACACTTTTTAAACTCTTCGTGACTTATGTAAGGCCAATCCTGGAGTATTGTACGCCGCTGTGGTCTCCTTCTCGAGTTCAGTACATTAGTAAAATTGAAGACGTTCAAAAAAGATTCACAAAAGAGATATTCGCAAGAAACGGCCAATTTCTCCTCAGTTATCGTGAGCGTCTAACTCGACTCGGTGGTAGTTCACTAAAACTGAGAAGAATGTTATATGACCAAGGGTTTCTATTTAAGCTGCTCATGGGATATGTTGACTTTAGCTGTGAGTCACCACTAGTAATGTCACAGTCTGTCATTAGAACAAGAGGTCACCATTTTCGACTACTTCCTGGAAGAGCCCGAACGCAACTTCATGCAGAGTCCTTTTGGTGCCGAGTGATAGACACATGGAACCAGCTCCCAGCGTCGTTACTTATGTCGCCATCTCCTGCTAGCTTCAGTCGACAACTTGAAGGCTTTTTAAAACAAAGGGGTGTTTTTTGATTCTAACATCTTTTGGCTCACTAAAAAAAACTACGCTATTATTTCAGGCAATTCTCGCATCACGCAATTCATCGAGGAAACCATTTTTTCGCTGATCTCTAAAAAGCTCCTTTCCTTGCAATTTTTTGTGATCAACTGTTTTCTTTTTCGCATCACTTTTGAAACAATAATTTTCCTCCACTTTTGCTGGTCTTTCGAGTATTTTTGCTGTGTTCTTTTGTGATAAGCAGATTTTGCAATACTTTTGGCTCAATAAATATTGTATTGTAAACAAAAAAAAATCTCCTGAATGAACACTGCTTGAATAAAAGCACTTTTCGCATCACGTAATTCTTCGAAGAAACCATTTTTCGCAGATCTAAAAAAGCAACCTTTCCTTGCAATTGTTTTGTGATCAACTGTTTTCACATCACTTTTGAAACAATAATTTTCATCCACTTTTGCTGGTCTTTTGAGAGCCAACTTTCGCTGTTCTTTTGTGATAAGCAGATTTTGTAATACTTTTGGCTCAATAAATATTGTATTGTATTGTATTGTATTGTATTGCCAGTTTAGAGCGGAGTAAGATAACGGTTAGAGTTTCTTGCGCTCTTACTCACCCAGATTTGAGTTTTCGACACTCGCAATAGTACCGTTTTCTTCAGCTCGAAGAGCTCTATCGAACGGTGTCACTCTAGACCAATTTCAGAAAAATGGATTTTTCGACGATTTCCCATCGAGGACGTGGGCGCCGAGGCCGAGCCTGCGCGGACGATGACGTCATAGAAAATCGATATCCTACAATTGGGCCATGCTAGATACCATTCGGTACAGCTTTTCATGCTGAATTGAATGGTGTTATTGGGAGTAGGGAAAACTGTAATCTGGGCGAGTAAGAGCGAGGAGAACATGGACCGTTGTTGAATTGCATTGCACGCGCGGCCGTGTTCTGAGCGCGATAACTCTGTCATGTTTGAACATTTCCGGTTGCAGCTTGTGGGTTTTGTAGGCAGTAAGACGTTCCAATAGTTCGCTGAAACACAGCAACGTAGCTTATGATTGGACTAAGTTACGGCGCTGCGAAAATGCTTGTGTGAGGCTTGTGTGACGCATTTTTTCCGATCGATTTCAGTCGACCCCGGCGGGAAAACGCAGAGAGATACCGGCCTACAAATGCACGGGCGAGCGGAACGCTTAGGGTGCTTTACGATGACATGCTCACAACTGCTCAGCTGCCTAAACCGCCTTAGCCCCAGCTGTCATTTTAGGGCGGTGGACTTAGCGTTGAAGTTTCCTGCGCCCTTACTCGCCCATATTTGAGTTTTCGACTCTCGCAATAACACCTTTAGCTTCAGCACGAAAAGCTCTATCGAATGGTGTCACTCTCGATCAATTCTGGAAAAAGCGATTTTTTGACAATCGAGGACATGGGCCGAGCCTGCGTGGACGATGACGTCATAGAAAATCGATATATTCGAAATTGGCCAAATTTTCTCGTTCAAAATCATCTAGTGGTTACTTTGTGCGCTGATTACGAATCCGACGTCCGTTTTTGAAAATTTCGCCGATTTCGGTAAGTTTTGGATTTTCTTCTGGATAACTGAGGGTGGTCGTGTCAGGGCCACCGATTTTGCTCAAACTTCATCTAAGGGCAGGGGTTATTCGGGGTGTCTAACACGATGAAGAAGTACATTTGGCTGATTATGGCAGAAGACACCCATACTGATGACTGAGGGTGATCGGTGATCCTGACCCGACCACCCTCAAACGGCAGGTAACCTACCGAAATCGGCGAAATTTTCAAAAACGGATGTTGGATTCGTAATCAGCGCACAAGATAACCACTAGATGATTTTGAACGAGGAAATTTGGCCAATTTCGAAAATATTGATTTTCTATGACGTCATCGTCGCAGGCTCGGCCCACGTCCTCGATGGGGAATTGTCAAAAAAAAATCTCCAGAATTGGTCGAGAGTGACACCGTTCGATAGAGCTCTTCGAGCTGAAGAAAACGGTACCATAGCGAGACTTGAAAGCTCAAATCTGGGTGAGTAAGAGCGCAAAAAACTCTTACCGCAATCTTACGCCGCTCTAAACTGGCAGATGAGGCTAATGCAGTTCAGGCAGCTGAGCAGTTGTGAGCATATCATCGTAAAATACCTTCAGCGTTCTGCTCGCCCATGCATTTGTAGGCCGGTATCTCTCTGCGTCTTCCCGCCGGGGTCGACTGAAATCGATCGGAAAAAAATGCGTCACACAAGCCTCACCTGCATTTTCGCAGCGCCGTAACTTAGTCCACTCATAAGCTACATTGCTCTGTTTCGGCGCACTATTAGAAATTTGTACTGCCTGCAAAACCCAACAGCTGCAACCGGAAAAGTTTACACATTACAGAGTTATCACGCTCAGAACATGGCCGCGCGTGCAATGCAATTCAACAACGGTCCATGTTCTCCTCGCTCTTACTCGCACAGATTACAGTTTTCCCTACTCCCAATAACACCATTCAATTCAGCATGAAAAGCTGTACCGAATGGTATCTAGCATGGCCCAATTGTAGGATATCGATTTTCTATGACGTCATCGTCCGCGCAGGCTCGGCCTCGGCGCCCACGTCCTCGATGGGAAATCGTCGAAAAATCCATTTTAATGAAATTGGTCTAGAGTGACACCGTTCGATAGAGCTCTTCGAGCTGAAGAAAACGGTACCATAGCGAGACTTGAAAGCTCAAATCTGGGTGAGTAAGAGCGCAAAAAACTCTTACCGCAATCTTACGCCGCTCTAAACTGGCAGATGAGGCTAATGCAGTTCAGGCAGCTGAGCAGTTGTGAGCATATCATCGTAAAATACCTTCAGCGTTCTGCTCGCCCATGCATTTGTAGGCCGGTATCTCTCTGCGTCTTCCCGCCGGGGTCGACTGAAATCGATCGGAAAAAAATGCGTCACACAAGCCTCACCTGCATTTTCGCAGCGCCGTAACTTAGTCCACTCATAAGCTACATTGCTCTGTTTCGGCGCACTATTAGAAATTTGTACTGCCTGCAAAACCCAACAGCTGCAACCGGAAAAGTTTACACATTACAGAGTTATCACGCTCAGAACATGGCCGCGCGTGCAATGCAATTCAACAACGGTCCATGTTCTCCTCGCTCTTACTCGCACAGATTACAGTTTTCCCTACTCCCAATAACACCATTCAATTCAGCATGAAAAGCTGTACCGAATGGTATCTAGCATGGCCCAATTGTAGGATATCGATTTTCTATGACGTCATCGTCCGCGCAGGCTCGGCCTCGGCGCCCACGTCCTCGATGGGAAATCGTCGAAAAATCCATTTTAATGAAATTGGTCTAGAGTGACACCGTTCGATAGAGCTCTTCGAGCTGAAGAAAACGGTACTATTGCGAGTGTCGAAAACTCAAATCTGGGTGAGTAAGAGCGCAAGAAACTCTAACCGCTATCTTACTCTGCTCTAAACTGGCAGATGAGGCCAAAGCAGTTCAGGCAGCTGAGAAGCTGTGAGCATGTCATCGTAAAGTGCCTTCAGTTTTCTGTTAGCATACGAATTTACATGCCGTTAGCACGCCGCGTCTTCCTGCAGTGGTCGACTGAAGTAGGAAAAAATAGTGTCACACACGGCTAACCTGCATTTTCGCGCCGCTATAATTTCGCTTGTTTATAAGCTATAACGCTGCACTTTCGCGGACTATTAAAGTTTTGTACTGCCTACAAAATTCACAAGCCGCAGCCGAAAGGATTCGATGTCGACGGAGTTATTGCGCTCCGAACACACTCGCGCGTGCAATTTGCGAGTGGTCGCGCCTACTCGATTGATAGGTTCGATTCTATATGCATTGTTCACGGCGCACTCCAAAGGCAATCTGGACAGTCTTAAGGCAATCTCTGAGTAGGGCGGCTGGGAATTTCAATAAAATTCGCCAAACTGTCACTCTACACGCTCTCGCGCCCACTCGATTGATTATGTCCGGCCTATATGCATTGTTGTACTCTATTGATTTATACGTCAAAAGATAGAGCTCGGCCTGCTGAGCTCAAATATATGTTTCTTTTTACAAGTGCTTGATGTTAAAGAAAGTTATTTAAAAAAGCCGCCTTGGAACGCTCCAAAGCAGCTTTTTCGGGAATTGACCAAAAGACATGCGCGGTACTGTACCTAAAGCAGACCACCAGTTAAAATTCTGCCCCAAAAACTTTCACGTCTTGATGAATAGACAGTGCAAAAATCATCATTTTCTGAATCGACCACGTTGATCGACTTGTTATTGATAATGCACCGACGTCAATGGTGCGATAAAATTGGATGTTCTCAAAAATCATTATAACTCCTTAAGTTTTTCGAATTTCGAAAATCCCGCTAGCTTTTGGAAAAATAGGAAAAAAATCGTTCTTACCGTATAAGAATCAGTTTTCAGAAAGGAGGTCTTCTTGCGGGGCGGGGGTTCGATCTCTGGCCGAGGCTTGCCGAAAATCGACCAAAGCTTGCTGGATTTTCGGAATTTGCAGAACTAACCAAACTTCAACATTTTCGGTCGAAAATCGTACCACCGCCCCACATGAAGACCTCCTTTTCGATAACCGATTTCTGTACGGTAAGAAACAAATTTTATACTTTTCAAAAAGTTATCGGGATTTTTGAAATTCGAAAAACTTATCGAGCTATGATCATTTTATGAGCGTCCAACTTTGTCGCTCCAAAGACGTTTGAGGATCGAGCAGAAGTAGATCCATCCTGCTCGATTCAGAAAATCATGATTCTTTTGCTGTATATTGATCAATACTTGGAATTTTTCTGGCAGTATTTCAACCGTATAGGTGGTCTGCTTTAGGTAGAAAATAATTCTGCTTTCATGAAAAACGAGAATTTCGAATATGAACCCTCTAATTGTATCGAACATCGCAGTGGAGAAGATTGTGTTTTTTTTTTTGCTGTATGATGGACAGGGCTTGCATTTTTGTAAGGTACAATGCCACTCTTCTCAAGTTCTTTCCTTCAGAAGGTAGAGAAATATTTCCGCCAGGAGACTTGTTCAGTGAACTTTCTCTTCAACGGTGAGGCCACACCTGGAAGGAACGGCCTATTGAGAGATAAAGACCACCTAGAAATCTGAGAAAAAAAACATAATCCTCTGCCAAAACCAGAAGAGAGTATGACCCCCAAAGGAGCCCGCAGAACGATAGCCCCTTCGATTCTCGAATCTCAAGCTTGATTCTCCTTTGTGGCCTGTTAGTGGGGTGCTCGCCGGAAGTTGCACTAGGAGGCACTCAATAAATTCGCGAACCACAGCTGTCCTGCAAACAAGAGCGCAAAATGGATCCATTCGGATATGATCCAACTAGAGAACTTATGGTTAAAATTAAGCTACTTCTGCGTCCGCAATCAGATAACGAACTCAAAAAATAAAGCCTAGAGTGCGCCGTAAGCTTATCGTTTACTGATGGTGAGATGGGTGCCAAGCCTCTGTTTGTCGAGAAGCGACGGAAAAAACACAACGATGAAGGCTCCAAGCAGCTTACGAGTTCAGCACGTCGTCCACCGTTAGTCCCTCCGTAATTGCGTCTAGAAGATGTTAATGTAACTCTTTTCGAAGTCAGCCTACGGGAATGTCTCGGCCTCACCTTGAGAATCAGTCTGAGTCGCAATGCGATACTGCACGCGTTTGAAGAAAATCTCGTCCATTCCAAATATTGATTTGTCGATGAAGAACTGGAAAGCCACCATTAACACATGCTACGCCAACAGTGAGGTGCACCAAAGTCCAGAGTAGATGGAACACAGTGCGTGTCGGAACTATATGCCATTCCCAAAAAATTCGGTGAGCTGAATGTCTCGAGATTCTTGTTGAATATCGCGGAACGAAATGCGGAGCGTCGCATTCTTCACCTACAAGAGCTAAATGAACAAAAATGGATACTCTGGCAAAACTGTTCAAGCCGTTGACCTTTCTGTTGACCAGAACAGTTCGATAACATTCAAGAACGATCTCGCAAGTTCAATTTTTTGCCATTTATGGTTTAGCCTATAGTTGTGTTTTTTTTGTACATCTGTGTAAACGACGCCTTAGAACTCCAGAAAAACAGTTACGTCAGTGGGTCGTTCATTGTTGTCTTCCCGAGATGACAAGTGTTCATCTCACAGCTAGCAGAAACCTGGCTAGTGCCCCACACACACATAATTACCATTAGGTATAGCCGCTAATGTTCCCACAAAACTTTCTGCACCTGACGAATAGCTTGAGTGTCTTCCGGCTTTTTTAAATTGGGCAAATGCGGACTTTTTCTATTCTCTTTCAATTTTCAATTTAAAAGCGTGTTTATCAAGAGCATCCTAATGGCTATTTTTCTTCCCATGTCGGCAGTACTATTCAAGAAATGAACAGCTTCTTACCTATTCGTTTTCGGGGTTTATTTCGAGGGAAAAGCCGTAAAGATCTGGCATCAATTCTAAGACAACGTCAGGGTTGTCGCTGAGAACGAACCTGAAGGATAAAAGGTGTATGCGCTTCGAAAGGCTGCATGATGGGGTACTCCTCCACCTCTCTGGCTAAGGCACTGAATAACCTGGAATCGATTCTCTTTAAATTTCTCAAAATGAGCAACAAGCCACTGCCATCCACATAAGGATAACGGACGCGAAAAGCTATACGCATCTAACACTTTCGGAGGACATCTTCCTCGATTCTTGGCCAAAGGAAAGTCAGAAGACTCACTTTATTCGATGGAGCGGATTATAGAAGAAAATCTTCGCAAACTGCTCGTTGTCTTCATGATATCCGTAAATGGACCTAAACAAAAGCGTGCTTGACAACAGCAGCCAAGCTTCAATTTCACTCTCCATTCTTGTCCTCAGTTAACTCTGGGTTTCAGAAATTGCTCTTCTATTTTTCGCCTATGGTCTCACTCAAAGTTTGCAAGCACTGCTCTAGAACCTGCTCGTATTGAATGCGATTTCACAACAGACAACTCCCACTGAACTCAAGACACTAGGAAACAGCGGAACTTGGGGGACCGCACCAGGCGTAGACCAACGGTCTTCGCCTCCATCACAAAGGACAAAACCAACCTCGCCATGACTGACTCGATCCTGCACACATAATTCGGGAAGGTTTTTTTGCTAAGGTTGCCTTCCTTCAGCGACAACTCTCGCTGGATTAGGCGATTGATCTTCTCCGTGATGCAGTGAAGAAGCGAAGAGTTGAAATCCGCCCCGACGCGAATCAAGAGGTACGGTAGAACTCCATGGATATGCACGCAAGCCTTCTTTCCTGAATCATCAGCTTCAGATGTACTTGACAATTCTAGGGCTGGAAAAAACTATAATAATAAATTAAAAATAAATCAAATTAACTTAACAGTAATCAATTGGCTCCAAAATCTCACGGTTATCAATCGTTGTACAAAAGGAAATTCATTTCTACTTTAAATACAATTAGAATGGCGGGCCAACAAAAGAAATGAGAAGCCCGTACTTCTTCTTCTTCAGTGCTTGTCCCGTTCCGTAGCACCGTACCATCGCAGGCGAGCTTCGCGCATCTTTTCAGCTACCGACGCGACACCGAACTTCTGCCGAATGACATCGTTCGGATGCGGTCCATGCGCGCGACTCCAGTCGTCCAGCGCAGCATCTTCGTCTCCATGACGCTGAGGCGCGTTTCAGCTCCTTGCGTCGCATGTCAACTCTCACCGCCGTACGTCACTACTGGCCGAATGACGGCTCTGTAGATCTTCGACTTCTAGCGCTATGGTATCTTCCTATCGCAGAGCACACCAGCCAACGAGCGCCATTTTGCACTAATCGTAAGCCGCATTCACGCGTGAATTCACTTCAACCATCAGTTTGCCGTCAGACTCTATTGCTGATCCCAGGTGCTTACAAGGAAGGGTCTGAAGCGAATGTCTGAACGGGGGGAGCGAGTCATATAGGAAGAATCTTCAGCCCTCAATTAGTATAAAAATGTGTCTATTCTTTGAAAAGTCGTTAAACCCAAGGAGTACGGTGTCCTTGAAGTCACAATGGAATACGGCGCATCACAAGTTTAGGGGTCTTGTACGCCCGCGATGCCTCTGCCGGCACGCGGCTCGGAGCACAATGGAAGTGGGGTTGCTTCATGCGAGAAAGATTGTAGGTTTGGATCTTGTGCGCTGCTGCACTTTTGTATTTCACCAGTGATACAAGGTACAAAGTGCATGAAGCACCACTGTGCACAATACGGGCAACGTATAGAGGCTACAGGCTCCTCATAGTCTGTTTCCATACATGGACCAATGACCTTGGGAAAAGCCATCCTGCTCAAATGAGGAACGAGGTCTGTGGAATCCGCAAATTAACCTAAACGGCATCGATGCACTCTTTCCCTCATCTTTGTCTGTCACCAGGAAATCAGAAGTTTGCTGAAGATTTTCTAAAACCTAACACCAACAATGTCTGCCGATGCTCGAGTGGTGATCCACCTGCTCCCGCTGAAGTGTAGCCCATCTTTAGACAAGGAACCTTCGAGGGAAAAAATCAAGCTGGCCAAACGGACGGTCAGCATACTAAAGGACTTCGAATTTCGTCAACTTGAAGTTGACGAAAACGTTGTGTGACGACAAGTCGTCTCCTTTAACGGATTCCGCGCCCCACTTCGACTGCCGCGCGCGCTCTGGGTCTCCTCCTTCCTCGGGCTCTGGGTTTCCTGATTTTCAGGGTCTTCTCAGAAATCAGCGCTTCCAGCCTTCTTCATGGGCTTGCGGTCATTCGAGCGGCTGTGCGCGTCCGGGAAGGGTCGTTAGGAGGGGTTTTCATTCTGCGCGTGTTTTTTGGTCGTGGTTTCTCCCGTCTTACTCCTTACGCGTACCTTGGGGTTCTTATTGTGTGTTCCTTCATAGTTTAGTGTTGTGTTTGGTTTCGTATTGTTATCTTGCTCCGCTAGCTTCATGAATCTTATTGGTAGGTTATTCTACCTTGTTTATCCCGTGCCATATCGCCATATTAGGGTAGTTTTGCCATCGTGTTGTGTCTCTATCATGTCACTTAGCCTTTTCAGGGTCCTGTTGATATCGGTGCTGTTTATAGTGGTATCATATTGGTCTCCGTTCACATTTCGCGTAGTTATTTCCATGTTATTCGATGTTTATCCTTGCTTTTATTCATGTTATTGTTCTATCTCAATATATCGCTTTATCATCGATGCTTTAATGCCTTACGTCAGTCGCGCGTGTTTATTTATGTTTATTAAAATAAAGGTTTAATTACCCAAATTTGAAGTGACTTCATCGCGTTCAGTCGCATCCATTTCTACTTACTCCGCGTGGCAGTGCTTACTTCTGTTGGCTGGAGTCACTCTCATTGTGGTTGAAAATTCAGTCAGTAATGAACAAGTCGCAAAAAAAAAAGATTCTCTCCACAGGGTACAGCTAGAAAATGCGCAGAAGACGTTTGAAAATGGTGTAGACGTCAGAATCCTTCCAGTGCGGTAGAGCGTGAGCACGTGGTCGGCGTTCGACCAAAGTATCTCCCGAACGGAGGTGCTGCTATATTAACAGTAAGCCGTGGATTCGGTGATGGTGTCCTCGTTTCGAGAACCTTCCACCACATTCTAGAATAGACTTGCTCTAACCCCTCTAGTCTCCAAGAATTTACGTACGAGTAGAAAAACCGATCAAGACTTTTTCCCCAAACCAAGAAAACCGTGATTTCATCGTTTGAGATGGCGACGAATGTCTTGAACAAGAAAATTTTAGCAAAGAAAGAATGGAAGAGAAAGGATAACCAATAAACTTTGACGAATAGGTACCCTTGACGATCGTGGAAGGAACGGAAATTGACATTAATGGTGACGCTATGCCGAAACTTCAATGTCGAACATTTAGCCATTGCTCAAAAATTCAAATCCCTTGGAATTCGAGTAATTGTGTCCACATCACCACTGCAAATCAATCATGACTGTTCGCCAAAAACATTCACTGAAGAACGTTCACTGCTTCTTATTCGCTTCATCCATATGAATACCAAAGTGTGCAAACTGTGGGAATACAAAGGTGCTATGTGTCCAGCAGTGCAGCCATCCACTGGAAAATCATTTCAAACACCTCAAGCTTAGACTCCACGTCCGACTTTCTATGAATCCAGGCATAATGCTTAGTGTTAAATTGCTAGTTCGTGAAGCTGCGCACCGAGATTGTTACAGCACTTTATTCGGCTTACGGTTCGGCGGCTTCGCCTTCTTCGGAGTCTGGAAGAGTCCAAATAACATACGAAGAACCACTCCCCTGAAGGTTATTTCATATGACAGAAAGAAATTCAAGGGTGAATGGAGTGAAGAAAGCGATGCCGAGGAACGACGAAGGGCCAACTTTTGTGGTGGAAGCCAAGGTGCTCCACCAGTCATCGTCAGATGGAGGTGAACGTTGGTGAATGACGTGAATGACTTAAGCTCTATGGACCACCTACCCCAATGACCTCCTAGGGCATGACACTGTAGGTCAGAACCCACAGAGGCCGACAAAAGGTGCTAGGTCTTGCGTCACCGCCACAACTCGTCCTTGCGACTGATCTTGCGGTTTGGAGATGCGATCCAGAATGCCTCTAGCGTTTTGCGCGCGGACACGTCGCATGCAATGATCGTGATAGTCACCTGAATCAATGGGCCGCCATGGCAGTCTACCCTGTGCTCGCCCATTGGAGTCGATCTCTGCGACCTCTTAAGGCCATCTACTCCTTTCTGCATTTCGTGCATGACATGAGGTACACCCCCGAAGTCATGCAATCACCTTGTTTTCCAAAAGGACACACTATACAAGAGGGGGTAGGACAGCTGCGGTCGAACTAGTTGTCCCTTGCAATTCATAGGAGGGACTTCTACTCACTAGTTCATGGAGGTCTGCCTTTCGAAGGCAACCGCGGGTTTCCCTACTGGACGCGATTCACGAACGACTTACCGGCAGGTAAGTGCGAAACCACCGCCACTCCCACTTACGCGCGATTCATAAGTAGTTTCGAGGTTGCAGAAGACTGAAGCTGTTAGAAGCCGCTGGGAAAGGTTCAAGCATAAAGGGCTGCAAACGAGATCTCTGCGACCAGAAGGAATAATGTCAGCCCTTGTGGATAAGGATGGAACAACGCAAACGTCTTCAAGAGCGATGGAGACCATCGTTCAAGAATTCTACACAGACCTGTTTCGTTCCTCCAGCACTGTCCCGAAATGCTTGATGCCACCAGCTGAGGAAGTACCTCCTATTCTAAAATCAGAAATTGCTCATGCCATCAGAAGGATGAAGCCAGGCACTGCTTCCGGACCGGACGGCATTTCTGCTGACCTACTTCGTGCATTGCTTAACCGCTTGGAGCGTTGCTTGGATGAGTATAAGCCAGTGGAGTAAGCAGGGTTTCGCAAAGATTTCTCCTGCATGGACCATATTCAGACTGTCTCACAAATCACCGAAAGGAGCCGCGAATACCACATCCCACTTGCCCTTGTCTTCGTGGATTATCGGAAAGCGTTCGATTCTGTGGAAATCAACGCGCTTGTGCATGCTGGTATACCATCGCCCTACATCCGACTTCTCGACGAATGCTTCTCGAACACATCGACTACCATCCAGTTCTTCGATCGAAAGCTTAAAATTCCTATCGGGAAATGAGTACGGCAGGGAGACACGATTTCTCCTGAGCTATTCACAGTGGCACTCCAGGATGCCATGAAAGACTTGAACTGGGACGATAAAGGCTACCTTGTCGACGGTAAACGGATCAGCAACCTTCGCTTCGCCGACGATATTGTTCTCATCTCTACCAGCACGGCAGAAGTCGAGGAAATGCTGAACGAGCTCAATGTGGCAGGTATGAAGATTGGATTGGACATGAATATGTCCAAAACGCAATTTATTGTCAACCAGTGGTGTGACATGGGACTCGCAAGGTTAACTGCAGTCGCTCTACAACAGATCGACTTCGGTCTATCTGGGAAGAGAGCTGAACATGGGTAACGACCTCGCTCCTGAAATTGCCCGCAAGAGACGCGCAGCATGGACAGCAAGAAGTGCAGATATCACTGGGCCGGACACCTGCTTCGACGAAAGAACGATAGATGGAGTCTCCGTGTCACAGAGTGACTCCCAAGAGAGCACAAGAGACCACTGGAACGACCGCCAACGCGATGGGCAGACTCATTCTCGATCTTTCAGACAGCGGAGTCTGCTTCACAGGATGCAAGCTGTCAGAGATCGAGCGCTCTGGAAGAGTTGTGGTCCCCGCTGAGAAGACCTCCAGCCGACAAAAGTACCGTCAAAGTATCAAAGTAAGTAAGTAAGTTTTGAGGTAAATGCTACCTCGCCAGCGCGTCGGAAACATTTAGCTTCGTAGGGTTTTGCTCCGCTGCTAATTTCTGATCCCGTGCAATCTTTCCTTGGCAGCGGAGCAAAACCCTTGCTTTGGCTGTCATGAATCAGAAACAGAGGTAAGTTCCCGGAAAGTGACGGATAAGTGGCCGTCGAGGTAAATTGGGGTAGGATTTACCGTCGGCCGCGTCCATGAATCCGGGCCCTGGAGTCTCTACATTGTGTCTGGTTAGCCAACATGTTTTTAGGCTAACTGAAGACATAGCTTCGCCGCTGAAATCGGCGATAGAGTGCTGTTTACCAAAGGTTCACTTGTAGCTTTGACGAATTGCAACCAGCACTCAAACACATAAAAAGTACTCGAAACAAAAACTTTCCATGTCATTTTCTCTCCTTGAAGATGTGTAGATGGCAAGCTACATTAACAGGTTATAGAGTTAGGATTCTTCCGTTGGAATGAACGAAATCGGTTGAAGTAGCTGCAGGCTCAGTGGATATCTTCGGACCAAATTTGGTACCAAATGAAAGTCGCAGCCACGGGAAGGTCATAAATAGCAGGAAAATAAAATTCAACTACGTTTAAGAAATTTAAAATTCAATAGGCAGCACTATTTGTGCCTAAGGACATAATTAAGCGAGACTCATCGACGGCATTGGGTCAGATAACAGCGACTAAGACTCTCCTTAACTTCGGCACAGGTTTTCAGGCTTCCACCTATTTTTGGATGGCGATCGCAGGTCCAACATCCATGTCTATTGGTTGAATGTTTAGCAGCGGTACTGTAGGTTCTTCATGAATTGTGTCTTCATCCGGTGGATTCGCAGTCCTACCATTTTCCTTGCATCGTCTTGCTCAGCAAGCATCGCCTATGCTTCAGCAGTAGAATTAAACGCTTCAAATAGAACTTGTAATTCCTGCAATATCTGCAGTGCAATAGACCAGATGACAAGCAGATTAGGGTCTTAGTAAGGGGAAATGATGAATACGCTTCGCAACATCACTTCACAAGCTTCATCTGACAATGCTTCTGGCAAGTATTTTACTCGTTGTTCTTGCTCGACCTAATCTAACGATCCGCACCATCCATGCTACAGCTTTGAGCCAACACGCATCTTCTGAAAATTACCTTCTGGCGTTATCCCGAACACATGGAACGTGGGCACCTGCTGCTTCAGATCGGGATACAGCACTCGATTCACAGCAGACGGCATAGCCATGCTGTACTCACAGAGGACATTTCTGAGCCTGAACGAGGGCTCCGACATCAAAGCCACAAAGCTGCTTCTGCACCGTTCTAAAATATTCGTAGCAGATACAGGTTCGAATAATTTATTGAAAGCTTATAAAAATGGATACAGGATGTCCCAGGAACACCAAAAACATATAATGCCGCAGAATAACCACCATTTTGTAAAGGACGATTACGGCTGTCATCAGACTTGTCTTGGAATAGTAAAGCTGACTTGTTCATCGGCTGTCCACCGCAAGTCATGGTATGTGCCAAATACGTATTGAACCTCCCTGCATGGTATCGCAGAAATACAGGATGTGTCAAAAAATGTATACACTGTTTTGAAAGGTGATAACTTTGCTCACATTAAAGATGCCGAACATGTTAAAAGCTCATTCGAAAGCTTAAGAAAATAAAAATTTTCTGACATATCAAAGATGTGGAATGCGCCATGCACTCGTCTGAATTCTTGCACTTTACACTCGATTGACTGTGTTTCGCTTGAATACTTGTTATAATTTCTTCACAAAATGACCTTATCGATTGATTTGTGCTTCTTTTAAGATTTTGAATTTTGCGAAAAATGCAGTGTATCATTAAAAAAATTCACGTACTGTCTAAAAGGTTCTCACATTGCTGCTCGTGGATCTTTTGAAGATGTTTGAGATCCATATGAAAACACAAGGTAACGAGATGAAGTTCTTGAAGTTGAATAAGCAAAGCACCGGTTAATCTGGCCAAGTAGTAACAAGATTGTAACAAACACTAAGTCCATGCACAATCAATCGAGTCTGAAATGTAAGGTTTCAGGCGCAATCTCGACTAATTACACGCCGCAAAACGTTCGATACCCTGTGCTTTCATACGAGCCTCAAACATCTTCAAAAGCTTTACTAGCAGCAATCTTAGAACATTTCAAACAGTACCTGCCTTTTTAGGGCACCCTGCATTTTTCGCAAGCCATAGTGTGTTTTCAAGTTTTAAACCTTAGAAAAAACACAATGCAATCGAATCGGCAACTTTGTGAAGAAACTATAACAGGCATTCAAGCGAAACACAACCAATCGAGTGTAAGATGCCAAATTTCAGAGGAGTGCTCGGCGCATTCTATGCCGCTCATATGTTAGAAAATTTTCATTTTCTTATGCTTTCATATGAACTCCTTACTTCTTAAGTGCATTTCCTCTGAGCAAAGTTATCACCTTCAAACAGTGTAGACATTTTTTTTTGAGACACCATGCATAATGCGTTGCGCATCCCGAAAGAGGGATTGACGAACCTTTATCTTTTATCTCTTGGTACACAAAATAATAACTGATGCTAGCAGAATTTCCTGAGGGTTCCCTAAGTATTAGGTTGGAAAAAAAGTCTTTTCATTTTTTCAAAGGTTTATTACTTCACAACTACAAAGTCAAATCAATTGAGATAAACTCTATTTTGTCCCACTACACTTCTCCAAAGACTGGGTAATTTTCCAATTCCTCTCGCTTAAAAGACTGCAGTTCTGGAGTCGAACCATTGATGAATCCAATTTTTGAGGTCTTCATTCGTTCCAAAATATTTCTCTCCAATTTCTTGCTTGAGAGCACGGAAGAGATGGTAGTCGGCACGAACGAGGTCAGGGCTATATGGTGGATGTGGCATTACCTCCCAGCCCATCTCCTTTATTGTTTCTCTTGTGAGTCTTGCAACATGTGGTTTTGCATCGTCATGCAGGATCATCACCTTCGACTTCTCCGGCCTGTTTTCTTAGAGAGTTGCGACGACTTTGTGGAGTTGGCCGCAGTATGTGACAGCAGTAAGTGTCTCTCCACTTCTGAGAGTTTGCCGATAAATCACTTCTCTGATATCCCACCAAACACTCAAGAGAATCTTCCTTTCGTGAACATTGGGCTTGAGATCAGACTTAGGGCTCTCTCCCTTTTGTACCCATTGCCTTTTCCTCGGAAGTTGGCACACAGAACCCAGGACTCTTCGCCTGTCACAATCCGCGGAAGAAACGATTTTCTTCCTTATCTGGACAGAAGAGAAGCAGCGATGGAGAGCCGTCGACCTTTCTGAGTGTCTGACAGGGCATGTGGAATCCAAGCTCCAAATTTCCATGAAAGCCAAGATTCTTCAGATGGATTCCTACTATCCTATGAGACACTTCGAGCTTCTCTGCCAGCTGACGTGTCGTCTGCCAACTATCGGTACGAAGAAGATGGTGTAGTTCACTGTCGTCCAATCCAGTTGGCCTTCCTGACCATGCTTTGCCCTCAGTGAATAATCTCCCTTTAAAGACTTTCCGAAACACTCATAACAGGCGCGATAAGTAGTAGATCAAGCCATATATATGGTTAATTTGGTCTGCTGCCTGACGTGCTGTGGATTCTTTAATGAATTCATGAAGAATGCCGTGCAGAAAATGGCCATGAGGTAGATCTGGCATTGAGTTCGGAAGATTGGATGGATAACGAATTACAAGAAGAGTCTTAACCTGTGTCCGCGTGCGAACGGTAGACAAGTGTGATAGGATTACGAAATCAGCCATCAACATTGGCTAGTGCGTTTACAAGGGGAAGGGTAAAAAAATTTCGAAGTGTGAAGAGACTTTTTCCAACCTAATATCGGGTCGACTTCAGCTAGAGGCTCCAATCAAACAAAGCTAGGCTCTAATCAAACAAAGAGTCAAGCTAGCATACGTGAATCGGTTTTTGGCGGCTAGAGCTATGCATGAATGCTCAGGTACCAGCCTTCGCAGGGAGGGCTTCGCCCTGTATCAGCTTCACGGCTGGCATCTCCTCGAGCCAAAGCAGGCTCAGGTTTACTTCTCCACTTTTATTCAAGGTGTTTGAACAAACTCCTTGGATTTTATGCAAGAAGATGAGGGTGCGCACTTTTTAAACCTGCACCCCACTTCCCTATTCAATTCTCCAAAAATCGCGCTTTACCGGCCTCCTTAAACGTCTTCAAATGCATGAATAACAAATACCTGGCAAGATACATGTGGCGCTGATGATTCCTACCGTTAACGACACAGACTTTTAATTCGTATTTCCAACGCTTTAAAATTTAAGTCACTTTGTGATGCTGCGGTCATTTTGTGGGCTTCGTTCTTTAAGTCGTAGGTTGGACATTGTTATATAACATGCGAAACATAAACATACATATAAATATTAAATATTAATAACAAAAACTTTTCCCCGAAAGGTTTAGTCTTGAGTGGCGTTTGTCATTGGCGGCGGCCCTTCAGCGGTCTTCTCCATTCTTGAATGCTTAGATGGTATAGGTTCAGCAACTAGGACGTGATGCGCTGTTGGTAGCTCTCAAGCTGATACTATATTTCGTATTAGCCATTCTTCTATGCACTATATACCTTTTCTGACGGTTAGCGCAAGGCAAAAAAATAAAAATCAGGAGTAGCTAAAACTAAAGGTCCAATTCAGGAAACAATTTGGTCATAATCCGAAAACGTCGTTTGTTGAAAGGGCCAAGTCACCTAATTTGATAGGAGCGGGTATTTTTGGATTTGTCTGCTGATGTATGCGCTAGAACAGATGGTGCGGTCTCAACTGCCGAAAAACAGTCAGTTTTCTGCCCACCATAAATAGAAGTCCTACTAATCACTTCATGTCTCAGATGGATTTCTAACCGAACGTAAGTCAACCCAAGGCCAAATGTCATAGCCTTCGAAACTGCTCAAAGCTGAGACACCCTGTATTTGTGAACAATAAAAACAGTGGACTAACTATGGTGTTAACAGTGCAAACGAGAGGCAATGCGGTGATAGCAGTTTCTGACTTCGCGATGAGTAGCAACTCGTACGTTGAACCGGGGAAGGTTTGACATGCGGTGAGGCATAGCAGGACTGAAATCAGGCGTGTAACAGACACAGCAAGCACGTGGACTGTCAATAACAGCTTATTGTATCAGATGGTTGGTTGTAAGTGGTGGATTTGATGGCAATCAGACAAAGGAAATGTGGATCAGGATACGTACAGTTTTCCTGCTAAACAAAAGAAGAAGCACTGTGATTCGGAGTGAATACTACGCCCATAGACGACTGTAAGTTGTTCCGAGTTTCAGGTATGTTCCTTTCAATGGTTCCAGAAACTTCCAGTGAGCCATAGGTTCTTACTACACACTGCGTTTGAAGTAGTTCAATAAGAAAATGGGCCGGACCAAGGAGATGCTTTTCTGCAGCTAAGCACCTGTATCACCTGTATCACCTGTCGTCCCGTTGATCATCGACTTGCTCGAGCGGGCGCCAGCAGCGTCTCCATTCGTCCCTGTCGCGTGCCAGAGTAGTCCAATGGATCCTCCTCGCTCGAGGGACACGAAGAGCGTCATACCGGTCGTTCAGGGCTTTCACGAAGAAGTCCGACCAACGCGTTGGTGGGCGTCCTGGTGTTCTTTTGACATCCCGCGGAATCCAATCTGTGACGGCTCTCGTCCAGCGGGTGTCTGCGAATCGCATTACGTGGCCGGCCCACCTAATTTTCGACGACTTGGCCCATGCGACAGCGTCTCTGATCTTCGAACGTCGGCGAAGCTCGGAACTCCGGAGGCCTTCTCTCACTTGCGTGAGTCGTGTCACTCCGAGCATCGTCCTCTCGATTCCACGCTGCGCGACGCTGATCGCGTGTTCATCCTGCTTTCGTATAGCCCAGGTCTCTGAGGCGTATGTTAGGGCAGGAAGAACAGTGGAGTCGAATAGGTGGGCACGGAGTCGGACGTTCTTCGTTTTCTTCACGACTTCTTCGACGCTCTTGAAAGCTCCCCAAGCCGCTCGTTTCCTCCTGCTCAGCTCTGGTGCTAGGTCGTTGGTCATGTTGACTTCGCGACCCAGATACACATAGCTGGAGCATTCGGAGATGTTCGTTCCGTTGAGCGAGAATGGGGCATCAGAAACCCATCCGTTCTTCATGAACATCGTCTTCGTAAGATTCAGTTGCAGTCCAACACTTCCACATACACGATCGAAGTCGGCCAGCATTCGTTCCGCCTGACTGATGCTCGGGGTTATGAGCACGATGTCGTCAGCGAAGCGAAGATGGTGCAGTTGCCGGCCGTCGACCTTCACTCCCATGTCTTCCCATTCTAGTTCGCGCATGACGTTTTCGAGGGTGGCGCTGAAGAGCTTCGGGGATATGGTATCCCCTTGTCGAACCCCTCTCTTCACGTCAATGACGACGTCGTTGTAGAATGGTGAGATCTTGGTCGTGAATCCACTGTACAGCTCTCGAAGGACTCTGATGTACTGAGTAGGAACGCCCTGGGTGATCAGGGCTTCCATGACCGCTTCAGTCTCGACGGAGTCGAATGCCTTCTTCAGGTCAATGAACGTAAGGCACAGCGGCAGCTTGTACTCTCGCGACACTTCGATGAGCTTCGTAATTGTGTGTATGTGGTCGATCGTGCTGAATCCTCTCCGAAATCCTGCTTGTTCGCATGGCTGTCCTTCGTCCAGCGTTCTACTAATCCTATTCAGGATGACTCGAGTGAACAGCTTGTAGACTACGGACAACAGGCAGATCGGGCGATAGTTGCCAACGTCGTGCACGTCTCCCTTCTTGTACAGCAAAACGGTCTTGCTGGTCTTCCACTGAGATGGAACCTTGCATTCGGACAGGTAGCGTGTGAAGAGCCGCGCCAAGGTGTTGATGAGCGCTGGCGGGAGGTTCTTCAGGTGTTCAGCTCTGATCCTGTCAGAACCGGGTGCTGTACGTTTCTTCACCGACGAGATGGCGTGTCGGATCTCGGAAGGGAGAACAGAGGGAACGACGTATCCATCCTGCGGAAGATGGCATGGGGGCAGGTGGACGTGGCTATCGAAGAGATCGGAGTAGAAGTCGTGGATGACTTTCTCCATGGTCCTTCTGGAAGAGGTGATGGTTCCGTCAGGACGTCGGAGAGCGGTCATCTTGGTCTTGAAGTTGGCGAAGTTTCGGCGGGCATTGCGGATGCTCAACCCTGCCTCTGCTGCTTCAGCCAACACTTCCACCCTTCTCTCTTTGAGATCTTCCTTTATCGCCGCTCTGCATAGCTTTGCAAGCTCGGACGTCAGTTGGTAGTTGCCTGACGCTCGTGCTGCTCCACGCTGGCGTATCAGCTCGAGAGTTTCCGGAGACAGGCGTCTCTTGGTGGTCTTCAAGCTCTCGGCTCCATTAGCACTATCGCGGAGATGGTGCACGAAGCGATCGTACTCCTCGTCGACGTTGTCCATGACGGCATCTTCCCAAAAGCCGACAAGAGAGGTGTAGAGATCCCAGTTGATGGTCGTTCTGGGACTCCTCTTCTTGAACTTCGCGGCCTTCTCTCCTTGACGCGAAAAGCGGAACCTCGCGCGAAGGAGGCGGTGGTCCGATCCCGTGAAGAACTTGGGGACAACGGAGACATCGGTCAGGCAATACTTGCGATTGAAGATGATGTGGTCGATCTCGTTGTGGAACTGGCCACCGGGGGATTCCCAGGTCCATCGTAGGGAGGGAGGCTTCTGGAACTGCGAGTTTCCATGGATGGTCTTGGTCGACATGATAAACTCAGACAGCCTTTCACCTTGCTCGTTCCACTCCAAACCGTGGGTTCCGATGTGAAGTTCTTCCGGCGACCTTCGTGGCCCGATCTTGGCGTTGAAGTCGCCGACGATCACCTTGTAGAAGGTGTGATCTTCCTTATAGAACTTCTCCAGCTCCACGTAGAAGGCCTCGACGTCTTCGTCGTCGTAGTCGGATGTTGGGGCATACGCGACGAACACAGTCAAGGCTGGCACGGAGCCACATCGCTTCAGTCGCAGACGTCCGATTCGGCTTGTCAGAGACTCGTACGAATCGATGTTCATGGCCAAGTGCGTGTTGACGAGGACACCAACGCCGCCTACTCCCCTGCTGTCGCATGTTCCGAGGAACAGTTCTTCTCCGGAGTCGTAGGCGGCGTGTAGGGGGTGGCGTCTTCTCGTCTCGGTCAGTCCGATGACGTCGTACTTAATCTTCCTGGCTTGCATCATCAGGTCCTCGACGGATGCTTCCGACGCAAGCGTGCGGGCGTTGTAAGTACAGATCGTCATCCTAGTCCTTCTCAGTTTGCGCAGCCTGGTTAGGCCCTGAGATTTTAGCAGCCTCTCCGTACTCGTCCTTCCCATCGCTGCAGAAATGGGGGCTCTTTCGGGGTCAGGGGAATGAGGCCCTTTAGTGCTGCTGTGTTTGACTGGAATACAACACGGGTAGCTAGTCAGGCTCTGTCGTGCGGGCGGGGTACTCCGGGCAGCCAGCCAGACTGCCCGAAGGGACGGGGCGAGACTTAAGGCGGCCTCGAATCGCCTTACATGTACTCCCAGTCTACCGAGTGCAAGCTTTTGGCCGAGCCGACACAGTTACAATCCGCACAGTCACGGACACATCCACGCACACTGTGCACGAACATGCCGCTCCCACGCACAAGGAACGCATCGACCCGACACAGCAGGAGCAAGGAGTCCATCCCCTGCATCCCACCTGCGTCTCTGGGCAGTACACGGTCGCATTTGGTTCGCGTTTAATTCCCCTATCCACCACCCGGGGACGCGCCACGTGGCCCTGCGACAAGCGGCCCGAGATCCCTCTTAACAAGAGAGCCCGAAGGCTCTCTATCGAGGGAGATCCGTGGTCTATCGAGGGAGATCCGTGGATCAGCTAAGCAGACACAGTAAAAACCAGCAAAATCCGTCTGACCCGTCAAACCTCTGCTCACAAAGCCATGGAAGCGTTTTGGATCTACGCCGAGGACCTCTAAACCGAACTGGAAGAAGACCACATCACCGACTGCTTGGCCCGTCTGGATTCCTCTAACGACGTTCTTACTATGTGATCGCAGAATGTCTTAAGTTTGGTAGGGATAAAACGACATTTGACCAAAAACCACAGTTTGCAATGATCTTTCCTTACGAATCCGAATAAGACGATACAATTGAAGCGTTGGACACCAATTACTTGCAAAACATTATCTGAAGCTCAAACTATGTGCAGAATCTTCATTGCCAAGATTCACAGCGAATCGTACATGAGCAGTGAAAACACTTCAAAAGTAGGTCTACTTCTCTTAAAAGCAACTTTGTTGACTTGATTTTATTGAAAGTCTTGAATCAAAGGTCTCTCTCGTTAGAAAGCCTTCGGGCTCTCTTGTTAAGAGCGATCTCGGGCCGCTTGTCGCAGGGCCACGTGGCGCATCCCCGGGTGGTGGATAGGGGGACGAAAACGCGAACCAAATGCGACCGTGTACTGCCCAGAGACGCAGGTGGGATGCAGGGATGGACTCCTTACTCCTGCTTTGTCGGGTCGACGCGTTCCTTGTGCGTGGGAGCGGCAACTTCATGCACAGCGTGCGTGGTTGTGTCCGTGACTGTGCGTCAAAAGCCTCGCCCCGTCCCTTCGGGCAGTCTGGCTGGCTGCCCGGAGTTCTTCGCCCGCACGACAGAGCCTGACTAGCTATACTAAAGGGCCTCATAACCCTGACCTCAAAGGAGCCCCCATTTCTGCAGCGATGGGAAGGACGAGTATGGAGAGGCTGCTAAAATCTCAGGGCCTAACCAGGCTGCCCAAACTGAGAAGGACTAGGATGACGGGCTGTACTCACAACGTCCGTATGCTCGAATCGGAAGCCGCGAAGGTCGCCCAAAGAACTTCACATCGAAACCCACGCTTTGGAGTGGAACGAGCAAGGTGAAAAGCTGTCTGAGTTTATCATGTCGACCAAGACCATCCATGGAAACTCACAGCTCCAGTAGCCTCCCTCCCTACGATGGACCTGGGAATCCCCCGGTCGCCAGTTCCACAACGAGATCGACCACATCATCTTCAACCGCAAGTATTGCCTGACCAACGCCTCCGTTGTCCCCAAGTTCTACACGAAATCGAACCACCGCCTCCTTCGTGCGAGGTTTCGCTTTTCGCGTCAAGGAGAGAAGACCGCAATGTTTCAGAAGAGGAGTGCCAGAAAGACCATCAACTGGGACCTCTACACCTATCTTGCCGGCCTCTGGAAAGATACCGTCATGGATATAGGACACGGCAGCGTGGAGCAGCACGAGCGTCAGGCAGTTACCAATTGGCGTCCGAGCTTGCAAAGTTATGCAGAGCGGCGATAAAGGAGGATCTTAAGGAGAGAAGGTCGGAAGTGTTCGCTGAAGCTGCAGAGGCAGGGTTGAGCATCCGATATGCCCGCCGGAACTTCGCCAACTTCAAGACCAAGATGACCGCTTCCCAACGCCCTGACGAAACCGTCATCTCTTCCAGGAAAATGGAGAAGGTCATCCACGACTTCTACTCCGATCTCTTCGATAGCCACGTCCACCTGCACCCACGCCATCTTCCGCAGGATGGAGCGTCGTCCCCTTTGTTCTCCCTTCCAAGGTCCGAGACGCCATCTCGTCGGTGAAGAAGCGTACAGCACCCGGCCCCGACAGGATCAGACCCGAACACCTGAGGAACCTTCCGCCAGCACTCATCAACATCCTGGCGCGGCTATTCAAGAGCTACCTCGGGGGGGGGGGGGGTTCCTTCCCAGTGAAAGACTAACAGGACCGTTTTGCTGTACAAGAACGGAGATGTGCACGACATTGGCAACTATCGTCCGTAGTCTACAAGCTGTTCACTCGAGTCATCATGAATAGGATCAGCCAAAGCTGGACGAAGAACAGCCATGCGACCAAGCAGGACTTCGGAAAGGATTCAGCACGATCGACCATATACATACTACATATACTTATGCACTCGCAAAATGTCGAATATTCGAATGGCTTCGAATATCGAAATTTTTCGAGCATTCGAAATCGAAAAACGTGGTTTTTCTGAATACTCGAATTCGTATACATTCGAAAAACGCGATTTTTCGAGTAATCGAATTCGAATGAAAAATCAGGATGCCTGATAGAGATGATAGACGACAGCCCAGAAGGAGAGTGGAAGCAATACACAACGGATCGCTTCCTACTTAAGCTCGAGGTTTTTGTCGACAGGCCTCTCGTAAACCCCTTGTACATTGTGAAAATGAGGAAGAACTTGCACATAGTGAGATCAAAGGGCTCATGGAAGGATCTAACTCCGTTGTTTACTAAAATACGACTTTTTTCAAAGGGGTACTTGCATGTTGCAAAGTGCTGCTCATAAGGAACAAACGAAAGGTTTCCAAGACATTTTCTTTCTGGCGATTCATCCAAGTAAGTGGTAGTAACAGATTTCTTAATTGCGAAGAGCTTGTGAATGTAACTATTCTCCAGCCAACATATTGGTTATTGATAAAATGGTAAACTTAACAAAAATCGATCGATAAATAACAGCCAGTCGATATACACCGCCTCTGTTTTATGAAGTCTGCCATATGGCCGACATATCCACGTGACTCCCATTCCCAACGGCCAACTCAGACTAAAAATCGATAAAACCGATCGATAACAGCCGTTCGAAAAAAGTCTATGTGTCACTGTAAAAAAAAGAATACAATAACTTTGATACTAAGCGGGCTGGTGCCCACTGCACACCGGCAAAGTATCTTTAAACGGGATCGAGCAGACCCCGGAGTTCCGTTACATGCTATCTATGCTATCCGCCACTGACGCGTCAGCGGGGGAAAGCACAGAAACCGTGTTTGTTTTTGCTTGTGAGTGTTCCATGACCACGTACAATCTCGCAGCGGGCATCAGCCCGCTGAGTATGTACCACAACGTCTTTCTTTACCTTTCGGTCCCGCCTAGGCTAAGCAAGCCTTGCAAACACTGAACTGCTACCAGATTTTCCTTTGAATGATAAAACAGTGTTACAACTTGTTCATCGGCTGGCCAGCACAAGTCATTGTTTCGGCCAAATACGCATTCAAATTGCCTCCACGACATCCGTAGAATGCGTGCCGAATTTCAAAAACAACTGACCGACGAAGAAGTTCACCTTGTATTAAGTTGACCGGAAAGTTCTCACCGTTTTGTATTACTATTTTTCATTCGCCTATTATTAAGTGAAAATTAAACATGTATTGCGCATTAGTGCTACTTTCTGTACACAATTGTTCGCTCTATCTGACTAAATAATTTATGTTTCAATGAAGTTTTATATTTCTGTACTTGAAGGGCTTATTGAAGTATGTCGAAAGGGCAATTCCAAACGATATTTTCTTTGAACTTCAAATTGAGACAATTCGCAGCCGAGACAACTCGACAAATCAGTCAATTGTGGGGCCTAGTAGTGTTGGAGAAAGCACTGTGCGCCAGTGGTTCAGTAAATTTCGGATCGAAAATTTCAGCCTCGAAGATGACCCCTGTAGCGGTCGACCTAGAGCCATCATGGACGACGAGTTGAAGTAATTGGTGGAAGCTGAACCATCACCAACAGTTCGCGGGATCGCGGAAGAGCTAGATGTCAGTAAAGCTGCTGTGGATACGCCTTTGGAACGCCTTGGGAAGGTGAAAAAACTCGAAAAGTGGGTGCGCCACGAGTTGAGTGAGCGGCAGAAATTGTCACCTTTCAAGAATTGTTCTTTTCTGCTTTCACGCAACAAAACTGACCCGTTTCTGGATCGAATCATCACCTGTGATAGAAAGAGGATTCTGTATGGTAACAGGAAACTTTTCGTACAGTGGTTGGACGCCGATGAACCCCCTAGGCATTTTCCAAAGGCGAACCTCCACCAAAGAAAGGTAATGATCACTGTGTGGTGGTCGGCAGCTGGCGTGATCCATTACGACTGTTCGACACCAGGCCAAACGATCACAACAGAGTCTTGCTGTAAAGAAATCGACGAAATGCACCGAAAATTACGTCAACTTCAGCCAGCATTGGTCAACAGAAGAGGTCAACAGATTCTTTTGCACGAAAACGCCCACCCACACGTTTCACAAATCACTATTCGAAAATTCAACGAGTTAAGGGTTGAAGTTCTGCCTCACCCGCCATATTCTCCACACCTCTCACCTACCGATTACCACCTTTTCAAACTCTTTCGGAACTTTCTTACTGATAGAATCTTCACCAATCCAAAAAAAACCAAAACAGCTTTCGCTGATTTCGTCGGATCTCGACCACCTAATTTTTTCGCTGATGGAATAAGTCGACTGGTGGCTCGTTGGAAAAAGTGTGCTGATTATAACGTTGCTTATTTCGACTAAATCTAATAAGATTTAAGAAAGTTGTGGTCGTTCAAAGAGAAGCACTCAAAACGCTGAGAACTTTCTGTACAACCTAATATAGCTTTCGCGGAACCGTAGCTGTTTAAAGGAAAACCAAAAGAAGAGCATTAGCAACCACAGAGAAGCAGAAGAGTACAACGAGAGGCGAGATGAAAATCACAGCCTGATTCCATAAGGCACTGCTCTGCGCAAGGAGACACCGGACGTGGCATAAGAAAACCCTTGTTGACCATCACTCCATCCTCCAGACATTTCATGACCAGACTCCTAACAGCAGCGTGAAGGACAAGTAGCGTCTGTTTGAAACACCGTTTGAATCATCATTTTCAAGTTTTTTTCTGCAGTTAAGAACTCCTGCTCTTCCTCGGCCGCTTTACAAAGGCACAGTAATTACCAGAATCGACGAGGCGCTATCTTAACAGAGATTTGATTCAGAGAGAGAACTGTTTTGGAGACCCTAATTACCCGAAAACCTAACAAGCCTTCTCAACATACGCCGTTACACAAATTCTCGTTGGGCATTCAGACAATTTTCGAAAACTCGAATAATTTTGACTTCCTGGAAATCTTGAATTTCGAACGGTTTCGAATATCGAAAATTTTCGAGCATTCGAAACCGAATATATTCGATAAATGCGATTTTTTGAATATTCGAATCCGAATATTCAATTCGAATGAAATCATTTTAATACCTATTCGAATGGGTAATTCGAGCACAAGAATATAACACACCATGCTCTCCGAAGTGTCGCGAGAGTCCGCTGTGCCTTACGTTCATCGACCTGAAGAAGGCATTCGACTCCGTCGAGACTGAAACAGTCCTCGAAGCCCTGCTCACTCAGAGTATTCCTACTCAACACATTAGAGTACTTCGAGAGCTGTACAGTGGATTCACGACCAAGATCTCTCCATTCTGCAACGACGTCGTCATCGACGTGAAGAGAGGGGTTCGGCAAGGGGATATCATATCTCCGAAGTTCTTCAGCGCCACCCTCGAAAACGTCACGCGCGAACTATAATGGGAAGACATGGGAGTGAACGTCGAAGGCCAGCAACTACACCATCTTCGCTTCGCTGACGACATTGTGCTCATAACACCGAGCATCAGCCAGGCGGTGCGAATGCTGGCCGTGTATGTTGGAACGCTGGACTGTAGCTGAATCTCACGAAGACGATGTTCGTGAGGAATGGTCCCATTCTAGCTCAGCGGAACGAGCATTTCCGAATGCTCCAGCTACGTGTATCTGGGTCGCGAAGTCAATATGGCTAACGACCTACGCCAGAGCTGGGCAGGAGGAAACGAGCCGCTTGGGGAGCACTAGAGTGTCGAAGAAGTCGTGAAGAAGACGAAGAACGTCGGACCCCTTGCTCGGTTATTCAACTCCACCGTTCTTCCTGCGCTTACATACGTCTCAGGGAGCCTGGCCATACGGGAGCAGAATGAATACGCGATCAGCATCGCGCAGCGGAGAATCGAGAGGACGATGCTCGGAGTGACATGACTCAAGCAAGTGAGAGAAGGCCTCCGGAGTTCCGAGCTTCGTCGACGATAAGAGACGTTGTCGCATGGGCCAAGTAGTCGAAAGTTAGGTGGAGCGGCCGCGCAATGCGCTTCGCAGACAAGTCTGTGCGCTCCCGACATGGTCCGAAAGGCTCGTAAGCTCGTCTTCGCCTCTTGGGGGTGGGTCGAAAGTCTCAAGTCGTCGACATCAGCCGGTGACTCGATCTACGCCGGCTCCTCAAGTGGACGGCGTTGTGCCACGTAGCTGCAGACAGACCCAATCACAGAATAGTTTACCATGACGACCCTTCATAAAGAGGGTCAACATTGCCGCGTATCAGGAAGCTTCACGCTGCTACTGCCTCATTTAGCCGAGCGGGCGCGGTGCAGGTGTAGAGCCTCGTAGGACTTGTTATGCACGTGCATGAGAACGCTAACCTCCATCATCGGGATTGAGGGTAGCTGGAGCCGTAAATCCCCTTTCCCCCACATCGTGGCAATGCACTATGCATTGGGCATTATGTAGCGTGGGTAAGCCCTCAACTACATCTAATAAGTACGGTTCCTTGAAGGTCAGCACATTGTTGAAGCCTGGAGCTGCTGGTATAGTAGCTACACATTGTTACAGGATGTTCTGTTGCGATCAAGCTCTTCCAGGCGGGACTCGAACCCGCACCTTCCGCTTTCCTGGCAGCGATGCTACGCCTTATCGGCGCTGGCACGCAACATCCGTCCTCAACGTCATGTCTAATGATTCGGTGATTGGTACTAGCAAAATCACTGCCTTAAATGGCGGTCTCAGTAGGTGCGAGGGGTGGTAACTCTGGGTTCGGCGTAAGGTTTATCCATAGCAGCAGTCAATACAAGGACGAAGAGTGGATCACAGTGTCCCGGGATTGAGAGTCGATCGTGCTGCCCTCGGAGTCGTCCTTGGGTTCGCTGTCGCTGTCGTTGAGCTCCTCGTCGCCGCTCTCGTCCTCGGCGCTGCCGGCCGCCGTCGTCGCCTCCACGCATCTCCTCGATCGCTCCCCCGCCTCGGCTCGCTAGAATCAATCGGATCAGAGAAGGCGTGGAAATCACAGAACGCTCAGCTAGCTTCGCTTACACCTCCCCCTTTTTACCAAAAGATCGTGACCCAGAATTTAGCTGAAAGATGCGTAACTGAACCGATCCCTAGATCAAACTGAGAAACACCTACCCTATTCCGGTGGAAGGTAGTCTCCCAAATTCATGGCTGGAACGATGGCTCCATGCTGCCTTGCCCACGCGAGAACCGCATTCCAGAATGGCACAACCGCAAGCGAAGCCTGGTGGCCCAACACGAACTGTCCGTGCTTACAGCGCGTGAGTGCCACGTTATCCGCAAGCCGTCGGTGCTGTTCTTTGTAGAACGTGATTATACATACACTGCTCGCGGCGATGCCCCTTGTTAGAAGACGTCCTACCAGAGTGGTGCAGACCATAGCCTCCGCATCATTGAAATGAGAGTGAGTTGCTCTCCGAGAACTACCGCTGACGTCCAAGAACATGAACGGTAGGGACTGATTCGGGAACCGCATCATGTTCAACAGCATGTGTCGCTCCTCAGCCGCCGTTCCACTCCTCAACTGCCCATCGTAGACGAAGTGGTTAGGGAGCTCGTTCAGGAGAGGATGCGCCCTGAACGTGGTGACAAGGGGAGCTATGGGGACGGCCCTCGCCCGCGTTAGAGCGTCCATCACGCTACGCGCTCCGAACTTAGCGGCGGTAGAGTGCCGTGAACAGCGCGCATACGGCTCCAATTGGTGTACATCGCCGATGTAAATATGGCGCGCTTTCGGCAAACGGCTCAGTATTGCGGCAAAGACGGGTTCTGGTACTTGCGAAGCCTCGTCGCATATGATGAGCTCGAAGTCGTCCAGGTAGTTCTTAAATATGCCGCCCTTCCCCGTCGCATTCAGCAAAGATGACGTCGTTATTGCGACGACCTGCGGCTGGTACTTGAGGAACATGACCTCGACGACCTTGTCAATCAAATCGGAGACGTCCTTCTCAGCTAGGACAAGATCCTCCCTTTCCTGCTCTGTCAAGAACTCCTGGCGCTCCCTATTCTGCATGTGAGCCTCGAACACAATCCGGCCATCCCTGAAGCGCTCACATTCGTCCAAGGCTTCCTCCTCCAACTCGTTCCTGTAGAGATCAGGTAGTCGTTTGAGGACCTCATGCATGTCGGCAGGAGTCGCGGCGATGGAGTCGTCGAACACTACCGATTCAGCGATGTAACGGCAAACGGCTAGGTCGGCGAACGCGTCGAGGGACAGGATGGTTTCAGTGATCTGGGCGACGGCTGCGTTCGTGGTGGCGGTGAGGATGATGTGCGCTCCTCCCCGCGCCTGTCTTGCTGCTATACAAGCACCGACGACGGTTTTGCCGGTTCCGAACGCGGCCTGTATCCCCACAATCGGGAAGGGTGTAGTCCCGATGGCCAGGGCCTGTCGCTGGTCCTCCGTCAGAATTACTGACCGTCTGTTGATAGATATGGGTGATCCGTCTACGACGGGGATGGTTGGCACGGTGTTCTGCTGGTTCTCTTCGACGCACGACAAGGGTGTGGCTCCATACACCGCGTCCAATATTCTTCTTCCGCAACTGTTCGTCGGCACATTCGTGAACAGAAAATGCTCCCATTATCCATACTCCAACGGGGCGATGGCGAGTCCATCCGGCTTCAGAAGTCATGTCGTCCAGCACGAATTCCAGGCGCAGAGGGTAACCAGCCAAGCTAGGTATCGTAGCGGTGACTTGGTGCGTACGGCGATCATCTTCTAGAGTTGCGTAGGAAGCCAAAGCTGAGGAGGCGGCATTGAAGATTTTGCCCATAGTCGCAATGGCCGACGCTCGGTCGTTCGTGTAGCTGTCGAAGTCTCTGAGGCGATCCTCGAACCAGGCCTGCTCGTCCGGGGAGATTTTATGCACTTCCATTGGAAGCATGGCTTCGTCCGGATTGGCGGGGAGAAAGAGTTTGACGAAGGAGCAGAGTATGTCGCGAGCGGCTTCCGACGCGGGCGGCTCCGAAAATCGGACGGCGCAGGACGCTTTCCGTCGGCACAGGGCCTTCATGATCTCGTTCTCCTGAACGTGGGGCCATGGGAAGCGGGCTAGACCACGCGTTATCGTGACAGCTTCTGGGCTGTCTTCCATTGCTATTTTGAAGTTATTGACGGCAGAGCCATCACCTCTACGGGTGACTGAGAGGACAATCCCGTACCGCATTTCCTGCCAGACGGGCGGCTGGTGGTCAGAGTAACTGCGAATTAAATTACCGTAGATGATAGGTCGAAAGGAACATAGCGCACTCACCATGGCAAAGAGTTCAATGTGCACGGTGCTCCACTTTTGTTGGGATTCCGACAGCGTCTTGCTAAATTAGCCAATGGCGACTAGGCGGTTGTCGTCTTCGGTTCGTTCCTGAAATAAAGCTGCTCCTACTCCTACCTGGCTGCCATCCGTATGTAAGATAAAGTCTTTGTCTTGCGGAAACGCTAAGCAGGGGTGTGATGTCAAAAGTCGTTTCAGTTCCGCGAATGCCTCGGCCTGCCTCGGACCCCACGAAAACTTGACTTTGTCTCGCATAAGCTCATACAGAGGTGCCGCTATCAGAGAGAAGTTCGGGATGAACCGACGGAAAAAGTTGGCCATTCCAACGAATCCTTTGACTTCCTTTGTGGTTTTCGGCACTGGGAAATCCCTTATTGCGGAAACATTACGCTCAGCGGGGCTGTAGCAATCGGAGGAGATTTCATGCCCGAGAAACGTTATTTTCGATTGAGCGATTTCGGTGAACTTCTTGTGGGAAATCTTGAGATTGAAAGTCCGGAATCGTTCGAAGACCTTGCGTAGAGAGGCTACATGACTGTTGAAATCTCTGTTGAAGATGACTACGTCATCGATATATGCCAAGCAGTTGGATTCGAGGCCAGCTAGAACACGAGCCATGACCCTACAAAAGTAGGCACCTGCGTTCTTGAGGCCAAAAGGTAGAAATTGGAATTGGTAGACTCCTTTATGGGTGGCCCAACCGCATTTATACTGACTCTCGGGGGAAAGTGCTAGTTGCATATATCCGGATGCGAGGTCTAGGGTGGTGTAATACTTGTTACCTGCTATCTTGGATAAGAGATCCTCAATTCGTGGGAGTGGGAAGTGATCGGGAATCGTAACGTCGTTGAGCGGTCGGAAGTCTAGGCATACCCTCAGAGAACCGTCCTTTTTCTTGACTAGGACCGTATTATGGATCCACGGAGTGTCGCTTTCGACGATGCGACCTGCTTGAATCAGCTTGTTGATGTGCTGATCAAGTTCTTGCTGATATTTAATGGGGATGCGGGGTGGGCAAAACTTCCCAGGGGGAATATTGGTGGTCGTCTTAATGTTAATTTGGGTATCCTGGTATGACCCCAGATCGTACGAGGAGTATGAGAAGCGGTCTCGGAATTCCTCAAACAATTCAAGAAGGATATGTTTCTCGGTATCTGCGACCGAAGCCTTAGAAAGATCGAAAGGTGGGAGTGGGTCTTGGCCCATTTCGCACGTTGCCGCGACAATAGCGGGGGAGCACTCTGAGTCCTTACTTGGGAACGAATCCGCCTGCATATCGTCCTCCAGAACTTCGACGGGAGTTAATACCGCGACGGCCTGGTTTTTGAATAGAACCTCAGGCCTCTTAGTGGGGTTAGTTATCAGAAGACGACAACTCCCTGAGTGGACGAGAGACGGCACGATAATTAGGGATCGCTCCCAAAGCTCTTGTCGTTGTCCAACTACCATGAGTGATTGTGATGTCGCACCTTCCGTGACGCACCGAACGAATGACTCTGAACCTGGGCGCAACACCGTAGTCTGAGCTACTCGGACGACAGCGTCATTGTTAGCCATCTCGCAAATTCTACCGCTTCCGGGCTGCAGTACCATAATGTTAATGGCGGTGCTGCCTATTCTGAGTTTCCTTGCTGCGTAGTCGATATTCCAGTTTGGAAGACGACTGAGGAAGTCGTTGCCAAGAATGATATTATAGGACTTAACGGTCTTCGGCACTGATTTTGTATCCGCGAAATGAACCAGATGCCAAATCTCGAAGTTGCCGACCTGGAAGCGAATGTGCGCACATCCAAGGAGCTCAACCGGAACTCCGGCTACACCGATGGCGCGCGAAACGGAGCTCTTTTGGAAAGAAAAAATCCCTAGTAGTGGGGCCATATCACTACCGGTGAGCGTGATGGCCGCCCCAGTATCAACCGATGCCAACATGTGGACCTCGTTGACTTTTACAGGTATCTGGGCAACAAAATAGTCCTCGGAGCAGGCAAGCGAGTTAATGATTACGGGACTTGTGGACGCCTTAGGAGGCCAAGTCGATCCTGAATCGAGTTCTAGCCGTGTCAACTGAATGCTCGGAGGAGGTTGAGAAGCCGTCACGCTTGGGCGCACTGTAGGTGTCTGAGCGGACCTAGAAGGTGTCGTAACGGGTCGATGGAAGCCGAGTGACCGGAGAGTGGAGAGTGCCTCCGGGTAGTAGATAGCGACATACGTTATACACAGCATGCGCAGAATTGCTATCGAAGTATAAAGGCAACATACGGTTATCCACCAATCAAAGATGGACCACGCGAAGACGTCAAATTTGAAAACCGTGGCACTGGTGGCATCGCTTGGCCGGGAAGAGTGCAAATGTGACATGCCCAGGGCGTTAAATATGTGTTCTTGGGTGCGTGCTTCCCATAATTCCGTGAGTTGGTGCTCAGGGATTAACTCGCTGATGTTTGTGAGTACCAAGTTGTGGAATATAGTGAGTGGAGGAGCCGTCACTCCGGACAGGTTCGTGGCAGGGTGCGTCACTGGGGAGATGTCGTTCTCCGCCACCAGTGCTGTTGATCCCGTAAACGCGTCGAACTTTACCGTTCCATTGGATGTTGGCAACAGAAAGAAACGACTAGTGCTGCAATCCGCCACGATCGCTGTCGGGGCCAGTACTAGCGTGGTGGGATCCAAAAAGAGGGATAACGAGGTACCGCTAGGGAGTACTACTTTGACGGCGGGTTTTGCATAGCACGTGGCATTAAAGGGCCGCAGGCTGTAGTTGGGAGTTGGGATCGAGATACATCGATAGATCTGTAACATACCATTTCCATGGTAGGATGCGGCAATGTCGAGTCGCTGCAGCATGGTGCGCACTACAAAGGTGGGATCCACCAGCAACGCCGAGTGCAATGACAATGCGAGAAAATTGATCTTGTCACACAGTGATATCAAGGCATTACGGAAGATAGTCACTACCGCGCCTTGGGCTGCGTTCTCCACGGCGAGGAGTTGGGCCGCCAATTGGTTAGAAGTAACCAATCCAACTGATTGTGAATGGGGTGCGGATCGGGATACCCGCTGCATGGACGTTACCGCGTACCCCTGGTCCGTAATCGTCAATGCGCGTCCACAATCGACCACGGAAGGGTTGGTCGGTTTCCAGGAAAGAGCGAACTCTTTGGAGTCGCTTAACCAGACATTTCCTAACATTTGACCCTTCATTTTTGAGAGATACAAAAATTGGCATGACTCCTCGTGGGACGGGGACCACACCATCACTGAACCATCACGAAGAACGCACGATCCCTCTTTGTAAGCGCAGTGTCGCATGTCGCCGACAGGAGACTCAGGTGCTGCGGTACCGTGACGTCCGTGAACGGTCGTCGAAACTAGATAACAATTCACGACCGTAAGTTTGCGTTCGATGCAGCAGCCAAAGGGGGCCGAGGGCCATTCGAATTCCAACGGGTTAGAAGTTTTGGCTACGCTGCCTGATTTAGACAGAGAACCGAACTCGCACCTGCCGTGCTGCACCATTAACCGACAGTGTTCAATGGAAACGGTTTTATAAGACTCCGCGTGGGATTCAGAACGAGCACCAAAGAAGTTGACGGAATAGAAAACCGTCTGTTCGACAATTTTGCATAAGGATGCCGGTGAGTCGTACCGCTTAGTGTTGGGACGATAAAGCTGGATCGTCAGGGCGCGCAGCGGTGTAGAGACGTCCGGTACCAGCTGGGAGCAGTTATACGACAAGGGTATGCGCCAGAACCGTTCACCTCCGTTCGTGGGGCAAAACCACACTGGTTGGGAGTGACCCCCAGGGAGATATAGTGCCATGATTAGACATACGAACAGGGTTCGAACGTAAACAGAGCCTCTACCAGATCGACCCGAGGACGGAGTCGAAGAAGGAAAAACTGATTTAGAAAGCTCCTCGTTCCGTTCCAGCAACGCTGACACTCGTGCGTTAGCCTGGGCAAGGGCAGCCTTACTTTCCTGTAGTGAAAGCGACAGTGCATTTATTTTCTTACTGGCTTCGTCTACCGTGAAGTCCTCAGATGGGGTCCAAGATGTTGAGGGTCTTTGGCGAGTCGGTGCACTACCCCGATTAGAGTTAGTAAAGTTTCCAGAGCGCGTACCTGAAGACCTCGTTCCTTGTTGGCGTCTTGGAGAAGGGCACTGATTCGCAAAGTGACCGGAACCTCCACAGTTATAGCATTCCATAGACCGACGATTGCTGTCGTCACCGTCCCTCAGTCGATTAGCAGTGAATCGTCTTCGCTCCGGAGTCTGCCAGCGTCTGAAAGAATTGGAGCCAGTTTCAGTTCTTCTACGTGTGGATGTATTGAACCTCACCTGACGTGGGTAGTCGATGGCGCTGACTCCCACTTGTGGCGGTTGACCCACAGGGTTAATGAGGCGATCCGCGGCGGCTTCGGCTAGAAGCTGCTCCACCGTTTGGGCTTTGTTGACGGCCTGCTCAAACGATGAAGGATTATCTAGCTTAACGAAATATCTGATGTCAGGACGCAGGCGGGCTACGTACTCCTCTAGCACGCGCTCCTTCTGCGTTGAGGGGTCCTGACCCGCGGTGACCGCTCGAACCAAATGTAGGAGACGATTGGCGAACACCGCTGACGGCTCTCCTGGTTCCTGCTTGCAGTAAGACAATGTCTGGCGGGCCAGGTAACGCTGATGGGGCCCTTCAAAGAACTTCTTCAAGTGAGTCACGATAGATTCGAAGGACCTCCGATCTTCATCAGTCAGTTCCTCTATCTTCTCTCTAGCGACGCCGTCGAGGTACGCTATCAAAAGGTTGGCCTTCTGTTCCGATGACATCGGTGTCGCACGCATGCGTGCGATGTCCTCAAACCGTCGCAACCAGACTGAGAATTGGACCCCGTCCCCGGTTCCAGAGAAGGAGGCTATTCTTGGAGCGGACGAGTCTGGTAGCAGAGTGGCGACCGTGGGCATAGACCGAATACGGTCATCGATCGCCCCAAACGAAGTGTTCAGTCCTGCGAGTAAGGTGGCGTTTCCTTCCCTGATTTCCTGGGCCAATCGCGAAGAAGTGTATCGAGACTCCTGGCGAACACCCGCTACAGCGTCGGCGGTCACATCGCGAAGAAGCTTTGCGTCCTTCCCTCTAACAGTAGCTGAATCGTCCAAGTCGTGGAAGACGCTTAGTAAGGGGTCCATCCAAGCGGAAGTATTAGTAGGGGCCTGGCAATCTTCTGCTGACGTGTCCTCATGCTTCCAAGATATGCTATGTTGATGGGTATCTTCGACCCGGGACTCACCCTTCTTGGTCTGTGACCTAGTAGTAGGTGGGCCCATAGCTGCAATAACAGATGAACGGCGATGTAGTACACGGGTGATGAACCAGTGAACAAGGGTGACTGTCTCGCTAACTCAAGCTTTTTATATCCTCTTGAAGGTGGGCGGAGCGACGAAGAGGAATGTGGATATGCCGCTGTGGGATGTTCGGAAGTATTCTCACCCGACATCAAGATGGGGAACCTAGCGGAGATCAACATGAGATGCCTTGCGTCGTTTACATCTTGCATTGTTCCGGCTTAATGTAACGATATAAACAAAGCCTGCGGTGGAATGAAGACATGCTGTATCTGAGAATGTTATCTATCAGAGATACCATGGGTATGGGAACGACACCAAGCCGCGCTAATGTTGTGAATTCCTAAGCCGGCTGGGAGATGTCTGTGAGAACTGATCACGTACCGTACTCTGTTCGGAACCTCTATAGCCGTAACCTAGGAAAGTGGTGCAGGAGCGACTGAAGCAAAGTCGAGGGAACGAGGAAAAAGCAGGAAAAAACTATCGGGTGTGCCCAGTTATTAGTGAAATTCGTCCTGGCGCTAGACTCCGGGAGAGGAACAAAATCGGCGGTCGCTATGACCAAAATATACAACCGGGGTCGAGAGGAGAAAAAAAAAAAAAAGAAGTGATAATAGCAACTCACAAACGCGTGGTCCTCCCAGAGCGGCAGAGACGGAGTTCGACGAAGTCGACTCGTGATGACGGTGACGCGACGATGGTTCAACCACACTGAAAACACGACGAAATGTTACGACTATCCAGCACTATATGAGCACTATGATGAAAGAAAAAAAAAAAGAGGCAGTAATAAGGAATAAACTGACCTGTGGGTCCAGAAGAAAAGCTCCGTCGTCACTGAGCTGAACCTACGTGAGTCATCGAATTCAAACGGGCGGCTGCACAAGCGTTGCGACGGAGCGCGCTTTCTATCACCTCAGCGTGAGCGATGACTCATGCCTGCCGCTAAGCTGTGAGGAGAAAAAGGCAAGGGCGAGACTAAGAAAGGAATTTAAATAGGGAAACGCACGCGCTGTTGGATTGCTTAACGCCACAAAACGAAATCGAGTGATTGGTCACAATGGAAATTACATTCCGAACGCTTAAACTAGTATTTATCTCGAATATGGGCCTATTAATATCCACTCGCCACTCCAAACAGCAAAGAAAAACCTAAACGGACTCACCTTAGAATCACTTCGGGCCACACATCGCACTACTCCTGGCATATGACTTTATCCGACGCGTCCATATGCGTTGACTTCACCAGTACTGAAAACTAACCATCGCACTTTGCTGCAAAATCGCCGCTACTTGCGGAATCTCTGCGTTTGACGCCACACTGAGCTGCTCGGCCATGCTAACGGTACCTCAACACACATACATCTAAAAGAGAGCTCTGAAAAATAGCTTTACAAGCTAACCGATCGGATTTCTAATCTAATATACCGTAATCTAAAAAAAAAAAAATTGTCGAGGAGAGGATGCAGACGATCGCGACTATCGGCTGGCCCGGCAGCCGCAGGCAAAGTCAGATTGGCCAGATCTGTTTATGCCTCTACGAGGCGGCGAAACCGAACAAAAACTCAAAGACCGAAAATTTCGTACCTCATCTTTCCCGAGGACGTGACCCCTCACTCGCTGCTACCAGTAGGTGCGAGGGGTGGTAACTCTGGGTTCGGCGTAAGGTTTATCCATAGCAGCAGTCAATACAAGGACGAAGAGTGGATCACAGTGTCCCGGGATTGAGAGTCGATCGTGCTGCCCTCGGAGTCGTCCTTGGGTTCGCTGTCGCTGTCGTTGAGCTCCTCGTCGCCGCTCTCGTCCTCGGCGCTGCCGGCCGCCGTCGTCGCCTCCACGCATCTCCTCGATCGCTCCCCCGCCTCGGCTCGCTAGAATCAATCGGATCAGAGAAGGCGTGGAAATCACAGAACGCTCAGCTAGCTTCGCTTACACTATTCACAAGGAACCAAACGAACGTCGTAATGGAACACTTTGTATGCATTCGTAAAAACGAGAAATGGCTATCCTTTAAGGAACGAACCACGGAGAAGCAGAAATACTCTCACGAGCACAGTGTTATTTCAATTTTTCTCATTTGTCTGCACCGTGAATAGAGGCTTGTAGGTGAATCTCTGTCTAAACGACTACAAGCTTTTAAATACCTTCCATCGATCATAGGAACCCATAGGAGCCAACATAGAGAGCAATCCAATATACAAATTGTCCCACATTAAGAAACCAATATAAGCGAAATAATGAGTCGTAGAAATAAGGGGATGGTTCGCAGGAATAACACAGTCGTGCGGAAAGCGATGGGAAGCACACGTGGTTATAGCAGCAAGCCAAATGCGGGGTGGTGCAACTGGGTCAGAGATATAGGCTGCTCTTCTCGAAGCAATCTCGGGAAAAACGGTACAGGTTCAATCACAGTTTTATTAGACCAGCAAATCGTTATCACATACGCGAGTTGCGAAGCATGACAGTACCAAGCTTTCCGAACAATGTACCCGTTCATAACTGCAGGAGGCATCGGCCGATCCGCAGCCTACGAAAGCGAACCCCAGTTGGGTCCTGAGCGAATCTTGACCGGCAAAGGGACTCTGAACTCCGGAAAGACTCGCTCCATCTCAAAGCGTATTCGCCGCTTCATCTCCTCCTCGACCTCTTGTGCACACTGGACGATGATCTCGTCGTGAACGGTCATCACTATCCTTGCCGCTCCTGGAAAGCACGCTGTCAGAAGAAGGCGTCGACCTCTGGAATGGTTCGCCTCTGACCTAGTCGCACTTCATCTAGCACCACTATCGCTCTCTTGAAGATTTCGCTCGCCGTGCCCTGGATCGTGTAGTTGATGCTCTGTCGATCGTCCCTCGCCACGTCCTGCTGGCGACCGCGGGCGTTGCACGTCACTCGCCTTCGCCCTGTAACCCTCAAGCCTTACAATACCGCTTCTACACGCTATGAGCAGCGGAACTCACCCAACGCAGTAGCGACAAAGCCCTCTCTGACGCCCTGCTCCTTCGTCTTATTGATGTAGGTTCTAACCTCTGCAATGGAATCCGTCAGCAGCTATGAAAAGATCAACATTGAAAGAGTCCTCAACTCACTGGGAAATGATTTGAAAAAGTTCTTTATCAGCTCATCTGCTTCGGCAGCGGACTTTTTCACAGTTTCCGCCAAAGTCTTCGCTCCCATTCCATAGATGACACCATAGCACAGCTTCTTCGTTGTGTCTCTTGAGATATCCAGCCTAGCAGACATGTCTGCGAACACGTCCTGGCCTGAAAGACTATGTTCTTGTACTTAAAGCCCACCGCAGCCAGCTGTACATAATGAGTTTTTGCAGACAAAGAGGAGGGGATCACGGAACAGCCGCGCAGCTCTCCACCACATAGAAGGAGTGGCGGCTCTACGTACAACAAAGGTTTTGGACGGTTCTTTGCATCATCAGATCTTAAGCACGAAAACGGATTCAGTAAGGTACCAACTACTTCGTGTTCATCATTGAGAATTTGAAGCCCGGATTGTGTACGACGCATTCGTTACCCTCGTCCTCAGACAAGCTAACGTTCCGTTCAAAAAGTGTTGCCATCTCCTAAGACACCAATACCTACGACCAATAAGACGAGTTGATACTCATAATCCTCAGGTCCACGCTAAGACTCTCTCAGACAGGATCAAGCTGAAAGCCAGTTAGGGGGTCTCGCTTTGAGATAATTCCTAGAACCAGATCTATTAAGCATAGTTCGCTCTGATCAAGTGCCTACAGTACATACGTATGCCGGACCACTCCTTTCAGTTCAAGGCGAAAGGACTAAAAACTGTTTTGCATAAGTGTTGTGTTTACCACCACACCGCTGAGTAATGTTAACCGTTTACAAGGTCAGTGAATGTCGTATTTGTTTCTCTTTCAACTCACCATCTCGAAGAATTTCTATCAGAGCAGGGTCACTGCTAAGGTGAGCTAGCACGCGCAGTTCCAGCTGGCTGTAGTCGGCGCTAATTAGGACACAGCCTAAAGATGCCAATCTTTCTTGAGTAAAAACCTAACCAAGACTGTTTGAAACAACTCCAACTCGCAAACACAGCTCTACGATACTCACCTGGCTGGGCTCTAAAGAGATGACGGAGTCCCATGCCGTCTACGAGGTCGTCCTTCGGCACCGTCTGCACGTTCGGTTCCACGGAGAGGATTCGACCTGTCGAGGTATTCATGTCACAGTGACTTCGAACCATTCCATCGTCGTCAACAAAGCGCTCCATTGGAACGAGGCATTGCTAAAGAAGAGGACTGGTGAACACACGACAGCTCCCTTACTAGGAGCACAACTACTCTGACCTGTTCTTATTTAACTATTCTTTACTAAATAAATTTATAAAATAAATTCTAATCAGTATTGTAAGCGAAATACACACCGAAAGCGCATGCTTGAAACGTCGGTAGCTCAAAATCTTGGCGACGATGGGATGTTGTGTCTGCATCTGCTCCAGAATCGCTTTGTTTGTGGAGAGATGTCGCTTCGTCGAAGACCCACCAGGGTATGACAATTTCAAGCGAGAAAACAGCACCTTTAAGAATAGAACCGGACAGCTCGGCGACGAAACTCCTCTTCTTACTCTGGAAGGCATGAGACACAAACCTCGGACACCTGCATGGAGCTGTCGAGGTTGAACTGGCGATTGGCGAGCTCGAAACACTTTGCTTCCAACTGCTCCATCCTCTCTCTTAGTTTCTTCATCAACGACGAGCATAAGCTGCGATCGAAGCAAAAACCTCCTGAGCACATGCGTACCACTGCCTGAAAATGCAATGCCTAGAAGCCGTCCAAAGTCTCCTTACTTAATCAAAAACAGTCGCCACGTCGTCCATGTTGCATTAAGCCGTAGTTCACTAGTGTGAAAAACGGAATTCGACGCACTCCACCTATACCGGCTACTACAGATGTACTTTAACCCGCGTGTGGCTTTACAACAACTTGAACAAAAAGCCAGCCGGCTTCCGCTGCGTGCACCACACGCGTCTCTACGAAGTATGTACATAGCTTAACATACAAACAAACTAAGCAATTTGCAATAGACCTACAAACATCAGTACCCACCCAAGTCGTTTATCATTTTGAAGCTGCACCTTTTAGCACCAATTGATAACATAGATTGACTGTCAGGGCCTAGGTGAAGCAAGGTGGAGGGCTGGGCTCCACCTTGCTTCGCCTAGGGCAACAAAGTGTGATGATAACTTGCCATTTCTGCAATACTTGGACGTCTCTCAGTCAGTTTGGAGCAGAGCACTAAATTCTTCTAAAGTATCGCACAAGGAATACTAAGTGAGTTAAAAAAGTAAAGAAAAGCATCCATGCTCTTGGAATTCTGTTTGGTTTCTAAGCATCGATGTTACAATCCGTTTATTGTGAACCTATTACCTTTTTCTTGGCTAGTAATTTAGTTACGTGAGTTGTTTCTGTTCGGTTCATCGTTTTGCACGTGTGGCACGTTCTTGAGACGTATTTAAGTAAATAAGTAAGCATTTCAAGGGCATGTATTAAAAGTTTCGGCGTGTAGTAGCGCACTAGGAGGCGCCGACTGTCGCACACGCGCAATGCCAAGTTCTTGGTTAGGATTTCTCGCGCAGGCCAACAAAGCCCATCAGTGGTCGATGAGTATCCGGCTAGTTTGGGAAGGACGGATAACTGCTGCGTTCATCGGCTGGCCACCGCAAGTGATTGTACACACCAAACACGCATCCAGATTCCCTTTACGTCCCATAAAATAGAATGCGTGGCGCACTCCAAAATGGATTGATTAACGGCGCACTTTACCCCTTACATTGTATAGTAAAAGTTTGACTATATCCACTCCCACTATTGCAAGACGCGAAATATTCCACCACAACGTTCCCCTTTCTAACTCTCCACAGGCCACAGGATCAAGCGCAACTACTGTATCGTGTCCTGCCCACAGGTTGGCACGAGGATCGGATTCATGCATGTTGCAAATGATGAGATCCACACCCTTCCTCAGAGGACTAGTCAACCAGGTCGGGGTAGACGGTTTGTTTGGTACGGAACCCGGTACCAAACAAACCGTCTACCTTGACCTGGTTGACTCAACCTCTAAGGAAAGCCGCACAGATTTCAATACATCAACTTCATTAATGATTTTTTTAAATTAGTGAACATCCATCGGTACAAGACATGTTTCAGAGGTTAAATAACAGAATTATGGCTTTGGCGAGTCACCTAAATATTAGGTTGAGGGATAAGTTCGTAGCGTTTTCTTCGAAGAGTTTTATTTAACACGATTTGTTTCTTCTTTGACAAACTTTTTATATTTATTTTAATGTACTTTTTCTGCACTACAAAACTGCGTTATTTGTTTTTTTTTAGAAAAATTTAGATTCTTGATATTTTTAGGCTTAGAAATGAAATACTTAGGAGGCAAAAATCAGCACTTTTCTTCGCCTGGAGCCGCGCGCTCCTTTCTTCACTTCGAATAAGCACCATTGCTCATCTCTTGTGATGATTCGGCAGAAAAAAACGTTGTTTATGGCCGCGTGTTGCTCGATGCGGGGCGAGAAGATGTTGCGCAGCAACTTGAAGGCGTTGTTCCTTGCTGATTTCAGTCGGGTCGTGCGGCACCCAGGCTCCAAATTTTCGGCAAACTCCATCGAGTGGAGATGGCTAAGCATTGTTTTTTGATAGCAGTTCATTCTGTCAGCTAATTCACGACTTGCTTGGCGACCGTTCTTTTCCAAAAGTGTCTTGAGACGTTTTTCGTAGAACTCCGGAGCTCTTACGCAATGGAGACCGTCGCTGAGGTCAACGTCGCCGTTCTCCAACTTCTCAAACCATTTCCTGCTGTAGACTCGTCTATGAAACATTTTTCATACACCTCGCAAGTATCCCGGGCCGATTCCGCTGCTTTTTGACCACGATAAAATGCGAAGAGTAGCACATGTCGAGAATACTGATTTTTGCCTCCTAGGGTATTCCATTTCTAAGTCTAAAAATAACAAAACACTAAATTACTCTAAAAACAAACAGCACAGTTTCATAGAGCAGAAGAAGTAATTTCTAACAAATACAAACAAACTCTTCGAAGAAAACGCTGTGGACTTATTCCTCAACCAATAAACCCCAAATCGAGTAAAGTAAAGAGTAAAAAAGTAAAAATCGAGCGACACGACCTCCGAGAGAATAAATAAGGGTGGCCGATAAGTATTGTCGTCGCGAAAAACGTCATATTTTCAATAATACGCGAGATTTTTTTAAATTTATTATTCTTCAATATAACCAACAATATGTAGATTGGATTTCACAAGAATGTCTCGAACTGACCTCCTTTCTATGAAAAAAATCCCGAAAGGATCTTCCAATAGGACTAGGCTCCTGCCCATGCAGCGAGAACGACGATTGCGCATCTGGACGACAATTTCCCTGGATCCCTAACGGAAGGATCAATGGCCATCTAACAGCCCGGATACAAATCCCGTGGACTTTGCCATATGGGGATACGTAGAGCAGAATCTGAGGAAGAGGACCATCACAAATGTGGACCACCTTCGCCGCGAACTTCATCAAGCCTGGGCAGAAATTCATGCCGGCTACCTGTGGCGCACCGTGGAATCAGTGAAACCAAGACTTGAAGCCTGCGTAAAAGGCAAGGGAGGTCAGCTTGAAGCATTCCTGTGCAATCCAATCTACATGTTGTTGGTTATATCGAAGAACAACAAATTTTTAAAAATCTCGCGTATTGTTGAAAATACAACGTTTCTCGCGACGACAATACTTATCGGCCACTCTGCCCAATGGTTTACAACACCGCCCTGCATTTCGGTCACCTGGAGAGATCGGCTCTCAAGCTGAAAGCTGTCCTTAGACGAGCATTTGATCGCGATAGGAGTCAGGATACCTTCCAGTCTGAAGAAAGAGGTGTCCTCAGAAGAAGCGGAAGAAATTCTGACTGCAAGACTGCTTGCCTCGAGGCCAGGTATGATCGAGCTCCAGACGATATTCGTGGATTCATCCGAAGAAGGCGCGCGTAATCAAAACTCCACTGGAACTTGGCTGCAATTTCGCTGAGAGCCAGCACGCGATCGCCTCTGCGCATATGCGCGAGGAAAGCCAAGAAAGAAACACACTTCACTCGCAGATTCTGAAACCCTGGGTGCATCATAAGGAACCAAGAGGAACAGTCAATGAGACCTCGAACCTCTGCTTGGAACAATTTCCTCAGTAGATGGCATTCTCTGAGCGCATCTTCGAAAATCAGCTCGCATGACTGAAGAATGGATGACACAGCGGCGGTTCGCTCGCCCAGGGAGACTGTTTGAGAAGGGGTTGACGAAGGACAGATCGCTTCCTCCTCCTCACCGCCTATATATGTAGAAGGAGTCTTAATAGGACAAATAAACAATATACGCACCAATTTTTTTAAAGGGGCAGATGTAGATTCAGCAGTCATAACCTCCCATAACCTCCATATTCACTTACCCGGGAAGTATTCCTCAGATAGGGGAACATAAACGGGCGTGCTATCCAAAGGGCAAAAGGAAATCCCTTCGATCTCTGCACTTCTAGAAGATACAGATTTCCTCCTTGTGGCCAGAGCCACCCCAACCTTGTCCCAAAGCGAGCTGCGCTGGATGAAGTAGTTCCAGGCAGGCTCAGACCTAGAAGGAACAGTACTGTACTCAAGTCCTATTCATCAAACACTTATCAATCACCTGCAGACGTCGTTGATACTGAAGTCTGTCGTCAGGGGAGAAGGTGAGCAGGGCGCCCGTTCTAGACGTGAATTCTTACCCACTGGACTAGCGGTTGTCGGTGACGATGTCTGAATAGTAACCTCAAAAAGCTCTTTTTAGAAGAAATATGATAAACCATGAGTCAATAATCACCAAGATTGGTTGCCTCCCTCTCTTGATCGATGGATGCCGCTGGATAGGCGACGTAAACGAGTTCCTCTCGCGGAGCGGCGTTTCTCCTGGAAAGACCTTCTCATGCACAGCTTCTCATGCACAGCTACTGGCGCTGAGTACGTTCCACCAAACCACGATCCATTGGAAAAACCACGTTTGGAGTCTTCCCATGAGCCTTAAATGCATGTCCCTCACTCTTCAATGGCTGTGAAGACTTCATTTCTCCAAAACCTAGGTGCGGTAAAGTGTGCTCACGATCAGTCTCGGTCGCAGCTCGAAAAGACCGGAATCTATCATGACTACATAGCATGCTTTTCAAAAAAAGAGGGCACTTTACAAACTGAATTGGAGTTTTCTCAAAGGAAATTGGGATTTTTTAAAATCAAATTGGACACACTTATGAACAAGCCTGATGCTTTTAAAACCAAAGTGAATAACTTGCAAACCAAAAGAAGCTTTTTTCATATTAAAATGAAGACTCTTCGAGAGGACTAGAATACTTTTTCGTTCAAGGAAAATTTGGCTTGAATTTTTTTTTTGGAATTTTAATTCGCCGACCTCAATAACTGAACACACTTTGAATATTTAAAAATTTCATCCTTTAAGATAATGACCTAAACTTTGTCTTGAAGCGCGTAAAGGTAGCAGTCATTTAGTGAATTAAAAGAAGAGACCGTGACATGCAGTCCACTGGATCGTCGCGACTTTTATTTATTCGACGAGTTCAACTGCACATTTTTTGAAAGACGAAGCAGCACTCACCTTTAATGCGCAAATGGTTCTTGAATTTCAAGGTCGGCAAGTCCTTGGCAATCGGCATAACTGGTTCGTCAAACGAGTCTTCCGGCTGAAAGAGGCGAGGACATATATTTACTGGGAACTGAACCCAACTCCTCATCTAGAAGACACAGACCTGGTTCTCCTTATCGTACATCAGCGACACTTTCAGCAAGCTGCTCTCCAAATCGTCAACTTCGCCATCATCCCTGACTTCGTCCGCATCCACGGGTGGATCCGACGGTGGGTCGCGCTCGTTCAGAGCAAGCTGAAAGATCTCTCCAATCAATTCTGAAGCTGGAAATCTTGAAGCGTCTAAAGCGAAGCTTTCCAGCTCCGATTCCTCGTGCACTCACCTCCTCCATACTTTCGCTAAAGAGATCGATACTGCCGTTCTCGATCGTGCTACTGTCCAGCGCAACTGATTCGTTTCTGCTGAACACGTCCTCCTTGAGAAGCCTGAAATATCGTCGAAAACATACCAAGCTCTCTTAGTAGACCCTCAGCATTGTTTTATTTTTAATCAAAAGGGTTGAAGAGGACCTGTTTATTTGCCGGCCTGACGTTTCGACTCATTCACCGTCTAGTGGCCATCGCTTACGCCAGCAGACGAGCCGACCACTACGAGACCTAATCGTTAACCAACGTCAGGTGTAACGTCGCGAGTCCGCGTTAGAGATAGATCAGCGGAAATCCGAAGAGGAGAGTCACAGACGCGTTAAGCATTTTAAAGCGCATCTCCCTCTCTTCTAACTAAAGGTATCCGAAAAGGAAAAGAGTGGAAGATGGAGACTTGCGGAACCACACACCTTTGATTGCAAATTTGCCCCTTCAAAGTTCCCTACAGCCAAATCGTCGTTTGGCAGAAGAGCAACATTAAGCCGCCCCAAACGCCGAACGAATCTTTTTCTGACTACGCTAACCAAAGCCAGCCAATGTGCTCATTTAACCATAACAATGCCGTGTTTCAGCCTTTTAAATTACGGATATACTGACAGTGCGTGGAGTGTGCGTCTTCCGGCAACTCAAAACATGTCCAGTGCAAAATGTGCTATCAAACAGCCTTGCTGTTTCCAGCAACTAATAGATGTGGGCACATCGGCAGCTCCTCCTGAGCTTTCGTCCTGCACAGTCTCCTAGTTCAATGAGTCGCTGGCCAGCTATATGTATACACTGAGACCTTGCGACCTGATTCACTACTGGCCTGGTTTTCGCCTCAAAAGTGCTGTGTAAATTTATCCATGAGATTCCAAGACTACCCATCTTATCCGAAAATCAACAAAATCGTTCCAAAACGAATGGTTTCTTGATAGCGTTCACTTGTTACGAAATCCCTTCATCTTCCAATTTATCTCCGCGACTCCCACCTGATACAGCCAACACGCTCCATGAATTGATAAAGTCAATTGATAATCGCCGTTTAACCGATAACATTTACTACTGGTTACTACTATTTGTTCACCGGAAATCATATTCGCGTTGTCTCCACTTTGAATGCTTAACCTTTAGCCGTTACTATGCCGAAGGAGATGTGGAGCACCGTGCGGACGGAAGGAAGGAGAGAAGGACAGAAGCACAAACAAGCTTTTCTATATAGAGTGAGACAACGTACAATTGATCCCCTTCTTCGTTAACGTTCAGTGAGCACACACCGCAAGTTGAGGGGGAGTTGGATTCACGCCCTTCTGCGTAACCAGAATCCTTGACGTCGGTGGCTGATTCTGGGACGGCTGTAGATCAAATTTCTTCAACACCTGCCCAAGCAGCGGATGTGAGAACTGATACCTGAGGGGGAATTGGGCGCGTTGACACGAGACTCGTTGTTGGTAGGTAGAGGCTCGCGGACCACCTCCGTTGAAGTTGGAACGACCACGTTATCAACAGTAAGCCCAAGCGACCTGGAAACCGTGGTCTCCGGCTCATATAAAAATAAGAACCTTTAAAAAGTAGTGCTCGTATTAGCAATAACCGTGACCCACCTAAGGTGCTCCTTAACGCCATCAAAGGCACGTTGCTTTAGGAGAACAGCTGCCTCGTCCAGCCGTACCGGTGGCTCCCCAAACAGCCATTCATTTGTGCCATCCAGGGAACTGCTACTGAACAAACAAACTACACTTCAGCATAAAGCAAGGGGTTTAAGCGAGCAAATGACTCGCAAATTCTTGCGGGCTTCTTTGATCCTTCCTGATCAAGGCTTACCTCAATGTTGAACGACTAAGTATTGTAGTACCCGACCCACTGTGTTTACCAAGGACATGCTTTGCCTAATAGCTCCACAGTCTAAAATCAAGAGAACACCTTCGCCAGCTGTACATCTATGGACGTCAAGATAGTTCGGCTTGTCGTTGCGCAACACTTGTGCATCATCATCATTTCGGAATGTGTGCTGACCTTACGGCCAATTACGGTATCCATAGCAATTAGTCACAACCACCCTACACCACACGGATACGGTAATTGAGAGGCGCAACAAAGCGCCCACATTGTATCGTACAACAAACAAAGCAACACCATGGTAGAGGCGATCTCCGTTGACGACGAATTTAACAGCGTTCTCTTCTAGCGCCTCTAAGGTCATCGCTGAGGAAAAGGAATCATCGTGCTGAAGGCCATTCCGAGTGTATTACCTTCCTCGTTATTCTATGACAAGCTGCTACGGAAACAAGTGGATTGATTATGATCGAGATTTAGAAACTGGCCATCTCGGTTTTCTTTAAGTGCGCACGACACAAAACGCACGAGTTTTTAGTACGGCTCGTATTGATTATAGACTTCACTTCGCTTAAAGACAACAAACTTCTGGTCCACTTAACGCGGCCCACTTGTAGTCCGAAATCTATATCTATTTCTTCAGAGCTGTTATTTTACGAAGACGCACACCACTATTCTCAATAGGATCTAAGAAAATCGTTTTGGACCGCCAGCTGATTTCTCAGTAGGACCTAAGGAAATCGTTTTGGACTGCCGGCAAAAATCGCTGACTAAATGAGAACTTGCTCACTGCGTCCTCCAGAACAGGCCTGACCATAAGAATAATCGCTTACATAGTGCCTTCGCTGCTCTCTTTTCTCAATCATTCACTCGCTATTTATAACGCCTTAACAGAGTGTAGCCTTAAAGAGTCAACTTTCGATATTCATTAGGTTGCAAATACCATACGTCTTCGGCGAGAGACAATACCGGCATACCCTCTATGTATCTGCAGGTTTTGGAGCGACTATGCAAATCCCAACGATAAATGTGTATTCTAAACTACCCCAGAGGTAACTCTTACGTCCTTCTAGCACATAAAATGGTTGTTCAACTGAAATTTTGTGCCTTGTGGAAATCAATGTAACTATGTAGGGCGAAGACGGGACTGATCATCGACTGTAAATCTGCGATCATCATCCGTAGTGCTACGTTTGCAGAGCATTCTTAGGAAAATAGTGGTAGTTGCAAATAAAATTCTCAAATTAAAAATAATTTTTTGCGGATCATACCTCGTAAAGGCTGATGCCTTCACGAGGTAAGATCCGCAAAAAGAGATTTGTTAAATACTGAGATTACCTCCTGTGCATGGTCTATAATAGTCCTTGAACGAAGTATGTATTGCATGACTGTCCGCGTTTAGGCTTTCTCCACATTCGGAATGACATAACATTTTGATGGTTTGCGATTATATTCGAATCATTCAACAAGAGTTGTCTCTCCGATGTCAAGCAAAAATTGGACAGCCTTTAATTTCTCGCTTCGTGACTAAAACAAAACATCCAAAATTTTGTGAAAAAAGAAAACTGTGGTCTAGGAGTCAATTATTCTCCCATCTCTCACCGTCCATGCAACAATTCCTAGAAACAGTCCAAGTTAACGAACTTTACACGGACATCGCGAAACCTCGGACCAGTACATGGAGCGATCTCATCGGAAAACCAACCAAAATTATCGCTCTCCTGCTCCTCAATATAAGCTGTTAGTGTTATAGCTTAAAGTGTAAGATGTTTATAACCGTTCTTATTTTCCTTGAGACACTCTCCATTCGGTTAGAAAATAAGCCTGTGTAGTTAAGATACAGCACATGTGAATACCACATGAGCCTTAAAAATTACTGACTTGCCTGCGAAAGCAAAAAAAAAACTCACTTAGAAAACCGTAGCAGTGTCGATCCAACTGCGAAATGAGGGTTTCGACAGCCCTCCACTAAGGTTGATCCAATGGTCTCTGGTCAACCTCGGCCGTTTGAGGTCCTCATCTGTTTTTATGGAGTCCCCCACCACGCTTGTGTCCAGTACGAAGAAGACAACACTCCAATGACCGTCAAATCGGGGACGACGTTCTTCGCGCGTTCTCGCCCTCAATGACGGGTGTCTCGCTCACGGACAATTAGGCACGCGCATACATACACACACAGACACGCACGATTCGCGACGCCAATTGAGCCAATCACGGCCGCTGCTCACTTACAGTAATCCGACGAAGAACTGCAGCAAAACATCTGCGGGCTAGAACGAGGATACAGTACCGCTGGAAAAGCTCTGGATTTTCGTTCTCTACTACGAAACGAAGCGAAGGCAGGTCTTCCCGAACCATGGCCGGCGCCTACACAACAGTTCGTGCCTTCCCCTATACTAGAAACAGTTCGCGCGTAGGCTATGCAGCGCGAAGGAAGCTACCAGTTCTTCTGCACCCGAATCTGGCTCCCAAGTTCACTCCTGCTACAACAAGCACAGCGAAACACGGTTTGTGCGGTTGCGCTTAGAAGTACCGCAGTATCCAGCTTGTATCCATATTTCTTAACGCATTCCAAGCGTCCGCAATGCGCCATCGGACACTGGAGCTGTCAATTTTCCAAACAGGTATGTAGTAGTTATTCCTCCACACTGCGAAGGATAAATGAGCCTTTGGACCACAATGCTATGGGAGTCACTACAACGAACTCCCCGACACTTGATGAATTCTGGTACAACAATATGCATCTGGTGTTGCAGTTTTTGCCAGCATCAGCTGCATGTGGCGGAATCGGCAAATCGTGTTGATTCCATGCCTATATAGATCAAATCTCAAACTCGATTCGCGTCTAGGCCAACTACAGTGCCGCTCCTATCTTTTGGATTTGGGCGAAATTGAGCAAAGAACTGCCGCTTTGCCATAACTCTCCAAAGGGACCTGCTCAAAAAACAGAAGTTACAATCTGAATCCAACCTGAACGATCTATCCAACGATATAGGTATCATACAGTGGTTCTATTAGGGGGGGGGGGGGGGGCAAAAGTAATGAGACAAAATGAAAAAAATCTTTATCTCTCTATAACTCAATTACAACTCAACGATGCTGAGGAATGTATTTGCCATTAAGGGCAAGGACCTTGCTGCCATCGCTCAGCCAACTTCCTGATCCCATCCTTCCAGAACTGCTTGGGCTTGGTGTTGATCAACTGCTCGACATGGTTGTCAAGGACTGCTTGGGTTCTTGTGCCCCTTCCGACTAGGAAGTCCTGTAGGCTGAAGTAGTAGTGGTAGTCGCATGGAGAGGTGTCCAGCGAATACGGTGGGTGAGGCATGTGAACGTAGCCCAGCTGGCCAAGCTTATCCGTGGTTACTTGTTCCCGATGGGGTGCGGCGTTGTCCAAGAGGAGAACCTTCTTGAAGCGCTGCGAATGAATAAGAACGAGTCGCCGGCCCATCTCTTCTATTTCGTTCACCATGGCCTTGGAGTTCATCGTAGTGCTCTTGGAAAACAGCTTCCGGTAAACCGATCCATGGGCGCAGACCCAAAAGCTCCAAAGATGCTTCTCGCCGTGAACATCTCGCTGAACGAAGGTCGTTAACAGGTCACCAGGCCTCACCCAGACTCGCTGCTTGGCAGGGTTAAGGTAGAAGACGTAATTCTCATCTTGCGTGAATATTGAACCCAGGCTGCTCGGGGTTGGGAATTTGGGGAGATTTGCGCGACACAGGTCGACTCCTCAGACTGGGGTTTCGGCATGAGACAGGCTGGTGTTTTGGCATGCTTCTGGAAAGGGCGGAAGTGATAACTTCTCAGATGGGCTTCAGTAAGTAGCATACAAACATACAAATACGACAAGCACGAAACCAGACTCCAGCCACGAGATATGTGGACACGGCATGGGGTGTCTCATTACTTTTGCCCCCCCCCCCCCCCTAATAGAAGAAATTGGATTTGAGATCTATAAAACCTAGGCCCTGTTGGTGCAGTTATCTCAAACGATACTTACTTTGATACTATGATAGTCTTTTTGTCGGCTGGAGGTCTTCTCAGTGTGGGACCACAACTCTTCCAGAGCGCTCGATCTCTGGCAGGTTGCATCCAGTGAAGCAGAATCCGCTCTCTGAAAGATCTTGAGAATGAGTCTGCCCATCGCGCTGGCGGTCGTCCCAGTGGTTTCTTATGGTCTCCTGGAGCATTCTGTGACACGGAGACTCCATCTATCGTCCTTTCGTCGAAGCAGGTGTCCGGCCCAGCGATATTTGGACTTCTTCATGTACTGCTAATTGCGGCTTCTCCCTTAGCTCCGAGCTTCGTAGGCGCTCGGAGCCTACGAAGGTCGGAGTCGGGCGAAGGCTTGTCCTCAGAAGACATCTCTCTAATGCACGATGCGTGGTCTCGAGCGATAGGATCTATTATGCAAAACAGCCATCAGGCTTTATAGATCATCAAAACTATATTTCTCAAAGCACAGGAGCTACATCATTGGGTAGATCACCCAAATTTGCTTCGGATGGTAGCGTTTAATTTTCGAAAAGACCACTTTGAAATGAGTTATGGTAAAACGGCGGTTTTTCGCGTTTATTCCGTCGAAAAACCAAAAGACAGGAGCTTTATTGTGATCGTTCCATAGCAGTGGGATGCATCATCGAATTGGCATCATACTATTCCTAAAATTACAACGACTTGATAGTTCTTGACTGCCCTCCCAGAGGTATGGTGAAATCTTGAAAATGAGCTCAAAATGTTCGGAGCGTTTATACGATATCATTTACCCGGAAGCAGTGAACACATTTCAGGGGAACTAGCTGACGCTGAGTTCGGCCCGTTCTCCCTTCTGATAATATCACTCCTAAAGTCAAACATATAGTTGAGGTCAATCTTCAATGCGGTCATACAGCGCCGGTGGTGTAAGGCGTAGCATTGTCGCCCGGAAAGCGGAAGGTGCGGGTGCGAGTCCTGCCCGACGCAAGTTTTGATCGCAAAAACATCCTCAAATAACATATATGCAGCCTCTATACCAGCCGCTTCAGGCTTCAACAGATGTGTTAAAGCATTGCGATCTAAAGACTGTATTGGGAAACGTTATTCCTGCATCTTATGTGACGTTCTGGAGAAGGAACAATCACTGCTTTCATCACTCCACATCACCTGACTTATGAGCCACAAAGGCTCACGTTTTTCTCATTTTATTATTATTGAAAGCGAATTCAATTGTTTCTGTGGAAAGCTTTTGAACGCCATTCCTTGTCGTGAAACAAATGGGTAGTTCATTAAGTTCATTAGAGCTCATTCTAAACATGCCTATTTCATTCACTCAGCCTAGACAAATCCAATCTGAACAACCTTAGGGTTTCTGGAATCGATGCACCAATGCGGCGCCAAACAGAACTTTTCCCGCAAGCAGCGTGATCACAATCAGCTCCTTCTATCAGGAATGTCCGGATGAGTAAACTAACGTCTGCTTTCCTTATAGAAGTACACCCAAAACCCTAGGAATCCTACCTGCTGAACGGCACAGCCAGTGACAATATCTCCTTAATCCTCTTCACCGTGCAGTTTGAGAGCTCAACCATGGACGTCACGTCGTGCTCATGGAAAACGCGAGCCCTAAATAAGGGATTCAACTGGTACCCGCAAAAGAGCGGAAAGAAGCCCACCGAGTCGCGTCGATTCCCGCAACGGAAACCAGCTCTGTGAGTTCGCGGCGCACTCCGAACGCCAAACGAGTGGCGAAACCCTTCAGCAGCTCACACAGATAGATCCAGCCCAGTCGGGAACAAAATGCCACCACCATCGCTGCAAAATACACATCCAGAGGGCATCCCGCTATGTGCATGACTTTCATCCATTACGTATTTATGGGACCATCGTGCGCACATCGCCCTACTCTTGCCTAACGGAGCCAATCAACAGTCTAACGGAGGCAATTCTTGGACACAGGGGACACAGGCCAATTACCCCTCGTTTTGTCTCGCCACAGCAAGCTCCGCGCTGCAAACGATGTGAGCGCGTGTGCCTGCGATGGTGAGAGTTGTCTGTCGGCCTTCAGAAGGGAAGGAGATTCCAGGAAACCAACCAACCCGCATACGTGGCGCTTTGCTGCTGGAGCGTCTGCAGTGTTCCACGGCTAATCCTGAACCGGCGAGCCACTTCGTCCACCGACTTCTCGTTGATCACGTCGAACAGAGCGAGTGCAGAGAAGAAGCGGAGATGCAGCTGGAAGGTGAGTGGATGGAAGGGCCTTGAATAGCGAAATGCGTGGAAAGCGTAAGGAAACCTGATAGCTTCTGTCAGATGCTGAAATGCTGGACCCCCGAAGACGTTCCAAAATGAAGCGATCGCTTGCTCCGACCTGTAAAGCATTTTTAGCACTTCGGGCGAGGACAGAGGAAAGCCCGGCGCTGATCAACCCCTTGGCAGCAGGCGCGTCGCACATTCTACTTGAACGCGATGTCGTGGGAAGATTTTTGATGCGTATTTCGTCCATGAGGCGACTTGTAGTGGCCGGCAAATGTTGGTAGGTTAAGTAATGATGCATAGACATTAAATGCAAAGACATATAGGGGAAAAGAAGAGGGAAAATTAATAATACAACCAAAAACTGCTCTGCTCTTTTTTCTTTTGCTAATTAATCTGCTCTTCCTCTATGGTTTTGCCTCTCAACATTATTGTATCGGTTGGTTTACATATCGACAACAAATTCTTCCTGAACACCTTACGAACACCGTACAGGCTCCCGTTATACTTCGGCTGTGCCCAGACTTATTGCCGATCAACCTTTGCCTGGAAGTCCTGTACAGCCTCAAAAGGCTGAAGTTCCACGGAGCAGAACTGCCTCAAGTCACAATGCTTAAAAGTCCGAGCACTGAATAGAATCTAACCTCTTTGCAGAGATATTGTCTTGATGGCACATGAAACCGCTTGTATTTCTCTGCGCCAGCACGAAAACACTAATCTCGCACTCAGCACTTAAGTTGTGTTCGACAAAGTGCAGAAGAACAGTCCTCAATCCCAGGACAGTAACGCGGGACGAGAACAAACGATGAAGACTGGGACGAAGTCGTGCACTGATCCAATACACGTTCACAGAAGTTTGTCTTACCTAACCTGAACAACTTTGTTTCAGAACACCCAAAAATATAGTCAACGTGAAAGATGGTAATGAGATCTACGCTCTGGCTAAAGATGTCTAAGCAACTAACTCACAACTGCAGGACGACATTTACTAGACGGAACTCAGTCCAAGCGTGTAGCGATACCGAGCGTGACTAACCAACTTTGCCACTCTCCTCTCTCCGGGTGAGAGCTTCGAGAAAACACTGTGCATGTGGTTCCAGTCGCACCCTTGCCATATCGAGCAGTTTGTTGGTGTGACCTGAACGCCTCCAAGTTACTCGCCTCTTCAAATTATCTCGCGAGCTCGACAAAGCTCACCAGGTAGAGCATATGGAGCTCGGTGTCCAAGGCAATCGCCTTCGTGGCTTGCTGAAGATCGGCGAACACAAAAAGCGCCGCATCCGGGGGAAGAGCAGACACCAGCGCTGCCCTGCCGAGCTGCGTCGCTGACAACGACGTATCTGGAAAGAAGCGCTCAAGCGAGAAGAAGGGGTAAGGGCCGCAGCCGAAGACTCACAGGTCCTGTCGCCGTCCGTCTTCTCCTCCACTACAATGAAGCGATTCGCTGCCAGCTCACAAATCGAGTCTTCCAAGCTTCTCAGCGGCTTGAACAGCGTCAGTCGCGATGCATCTTCAAGCTCTTCCACACTTTGCGCTAGTCCATCACATATGCACTGAAGGTTTTATGCAATAGCCGGTAAGCCATATTTTTATGCAAAAAATACTCCGCTTAGCCAGAACAAAAAAAAACAGCTGAAAAAGTTAAAATTTTGCAAAAACTGAAAAAGCCTAATTTTTACCAAGCACACGCCACAACATAAACATGTTTATTCTAATATACATATACATATATTTATTTATATTATTTTATTTTATATTATTTATATGTTATTTTTTATTATGTATATATTATTTTTTGCGACACCTATACAAATATATGTCGCAAAACAATGTATCCACTGACAATTTTGCTCACAGTAAAGATACTGAATGAATTATGGGCTCATATGAAAGCTTAAGAACATAGAAATTTATATGAGCGATATAGAATGCGCCATGCACTCGTCTGATAAATTGCATTTTACACCCGGTTGATTGTGTTTCGCTGGGATACTTGTTATAATTTCTTCACAAAGTGGTCGTATTGATTGCTTTGCGCTTCCTTTAAGGTGTAGTGAAACAAAAAACACACTACGGCTAGCGAAAAATGCAGCGTAAAATCGAGACCTAAAAAATGCAGGTAGTATTTGAAAGGTTCTAACATTGTTACTAGCGATGCTTTTGAAAATGTTTGAGGCTCACATGAAAGCATGGGGTAACGAGATTTCCATGGCGTGCAAATGGTCAAGATTGCGCCATGCACCCGCCTGAAACCTTGCATTTCAGACTTGATTGATTGTGCATGGGCTGATGCTTGTTAGAATCCTTTTACTACTTGGCTGCGTTAAACTGTGCTTCTTTTAATGTATAGAGCTTGACAATCACGTGAAAGACACGTGACATGGAGCTTACTTCCTGCACAATTTATATATGAGCAGGAGCCCACTTTCCAAGAAGGATTCTGTGAAATGATGAAGCAACATTCAAGCTGAATGGAGAGGTTAATCGGCATAACTGCAGCTACTGGGTGACGAAAACGTTAAAAGAAGTATATCACAGGGTAATCTGGCCAAGTAGTAACAAGATTGTGACAAGAATTCAGCCCATGCATAATCAATCATGTTCGAAATGCAAGGTTCCAGGAGGGGGCATGGCGCGATCTTGTCTATTTACATGCCATAGGAATCTCATCGCCCACTGCTTTCATATAAGTCTTAAAAGCCTTCAAAAGCTTCACTAGCAGCAATGTTAAAACCATTCAAATAATACCTGCATTTTTTAGAATACTCCGCATTTTTTTTTGCAGGCCGTAGTGTTTAAACCTTAAAAAAGCACAATTCGATCAAAACGGAGACTTTGAGAAGAAATTATAAAAAGTATTCAAGCGAGCACAATCAGTCAAGTGTAAAACGCAAAATTTCAGACGAGTGCATGGCGCATTCCATACTGCTACTATTGTTTTTGTCCATGTTTTGATTGCCCTTTCCTATCAAAACATTTCCACAGGTTTTCTGAAGCCGACGACAAGCACATCGATACCGCTGATGTAAAACAACAAAACAACTCCGCCTAGAATGCGCCACACCTTCAACTTTTAGTGCGCTGCAATAATCAGAATACACACTACAGTTGTTATAGGATGTTTTGTTGCGATCAAAACTCTCGCACCAGGTGGGACTCGAACCTTTTGCTTTTCGATACTACGACACTACGCCTCATACCACCGCCGCTATTTCAATGCACACTACAGCGTCTCTCTCTCTCTCTCTCTCTCTCTCTCTCTTATAATTGATTCACCGACGAGGAAGGAATAGGTGGTTTGCCTACTCGCACCTATAAGAGATTTGTAGACGATCCACACAGGCTTAATGCCAGCTGAGCTCATCGCCAGGGATGTGTGGAATTTCCGATTCCGTGTTCGGACTTTCGGTGACCGTTCGTTTCCATCCTACCGTCCTGTCTTTCGTATTAATAGTCACCTTTTTGGACCGCAAGGCTGAAACAGAAGTGCTCCACGCTAGCATTGTACTAGATGCTATTCATTTTATGAATTTGGAAACAACTATTCTGTTCGACAACTCAAATATCATAACCCTTGACACCGGTTAGATCATAACTTCAAAAAATGCGGCTGGACGCGGAGGAAACACTGATGTGCTATTCCTGGTATGCAATGTACTGAATAGTGGAGACTGCACCATGCGCTTCTCCGCTATTTTACGAGTTGTACTTGATCGGTTGTGTAATTTTCATCTGCCTGGAGTTGAAGTAGAAATGTTATTTATTTATTATTTATTACACATACTGTGCGCCATAAATGATAAACAAAACAAATACTGTAGATCAAGCCAGATTGCATGACATATGCAATCTGGCTATGATGAGTCTATGATGCAATCTATGATGAGTATGTTACTCTGCCGTTTTTATTATTATTCTATTTAGCGCATCCGATAACAACAAGATTACAGGAAACAATCAGACAATAAGAGACTACGACTGGCTATGGAAGAAGGAAGTCTGAAAAGGGTGTCAAGTATTTAGACCGGTATTCGCTATTGTCGAAGAGTAGCCTGCACTTGTTTATTATAATGGAAGAAAGAATAATTTGCAAAGGCTGTTGGAATCGCAAAAAGAACGTAAAGCCCATATGAAATTCTTTCCACGGGGACGACTTGCATGTGAATTATAAGCGCCGAGTCTAAGACCTTCTAATCACAGGACCCCAAGGCGGGCCCTATATCTCAAAGGCCTCTTTAAACCGGTACATACGTCAGGCGGTAGCATAGAAGGGAGGTACGCATGTTGAAACGCACGAACGAAAGACGTCGGTACGGAGAATGAGAATCTTTAACGCTGAAGAAAAGCGAGAAAAAATTGTATATGTATATGTATACTATTAATCAGAGACTACTCCGACGGGCTATAGAAAAGAGCAAGACCAAAATTCGCTGCAAACAAAGACTTAAAAAGTCGGAGTAAAAGGGAGAAAATCGGCCTTTTGTTCAACTTTAAAGACTCTTATTCTCCGTACGAAGATCTGAGAATTATTGTTATTGAGGTTTGAGGAATGTCTCACTTGAACAATCATTGGAAATGACTAAGACTGCTTATCAAGCTCTAAGAAAAAACTGATATTTCAGGCAACACATGGGAATTGTGTAGCCATTGTCTGACCTGTTGTCCAAATATCATTGCGAAACTGCGGAGCTACCATGATTGACCAGTCGCATATAGATCAGTACCCCCTCCCAGAATTTGGGAGCACAATATTGTTCATATTTGATATGCGGACATCTACTGCGTCACGACGTGATTGATGATAATAGAACTTTTGAGGTCATCCAAGTCAAAAAAACTCTTCCGTGAACGATAAATGATTTATGTGGCAACACCAGTTTTAGCCTCTGCTTGAGACAGTCTTAGCTTAAGACTTCACAAATAAAGGACAAGGATAAGGGACGGCGTTACTCAAACCCTTTTGGGATGAGCCACGCATTCTACATCTATGGGATGCCATCGAGACGACCAATACGTATTTGGCCATACAATGACTTCCGGTAGTCAGCCTATGAACAACTCAGCGCTTTATCCTTCCCAGTCAAATCTGGTACCAATTCGTCGATCCCTGGGGATAGAAGGCTTGGGTTTTGGTTTTGGTTGGCATGGGCGAGAAATTCGAACCAGAAACGACAGCCTGCACCTCCTACGATTGCGTTACACACGCCCTCTTTACAAACATTCCAAAGCAATTAAGGCATTCAAAAAGTTCAAGAACAAAAAAATACAAAAGTAAACAAAAATAAAAATAAAAATGCTGTGCGTGCGGTGGTTTTGAACAAATGACGGGGTTTTACTATTCCCGTTTCCGGGTTTTGCATGAATATTGGTATTCTATGAAAAATTCTAAGTCCATATTGCAGGGAATTCTTGAGAAAAACTTACCGAGTATGACTATGTACATCCGATTTGCGGACTTTGGTTTTTAAGTTGATTTTTAGGTTTTTTCTATTATTAATCCAGAGCAACCAAGATTGAAACCAAACAAAGGTCTCAAGAATGTCAAGCGTAAAAAAATCTTGCTGCATAATTTCATGCAAGTGGCCCTTCTACCACCAATTGAGCAAACACGGCGATGTAGTAAGCAAATGCATAGGTTATTCGCACCAATGCTTTAGATCGTCTGCAAGAACTATACCACTTTTGATGAGGCCCAGCGCGGCTGATTTCAGGTTATAAGTTATTTTAGAGCGGTTCTACTGTGATGACAACTTTAGACTACATTTGCTAAACATGGCTAATGAATTCAAACCTTCAGTGTTTACTTATAATAGAGGTGTTGCTAAACTGCGACCTCAGCTATGTAAGTGACAGCGAGTCTCACCTCCAAGAGCAGCTTCGTCTGGTCCCTTATGGGGTTAGCAGAAGATTGAGGAACAGACCGGATTAGTCGAAGTACCTCTTGCTCCTCACTTTGGCGGACTGCCAAAATGCTTTCTCCTGAAATTGGAAGAAAAACTGCAGTACATATGAAACACAAGTAGCGGTCTTCTGCTCGAAATGTCCGCTCGCCTTCTACTTAATTATTCTATTGCCGTTACTTTGCAAAGCAGATTCATGACTCGATTCATCTAATTCATTGGAAATAGCGATATGATGATCGTATAAAAGCATATCCTCAAAGTTCAGACTCGCTTTGCACGACTCCTTCATTCGCGACGCCATTCTCAGAAATACCGCCCTTTATGGACTTTGAAGAACTTCCTCTCGAGGCTGTTCCTGCTCGCGAAGGGGATTTTCAAATTTGTTCCCCTCGCTAGTCGCCTGAACGCAACTCTTCAGCTCAAAGAACAACGCCGGATGGGATCACACGTTGCGCCACTTTGACGACCCTTCGACACCTCACTCAGCAATAAATAGGCAATTTGGCTAGGATTGAACTTGACCGGAAGCGCGCTTGTTAATTCCCGACAATTGCCATCCAAGTCGCCGCGGCGCGAGGCACCTCCCTCCGCGGCCCTGCCCGCGCGCGCGGTCCACCCGTCTGCAAATTAGCCAATGGCCCCTTCGCCCCGCCCCGCAGCCTCATTACTACAGTAGCAGCAGCACATCGTCTCAGTATTCCTACAGACAGCAGATTATGGCTGTCGAGGAGATGCAGCTCTCTAACGGGGTGATGGCCGCCGGTCCTATGATGCAGGGTCCCTCGATGGGCCTCGGGCCGCAGCGAATGAGCTTCGCCATTCACGAAATTCTCGGCCTCCAGGGCAATGCCTACCTGTCCCACGGCTACTGCCCGCAGGGCTTCTTCCCGCAGCAGGTAGGACTTTGGCTACCTTCTTGATTCCATGCGCATATTTAGCATGTCTTCGCTAATGCACATTGCACATTAACAATAATGTATTTTTTAACCGAATCATTTTCCAGAATTTTGCAGTCGACATCGGTTCATGCGGTTCGTTTGACAGACCGCTCTGCGGTTCAGAACAGTTGATCGCGGGAACACACACAGGTACGTCTGTCGATGGTCGAGCCAAATGCTTCTTACGATTAGTTATGTACTTCGCAGGACAGTATAGGTCTTGAAGAAGTATAGGTAAGCCAAAGAGCTGAAGCGAGGAAACCATACGTACAGCAGGGACAGTGCTCCTTTTCTTTTCGTTTTTCTGTAGTTCGCAGAATAATCCTTTTTCTTGTAACCAACGGGCCGAACCTACATCAGTGGTAGTATATGCTATAGGTGTGGTTCCTCTTCCTTACGCAGCATCGAAACCATGCATAATCCAAAAAAGCACAGTAGTCAATGTAACACCTTCAGGTAATCCCAACTACAACATGACAATGTCAGCAACACACTCTTTGCCCTCTGATGAGGGAAACAACCATCTAAACGCTGGAGGAAAAAGCAAACGGAAGAAGCGACGACACAGGTAGCCACTTTAGGTCTACCCAGATCTTATGATCAGCGAAGTCATCGAGAGCGTTTTACAGAACCATCTTCACTCAGTATCAGATCGACGAGCTGGAGAAGGCATTTCAAGAAGCTCATTACCCGGACGTTTACGCGCGGGAAATTCTGGCCGTCAAAACCGAGTTGCCTGAGGACAGAATACAGGTTCGGCGTGAAATGGATAACGGATTGAAAAATGATAGAGGTGGTTTGGGACCATCCCAACTTCATTCGACTTTCGATGCGCTTTGCTGACTCGAGTAAAGAACCTGTAAATTCATCGAGAGCCCGCTTTTCAAGTTGCACCCTCCATCGCCTCCACACAGTCCGCTCTCTCTCTCTAAGATCCAAGCCATAACATTAGTTCACTCGAAACATTTTCTGGGAAATTTCCGCTGCTAATTTTCTCTCAAAGTCGACTTGTCGCTCTCTCACGCTCCACAACTGCGACCTCGTCTTTCGTCAAGTACAGCTTGCACTTAAGTGCGAAGAAGCAGAACAACTCGTCACCATGCTCGCTGCGTTGGAGCTAAGGTCATGTTCTACGCTTCTTTAGACATCACGACCCTTTTCACTGAAAAGCCTCGAGGCCTTTGAAGTTTCACCTACTCAAAGTGTCATTTTTCACACTTGCCCGCTTCCCTATTAGATTTCCACGACGGCTTCACAATGGCCAATCAGCGCTCAATAGCCGGCCACTCGTCGCTCCTCGATTCTCTTTAAATAAAGTGATTTGCCGCCCGATTATCGCAATCCAACGCGCTCCTCCAGAGGCTCGTCCAGCGGAGCGTGCCCGTGCCTATCCCACAAGTCCCTTGAACGGCGCTTAATTAGCTCAAAAGCCAATTTCTTCCGAAGACGACGACGAAGACTCCGCGGAAAATTGCTGCGCAAAAGTGGCTAAGTGGTAGTCGAATTAACTTAGCGTCCCCGGAGACATGGAAACGTCTGCAGAAAAACCTCTGGGACTCTGTGCTTGCACTGCCTATTTCATCGCTTCAGGTGTGGTTCCAAAATCGACGAGCGAAATGGCGGAAAACCGAGAAGACCTGGGGCAAGAGCACCATCATGGCCGGTGCGCAATTCAGATCCACTTTTCCGGTGCAACGAACGTTTAAATATGGATGACACATGTTTCAGAGTACGGACTGTACGGCGCTATGGTTCGACATTCATTACCGCTACCGGATACAATCACTAAAACCGCTGAAACCTCAGATCCTCAGCACAGTGCGGCTCCTTGGTTACTAGGTAGGCTTTCCATTTTCACTCTTCTTAATTAGATGAACCGAAGCCTGAGCTGACATATGTGGTTCTTTTAATTAAAGCACAGACATTGGATCCAACGCCGATTCGGATCATTCGAATCCGCCTTTTTTGAACCCCGGTTAAACGGATTGTACGAATAATCGCATTTTTGAAAAGGCCCAGATCTTGGGATGATTCAGATAAGGGTAGCTTTAACAAGGACGGATTTTCGTGATCCAAATAACCGATTCACCTTCGGATCTCACATCGGATATCCAAATCGGGTAGGACATTAAATTACCGACCAGAGTATGATATCTAAAGCATCCGAAAATCCGATATGATGCAAATCACTATTTGAATAGACCCAAGACCCGGGCGTTTCAAAAACCCCATTGTTAGCACAATCTTTTTAACCACGATTTGAAAAAAAATAACAGATCCGAATTATCCGAATCGGCGTTGGATCCAATGTCTAGTGGCCAGCTCATAGAAAGACCAAACCAGCGGAACGCAAGACGAAGGGTAGCTGCTCATGCTGTAAAAAGCTGCTGCTCAATTAGAACGAAAATGAGTTTTCTTTGTGGGCTACTTCTTCGGCGTCCTGCAAATGCTGAGACCCCAAGCGGACACTAAAATAGTTAACATCTCACTGAATGGATAGCTCTGTTCTCATGGCTAGCTCTAAATCTTATCTTCGCGTGAGGGAACAAAAGGGGCCGGTACCCTACAATCTAGTAATCGCGTTCACGTTGCATCTCATCGCTTGCATAGTTGCAATTACAACTGCTACAAAATAAGAACGGTAATATCCCAGGCGTTAATTTCATCCAACAATTTCTTTTTATCCATTTGATGCTGCTTTACTTTTTTGCTCCTTAGGCATGTTTCATATCAAGTCAGATGCGGATGCAAAAGGAGAATCTATGTGACCACCCTCTACTTGTGTTCTGATAGGATACAACCTCAGACAACAGCTGCCCTGCTTTCCCGTACTCGATGGCCATTGGGGGTGTGCGCTGCACAATCCAACTTAGAAGTAGCATGTATGAGCTTGTCCTGCTCTTGTGGACGATTTGGCGTACAACTCAGCTTGTCAGATCGGGTCCCATTCTATATCATTACCTTATGTCGCAGCATGTCACAGTTGGGGTCCAACTAATTCGAACCTCTTCACGCACCCCCTCAGTAATTCTGACTAGCAAGTAAGCTCTTGGCGGCAATATCAGAAAGTGAAATACGTAGCGACGCTCAACTTGAAGGTATATCGAGGAATCCCACGTGCGATGATTAAGCGAAGCTTCAGTTTTTCACAGAAAAAGATCCAACTGATGGATGGGGATAAAGGATAAAGCTGACTAGAGGACAGCGTTAGTCGAACCACTTAAGGATGCGCTGCGCATTCTACTTCTACGGGATGTTGTGAAGGCAATCCGAGTGTGCATTTCGCCTATATAATAAATTGCATTGGCCTTCCAATGGAAAATTCATTGTTCTTCATTGAAAATTCTTCAGACAAGTTCTGCAGCAATTCACCGACCCCCGGAGGGATGGAAGGTTTTACTAACCTGAACCAAGGACCTGGAATCGGGTGCATGCAACAACTGGCGCATCTTACGCGTCCTCATATGGGTTTATGAGGAAATGTTTCGCCTAATCGTTTTTTGATTACGCATAACCTTTTAACCATTAGTGAAGTGCGCTTTGTAAACAACAAGAGTTATATGCAGTAGAAAGTGGACAGGCTTCGTAGGAACCACATTTGAAGTGTTTCTGTCCTACCACATACCCTACGCTAGTTTGATCTCTAGATTTTAGTAAAACCAGCTTTTTTACTGTAATCAAAGCATGAATTTTATTTTTCGGGCTCGGAGGCGAAGCCCCTATCTGGAGGGTTGCCGCCCGCTAGGCCGTTGAACTTATGTTAGAAGCTGTTAGGTTTGCTATACTTTTCGTGCACGTAGATAAGCTGTTTCCGCCAAGCTAAGCTCACTCTAATAGTTTTTGCGCCCAGACGATTGATTTTGTCGGACCTATGCATTGTTCAATTCTACTCAGATTCTATGTCAAACTACAAAGCTCCAAAGCACAACCCGCTCTAAAATATCACAATGCTTCCCAATGCTTTAACAAGCCAAGTGCTAACAACAGCAATCAAGGAATGAAGACCAGTGATTGTTATGGTCACTTGGAGAAAATTATGTGAAAACGCCCACGCAGTTGCCCTTTTAAAACTCACAAACAACAACAAGTTCAGCTTGAGGAAACTTAAAGAGTTCGGAACCTAATCTACATGGTAGCTCATGCTAAGTCCGTGTATAAAAATCTTCGGCGCGAAGAAGGCTGAAGATCACATTAACAGAGTATAATCTTAAATCGAACAATTTGAAGTATGTGGGTGTAGAAGCGCAAGTAAATTTTCAGAAGTTCATTACACCATAAGCCAGTCGATTTGCATATTACGAGGATACGTCTATAGAAACCATCTGTACTTGGAAGGTGGTCTAGTTCGTTGATCCTAATTGTAATACTGCACCCGCTTAGACTGAGAAGAAGCCGGATCGGGTCAGTGAAGTTCGTATGCATTCTCACCACGATTTTTGCTCATTCCTTGCCTCCACGGCGATACGTGCGAGCCTTGGTACAAATCGAGACGAAAGCACCAATGCACAACGAATCGCCAACATTCATTATTCTCTATTAGTATTTCTATCAGCTATGAAGCAATCCGCGTTCACGCAGCAAGAATGAAGCGCGCCCTCCGCGCTGAGACGGCGATACCGTATTCGCCTGATGATCGGGAGCAGTTCCCATGATTCTCGAATGTGTTTCCAATTACAAGCAATTAAGCGCTGGCGCCATGAAACGAGAGCGAGCGTGTCTGGTGGTGTTTGTCATGTCGTCGACCGCCCTCGATCCCTTCGTCTCTCCCGACCCTGCAGCACTTATCTAATTACTTGCACCCTAGACACACATAGAGCTTATAACGGATGCACTATCTGCAGGTCACCCAGTCACGTTGCATTGGACAGAACCGATGAAATCCTTAATTTCATGCTCACGGCAGCGCTCTAATTTTTCCTTCAGATAGTGCATAAATGGGAGGATGAGCAAACTTTCGGGTTAGGCTCGGTTCGCACTCTGAAGAAAATAACGCCGTTTGCAGCCGGATCCTTCTGATCGACAGCCTTAATTCTTAAATCAGTGCTTTGGCCTCTCCATGACAGTAGGTGGAATCTGAAGAGTGTCAGTGGATAACTTCGTGGGAACAGAGTGATACAAGAATAAGGCTCATCCTTCCAGCGAGAGCGTGTCCTCCGCAAAGGAGAAGAAATGAATGAAGGTTCGGCTCCCTTCCGAGGCAAATGTTCCTACCGCATCACATCGTCCCGTTATCCGTTGATCCAATTGCTCTGCTGAACCAGGAAACCTACAAAAGTAGATGACCTTATCTCGGTTCAATCCTTCAATACGGATGTAGATTAGGTGATGCTGATAAACGCCAAATGGATACCGTCAATTTCCAACTCTTGAAATTCTATCAAAGTGATGAATGATACGGATGAAGGATAAAGGTTGGCATTAGCTATCCACCGCGTGAGATGCGCTACGCATTCCGTTTTTAGAAAACGTCATGCAGGCAGTTCGCATGCGCATAGTGACAGTGTTTAGTCATTGGTTGAGGTACCCAGATTCGATTCAGGGTGAACTAGAAGTTAGGAATGTCTCTTTCTGGTGAACCACAGCGTTCCATAGTCCCTCGCACAAAACGCATCTGAATATTCAGTTGCAGGAAAATACGTATCGAGGGAGAGGAGGATGAAGTCGAGTCTGATACCAATTCACCGCCCTGGATGGACGGCTTATTCTAAGGGCAGGAAATCCAAAACAACAACCTGAATCGGGTTCACGCGACAGTGAGCTGAGGATTAGTTGTTTATTCACGAAATGCGAAAATCGGCTCACCCCAATGGTTAAGAAACACGGATGAACTCTGTAGGATACGCCGCGCATTAAGCTATTGCGTGGAAGCACCTTCAAGGAGCAACCAACTTAACCCACAGCTCGCCCACTGATGAGCCACACAACAACCCAGCTCCACTCTCCCAGAAGGTGCGATATCAGTACTCCAAACCGAAAGGGAGGACCATATGGGCGGCGCGAAATCTAAACATTCCAGCTAGGGCCAGCTATCTTTGCTCTTCTACTACATATTCCGCGCCTCCCGACTAGAGATTAACCACCAGTTAGGCGTAAGGGACAACACACGACTAGCACTTCAGCGTTAAAATGTTTCAGGCTCCATTTCTGAAATCAAAATTAACATTAAAGGGTTTTAAGGATTTATTTGATATTCCTTCCGTGGAGCAGCAGTAAGAACTCTCCGAAGATAGGAGCGTGACTGCTGCCAGACATCACAAATGGACGTGCCGGTAATGCGATTAGGCAATGTAACCCTATAGTTCCAAGCCAAACGCCAAACATGGTGCAGCTCAGAACTCGGGACTGCCACCAAATCGACGAAATAATGACTGGCATACGGGATCGTAGACAATACCACCGAATGGAAATCCCATCCTACCCAGCGACCTTCAAGACGTCTAACTGCTAGTAGATTAGTCATTGTCCCAATAGCCAGCTCTCTAATTGCCGTGCTCGCATCAATTGTTGTATGTCCTTACATCGCTACCAGTTGGGAGATATCGATTCCGTTTCAGGGATGCACAAGAAGAGCATGGAAGCGGCAGCGCATCTGGAGCAGGTCGAGAAGTCCAGCGACATCAGTGAGAGCGACAGCGAGGACGGCCCGTCGAGTAGAAGTTCAATTAGCGCCAACATGGGCTCCCTCTACCACGATGACAAGGTTCGTGCTTCTCTCTCAAAGCTGTCGGCAACCTTCCAGAGTCCTAAACTCGTTACAGCTGATCGGTCACCTTAGCCAGCAGCGATTACTCATGGACCAGCACATGCACAACCATGGGTCGTTCGTGCTGCAGACGAACTCGAAACTCTACGAGCAATGATGTCGAACCGATTCGCTCCACCCAACCATACATATCATAAGTGTTATCTTGCCCATAAATAGTTCCATTATAACCGCTGTCACAGTCTAGTCAAGATTACGGTAGACGCAATTATCTCAAGTGTCGCGTGCGCGAGCGCGAGGAATGACGGTGTCAAGAAGACAGCAAAAGCGCCAACTAATTGTCTGCACACAAACAACACCGACAACTGACCACTTCTACATCCTCTCAGCGCTTAGTGCGGCGGTACCCACACGATCTGGGCTTCTCTAAAAACCAGAAGCGCATAAGCACGTTCACCACATCAGAAGAACACAGCCTTGACCTGCTCACGCTGCGAAGAATTCAGTTTCAAAAGACCGAATTAAATCTATGAGAGCGAGCGACAGCCGCAGGGAGTGGGGCAGTTTATGCATTATCAATCAGAAAGAGGTCTGGTCGAGGCTTCTCATGTGAACCTGCAGGTGACTGGAACGAAGGTGTAAGATTTGGTGTGGCTTTCGCGAAGTATCTGAGTAAGATTAAAAGTACCTGCAGCTCCCACTAGTGGTGGTAACATCATGGTATGTAATTCAGCAGAAAAATAGTACCCTCTCCATCATTGATAACAGTTATGGGCAAACGTGTAGGATGGACTGCCTTCGCAAGCCTAGTGATCAGTCTAATTGTTATAACGGTATTTTATTGCGATCAAAAGTTTAGCGCCAGGCAGGGCTCGAACGCTCACCGCTTGCTGACCGGGAGAAATACTGTACGCCATCACATTGCCGCCTGATGTCTGATCGAGTCTAATTGATAACTTTAGTAACCTTTGAGCAGAAACCGCTACAGATAGTCAAGGCACAAGTAGCGTGGAAACGTTCGGATCCAGAAGCGGAAGAAGCGGAATTGAGGAAAACTACTCTGGAGCTTTATTGTCGTTGGATATCGAAATCTCAAAAGATTTCGGCAGGTGATCACAGCGAAAATCTGTCGTACCATTATTAGTAGCATCTCATGGATAGAGCCGATTTTATTATGCTTGTTCTTGATCGATTTTTTTTTAAATGATGGGGAAACACAGAAGGAATGGGCCTGGGCAGCACCCGAACCTTGAATCACTTCAAGGAGCACGCAGGAATTTGGATATGTTCCAATTCCATCCAAATCAGGTTTCGACTGAAAACGGACACACCTGCAAAGGCAGCGCAGAAACGTCTAATCCCAACATTTTCTCTATTATCACTTTTAGTCGGTATGTAGGCAATGAATATATATATATATATATATATATATATATATATATACCCAGCACTATACAATAGCACTATACACAATACCCAGCACTCAGCTGCATTACCAATCTTTTGTCGTAAGCTCAGCTTCTGCTATTTGGCTGCAGTGCTGCAGTCGTCTGAATCATCGCTAAGACTATCTCTCGAGAGAACGCGTTATGCCGAAGGATATCAAGCAGCAACTAGATGAGAGACTCCACCTATTCTATCTAACTTGAAGAAGTGTTGTGGTTAAGCGCTACCTGCTTCGACGTGCCCCAATCTGCCAGATCGCCCACTCATTTGCTTGTACGTGGTTCCACTGATTGCCGCAGGACCACGTATTTGAGCTTTGATAACGACACGGCTCGCAGGCAGGTTTACGCCTGAAATCCAACAATTTAAAGAACTTTGTTCCCCTTTCGCTTGACAAGAAGAAGACAGAAGACAAATACCTGACGAAAGAGTGCTTGTTGCTACTAGTACCATTATAACGCCAGATCGAAACCCATCCTCAATGCATTCCCTTTCCTCTGCCGTTAAGCCTGAAATCAACAGCTGTGAGAGTTCAACAAGCATCTCGAAACACCTTAGTGACAAACCGGCATGATGGAAAGCAACTCCTCTCGGCAGAGTTTGCGCTAGAATTGCGTCGAGCGTCCCGGCTGACCTCTCCAGGCTCAGTCGCACTCGGTAAAGCGCCTGTCGATCCAAACGGCTGGAGATTACCTCATTGGAGCGATAAATTCCATCCAAGACCTTTGCCAAATCAAGCGAGGTCTGAATAAAACATGGGCTACATAATATAGTTGATTCCATGAGTCAGAGTCAGTCAGCGACAATCAGAAACCCCAAAGCAATAGGCTACAAAAGATATTTCCAACTACAGTGCAGTCCAAACCTTCTCAACGTCAGCCTTTGAGGAGCAGAACACGAGGACAAGCTTCCGAAAGAAAATTCCTTCGGCTGCTAAACTATAAAGGATGGATTTAGAGGAGAACATCGCAGGCAAGCAGACAACTCAATCAGACCCCAGTACGCATTCTGGATCGTCGAAAACACGAAATCGCTTCGGCATCTCTCTGATGACCGCACCGGACTTCAGATCTCTAATGTAGCCACCGCAGCAGATGCGCTCATTCAGCTGAACAGGCCGAAACTGCGTCTCGATTACCTGCAATGAATCGCCGGATAAAAACATGCCATTGTAGAGCGTTTTCGAGACGCTCAGCTTTGACTTGGCTCCTAATCTCACATTCGGTCAAGCTCCTTTCGAACGAAAATCACGTGAAGCTAATCCCGTTCGAAATAGACGGCTATAAGAATCTCATTTAGAAAAATTGGTAAGGCCTAGGCAGCAAGATAAGTTTGCTTAGATCTCCCGCTCCTCTCTCATTCCAGTTTCGTTTGAGAAAGCTTTCATTTCTATATCTCTATAACAGGTTATTAAGTTGATGATGCTCACCTTCGCGTCCAACCATCGACCGACTTCATTCAACTTCTCTAAAGTAGCGCTCATTCCAATTATACGTATGGAGCTGGCAGGGTTGCTAAAATAGTATGAATAACGGGCGCCATGGTACCCACCAAGTAGAAGTAGGAGCTCTAGTTTTTCCACTGTATGGCAACACTTGTGATGAAGGTAAATTTTTAAATTAAAAACTATACGCAATCTGTTATAATTCTGCGACAGAAATGATGACGGTATGAACAATCTATGTATGGGGCTACCCGATAATTAATGTCATTTTTTCATATTTTTCAAAGTGAATTTATTTATATTAACAGCAAACATTAATCAATGGTATATTGACATTTGTATGACCTTTTGCCATCTTCGGTAAGTTGAAAATTTCTTGGTTTTTCTTGGCTTTGGTTTTGGTTTTTCATCTTGGTCTCGGCTTTTAGAACTGGTGCAACCCATTTTTTGCAGCTTGATGGGAATCAAAAGATTTACCATTCAAGTAGTTTGGAAGGGAGCGAGAATAAAGGATAAAAGGAGAAAAGAACGGCGTTACCCAATCCCTTTTGGGATGCGCCAGCGCATTCTACTTCTACGGGATGTCGTGGAGGCGACATGAATGCGTATTTGGCCACACAATAACTTGCGGTGGCCAGCCGATGAACAAGTCAGCGCTTTATCCTTCCCAGACAAGTCTGGTACCAATTCACCGACCCCGGAGGGATGGAAGGCTTGGTTGGCCTAGGCGGGAAATCCGAACCAGGAACCTGGTATCGGGTGCACGCGACAGTCGCGCCTCCTCCGACTGCGCTACACGCGCCCGGAGCGAAAATGGTATACAATAATGTAAGCAACGCAATCACTACTACATAATAATATACAGTTCATACCATTTATGAGAAAAAAGAAAAACAATTATCAAACAACCCGATATGTGAAAGTCGTATCTCCATCCTTCTCTCTTTGTGGTCAGACAGGAGATGAGCCCTAGTTTCCAAGTACGTGCGCGCAACGCACCCAATTCCCTTGCACCCAGTGCATTCGCCGATTACGACAGGGCCGGAGAACCTGGTCGGTCGTACTACTAAGTGAACATCAATGGAAATATATGCACCGTAGTATCCAGAAAACTGATTGCGTGGTGTATCCTCAGAAGAGGGCTGAGCCCCAGCAAGTATATCTACAGTTATGGCTAGCTATTGCCCCCAAAAAGCATCTTAAGCACACAATATCGTGGCCACATAATTACCGAGAATTCCAGAGAATGATCTTCGCACAGAGTGACTCCAGCACACCACCACGAGAGGAATCGTACACCATGTGCAGCTCGTCAATGACCACGACACCTTCAACTGAACTACTGATCGGATGTTGTTACATAGCAATGGTTCTCTAGACGAACCAATCTCCTCCATGTGGCCATCGAGAATGGCATGATTAATCAGACTGTTCGCCTTTTCCGTTGTACACACTCCACACGTCCACTCTCTGGAAGGGGCTGACTGGGCTCCAACGAAGGCCGCCACCTGTATATCTACGCGGCGCCAAGCTCGCTGGAATAAGAGTAAGAATTGAGACATTCACAACCGAAAACTGCTGTTTAAAAGTTACCTGCAAAAACTGCATTCTTTCCTTCGCCATTGATATGTAGGGTAGTAAGAACAGAACTTTCCTTCCCGTCAGAGCTAGGCGAAGAGCTGCAATCAAGTGGTACGGTATGGTACCGTGGTATTCTATCCCTCTATCAAAAAATCGATTTTGAAGTAAGAGAGCGTTCCAAACAGTTTTACGAGAGGATTGATGAATAGATCTCTAGGGTTTACTTACGACCATATCCCAGATGGTGCGACAAGAAATACCAATTTCAGGCCTTAATCTTTAGCCAAGAGAAGAATGAGGAATGACCTTTTAATGATATATAGAATCATATACTGCCCCACAGAATCTGAAGTTAATGAGCTATTTAACTTGATGCGAGGAGGAACTTTAAAGATATTTGTACCCAAAGACAAGAACAACATAAGAAGTTTTTTCATAAGCAGAACAGGCACAGAATTTGGAAAACTCAGCAAAAAGCAGCAGGTTGCATTATGCATTCGCGCATTCAAGAAGCAGCTGAAAGATTAAATAACAAATGATTGACGTCAGCCTCAGTTTTACGCCACCTATTTGCCCATTTTTCTTGTTATAATTTTCGACTTTGGTAGTACTTCGAGTACTCTTAGAGTAGATGTGTTGTTTTATGGCTTCGTTACTTAGGCATTTTTTTTCTACATGGTCCCCCATGTAATAAACATACATACAAGTAGAGTCGAAAACTGCTCTCGTCAGCGACCTGAGGTGTGATGAAGAAATAACGAAATTCCACACCTACCTTCACTAAGTACCTAAACTGAAGTGTGAGCTGCCGCTTATAGCCACTGACTGGAAACACATGTCAACGAAGAAACTTTATTGTAATTTTTTTTGCTGTGATGCTCTAGTCGAGATTGGGGTGATTTCTCGACCACAACATCGCTAAACCTTAATCATTAGCACTATAACTCAATACATGAAAGCGCAGCTACGCTCCTTACCTCAAATTTTTTACATTAAATTTTTTGAACGCCTGTATTATAAAGGTCGGAATTCACCGATCCTCATGCAATGAAGTAAATTCTACACTTTTCCCTGCAAACATATGAACACCGTAAAAACTCCTTCTCGAATACATGTGGATAACTTGAAACCCGAAAGTGTTTCGCTCCCTTAACACATGAAAACTGCTAAGAATCGGACCGTAATCTAAAAAGAATGTGGTAGCAAGACCCTAATGAATTTTATCCAAATGTGCGCTCTCAATATGATCTCAATTGAGATTGTCTTGCATTTACTGACACGAATACTGTCGCTGAATTTCTTAAGGAGCGGGGACGCTAAGGCAATGAACGAGTACATGATCGCTAACTTCAACTTCTTCACGAACCCGAAAAGCCGTCCATCGCCGTTCATTTCCCGAGCGCTCGCTCTCCCTGGCTTACATGAGATTTAGGGCTGTGCTAAGAGCTGATCATCCTTATCTTTATCCAGCTCCTTACTGTTCCAAACACTTATTCTGTTCAACGCAAAGGCAGCATAATTTCGCCAATAACAACACCAGTTCGTCATACAACCACCTTCATCTAAAATGGTCTGCTTATATTTCACGACGGCTCCAGTGGTAACGAACTTTGTAACAACTGTCTCAAGAAACTGTTTTCCATTCCAATAAGGTAGTTTACAAGAACGATACTCCCATCAGAGAAAACTTCCTCAACCTAAAATCCGCTACATGGTTCTCGCCTGAGTCCGTGAATAATTGCGCAGTTTCCAGTCTTGGCAAACTACTCTCAGGAGTCGTTTAGTGTGCGCGCGACGCGATGCCTTGTATAGTGGCCGAATTGATCAGTCGCGTCGCTCGATCAATTTGGCCGTTACACATGCATCGCGTCGCGCGTCGCGCGCACACTAAACGACCCCTCAGGCCTGCGTGCTTTCTTCGTCGTGATAGTTATGACGTTTTTTGGCCAGTAAAAATAGCTCAGGATCTTTCCTTGCACGCAGTCCATTCAAATTCAGTACCAATCGTCGATGCAGGGTAAGGACTTTGAAAACTGAAGGATAGATGACGACTTTACCACGGTCATAGCGCACCAGGTACATTACCCTATGGCCCTTCTTTTAGGGGTAGAAATAAGCACCAAGAATTCGTCGGTCACTTCAGACGGCAAGCAACCTTACAGCCTTCATTCCCTGCAGAAAAAGAACTTTCACCACAGCTTTTCAAAAGAAGGATAGAACAAGTCGCGATAAGTAGGTGCCTCGAGAGCATCAGCTCTACAATCATGTGGCTCCACTGGTATTTCTCACCACGGAGATACAGATGTATTTATAACTAACAGCATAACTAGCAAGGGTAAAGATGTGTTACTTAACGAGTAAAGTGACTTATGATGAAGACCTGCCGATAGACAGCTTTTACACCCTTCAAACAGGCTCTTCAAAAAACGCCTAACAAGAAGGGACACGTTTTCACACACTTCACCCTTCGCCTGCTGTAAAAGACAGATGGAAAGCCAAAAAGTTACCTATCAGCTCCGCGACGATGGACTTTCCTGCGCTTGTTGGTGCACTGTAGACAATATTCCCTCTATTCGCCTCGGCGAACTCGAGTACCTCAGCTTGCCATTCGAACAAGCCTTTTATGTTCTGAATAAGAATTAATATATGTCGAAAGTACCACCGACGGAATGTCATCTTAACCGCGGTCTCACCCTAACTACACTTGAAAGTCCACACCAATAGGCAAAAGGAATAAATCTGCGAAAGCATACATCTCCCCATTCACATCCAGCTTTTAGACGTATTCCACCACTGCCGCCTCATGTAGCTCATGCTCTGCTTTCACAAAGGCGAGCAGCTCATCGTCGTGAAAGCACTCACACAAAGATGGCGAACGAGTGAATCCTGAGCCCTGTAAACATAGGAAGAACCTAGGACTAGACCTCAGATTCCCTAGAATCTACGACGTTCGAGGAGGCGCTGCTCTCTGAGTCGACAACTCGATGGTCCGGCGACTTAAAGAAATTTGCTTTTGACGGAACTGGAGCCTTCAGTGGGTGGATCCCGCAGAATTTTAAAGAACCAACACATTTTTTCAGCCTCCTTTCCGTAAACCCTTAACACTAAGATAATAGAAGCCAGCTTATAGGCACGTCAGATGAACAACGGTTTTCGAATCCTCGTCAGAAACTGCAATAAACTCTTATTATATTATATTATTTTTTTCGCACTCTATTATTTTTTTCGCAGTCAATACACATCTAACAGAAGGAAAAATTCTTTATTCTACTAATAAGGAAAGGTTCCCAACTCAAGTTTTGGCAGGATGTAGGGCTCTGTGAGCGGAGTCCAGAACCACAGTCAGTTTTTGCTGAAGGCTTCTTAAAAGACCTGAAAAAAGACCTGAAAGCGTGCGCGCAACTATCATCAACCCCTACGACAACCCACGATGTATGTCTCGGCGGCAAGCACACCGGAGGAGTTTTAAGTTCGAGTCCGCGTACTGCCGGAATTTTCGCACATATTAATTTGTTGTTATTCCGCTTTCTCATGCTCACAGGAGTAAATTTTAGACCATCAAGGCTTACAGCAAACCAAGGCTGTCTATTTTGTGCCTTCATGTGTGCTAGTTTTCCAACAATGCCTATCTGCACCATATCATTTCTCTGGAAATCGAGAGTCCTGTCTTGTTTTCCCTTGTAGTCAACAGCTATGGTACAAATCTATAAACCAAGTGAAACACAAACGCTTTTTACACCAACCGGATCTTACAAAAGTGAGGGACAATCTTCTCCCTGACAAGAAATGACCACTTCTTCTTCGTTGAACGCGCAATCCGTGGGTATAGAGAAAGGTCCTGGGGAAGATCGACATACACAGCTGCCACCCACGGTTATGACAAACATAGAAAGGTCCCATGTTCATTATACTGTCTCTATTTTGAACCGCCTCTTCTTCCTGACAGTCGATATTTCAATAGATGGCGTCCAAGAGGAGTCCTTTTACGGCACCCGCAGCCGCAGTATCTCTCCTTGTCGGAGATATGAAATCCAGTGTGAAGGTGGAAAGTAGTCGGCCGACAACACCTTCAGGTGAGAACGATATTTTCAGCACACTTATGTACTGATAGGGCCGAGTCCATAATATTCAACCATAAGGTACGCGTAGATGTATGCAGTTACGGTATTATTGGTGATATGGTATGATATGATGGTGGTTCAGATAGGCATTGTTGGAAAACTAGCACTTATGAAGGCGCAAATAGACAGCCTCGGTTTGCTGTAAGCATCGATGGTCTAAAATTGATTCCTGTGAGCATTAGAAAGCGTAATAACAACAAACTAATATGTGCGAAAATTCCGGCAGTACGCGGACTCGAGCTTAAAACTCCTCCGATGTGCTCCTATAATGCATCCCTACTACCAACTGTGCCGCCGAGACATAGATCGTGGGGTGTCGTAGGGGTTGATGATAGTTGCGCGCACGCTTTAAGGACTCCTTTTCAGGTCTTTTAAGAAGCGTTCAGCAAAAACTGACTGTGGCTCTGGACTCCATTCACAGGGTCCTACATCCTGCCGAAATAGCGTCGCAAAAGCTCGTCATGAGTTGGGAACCTTTCCTTGTAAACTTTTCCCGTGGATTACTAACAATGCCGGCTGCTTATTTTGAGTCGCAATACTCTAGAGACACTGCAGCAGTAAAATACACGGTCTACTCGTGAAATGTGTTAATGTTGCTCACCATCAGATTCTTTTTGAGTATGCCTGAAACTGCTACTCATGAGGCTGCAGCAGCCTAGGCCTAACGAGGTCGTTCATCATTTTCATACAGCGCAGCTTTACCGTCTTACCATTTACCAGTGATAAAGGAGACCGTAAATGTGTTTTTTATCCGCATCAGTTGCGGGGCGAACTTTTGCACTCCTACCTTCTCCGCGTACGCAGAAACAATCTCTGGAGGTGTCCATGGCGGAAACGGTCTCCCCGAATCTGTGGTCATTCAAGGCTGACGGAGCTCTCGATGAATCTACAACACTGTTTCGCACAAATGCCGACCTTTCTTGATAATCTCACTCACTGGCAAAATCACAGCGAAAACGCTCCGACATGTGTAGGACACGCGTGACAGCCAATATTTAATTCGTACCATGCAGCGATTGAAAATTAGCACATAATAGTAGAACGACTTGTTCAAGCGACATAAACAATGCAATTTACAGGATGTAAATCTCCGACGACTTCACAAAGGGCCGAGCGTGGGATGCATATGAGGCAGGAGACCTGAGACCAGAGTTGCATTCATCGTAGGATTTCCTTCCATAGCCTGAAATAGTGTGCCATAACACCTCTCGCGAGACGGTGACAAATCCAACAGAGCAATCATTGCAAAGCCGGACTAACCTCTCCTTGAGAGTTCCCACAAGCCGGCTGTCCTGCGGCACGTTCTTCCACAATGAACGTTTCATTCCACGCATTCTGCAACAACAGCGATGACTTTGGTCCAGAAACTGACACTGCGCTTCCTACCATTCTTCGCTATAACACACCTCCTTTCCAAGTTCGCCGTCTTCACTCGTTGACGGCGGCCTATGTAACATCATTGACAGCCGTCGGCTGCGAGGAGAAACGTTCATTACATCTTCTTCTGCGTTGTGTTCTTGACATCTCGTTAGATCGAGTATTGGGGATAGATCAGTCCTGGAAGAAACCTTTATTTCTTAGTAAGTGTCATGCACGAGCAGCTCCACAGTGACGCATTGAGGCCGCAAGCTAGGATACCAACTGCATAACTACTCACTACTAGAGATCTATAGCAACCAGCAGATGTATGATCTCATTCATATCCATGTGCCCGCTACATTTTTGTTCACAGATCTGCATTTGTCTTACTACAGGTTTGTTTACCGATACCTTATGCTATCCAAGGAGTAGGAAGGTTTCTGCGTTTCTCTAGTTTTTTCCACATTTAACCATTTTGCCGGGTTACAACACAGATTTTAAAAATTTATTGGATTGTAGTGTAACAATCCAGGAAATTTTGAAAATCCGGGTTGTTGTAACGAACAAACTTACGATTAGGCGTTTTGATATCTTCACAGTGACCCACTGTAAGATTCCCCTTTAGAAGTCCGTCTAATGATCCTACGATAGCTATGTGAGTGCAGGCTATCTAAGGTGATATAAAAACTGCGGTGAAAGCTTCGGCTTAGCAAACTCCATAGCATTAAAAGCTGTCGCTAGAGCCGCCAGTTTTATCAACGACGAACACAATCTATGAGCACCTTCACACTGAAAACTTCTAACAAATTTCCATTCAAGCGGATGCCATGCCCGAGATCATTGGGGTAGGACACCGCTAATAAAGTGTACATTTCCAAGATGTGCATCACTAGTTCTCTAACTTAAGATATTAAGCCAAAAATCGTCGGAAGAATTAAGTCTTGGACTAGAGGAGATTCTCACTGTTGAGATGAGCTCATCCAGCACTACTTCAAGACGCCGTTAATCATCATCATTTTCATCAGCGTCTGTCCCGCTTGGCAGCAGGGTCCCTTTTCTGGTGTGGTGACGCCAACTCCCCCGATCACATGCTTGATCAGGGTGCACACCAGCCATCTTTAAGTCCAGGTGCAACGTATCTAGCCAACGTTGCTTGGGAGTCCTCTGGACCGCTTTCCAGGGACCTCAAGGTTCAGGCCTGTCTTACGGAAGGTATTGTCGTTAGCGCGAAGGACGTGGCCGTACCATCGCAGACGAGCTTCGCGCAGCTTATCGGATATCGGGACGACACCGAGCCCTGTCGTATGGTGTCGTTGCGAACGCGGTCCAAACGCGTAACTCCGGCCGTCCACCGTAGCATTTTCGCCGCCATTACACTGATGCGGCTCCCAATTTCCTTCGTCACGGGCCAGCACTCAGCACCGTACGTCGCTACTGGGCGGACGATTGTTCAAGACGCCGTTAATAAAGTTTAAATTTATAAGATCACTGGTTGCTGCGTAGGCCAAAGCGCGTCTTGTTGGACGGATACAATGTTATTACAAGGAACGACTTTAACACATACTTTCACACTTTAGTGTCTATTCCAAAGGTGGCGTAAGCCAGAAGTACACAGTTCCAGAAATCAAAAAGCTTAGCTCCGCTTGTGGATGTCGCAGCCTTAATAAAGCATTGTTGGTCAGACTTCTATTGTAAAAATGGAGAGACGTTCTTTGCATGCTCAATCTTCTTCTTAAAAGTGATGCCTCGCTGTGAGGATTCCACCACAGTTTATATAAAACAAGTGCTGCGATACACCAAGCGATGTGTCTTCTAACTACTTCTCGGAATGATTGCTGCACAGTTTCCATTTCACGCACGAAATAAGTGCATATGTCAACAACTTTGTCTGTGGAACACCCCACCCTTTGCCCGACAGAAAAGCTAAATTTGCGATTAGACTTCTCACGGATCCAGAAGCACACTCACTATATGTAGTCGAATTTGAACATAAATCAGTCTGTTATCAGCTTTTTCTAGCATCTCGGTCACCCGATGCTTAGCTGTGTCACCAGCTTGAGATAGGATGTTGACGTTTCTCTTCCTCGTTGTTCAGCGCTTTCTTGGCCTCCTATGGTGCTGAGCTTGCTTCGCACGAGTTATTCCTTTAAAATGTTGCCAGCTGCTACTTCCTTTCAATGTCCATGAATAAAAGGGCTATACCTTCCAATAAGATGCGAGTTGGCCGCTCAAAATTCCTCTTCAGAAACTTCTCTTGAAAAAAAAAAGACTTGGTAATGCTCATTCCTCTCACTGTGCTCTCGAATATGGAATGGAGTTTTGATGCAACAGTTAAGCCTTCAGAATTCCTTGACGCTGGGTGATGGCTTATCCATTCAGTAATAGAAGCCCATAATAAGCTTTAAGGGAGCAATTGGGTAGCATGCGCCGCAGCTTCTGAATAACACCTCACCGTTACTTACGGACAAGCTTAATTATACAGTGGTAAAGATATTAGGTTGACGAGAAATTTGTACAAAAATGCGGAAATTTTTGCGAAATGTGTTTGCCTTACGTGAACACAATCTCAATCTTCAAAGGAATCACCGTTGATATTGACAACCCTCTCCCATATAATGCGCAGATCACGAATTCTCGTTTTCCAGAATGAAGATTGTTGTGAGTCTCAGGACTGCCTCACTTCGGATTCCAGTTGCCCCTGATCATCTAAGAGTATATCCCTCAGATGCTGCCTAAGAGCCCGAAAAAGGTGGCAGTCAGATGACGCAAGCTCTAGCGAATACGGTCGGTAGGGCAATGCCTTCCACCTAACCTCCTGCGACTTTTAGCGAGACATCTTTGCGAGACGTGGCCGAGCACTGTCGTGAAAAAAAATGTTTACATTATTCCTTCCTGTTAGCTCCAGCTGTATGGCCTCACTCAACTTTTCTCACCAAAAGCAGAGCGTTACCTTCTTCCTGTGGAGATCGGACTTTGATTGCTCCGGAGGGGGTTCTCCTTGGGAGAGCCACTGGGCCTCCCGGGTATGCTTGCCGTAGAAGAGCCAGGACTCATATCCGTGACTATGTTCCCCAGAAAGTTCTCAATGCGAAAGCTGAGGAGAGACTGCGCGGGCTCAGTCGCGACGATCGGTCCTAGTCACGGACGGTATCTTTGAACTGGACCAATACTGCTTTCATACCCCAAAGAAGCAACCGGTCATCTGCACATAATATTTCAAAATGTTTGCGCTACAAGCTAGTGGCACTAAGCAGACGGCAATAGTTATTGTTACATCTTGAAAAAATGTTTGAAAGTTCTGCTTCAGGACTTTTCCCACAATCTAATATGGCAGATTACTCCACTTCATTGAAGAACACGACAAGCGACCATTTTCGAAGACGTTCAATGCAAGTTTATGAGAAACCATTCTACTCGTTCTCTTTTATTATATTTGGCCTGTCCAAAAATCACGACATTTTCGGGAGTTGACCACAACTTTGAGACTTGCAGTGAATAGCACCAGGAGGAGCATTATAATTTCTCTCCTGCAACTCCACAGCAAACCCAGCTGTCGAAAATGTATTGGCACCTATCAAAGTTTGGTTTAGATCGCAAATTAGAATTTACGAAGACCGTCCCTTATTCCTAAGCCGAGCTAAGAGCAGCGCGCAAAGTTATCACTAGCTATCACAACGTTTACGATTCCTTTCCGTTCAAAATCGAACTAGAGAGCTTACACTATCTTCGGCTTTCTCTTCCTATTTCTGGGCACTGGATGAGTAGAGGGCCGATATGAATCGTCCATCGTACTTGGCTCGTCGTCGGAGTCATCCTCAACCACTTTCGTGGGATCCTTCACCTTAAAACCGAGGTATGAAACGTTAGAAACCAACCAAAACTGCAACTCGTTGCATTACTCCACAAGGGCTTCAAGATAACCACGCACATCTCCAAATCTGTTAATCGTATGCCGTTTGGATCTCGTTCGACGTTCTTCTTCTGTCGTCAGCGGCACGATTTGTTCCATGCAAGACGAGGAGCGAGAACGTGCCAATCCCTTCGTTTTTCCTCCACGCGAGTGCTGAAACAATGCGAAATGAGAAGACTACATGCAACACTAGGTATTACTTTTAGTGCACATTGTTCCAGAGACCGCATCCAAATCACCGGTCTCAGAACATCAACAAACCTTTACCCCAGCGTTCTGTAGTTCCTGCTTGACTTCATTTATACGTTCCACCTTCTCACAGATTCGTTTCAGTTCCTCGACAGCATCCGCATCTACAGTATTCGAGGACGTAGTCATCAAATCCACCAAGTTGAGGATCTGAAAGTGAGAAAACGTAAAAAGTGTCTGCGAACTAGACGCAGAGAATGCACACCTCCATTTTCGAGTGCGCGATATGTTTCTCGGCCTCCGCCGCAAGCCTTCGGTTGTTGTCCTTCATTATTCCCAACTCTTCTTCATACTCACTCTAAACGTATCTCTTAAGCATCGGTAGAACGACAGCTAGTAGAGCTCTAGCGGAGTTTTACAAATGTTGGAATCTGTCAAGGAATTAGGCACTTTCGAATCGCTCAATGAAAGCTAAGCTTTGAAACTGCGCCTTCTTTCCAACTGCACAAGCTATGATAACCTTCCACATCTGACCACACCTCATTAAACCAAATCACAAACCTTCTCGTCGCGACGCTTACAATCCAATTCTTTCATCTCCTCCTGAAGGCGCTTCAGCTCTAGCTCCGAGTCAACCATCGATTTCCGCTCGTTAGCAGCCTACAAGCCAAAGTTCCGTGTTCCGTGCTGACACTGAGTGGTAAAACGTAGTTCTTCAAAAGATGCTCTAATTGCGCTTCCTTTGAAGCATGCTGGAAATACCAGTTCTATTGAGATGACTGACTTGAAATTAATGGATTAATGGAGCAAATGCCGCTAATAGCCAAAGTAAACAACCGCCTATTCACTGCCTCTGATCTTGGCAAAAATACCAAATTTCGGCTCCCAACATCACTGCACTTTCTGTGACACACAGAGCTTAGCAAAACGCCATTATCCGACAAGCCTACATACTGTCTCAAAACCTCACAACCGGTTTCACACCTGATCGAAGAGAGCCTTAAGGAAGACACGAGCAGACGTCAGAGTGAAGATATCTTTCCAGCGCGACTCCGCCCTACTATCAACGTCGATGGAGCCGCACCCTCGCTGCAGTTTGTTCAGTTCGTCGGTGCTGAAAACCAAATAGCTTCGGAAACAAAAGTGACAGAAAAACTGATCACAAGCTTTTCATCAACTATGCCTACTGGCCTCTTTAGATGAAAATATCAGCAAGACACAAACCAAAGCATCTGTTGGTTGTCGATCTTCTCCAGCTCTTCGTCTATTTTGCGAAGGGCTTCAGCTTCCTCGGCGGACAGCGCAGCACCTTCCTCAGTTGAGCGACGCTGAAGTTATCGGCTCCTTAATTTATGCCTCCTCCAAAACTACACTTTCACGCTCTTGCCTTTTTATGTGGCTCTTCTGAAGACACATAGTAATCCCTTTGTCTCTGAAGCTGCGCCTTCTTCCTTCCAAGCCGCCTTCTCTGGTCCTTCAACGACTGACACATTCGCTCGGCTTCATAAGAACTTCCAATGAGCGACAACTCGGCCTCGATAAATTGCTGAAATCACAGGAGTAGCCAAGTTTCAACATTTTTGTCAAATATTTCGGGGCACAGTTATAACACGTACAAAATCCAAACCTTTGCCTGATCGTATGACTTCTCGCTATTCGGCTTCTCCCGCGAAAATGCAGCACTTTTCTCCATTTGAGCAAGCAACCGCTTATTAATGTTCTTCGCCTCCTCAAGCTTTTGTTTGCAAACCATCATCTGCTGATCGTGGGCCCTCTTCTCGCGGACTACTTCGAATTCCCTTTTGCGCTCCTGAAACTGTTGTCGCTAACAACTTGTTACGCAAACAGCGTACATACGGACACTGACCTTCTGCTTGACTTGGATCAACTCGCGGTCATGTTTCAACTTCCATTGGCGATACTTCTCGGATTCCTCCCTTTGCTGCTTCACCATACGAACCTTCGCCTGAAAGCAAAAGCTTGAATAAAGCTCCACTCCAAATATAAGAACCAGTGGAGAGCCACCTGTTTCAACGCTGTGATCTCGGCCTGCATTCTCTTTTGGATCTCCTCGCTTTGCTGTTTCTGTTTCTCGAGCTTCTTCATCTCATTCATCTGCTTCCGGAACATAGCGAGCTGCTTCTCCATCTCCATTAACTTCCTCCTTCGTTCTTCTGCCAGCCTAAACACGTCAACCTCTCTTGTACAAATCTGGACTGCAACGACGAAAGCCAGCCATTTACTGACTTATTGTTGACTGAGATTTTCCTCAGGTCAGCTTCCAGCTTCGTCTTCTCAGCCATAAGCGCGTCGATTCGTTGTTGAAGAGAAGTCATTTCTTGCTACAAAGGTAGGTAGTGTAAGACGGTAAAACGTGAAGGCGGTTACGCCGGTAGTCCTACTTGATGCTGCTTCATCAGTTCGTCGACGTTCTTCTGACTTTCCACGGCCTTCGATAGCAACTCTTCTTTGTCCTTTATTTGTTGCATAACATCATCAAGTTCCTTATCTAAGAACGTCTGCTTGTCAATAAACCTTAAATAAACACATCGTTACGTACCGTGGACGAACACTTGTAATCACTCCATGATACACAGGCACACCACGTGTATCATGGAGTGATTTTATGCTTTGTCGCGCATCCAGTTTGAAATTGTCACTGTGCTAGACTGTCAGTTAGACGAAACTTCCGCTGAACGGCAAAGGTACTAAAAAGACCGCCGACAAAATGGACAGACTTGCTAGGGCAGAAACCGGCGCAATACGGGTTTGGGCGATGTTAGTCCCTGATGCTAGGATATTTTCGATATGCAGCCCATGCTAGGATAGAGCGCTCCGTTTTTCTATGTTGGTCCAGACCTGCATTAGGATTGCACTAGAATAGCAAAGGAAACAACACTCGTAGCTAGAACAGTCATGAAAAGGTTGAACAGAAAATCAGTAAAATTTCCATTTCGAGTTCAAGACGTCATACTGTGATAGCACTTGGGAAACACAATACCAGACAACCTTTAGAACTGATACTCAAAATTGTGGCACCCTGAAAACGGGAGCATGCACATAAATTCCCATCGCCCCTGCCCCCCGCCCCATGTTTTCATATCAACTCCTCCAAGACTATGTAGAAGGACAGTCATGCCTTCTGTTTCGAAATACCACTCCGTTTTCGTAAAACAAACTGAATTCAGATTAGGTCGAACATTTGATGCTTGTACCCACCATTTTATGCATCAAAGCAAGCCCTACTATTTCGGTGCAACGAGCGAGATAGAATACATAATAGAACAAAGCTTGGATAAAGGTAATCCACCCCAAGTGGGATACACTAAAAAAATCCACATTTACACGATATCGCGACGACAACTCGAATGCGTATCAAGCCATTGAAATGACACACGATGACCAGCTGATGAACAAGTCGGTGTTTTACCTAACCAAGACAAGTCTAGCAAAAATTCACTGTCCACGGAGGGAAAAATGCCTGCTTAGCCTAGGTGTAACTCGAATACTGAACCTGGCTGAGGACGTACACAGGATATGGCTTCAGTATCGATTGCAATACACAACCCGCCGAGATAACACGACCAAAATAAAAGAGAAGCATTGCTCACTTGATACTGAATGTTTCGTCCATCGGCTCGTCATCCAACGTGTCACCATGATCGCCCCGTGACATAGAATGTTCCCTTTCCTAGAGGCAAATCAGATCAGTGCTCAGGTTCATTGAATGAGAACCTACTAACATTAAGACAACACTGTTTAAGTTAGCGTGAAACCTCATAGTCGACGGCTTCATGAGACACTATATCGTTGATGCGACGAATCTTTTCTAAGTTGTCCTTCTCGTCGTCATCGCTGTTAAAACAGTGGTACAGCGAAGAAATAAGAGGGGCAAATGGAGCACGTCGAATGACAGGAAAAACTATTACTCACTTCAGAATTTCCGCAGTCTGAGAAAGCATCGACTTCAGACGCTCGCGCTGCAGCTCAACGTGGTGGAGTTGATTTAGCAAGTTAATCTGGAGTACATATATTCGAAGAACTCGTTAGCAGACCGAAACACAAAGAAGTTGTTTTACCTTTTGGTACATAATTTCTGCCGTCTTTTCGTGAGCCAACTTCAAAAGATTGTCTTTCTCCACCATTATCGCTTTCATCTGCGTAATTTCGAAGCTGCTAAAAGAGTGCCGTTATTACCTAGTAGTATCACAAATCCTCAACAAATCAGACAGCTACCTTATTTCACTCCCTGCCTGACACGGAGCAAATCCCATGCGAGCTTCGGCCAGCTCCCTTTCCAACGTTGCGACCTGACAAGGCACTGTTAGACTTCCCCCTTCTAAACAGTGGTCCGATGCTATCTAATCGATCTCAAACGAACCCGCTCCTTAAGCTCCATGATTTTCTGCTGCCCAGCATCGATGTTAACCACCGGTTTATTTTTGATCTTCTTGGCTCTATCAGCATACCTGAAATGATCACAGCTGCACACTGCCCAATTTTCCATCGCAACCAGGAATATGTAACCAAACAGCGTCTTTCTTTCGAAGGAAGTGTTGGAAGTTCGGCAAATAAACAACCAGGTGATCAAAAGAAATGGCTTGCTTTAAAGGTGCATTGATATGAGAAGTTCATCGCAATGGAATGTGGGATAGAGTGGGCTGAACAATGCAAATAGCTATGGTACTGTAGGTCTGCATGGCACATTGTCGAAGCAAGTCGGAAGTGAATTATGCCTGCATCATGAACCATAACAGTGTCAGTCGAAGCACAGGTCAACATCTGCTTTTGCTGAAGAGATACCTCTTCAATCTGAACCAGGAGCCTGATTTGATTGAGCTGGGCACCGCATCGGACCACAAATCTTATTGTCCATGGGGTATTAGGACACAATAGTGCTCACTTCTATGACTTCTTTGTGCACACAAAAGGCTGTAAGAAGTACGCGCAAAGGCGCATGCGCTGCGAGAAAGCAACTACGGTGTTGCACAAATAGAAGTGGCGTCTTTCTATCAGGCGAATTCAAACGCAGAAACTAGCACACCTATGATGCAGAGTTTATTTCAAGTAAGAAGCAGAGGTCTTTCGTATGAAATCAAAGAGAGACTGTTATGTTAACATGTCAGAGCACCCATTTGTACCAGCATTTCCCCCCCCCCCCCCAGTTCCCTGTGCACGAGTAACATAAAGTTTGGCTTCCATAACGTGACAACCAAAAAAGTATTGTAACGAAGAAAGTATCTTGAACATTATGAAGGGTTCCCGCAATATACCGCAACTGCGGACTTCACCACAAAGTTGTCGTTGAGAAAAACTTGTTCCTGTCGTGCACAGCCCGCTGTCTGCTACATGCTTAAGTAATACTCCACAGTCCACTACTTCGGTAAAGAAATTCTCTTTAAAACAAACACCAAAAGTTGTCGAACCAACTTTAAGGTACAATAAATCTTCCGATCCAGAGAGTGATGTACGCTGCTGGCTAAATTTAGCATACCCCGTGTAAAGTTTCACGTTCGTTAAGAAATGTTTTCTCTCCTATCTAATACAACGATGAGGGCTAAACATGGAAGAAATCTTCAGCACCTTCCACTATGGCTCACTGAGCTTGCAAGGCTCATACACTCTACTTAAACACCGCCTTAAGAAAAGGAAACCACATCGAATCCAATAACTAAACGCTGAGTCTCTGCTACTAACCATAAGTTCAGATTCACAGAGGCAGAGTAGGATATGTTTGAGAGTCTAGTAGCTCAAATTCGCCAAGGATTACGTATAAGAAACTGACCGAATAAAGGTCTATTTCAATCTCTAGAAATATGTGAACCGCTACCTCAATGTGCTCAGGGTTTCCTCAGCATTGGAATCTGCTGGCGAAACGCAGGCAATCATCACTGTGTACGAATTGCCTCCGAGAGAATCTTAAACAAGCACTCGTCAAAAAGACTTCTAAGATAGCAGCCCCACTCTAATTCTGGTGAATCCATGCAAGCCTACCCTGCAGAAGTCGAGTTATTTTTGAATCACGATACGGTATGTGTCGATTTGCGCCGGTCTCTGACAGAGCGGATATGACATTTCCAAGAGCGAGAAGACCTGAAACGAAATTCGCTGGCTGAGTAAGGTACATGATGGATACTAGTGGCAGCAACGCAGACACTCGTCAATCGAACCCTAGGCGTCATAATACGAAGCAGTACAAGCAGTACCTCTGTCTACCTCTGCGATAACCAGACCACGCTGCCAGCCCTTTGTGCCTCCATGGTAAGCTCGACCCTGACCATGAACTCTTAACCAATACAAACGTTTGGGGGTCTCTTACTGGTTTGCCTCAAGGATTTGACAAAAACAAAACACCTTTTATTACTTTCTGGAGGATGGAGATTCTCTCTATGGTACTCGTTCTTGCCGTTCCTGAGCCCCTTAGAGACAGTTCTCTTGTAAGGCATATCCGAGTACGCCAGCGAACTCGACGAAGAACCAAAAATGTTAAGAGAACCCATTCCCTGCTCAAGAACAAGCTCCACTTCTGCAGCACCCACCACATCTTCAATAGCGATCACCTACAACTGCATAAGACAGCCTTCCAACTACTAAATAAAATAAAAATAAAAAATATTTCGACAAGCGCCTTCTCATTCTTCTGTTCTAATGATAAAGATATTAATCGAAACTATCAAGCAGTAAGTAAAGGAACCATGAAATAGGCATCGTCGTGGTTCTATGGACTGCACGAAGTTGATCTAGGGTTGCAGTGTTTGCTGGAATGCCCTAAATCAAGGGCAAACTATGACAGCCCGGCAAAGAAGGAATGCTACGCAGCGAGAAAAAGTGCCATGGACGGAGCTCTACACGACGACAAGCTCAGCAGCCTCAACAAAGAAAACCCGACAACGACTTCATACAACCTCTTCCTTGAGATTCTAGCCAGACAATATAAAGGACGTCCTTGAGTTTGAGGCTTTTTAGTTGAAAGGGGCATCCTAAGCATTTAGTCAACTTCGTTTACTCTCAGAACTCGAACTACATCTTCTTTCTATCATATAAATGGATCAGTTCACAACCCGTTCCACACAGGCGAATATCAACACTCACCTTCATTGATTCGTATTCCTTCCATCTTGCGGGTTCCTTCTGCCTGCGTTTTCTTTAGGCGCTCCGATCCAGCAAGATCGACCAGGTGCAATTTTGCCGTAAAGCCAGTGTCACTTCAGAAATTTTAATCAAAATAAACATCAAAGTCAAGACACAAATCTTCCTGCACTTACTCATCACCGATTCCACTCTTCTCCAAAGAAATCGTGAAAATGGCATGTGATCGACTGCTCTGAGCATTCATGGCCGTCTGTCCCTTGCTTCGTAGCGACCCTCCCTTTTCCAGCTGCGCCATCGTTTCTTGCAAGTTCGTTACAAGAGTCTTCGATAAGCCTTGCACCTCAACCAATTCATTCAACCTCAACTTGGATTGAGACAAAGCAATCTTCTTGGATAATACTTACAAACACCGAACCGCTCAGCTCTCGAATTTGCAGCTGATCCTTAGCACCGGACAGCAGGTCTTGAACCTTTTCATCGTAGATCTCCAGCATGGAAACGAGTACCTAAGTCGACAATTTTCAACTGGCATACAGCATTCTTGTCGATGTACTAGACTTTGTTATATGTGAAGACCACTTCCAATGAACACTGTTTTTAATGGATGAGCGCGTGAACGCCTAGCGGCCGCCAAACGTCTGGTTGGGGGCTTCGCCCTTAAGCCCCGAGAACAGAACACCACGATCGACTTCTTTTCTTCCTTAGGCTTTCTTATCATTGCAGCAAAGAACTGGTTGCACTATAAAGGATATTGTAGCGAGACACGATATGACAAGAAAACTTTAAAACTTTTCTATGGTGCGTGTCCACCCTCTGCCGCATGTAGGCGATTTGTTCTCCGAAGTACCCGTTCTCTGTGGGAAGAAGGAGATAGTGAGAGTCCCTATCCGAAGTCTTAATCTGCAGAAACAGAAATAAAACTAATCGGCATTGGTGGATCGGTCGAGATCGTTTACGATCCAATGGCAGTAATATTCCTCCGATTTCTCTGGACCTTCTCGCTACCCCCAACCCCAAACTCACTCATGTGCAGGCGGAGAAAGGGATGAGATTCAGTACGCGCACGCTCCTTACACGAAACCTTTAAAAGATCAACTGGAAATCCAACACATGTTGCGCAAAGTATGATCTGTGACACGTCTTCTGGATCTGAATGCACGCTGCACAATGTCCGTGTCACGACATCTGAATCCGGACGCATGTTGCATAACGTCTGTGACACATTTGCTGGGTGCCGACGCACGTGTCACGACGTTTGTACCAGGGGTGTGCGTAAATGAAATTCGAAATTTCGTAAATCGTAAACCATGATTAAGATGAAACCGCCGTAAATCGTAACAGTGTCGTGACGTGTGAAGCACTACAACTACATTTTAGGGGTTTTACTTTCTAATGTGAATCAAAAGTAATCAAATAGTTATATATTTATAGTGTTGTTTTCAGCTCAAGCCGGACAGCTTTCTTCCCAAGCTTTTGCCTTTTCAGCTTCCATTTTTCATTTTAGTCAGACACCTTTTATATCAATAAATACACCTTTTAGGAAAGTCGATAAATTGTTAGTTCAAATACTGTATTTTCACCAATGCATGGCCTTCCAACAAAGAGCTTACGTCGCTTGAATGACCATTAAATTCCCACTCTTAGCAAGTCTTTAGCTTGGGCATAAATTTAGAACTTAGCAAAAACAATAGCAAGTCACTATGAAGTGAATTTTTTAAATTCCAGCTGACAACCTCGACGAAAGCAGCAGCTACATGACGCCCCGAAGGGCCTCCGCTTTTTGCATTTTGAAATTCGCCCAGGAGCTTTGCCAGTAACGAGACATACTGTTAATGAAGTTCATGAAGAAAACAAAGGATAAAAAAGGATGAAGGACGGCGTTACTCAATCCCTTCTGGGATGCGCCAGCGCATTCTACTTCTACGGGATGTCGTGAAGGCGACATGAATGCGTATTTGGCCATACAATGACTTGCGGTGGCCTGCCGATGAACAAGTCAGCGCTCTATCCTTCCCCAGACAAGTCTGGTACCAATTCTCCGACCCCGGAGGGATGGAAGGCTTGGTTGGCCCGGGCGGGAAATCCGAACCAGGAACCTGGTATCGGGTGCACGCGACAGTAGCGCCTCCTCCGACTGCGCTACACGCGCCCTAATGAAGAAAACAAGCAAACAATAATACTGCAGTGCTCTGTGCTTTCCTTTGCCCACGCGGATGAGAGCAGGGATTTGGGCAGGGGAAGGGACTTCAGGGTGTGGCCCAACTAGCGCGCTCGTTCTAAAATTGCCTACATCCTTGAGTTTGCTTAGACGGCGAGCGCGACAATCTCAACCACGCCGACCAAAGAGGAGACCAGAACTGCCAAGACCACTTCGACCCTTTCTTTAATTATATTCTAACCATATGTTTGTTTTTACAGCACTTTGAATATCTATATGCTCCTCACTATGGCGCACAGTGTTAATCAAGAGGAGCAACAGTCGTTTCACCTTTCCATATGATTCTAGTAATCGTCTACACCCCGCTTCCAATCACTAATGATATTCCATGTCAAATCAGTTTGATTTGAGGTTTGAAAACTGATTTGAATCGTTTCTATCAAGACCATCAGCTTAACTGGTTCCATGCTGATATCAGCGGCCAGCTCATCCCGGATACGGGTGGGTGCTGATCGGTCCCACGAGGTGTGGATGTTGCGTTCGATCAAACGGCGCCCGTGGTGTAATGGCGTAGAGCATTCCCGCCCGGTTACAGGGAGGTGCGGGTTCGAGTCCCGCCTAGCGCTAGAAGTTTTGATCGCAACAAAACATCGTTATGACAGATATTCCTTGCCTTCCGTCAGTCGTGTTCGGAGGGGTTAGCATGAACCGTCAATGAACAGAGTGACCAGGTGATAGTTACCTAATAGAATCGGAATCAGCGAATAGTCATCTCTTTTCCCTAAAAAATAGCTTCAAATGTTCTTCGACAGCAGGAATGCATGCCCTACTGGAAAGGGAGGAGTCCAATCTTTAAGAGAGCATATTTTTAATTAGTTAGTGTTCGTGCATCTCCTTCAGAACATGTCTGGTAGCAAACGTCAGCCCTTACAGTTTTAGAGAAATGCAAAAGTCAGTTAAGCAAAGAGATTAGTCGAACTCGGGGAACCTATGCGCAGTACAGTTTGTCATGATGCGTCATAAAAACACTAAAACGAACAGAGGGAATGAGGAAGACTTTTAAAGTGGGCACATCCTTATAACACGGGCTGCATCGCCTCATTTGCAGTTAGATCAAAGATCACATTTACGAAAATTTACGATTCACGACCTAAAATGTCGTAAATCATAAACCGTAAAAAATGCCAACAATTGCCGTAAATCGTGAAATCGTAAGTCGTAACTACGTACACCCCTGGTTTGTACCACATTTTTTGAAATCTGACAACTTGGACGATATCTACGCAAGATACTACATCTCCCTTACTGGTCCCCTTTACTCTTCGGAATCCCGACGTTGGACGACGTCTTCGGCAAGTCGTCTCAACCCCGACGCACGTTGAAAGACATCTGCGGCACGTCTTCTGAACCCCAGCGCTCGGCATTTGATCCCCATCCATACCCTCGCGCGTTGTCCACTCAATACATCGTAAACTTGGGTGATCCGCCACCAAGGTATAGTAGGAATTTAATGCCCCAGCTGAATTTGAAGTACAGCGCTATTCTTGAAATTATGTCGAAAGCTGATGGTATTGATACCACCTCAGGTCTAGAAAAGGTTAGAAATGGCAGTACATGAAATACATAGCAGTGTGAAATCAAGAGGAACCCCTGGAGATAGTCTGTGCATAGCATCGCTTTACAACGACTCACAAGAGTCTGGTGAAGGTCCTAGGTTTTTGTGGAGTAAACGCCACCCCTTAAAAACGAACCCCTCTAGAATTGCACCACGCCGACTTCTGCAGATTATCCTTATAGAGCGCGAGGAATTCATTCCTTCACCACTACATAACGATATACAACTCCTTTAGATTGAAACGTTTTCCCGTTTGTGAACTGAAAGCTGCGCCCGCCAATGGTAGAAACTACTTCAAGTTTTCTCCGTAGGGCAAGGCTAAAACTCTCTTCTTAACCTTGTTTATAATTAATATGGGAAGGGTGTGTTAGTGTATAGAAATGTTGCAATCGAAGTTGTCACTCTTTCATTATCATAGCTCTTAGCCCCTTTCGGGAAAGAAGTACGCTTCGAAAAATAAGAACTAGTGAGCATACCTTAAAATTCGTCTCCATATCAGACTCGCTAATCTGCTTGAATATCGCATCAACAAGTCGGGGAATGATTCCCCTCGTGTCTTTCGATACACTTGCAGTGGTTTCTTCTGTTCCCATTGTGAACGTCTTCCCGCTACCCGTTTGTCCATACGCTAGCACTGTGCAGTTAAACCCTAAAGCGCAAAATATAGTATTGTGGATGTCAAGCTTGACGAACATTGCTTTCCACTGTTTAAAAGGCTCAGGCATTTCTTAGGGCTTCATCATAGTGTGTATCGTCATCGTCCTATGCTCTCTGAGTTCTGTCCTACTCAACAGCAGCAAAAACAATCTGTTGAGAGACCAGAATTACGTGTTTCAAGGTCAGCGGTTCACTACAAGGAAGACTCCCCTTTTACACTGCAGAACTCTACAACCTGCACATTCGAATACATGCTGACGTGAACCTCAAGCATTAGACGTCTCAACTTCTAGTCTCCCTGCTTCCATTGGTTGTTGAGGCTACGGCTTGGCCTGATATACAGAAAAGGAAAAACCCGTACCTTTGAAAAACTGTTCAAGTAGGGACGATGTCGTAACGTCGTAGACGCTATCTTGTGAAGTTGAGGGGTCCAAAACGCCGTCAAACGTAAACGACCGCCCATTGCAAGATATCTAAAAGAGAGACATCTAGGCGGAAATTTCAAAGACAGGAACAGGATGGCACGTGCTGTTTTGAAGGACTCTTAGGTGTTACTAAACATTAGAAGAAATGACGGGTTCAGAAGACTCTCTTGCCAAGTATCGCCGCAGCAGGTCGCAGAAAGATGTTGGGTGTGAAAGATATCTAAATGTGCGTTCTCGGAAAGATAGATGTGAGGTCAGATAGCAACGTTTCGCTACACTTTGTTCACCAGCCCAAGCACCGCAGTGCTACTCCGTTGTGCTCAATGGACTCAATGAAAACGTATTTGCCTATTGATAATGAATAGGTCGAGTGGTTTGGTTATACCTTTCCTTAAGAAAGTGATCTACCTTTAAAAGAATAAAGAAGGGACAAAGAAAAAAGAAAACCTGCAGGGAGAATAAAAGGGACTGGGAGGAAAGACGACACGATAGTGGTTGAAGGGGGCGATGGGCCAGTCCCTCTTAGGCTTGGATGTTTTCGAAATACAGCTGTCAGCAGAAGACAGCACTAGGATAGCGCTAGAATAATGAATCCTAGTTTTAAAGACAGGCAAAAAAACATGTCGTACTAACAGTGACCCCTCCAAGTCGTATTACGCCGAAAAGAACAGTTCTTTGGCAACGGAATAAGCTGGATACAGAATGAGAGAATGACGACGGCAGCAACCCGAAATGACTGACCTGGTTCGACTCGACGAAAATTTGAAGGCATTCTCTGGCATTTTCGAGCCTTTCCTTGTCATTAAATGGTCGAGCGCGAACGAATACCTTCACAGGAATGCCGTCACCCATAATCCTCGTTAGTTTAGTAGTGAATATTTACATAAACTGACAGTCGTTAGTGATTCCTGAATGAAGGGTTATACCAACGTGGGCGCTCAACATTGACAAAACGCAGCAGCAGTAGCGAAAGAAGTGCTCCAGGAATCGACGCAAATCTCGGGACAATTATCTCTTCTAAACGTCCATAGAACATGTATAGGTGCAATCGGACAGGAGTCTGTGCCCTTTATTAGAAAAGAGGTTCACTAGAGTTATCCTCGCGAGACCTATTATGTTTTACAGACCAAACACACTCAAGACGAAAACACGATTCACAGGATGAATGGATACATGTGCATTATAACTGCAAAAGGACATCAATCCGCATCTCCAGAGTAGGGAACTGCAAGATATTGTGCTCCCATAGGATTGTTTAGTGCATCCGATGACGGCCTACTCTGGAATTACGGTGCCATTCTCGATCAGACAGATTGGAGGCTGGATGATGTCTCCTAGTCCTAGATGCAAACTGCGCGGCCTATCCGGGTAGGAATTGCAAACGCTCTCCCGTAGACTAATCCAGAGCACTCTCCTTGTAAAAGTCCGCTTTGAACTTCGCCGCCTTTGTCAACCTGACATAGCGATGTACCTCCGCTAGGATAGATTGCCCACCACACTTCCACGAACCTCCTCGAAACCCAAACTCCCAGTTTCAACGTAGGGGTACTACGGCACAACAGAAGACGAAGCAAGCAACTGCCCAACCGGGCTGGTCCCTAAGATAGGATCGCACATCAAGTTCATGAAGGAAGATTTCGAAGTCTCGTCGTTGCCGCGACTTTGGCTCGTGGGCCCCGCAACGACGCGCGCTCGCTCCCGCAGGCATTTCGACTCGACGTCGATTAGAGCGAACTAGTTGGATCGCCGCTGAGTAGTGGAGTATTTTTGTGTGCGTTGTTTCGTCGAAGTTGCAGTGAAGGAGAAGACTGTATTTCAGTGGAAGATGACTTACTTCACAAGTTGGGAGGAGTTTGCGAAGGCTGTCGAGAAGCTGCATTCCGTAAACTCCGAGAAGTGCAGGTTGGTAGCGTTTCGAATAGCTCGTGCTCTTTCGTTTATCGTCTTTTCATCCGTGGACTGTGTTTTCTCTTTCACGTTCTCTGCTGAAAATGTCGGCGCAAATAGTCGGGGGGGGGTCACCCCCTACTCCGTGGTTGTACGCCTTGGTAAGATGGTATGTGCAGTTACATCAGAAATGGTCTACCTCAGTTCACTGTAGGGAAAGAACACACCGGTACTGCAAAAAGTTAGGTTTCAAAAAGCACAAACCGTTCTGTAGAGCTGTCTTACATGGTGACCCACCCCGCCCGCCCCGACCCTATTTGCGCCTAAATATCTACACATATGATGAGTTTCTTCAAAGTGAGATGCTTACTTTACTTACTTTGATACTTTGATGGTCCTTTTGTCGGCTGGAGGTCCTCTCAGCGGGGACCACAACTCTTCCAGACCGCTCGATCTCTGGCTGCTTGCATCCAGTGAGGCAGGCTCCGCTCTCTGAAAGATGTTGAGAATGAGTCTGCCCATCGCGTTGGCGGTCGTCCCAGTGGTCTCTTATGGTCTCTCGGGGGCCACTCTGTGACAAGGAGACTCCATCTATCGTCCTTTCGGCGAAGGTGTCCGGTCCAGCGATATTTGGACTTCTTCATGTACTGCAGCGGGTCTGTTAATTGCGACTTCTTCCGTAGCTCCGAGCTTCGTAGGCCTTCTTGCCATTGCTGACGAAGGCTTGTCCTCAGAAGACATCTCTCCAGTGTACGATGCGTAGTTTGCATTGCTCTGGCGATTGTCTTGTTGTCAGGCCAGGTTTCCGTCGCGTAACACATCGCAGGCCGTACAGAGGCGTTGAATATCGAGGCCCTGAGGCTGGCATCCTGATCGGTGACTTCGCGAATCGAACTGAAGGCTGCCCATGCTGCGCGTCTCCTGCGGGCGATTTCAGGAGCGAGATCGTTATCCATGTTCAGCTCTCTTCCCAGATAGACCTGTTGCAGAGCGACTCCATTTAACCCTACGAGTCCCGTGTCACACCACTGGTTGACCATAAATTGCGTTTTGGACATATTCATGTCCAATCCAATCTTCATACCTGCCACAATGAGCTCGTTCAGCATTTCCTCGACTTCTGACGTGCTGGTAGAGATGAGAACAATATCGTCGGCGAAGCGAAGGTTGCTGATCGTTTACCGTCGACAAGGTAGCCTTTATCATCCCAGTTCAAGTCCTTCATGGCATCCTGGAGTGCCGCTGTGAATAGCTTAAGAGAAATCGTGTCTCCCTGCCGTACTCCTTTCCCGATAGGAATCTTAAGTTTTCGATCGAACAACTGGATGGTGGTCGATGTGTTCGAGAAGCATTCGTACGAGAAGTCGGATGAAGGGCGATGGTATACCAGCGTGCACAAGTGCGTTCAGAACAGCGTTGATTTCCACACAGTCGAACGCTTTCCGATAATCCACGAAGACAAGGACAAGTGGGAGGTGGTATTCGCGGCTCCTCTCGATGAGCTGTGAGACAGTCTGAATATGGTCCATGCAGGAGAAATCCTTGCGAAACGCTGCTTGCTCCACTGGCTGATATTCATCCAAGCAACGCTCCATACGTTTGAGCAGTATCTTGGTGAAGATCTTGTACACAACCGAGAGAAGACTGATGGGTCGATAGTTGTTGATATCCTCCTGCTGACCTTTTTTGAAGATTAAAACTGTTTTCGACTCCTTCCATGAGGAATCCTACCAAGTCGAAGGTAGTGGTTGAAGTGCTTGGCAAGAAGTGAGCAGAGGGCACTGCTACCCGCACGAAGGAGGTCAGCAGAAATGCCGTCCGGTCCTGGAGCAGTGCCTGGCTTCATCCTTGAGCAACTTCTGATTCCAGAATGGGAGGACTTCCTCAGCTGGTGGCATCAAGCATTTCGGGACAGTGCTGGAAGAACGAATTAGATCTGTGTAGAATTCCTGAACGATGATCTCCATTGCTCTTCGAGATGTTTGCGTGTTCCATCCTTATCCAGAAGGGCTGACATTATTGCCTTCTGGTCGCAGAGGTCTCGTTTGCAGCGCTTTATGCTTGAACCTTTCCCAGCGGCTTCTAACAGCTTAGATCTTCTGTAGGCTTGAATGGACTCCTTCACTGCAATTCGGAAGGCCTTAGAGATGGTGACTTTTTCCAGATGAGAAGCATTAGGATCTAGTTTAACAGCTCTTCTTTGCTCCAAGAGCTTAATCGCATGTGCGTTGAGTCTTGAAACAGACGGTGATGTGGCTTCGCGAGAGCTGCTAGCACATTTCAACAGTCCTTTGGAGAGAAGGTGGTAGTCTTCCGATGGATCTTCAAGAAGATTCCAATCATACGACTTTATTGCATATTCCAACTCCTCAGACTTGAATGTGGGGATCCTCACCGGTGCCGGTTTATGAGTGTCACGCTTGAACATCCTATTTTTGAGAGTCAGCTTCGCACGGACAAGACGGTGATCCGAGCCGGTGTCAAATGAGGGCAGCACGGAGACGTCGAACAGACTACAGCGTCTGTTTCTAAGAACATGGTCGATCTCCGAACGTGTTTCTCCATTTGGGCTCTCCCAGGTCCCTTCGTCGATTTGAAGGCTTCTTAAACATAGAATTTCCATGGAAGAGGCGGCACGCGGATAGGTAGTCTATCAGGCGCTCTCCGTTTTCGTTCGTTGAGGAAGTTCCATGTCGTCCTAGCCTCCATTCGTCGTGAGAACGATAGCGTTAAAGTCCCCAACGACAACTTTGTAGTAGCTCTTCTCGTCGTTGACAGTCCTTCGAATAGCTTGCAGAATTCCCCCTTTTCTTCGTCTGTGGCCGCAGGTGTTGGAGCATATCCATTTATGATGGAGATGGTTCCTTGATCATTGGTTTCCAGACGAAGAACAGCTACTCGCGGACTGATGATCTTGTAAGAGTCTACTAGGTGGTGCATTGTCGACTTGACGAGAAATCCAACTCCGCCAATATTCTTTCTGTCCACCTTTGCTCCGATAATGAGAAGCTCGTTGTGGTCGGTCCTTCTTATGGTTTCCGTTCTGCTTTCGTTTCCTGCAGGGCGATAACGTCGTATTTGATGTTGCGGCTTCTGTAAAGCAGTGTCCGAAAATCTTGCTCAGATGCGGTCGAAGACAGTTATAAGTGCAGACGAATAGGCAGTTCCCGTGTCGTGGTGTGAGGGAGTTTCCGGTAGTCCGATTCCAATGAAGTCCTGATAGTTTAACTCCGAGATTAGATGGCTCCTCGCCGGAGGTGGATGCAACCGACGTCGTAGAAGACCACCTCCGGCGCGCAGGACTGGGGCGCGGGTTTAGTTGTGTGAGCCATGGCGGTGGTCTGGTTGTTCACATGTTCCTGGCCAGGGATACATCAGAGCCGCCCATACACGACAAAGCATCATGTACTGCGTGACCATTTGTGCCGTAAGCCATCACAAAGTGATGTTCACCCTTCAGCGCGATGAGGTGGCACATGAAGGGGTGAGATGCTTAGGTTGTCCAAAGAACAGGTGGTCTATACTTGCCCTTCTGGCAAAAGTGATAGACGACAGAACTCAGCTTCTGATTGGCCTTTTCGTGATGGGAAGCACGGGTGCTACATGCCGGCTTCGTAACATACCTAGATGGAAGTCGGGACTGAGGGGATCTACTTGGACAGCGAATCATATCTACTGTCGCTAGGATTGTGCATAGTGGGGGACTGGGCCGATGTACAGGGTGTTCCAAAATAGCGTGGTGAAGGTTTGAGTTCTCCCAAGCGAATATATTGATCAGCATGGCGACAATAGCGCCATTTTTTGTGCGTATCTTTCTCTCCGTGCTGTAATTTTTTAAGTTCTGTTTTGGTCCGGTCACGGTTTTTCTCAAGATGTGAAACCATCGCACTGCGATTTTGAAGCTTCATCGTCAAGGAAAGCACGAATGCGACATCATTAATCAGCTCGGTCGACTGTTTCCACAGAAACTCGTCGATGTAAGGAGCTTGGCCATGAAGGTGATCGTCTAGGACAAGTAAGAAATCGCACTGGCCACAGATCCGGAAAATCATGGAAAAGCGAAAAATCCCAAATCCGAAGGTCTCCTGAGAAAATTCACCCGTGACATCGGTGTCATTCTCACATCAGTGCATCGAATAGCCAGAAAGAAACACGAACTCGAGCCCTATAAGTACTTTAAAGTCCAGCTTTAGATGGACAATAATAAGCGCGAATGGCTCCATTGATGCCGCAGGTGGCGGATGGGAGTGAACACTTTTCACGGACGAGAGGCAGTTCACTGTGGAGTAGGCTCACAACCGCCAAAACGGTAGGATGTGATCTGGAGAGGCTCCAGCCACCTTTGCCATCACCAAGCATCGTCAAAATCTGCAGGTGCTCATAGTTTGAGGAGGAATCTACACGAACGGAAAGATTCCCTGGTTTTCATGGGCGAGGGAGTAAAAATAAATCAAGATGTGCACCGACGGGACATCTTCGAGTCTGCGGCGCTTTTCTAGTCCCAGCGCAATGGAGGTTTCAGCAAGTCAATCCCTGGGCACAGGGCGAAAAGCGCACAAGCATGGTGTAAGGCCAATTCCCATACTTCATGATATTTGCGGAGTGGCCACCGCACTCCCCGGATCTGAATCCGACGGACTACAGCGCGTGGTCCATTTTGAAGGCCCGGGTCTGTGCCTAGCGCCACCACAGCCTGGAGACCGATAAGGAATCTCTGCTTGGGAAGTGGGAACGACTGTCTCCAGATGACCTGCGTGCGGCCCATGGCTAAAAACCTCCTCAAGCGTTCTCACTTCTGTATTCTCGCCAAGGGGGATCACTTCGAATCAGTTCGAATATAATGTTGCCTAGTGTCCATGTTATTGTTATTTATGTATTGTTTTGTAAACTTCTTATTTGTTTCGTAGTTATAATTTAAAAGCCTTCACCACGACATTTTGGAACAACAGGTATTAGCACTGGCCGCCCAATGGGCATGCTCCCGGAGTCCATCGGGTATGAAGTGGACGGCGTACATTCGAGGGTACTGAGCTGGCTGGGAGATTATGCATAAAGGGTCTCCGAATTTCCTGAGTACACACGTGCGGTTTGTATGAAATCGCATTAAATAAGAGCGATGTAGCAGTTATCTTCCATATGTACCATTTTCAGGTCGAATTGGGCACTATTCAAATCAGATTGGACACTTTTCAAACCAAATTGGACACTCTTCTAAGCTCCACTAAGACTTTTGAAATCAAAGAGAACTCCCCTGAATTGAGACAACGTTCATACAGGTTGAACTACAGACTCAATAAGATGGTTAGAAAAATTTTTTGTTCAAGGAAAATTTAGAATAACTTTTTTTTCTTTTTTTTTTACTTTAGTTGCCCGAATGAGTGTAAAAAGTTTATAAAATTTTTACTTTTGGAGAAAGAATAACAAATTAAATTCCGTTTTGAAGCGCAGTAAAGCGGCTACCATATAGTGCACTAAAAGACTAGACTGCATTATGCACTCGAAAAGCTCGTCGCGATTTTTATTTGATTGATAGTGTACAGGGTGCGTAAAAAGTATTGACGCACTAAATGACGGTTGTGGAAATAGTAATGCGCAGTAAGTTTTAAAATATTCACTTGGGAAATATGGAAAATGATTTTGCAAACACGATAGAATAACTCGTAATCGACATTGGCTCCTTTACTGTGATTACAGGAGCGAACACGACGGAAAAATTCATGAGTACGCGCCGCAAGTATTCGCTTGCATTTTGTTCCGTGCTTTGAACAGGGTAGCCTTGTGCGACTGGTCACTTCTGTTGAAAGTAGCCCAGACCTCATTCTCCAAAATCGCCTGAGAAGAGTAATCCAGCGGATTCTTGTTTAAGCTGTGCTCGTCTGAGAAGCTGCCTACACCTGCGCGCGTTATCTGTTTACCGTTATCGGACAGAGGTTGATAATTTCGGATTTGAACGTTAACGCGCTTGAACCTCTTGTAATCATCATCTGTTATGACAGAGCCGTGGCTGACGTTTGGGTTGCTGACATCTTTCCTCACCTACCGTTTCGAACAGCGCCTAAATCTCTTGTTAAGGAAGTATTCGGCTCTTTGGGTAACAGACAAAAAAGGGCCACCGTAACGATGACGATCATGTTTCTTCAGTTTTTTCGTGAGTGTTTTTTTTTAGCACAATACAGACAACAAAAATAACACACAAAAACCTAGAGGGGTAGAAAGAAAAAGCTGGAGCTGAATCAAAACGTAGGCGCGTCAATACTTTTTACGCACCGTGTAAATGCTGTTTACATGGAATAACGAGGAATGTGCGTTTTAACAATTGTACTTGTTGCAATGTCTGCAGTTTTTTTTTTGCTCGAGGAAAATTTCAGTGTGATTTTTTAAAACTTTAATTCACTTACCCAATAAGGGAACTTTGTTTAAAATTTTTTAAAATTCTAATTTTTCGTGGAAAATTAAGCTTTATAATGGAGAAATAAAGCTTAGTGTTATTTTCTGTTGACCGACATTGTTGAAGTATTCCCCTTCATATCTTAACCATCTTTATTTGAGTAACGACTTATGTAGTTTTTTCGTCTAATTGAAACAAGAAATGGAAAAGGAGAACTGCTTGCGTAGATTTATTACGTATATGTTGATTTATACATAGCTGTCAATGCAAAAAGTACGTATTCCATCTTGTTGTTTCATGTAAACAGCACTTACACTATCAATGAAATAAAAATCGCGACGAGGTTTTCGAGTGCATGGTGCAATCCGGTCTTTTAGTGCACTATATGGTTGCTGCTTTGCTGCGCTTTAAACCAAAGTTGGTGGGCATGCTCCCGGAGTCCTCTGCTCCCTAGTTGGTGGTGGCCGCTCTTAAACGATTTCCCGACATAACGAAACACAATAAATGGGCAACAACGTTTAGAAATAAGTGAACTGCATTAACCTGCTTGACCAGATACTCAGTTTCCGAGTTTCTAGTCGGGGGAAAGGAGAGCTTAAGAAGCACCGTTCTCGGTGTAAATCTTACAAGGGAGGGCCTCCTTACTAGTGTTGACCGAGAGCGGATCATCGTCTAGCAGAAAAACGCAACATCAATAAAATAAATAAAAATTAGGCAATAACACCATCAATCAACGTTTAGGACAGATAAGGCAATATACTACACGTCCTAATCATTTGCAAACCTCCCGACCTAGCTCAAAAATGTTATATATTTTCGTGTTCTGTGTGGTATTTATTTGAGTGTGGGGTTGTTTTATGGAAGTCATTGAGTTCAATATATTTCGGTACTGAACACATTTAGTTCTTATGAAATCGTTTAAGACCGGCCACCACCAACTAAGATTGCACCCCAAAATTTAACTTGTTATTTTTTTCTAAAAGTGAAATTTTTTAAAAATTACTACACTCATTCGGGCAGCTAAAATAAAAAAAATTCAAAAAAAGTTATCGTAAATTTTCCTTGAACAAAAAAAAATTCTAGCCATTTTATTCAGTCTGTAGTTCAACCTGTATAAAGGTTGTTTCAATTCGAAACAGTTCTCTTTGATTACAAAAGTCTTAGAGGAGCTTAGAAGAGTGTCCAATTTGATTTGAAAAGTGTCCAATTTGATTCGAAAAGTGTCCAATTCGACCTGAAGGTGTACATTTATGTTATACCCAAGTGCATTCTAAGTCTGAGCTCTTGGATGCTTAAAGAGCGCTAATGGCAAAGATAAATCCGGAACGACCGGCTATCATCAACCTTCACCTTTCCGGTCGCAGCGCTGGTTTTATCTCCAAAGAATGTTCCTCGACGAACAGTACATGACGCCATAAAACGATTCAAGGAGCTTGGAGTTTTGTCATACAGGACTGGAAGAGGTAGGAAATCGACTACTGTCACTCCGGAAGTGATCAAAAATGTTCGTGTGCGAATTCGTCGTGATCCTCGCCGTTTCCTGCGAAAAATGGCTGAAGAGCTCGATATTTCTGCTACCAGTGCTAGAACCATAGTCAGGAAAGAGTTCAAGATGTATTCACATCGTACACACGGGTTCACATGCTGACTGAGAGAATGAAAGCTCTACGACTATGGATATGCAGGAAGTTGCTGAACGGTTCGTGAATGGCACGCACCGCGCAACTGTTTTCTCTGGTGACAACGTTTTCACGCTAGAACCTGCGGTAAATCATCAAAACGATCGCATTATCTCGGGGAATGTTGGTGGTACTATTCTGATTTTGAGGGAGCGTACGGGAAGAATTATATACGAGAGCCTGGTGGTGTAGTGAAGAACTGGGGAGGGGGGGGGGGGGGTGGGACGGGAACTTGATTTGCGCTGTTGACGAACCACTACAGGCAGTGACTTCTTAATATTTGACACAGCTCAATCTTCCAATAATTGTCTCCGCTCCGTCTCACAACAGTATTATAAATTGTTGTCATAGTCATGTAGGAGTACTAAAAATAATTTCGTGAATAATGCATAGTTCCATTACATATTGATTCACTTGCACGCTGCTACGTTCTGCTGATGGGGTAATAAGCATCCAACTCAAGTGCTACGACAGAACGTTTCACGTCGAATTGGACACTCTTCCAAGAGGTTGCGACTTTTATTCGATTGATTGCAGAAGTTGAACAACAAATACAGCGGTGAGGAACACACATATCCCCACTTTGGTGGTTCATGAAGTGCGATAAATAGGAAGCGTGGGTAGGCGGGAGAAGCTAATGCATGCGCTCAACCCAACGAACCTCGAATGGGAGAATCTTATTTACAGCCCACAGCTAAGAAGCAAGCATACAGTGCAATAAAAGATGAGATCGCGCCGTGCACTCCAAAAGTTCACCGCAGATTTTATTCGATTAACAGCTTTTATTTGATTGAGAGTTAAATGCCACTCACATGAACCACCAAACTGGGGATCCAAGCGATAAGTAGGAAGTATGAGTGGGCGGAATGAGCTGTGACCTCAGCCAGAGCACACAGGCGGCAGAGCTGTACCCCGCAGCAACACAACTGCAGCAGCACCGCAGGATACTGGTCCACTAATTGAACGGTAGCGAGGACAGGAGCCTTCAAGGGGGCCAGTTCGAGGCAGTAGCCACCCAACACTGCGCGGACAGAGCCGCGGCGCCGGCCTATTTCGCAACGCTCAAGTGTCCTCCTAGGCAGCGGCGATTGCTCACCTCCCGGCGCTCTCCTTCGGAGAGAGAAGTCGTGCCTCAAACTTGGGTGATTAAACCATCGAGCCCGCGAAGTTTACGAAGTTCCGAAGAATCACGAATAGACAAAAAAACTCTCCTCTATTATAGAATGGTGGGATGGTGGGATTGTGCGGGTAATTTGTGCGCACCTGCCTGAGACAGTTCTCTGGTCAGGAAAAGAATTAGTTTATAAAGGCTATAAGAAGAAAAACGACTTTTTGGAGGTTTGTCTTTCCAATTACGTTAGGTTCAAGGCTGCTTTTCGGATTCCATTCCAAGGGAACCATACTTACCAGGCGCATTTATTTATGTGCTTGTGGTGTGTATTTACCTTGTTGCGTTCCATCTAAGCAGGATGGGAGATGCTGTTCTTCTGAAATATGCACTTACACGTGCGTGATCACTAGGATTGCACTAGTGAGTATGATATAGTGTTGGCTGTTGATTTCTAAGAAACTCGTGTCATGCAACAACCACAGCGGGCCACCGGTCCGCTTTGATTTTTTTTTGAAGTTGAAAGGTTCTTTGCTAGAATTGTATTGGTAGTAGATTACGTGGTCTCTTACTAGCCGCTACTAATTCGAAATGAAGTCGCCTACATTTTCGTTCAAGAGTTGATTAGCAACAGCAGAAGTAGGGTTGGCCGAGGAAATTGTGTTACTGCTTCTGGGCAGAGTCGAAGAGCTTTCAAAGTTCAAAAAAGCGAGCGAGACACGGCTTTCAACGGTTGAGATGCTACGTAGGTTCCTGAAGCAATGAAGAGGAGTTTGCACTCCTAGTTGAGCCGTGTTGGACGGCAGTATCACCACCTGCGATGAACCGCTCTGTATTCGTGTACTGCTGCGCGCTTGGAACATGTTCTACAGGAGTTGTATTATTACACAGTTACATGGTGACAAATTGAAACAGAAGATTTTCAGTGGATTGATGCCATTTTTCGGTTCTTTTTCGTTTTTACAACGACCTGGCTGCGGAAGGGGCAACTTGCAGTGTAAAAAAGTCTTAGCACTGTTGGAGGTAGTGGAAGTGCGCCCAATCTAAAGCGAGACGGTTTCAGATTCGTGACGAAATACAACCACCGGGACGGGAAGCTGACGATGAAGATGACAGATGACGTGGTGTGCGTCCAGTTCAGCACAAACCAACTACAGGACGTCAAGCGACTGGAGAAGCTCTCTGCGTCGCTGATGAGGTCCATGGTGTCGCACAGCTAGCTGCAAGCGACGAAAGTTGCTGCCTATTTATTCGCTTCCGGGTTTCTTCCCTGTATGTACCGTGTTATAATATCCACTCTTTCGGCTCGTAGCCGATCTTTCTCTCTAAAGGCGGTATTACCTATTCAGTTTTCAGCTTTCCTTTCTTTTTTGTCTGTTGTTGTAAGGAAAAGTGTTTATTTTAAAAACATGCTTCCTGTAGTGTTGAACAAAATGCTCTCAAGGCAAGCAGTTTCTGTAGATTGTTTCGTTGATGTTGTGGTGAAGGAATAAAGAATTTTGAATCAGTACATATAATAGGAGGCATCTCTTGTAATTTAATATGATGCATTACCATTAGCAGCAGATTATAGAGACTAAAGGTAAATGTAGACAGCACTACTTCGTGGTCTAAATCTATTCGTCTTCCGTGACATCAGGGTCGGGATGAACGCATTCACGCCAGCCAGTCCTTAAGCCAGTGCTATGCCAATTTATTCTGTGAGGATGTTCATGTCCCATGAACGCAGGCTAATGGCATCCTTCGTGGGAGATTCTACTGAGGAACATGTTCAAGATAGTTCTGCTTGTTCAATATCTAGCGAGGTGCACGTGGAGTCACTAAAGCACTCTGCTTAAGCCTGGTCTGTTCGATCTTCACTTGTTCATTCTGCTTTCGCAGTGTCCAGGTTTCCAGATGTAGGAAAAACCGTGGAGTCGAATAGATGCGCAAAGCCTCTAGAGTTCCCTAAGCCGCTCGCTTTCTCCTATCCAGTCCATACACTATGTCGTCTACCGCGTTGACTTCGCGGCAGATGGATATTGCGTAGCAATCTGAAGCATTCATTTCGTTCAACGAGAATAGCGCCCATATAGAATAGAATCAGAAGTTCTCACACTTTATGAACATCGTATTCACGAGGTTCAGGTGTTGTCCAGGTTGCTCCGGGTCTGTAGCATGAAAATTGTCAGTAAATTTCACCTGCGCGCTTTGTACTAGGCTGTCCAATAATTCCTGTCCGAAAATTTTCAAAATTCTATAATTTTCCTTAGAAGTGTTATAATATCAGGCAAGTGTAAAAACCTTCTAGAAGGTTCTCCAGAGTTCCACGCTAGGGGTATATAAGTCGCCGCGTCTAGCTACCAGTACAAGCTGAAATGGACCAAGGTCGAATTCGTACGTTCGTGTACTACGAGTGGCTGCTGGGAAACGACACGGGCACCGCGGTCGCCAACATCTGCAGAGCGTGCAAGGAGGATGCAGTGTCCCAACGCACAGTCAGGCGCTGGTTCAATCGTTTCGAGAGCGGCGACACGAGCCTCGAGGACAGGCAACACCCGCTGAAGATCATGCTCTGCTGCTGGTGGGACGCCAAGGGCATGCTGTACTTCGAGCTGCTCCCGCAAGGCAGGACGGTCACCGCCTCCCTCTACACCGATCAGCTCGAGAAACTAGCCGCCGCCATCCGAGAAAAGCGTCCCCGACGGGCCTCGGTCCACCTGCTGCACGACAACGTGTGCCCCCACATGGCGAAGGAGAACCAGCAGAAGTTGGCGACGCTCGGCTGGGAGACGGTTGCCCATCCGCCGTATTCCACGGACCTTGCCCCTCCGACTACCACTTGTTCCGTCCGCTGAAGTACCATTTGGCCGGAAGAAAATTCACCATCTACGACAACCTCAAATCCGACATCGGGGACTTCTTCGAGTCGCAGCCCCCGGAGTTCTGGGCGAGGGGCATCGGCGACCTGCCCAGTCGATGGGCCACTGTTGTGGATAACTGTGGTGATTATATTGTTGATTAGACTTGTTTTTCAATAAAGTTGAAAAAATTAAAAATGGTGATATTTTCGGACAAGAATTATTGGACAGCCTGGTATAAGCCCGTTGAACCTTCATTGCCAATAACGAAGCTCGAGGGCTAACAACTTCTTCAGCTTGCACATTTAACACGTTGACGACAATGTCGCGTGCGCGACAGTATTATTTCGATCAGAGTGACATTATCTTTGTCCAAACTTTGCCTATGGAGGTTATTTAAGGTGCTGAACACAGTTGCGATGTTCGATTGGTAAATTACGAGCGATTACCACCCCTATCGATAACTGGTGTTGTCACCATCTTTGCCCTAACTCCCGGGGTTATTTGAGGTGCTGGTCACGAATTTGATATCCGCTTCTCGAATTTTGCTCGATTACGAAAGTTACGAGTGGCACGGCTACGTGGGAATATATCAGAGGTAACCTATTATGGCATCGACCAGCTATCCATTGAACTTCATACTTATTTTTGAGACTTCGTCCAATAAAGGTAACAAACAGGCATGATTACAAACTACAACTACTTGGATGTTATCAGACGTAACTAAGGAGATCAACTTCACAAATAAAGTCCGGACAAAAAACATTTTTAATCGACAATCAACAGCTATGAGTTGTTTGGAAGCAATCTCAACAACAGAATTTGTTGCATTCACTGCATTTTGTCTTAGTCCCCTCAGCTAGATTACTTGCGGACGATCTACTCATGATGACGATTTCTGATGGCTATTCTGGAATTTTTCAGTCTAAGTGCCGCAACAAAAACAATTACTTTCCAACTGGGCCATCAAAATGGAGAAAGGAGGGAAGCTCACTGCGGAAAAGGAAAGATTTAGGGAATATTGCCGAAACAAAACCAAAATCTCGAGAACGGATATCAGACTCGTGGTGTTCATTCCGAAAATTCAATTTATGCTCAGCTCAGGTGACGAAGTACAGTGTCACGCGCACGCAATACACGCGGTCCCGCGGGCTCGACGCGCGAAAACTGCGTGGTCGTCAACGTGTTAAGCTTGTTTGCGGTCGCCTAGACTTCGAAGAGCTCAGAGACGAGTGCACTTAAGCAAAAAAGTGTTGGCTGTAGCAGTTCAATTGGAGGATATTTCTTGGGATATCGCCTTAAGAATGGCTTCCATTGGAAGGTCTCCATCATAGCCTTTTTCTCCAAGAAATGCATCCTGATTCCGAGGAATCGTATTTCTTTGTTCCTGAGTGAAATCGTCTACTGCAGGATCAGCTATTCTTCTACGCCTGCCCTATTCCAACCCTTGAAGCACGTTATAGACTATCAAACTCCAACCCGCACATCTCCATGCACAGAGAAACCGAAATGAGACCGCATGGTCGTCCGGATTGCAGGTGATAAACAGCAGTTGAAACACAAAATTTTTGGAAGCAATCTTGCTCTTGTTCTCCGCAAAAAGGTTATGTAGCAGGTTAGATGTTAAAGTCGCGCCACGATCTTGATTGGAACATCACGTGACGACCAATAGCGCACATTCTTGGATTAAGCTCTATTATTTTTCTTATCTTCTATGGCACATTAGAATTTTTGGAAATAAACATTTTGGAACTAGAAAAGTTCTTCGCCGTGCGTCTAGGCCCGTCAACGAATCCACAACAATACTTGTCTGACCCCCTCGTAAGACCTGCCTATTCCCACTTGGGTATGCTTATCCCAAAATACTTTTGTTCGCCACCGGGAGCAATCGAGACGGAGAGAATGTTTTTAGCAGCTGGGCGTAATTTAAATGATTTGGGATAAATGCTGATAACAGAAAATATTGGAAAGCTACTTTTCCTGCACCTGCCCGCTAAGTACAATACCGCTCAAATTCTTTGAAAGAAAGATGCTTTGCGACGGATTAATCCGTCACAAAGCGTCGCTTCGCCATAACCTCCTTTAAATCTACTCCTGTGGACTCCGGCTGACACCATTCGAACCGCCTCTTCACTGCGCATTCGATGCTTCCAAGCGGCGCTCAATTTGACAAACTATGACCTAGTTATGGAGCATTTTCGTCTGGAGAGCCCTCATTGATTTACGACCTCTCCAAAACTGCCATTGGCGCCTACCTCGGTCGCTCCACCAGCCGATTTCAGCGAAATCAACGGAATCTCCATTTCTCTCAAAAGATCTGAATTCAGCTTGCTGTGACTATCATAGTGACACTAAACACTACTTAATTTGGATGATTTCAATCTGATCGCATATTTAATCCAATTGCTCGCAATGCCCACGTTCAAGACGTCCTTTCTCACTAACCACCCTCTCCTCTGCAAGCATTTATCTACGACGATTTAGCTGAGGAAAGCTCCTTTCAAGTCTGGTGAAATAGCTTCAAGACCTAAGAAGCGAACGCTTTAATATATCTCCAAAAACGCAGTTTTTCGTTCATTGAAAAGGATTTCCCCATGTCAAATTCGTTGTAGTGTGTATAAAAAAGCAGTGAAGGAGCTCCAACTTTTTTCTTTTAATGGTAGTATGGTCGATATTCCACAACTAGCAGCAAATAAGACTGGCTTTCTCCGGAGTGATAATTTCGTGCCTCTACTGCCACCCAAATTTGGCATTTTCTCTCGTCATCTTCAATTTAGCCTTTGGGTAGTTCTTGGATGGGAAAATTGTTTGGTTAGAGGTTTTGGCCGCGTCAACACCTTCTCAACAATATAATATGCTCAATAGGAGTTGGTCGATATTTCACGCTTTCCACATACTACCGGTTCGCGGGCAACCTCTGCTCGGTTGGCACCTCGGTGCGATACCCAGTGGCAGTGCATTACCCCATTGGAGGGGCAATAAAAGCAACACCGGTCGATCAATTGAGATGTATCTCATGTCCGATCTTGGCTCCTGGATTTTTTAACGATTTAAATGCTCCAACTCAATATTAGTTTCACGAGCATGAACACTCATACTCTATGAAATCCCAGATGTTGGCTTCGTCATCAATGTTGTCTGTTCGTTGGATATTGGCTTCGTCATCAATATCAATGTTCAATCTAGTGTGTGAGCAGAAAAAAATTAGAAAAATGAATAAAAAAATAAAAACTGGAGTTTAAAACGGGTGATAAAGTGATAATCAATTCTTGCGAGATCTAGAGGGTATGCTAGGTGCCAAAGCTCTTTCATGCCTAATTCAGCCATTTTTAGGTTCTGGAGAATCGATTTTCGAACCTGTGCTCGAACATCACTGCAATACTAACCCTTTTCATACCACCACAAACTTTTCATCAAATATGCATACATTTCTTATATTTTTTAGTCATTTTCCTCTGTTATTCCTTTTTTCTTACTATATTGTTTCTTATATTTCGCCTAATATGCATTTGCCAGCAGGTATTCTACTCGAACTTTTCGGCTCGAAAACTTTGCAAGCCGCCGCAATACTTTCATGGCTCTTTCTAATGGAGAGTTAGGGTAGAGCTTCGCTTGAACTAACCCTGTACAATTTTCAGTTTGTATGATTAACTACGACCTCCTTTGGAAATCAGTAATTCGCTTGTACAAGTAGTTGAATGCAGTGTTTGAACCTGCATGCACTATTTTGTTCTTTTAAGTCTAAAAATGGTCGTATGCTTATTTTAAGTGCGGAACCAGCAATGTTTTAGCATGCATTAAATAGAGATCTTTCCATCCATCAATTTTGGTGCAACTTTCATTATATTGATTGCAAATGTATTACAAATTAGCGTGGGGCTACTCTCTTGTCAACGGTCAGAATTTTTTTGATTTTCTCAAATTAAATAAAACAGACATATGTTAGCACCGCAACCTCCCGTAAACACCATTTTCACTACCAATCACAACAAAACCACTTAGGAGTGAACGGATTGATCTCTTTTTCGTTTTGTAATATACTAGAAAACTGCCGATTTCTCGCGCTTTGAAATAAGGCGATTCATAAAATTCACTGTAATTATTTTTTATGATGAAGAATTATGAATTTTCAAGGGATATCAGAGTAGGTTTTTAAAATTGACAATCCATTTAACTTTCTTAGAGTGTTTAGTGGAATCTCGACAGCCTTAGAAAGTGACTGATTCTTTACTTCCCAAGACTGTCGAGAGTCGATTTCAAAGTTTAATTTCATAGGTATCTAGTTTAACGTGAAAATAGTACATTTCGATTTCAACTCCATCGCTTTCTTAGATTTGCCTGAGATTTTGATCAACGCATCGTAATAAGTCAGGGTTCTCGAGCAAGTTCGGGAGGGGAATGGTGAAGCAAGGACGAGTGCTCAGCGTTAAGTGTAGTGCCTCCTTTCAAGCTCAATGCTTTTTAACCCAAACGAATTGTTTTGAGCAGCAATTTCCATTTTGTGGTCTTTTCCGAAATTTTTCCTCATATATTATTGTTTATATTCAGAAAAGCAGATTTGTTGATGGGTCTTCAAATCAATGCAAATCCCAAACGATCTGCTAAAAATTTGGCAAAATCTGTTAATTTGTTAAGCAAAATTTTCGGAAGGTGTCTTTAATTTTTTGTTAAAATCGTTAAATCGTTAACCGTTAAATGTACACGCCTGAGACAAATCTCAATTGATCGATCGATGTTGCTTTTATTGCCCCTCCAATGGGGTAATGCACTGCCACCGGGTATTGCACCGAGGTGCGAACCGAGCAGAAGTCGCCCGCGACTCGGCGGCCGAGCACAGGGCTCACGCCGTGTCCAAGTCCCACTCCCAGAACCGGCAGTGTGTGGAAAGGGTGAAATATCGACCAACTCCTATCTGAGCCATATTATCTTGCTGAGAAGGTGTTGACGCGGCGAAAACCTCTAACCAAACAATTTTCCCATCCAAGAACTACCCAAAGACTAATTGGAGAAGACGAGAGAAAATGCCAAATTTGTGTGGCAGTAGAAGCCACGAACTGATCGCTTTGGAGAATGCCCGTCTTATCTATTGCTAGCTTTGGAATACTGACCATACTAGCGTCCAAGTAAAGAAGTTGGAGCTCTTTCGCTGCTTCACTGTACATTCTACAACCAATTTAAAATGGGAGAATCCCTTGAAGTGAATGAAAAACTACGTTTTTGGGGCATATTGAAGAGGTCGCTTTTGACCTCCTAAAACTCTTTTATCGGTTGAGAAAGGTGCTTTTCTCAGCTAACTCATCGTTGGAAGATACTTGCAAGGGAGAGGGTAGTTAGTGAGAAAGGACGTCGTGAACGTGCGCATTGCGTGCAATTGGATTAAATATGCGATTAGATCGAAATCATCCAAATTAAGTAGTGTTTAGTGTCACTATGATAGTCACAGCAAGCTGAATTCAGATCTTTTGAGAGATTCCGTTAATTTCGCTGAAATCGGCTGGTGGAGTGACCGAGGTAGGCGCCAATGGCAGTTTTGGAGAGGTCGTAAATCAATTAGGGGCTCTCCAGGCGAGAATGCTCCATAGCTAGTTCATAGTTCGTCAAATTGAGCGCCGCTTGGAAGCATCGAATGCGCAGTGAAGAGGCGGTTCGAATGGTGTCAGCCGGAGTCCACAGGAGTAGATTTAAAGGAAGTTATGGCGAAGCGACGCTTTGTGACGGATTAATCCGTCGCAAAGCATCTTTCTTTTCAAAGAATTTGAGCGGTATTGTACATAGCCCGTACGTGTTCATAAAACATTTACGCAAAACGGCTTCGCCAAGAACTAGGGAAGAGAGGGAATCCCGGCATCTGCAAGTCTAACCTACATTTTAAGATGCCTTGCCGGTGCAATGCCAGCACCAACCTACTAACCAGGAGACTATCTCAACGGTAAGCTGGAACGGTCGAAAAGTTGTATATGGGCAGAATCGCCTCTCCCTGGAATGTAACGAATTGCAGGTATCTCGACCCCAATACAACTCTGCGCAGAGTTAGGGATGATGGAAGTTAGGTAGTATCTATCAGATGGCGTACTAGGAAGCGGCTTGAGCTCGCGAGAGAGGGCTTGGAGGTTTGGATCCCGGGAACTGCGTTTGTTTTGCACTTTTGCAAAACCCAGCTTCTCATGTATATGATCCACCTGGTGGTATTATGGTATGTTATCTATGCATTTATATATAACACATGCTTCAAAGTACAGGTCAGCTAAAATGTTTGCTTCGAAAGAATGTGGCAGTTCTGCACAGCACCTGCGAAGCGAATCAATTACAAACTATCTCACGTGACATAACTGTAACTTCACACAAAATAAATTCACAAATAAGAAAGCGTTTACAAGCAAACGAGAGTGTGTATGTGTAGTGAGATGTAGTCATTCGCAAAAAATATTCTTTTAATTAGATTTCTAACAACGTGTTCATTTATAGGGAGGTAAGTTAAAACTTCAAAGAATGTTATTCTAAAAATTTCCTTGAACAAGACATTATTCTAAGCTTTTTGGAGAGTAATAAATTTAATGTAGAAATTGCTCATTTTGCTTTGAGTTCGCTTTGATTTCAAAATTTTAGACTTAGAAGACTGTCGAATTTGACTTGAAAAGTGTCACATTCGACGTGAAATGATGCAGCTGCTAGCCGATGTTTTGCAGTTATTTACTCGTCGCACAGCTTACTACAATACCCCCCATAAGGATTGGAAAAGGGGGCGGTAGGCGCATTTTCCGCGTTCTTTCTGTCCTTTTGCTGTAGCTGCTTTGTTCTTCATCCTTTTTGAAAAACTCACAAACCGTTATGATCTCCTCGACGAGATCTACCTAGTGCCGCAAAATCATTTTTCACTACTCCATTTTACGTTTATTTTTTTCGAAAGCGCCAGGGGATACTCGTTTGCGAGCGACGTCTCCACTAATTGCGCCCAAAGGACACTTAGGCGCGCGGATCCAATGCCAGCGCGTCCATAGTAGCTCCTCCTTAGGGAAAATTCTGTAGACCGATAAGCTTGCAACACCATAGATATATTATTCTACTCTATACCATTTATTAATTATTTTTTATTTTTCGATTATCCTAATAAGGACTAGCAAATTTTTTCTTTATCTACCAGTACTGCCGACAACTGACTTTATCTGGCCACATCAAGGAAGAGGATGCACAATAGATGAAAATTCCTAGCTGGGACGCGAAATGCATATTACTTCTGCGGGATATTGTTGAAAAGATTTGAATTTATTCTTGGTCCACACTATGAATAGCGGTTATGGATAAGTCAGTGTTTTGTTCTTGCAAGGCAAGGCTAGGGTACTGATTAGCCGACTCCGAAAGATTGAAGGTTTGGATGGTCTGGATGGCGCCCAGTCCGAGAACCTCGACTCTCCAACATGCGACAGTCGACGTATCCTCCAATTGCGCTACCACTCGCACAGGGAATAGCTATTTTTGTATTACCGAAAATTTCTTTGCAGCTCTATCGAAAAAGGTATCATATCTGGGATAAATGTCCAGATTTCGCATCCCCCAACCAGTTTTCCATTCTTGACCAACAATGAGCTTTTCCTGTGTAACAGGTGCTGTAACTTTTTTTTAAATGGAAGTTACAAAGTTGAAATTTGCTCCGAACTCTAAAGCACGTAGGTGAATTGCAGATGGACCACCTTCAACTTGAAAAAAAAATTTTTGCCAGTCACAAATCCACTGCGCACCACCTTCAGCAACGTTTTTTCACAAGGTTTTGCGTACTGCAACTTTCTAAGGACAGAAGCGGGGAAGCTGAAATCTTTTCTGTGCAAAACAGGTTTGCGTGGCTCTGATCCAGGCAAGGGAGGAGGAACTGAGTTTACTCTAATATAGTTTTTCAGGTGTCTAAACTCGAGAAAAATATACAATTTCCTAATCCCATTTTGTTTTCATAATTTAGGACTCTACGTGAGGCAATCCCTCGAAAATCGAAAGCAAAAGAGATAAGAATCGTACAAATAGAGCAAAAACTCTATATATAATATGTATACTGAACAGTCAGAAAGGTGGCGCTTCATGGAAGTAACACATTCTTCGACACTGAACGTGTATCGCTTCTACACGTATGTTTAGAAATAAAAATATTTCTCTTAAATGATAAAGGATAAAGGATAAAGGACGGCGTTATTCAATCCCTTCTGGGATGCGCCAGCGCATTCTACTTCTACGGGATGTCGTGGAGGCGACATGAATGCGTATTTGGCCATACAATGACTTGCGCTGGCCAGCCGATGAACAAGTCAGCGCTTTATCCTTCCCAGACAAGTCTGGTACCAATTCACCGACCCCGGAGGGATGGAAGGCTTGGTTGGCCTGGGCGGGAAATCCGAACCAGAAACCTGGTATCGGGTGCATGCGACAGTCGCGCCTCCTCCGACTGAGCTACACGCCCCCCTATTAAATGATGCACACGAAAAATTTTCAAAACAAGCTCATGCGACAAACAGGGAAATCAATAGTCCTGTTGATGCAACGGTGCTGCGCGGTTCCCTCGAAATGGCATAGTGCCGCTGGGTTTCGCACCCAGGTGCGAGGAAGGCGTAGTGCGGACGCGGGCGATGAATGGAGCGCCGAGGTCGAGCCGAATGCTGCCTAGAAGTCGACCTCGGCGGAAAAGGCACAAAAGGTCGATTCTCTAAAAATTTTATAAACCTACATTGTTAGAAAGCGCTTGCAATGATCAGCTGTGCTACCCTAAGCATTTATAAACTGAATGGCCCAGAGACTTAGGTGGTGAAAACAAAGTGGGATTAAGATGTCGTGGATTTTCTCCGAGTTTCGGCGTCTACAAAGGACGATTCGATTGAACTTGGTTCCTTCCACTTTTCTGTTTCAAAGACACTCAAGCGTATTCTGCACAGAAAAAGTCTTAGTACCCTAGCATCCTTCTTTGAAAAGTTACAGTGCGTGCAATGTCTAGAAAATCCATTGCTGAGGGTGGTACATCACTGATCTGTATCCGCTGGATGACGCCTTTGTTCTTCTCCAACTCGTTACATCTCTTCCTCCATCTATTTCGCCGCGTAATAACCTAATGTTCACAGGAAATTCTTCGCGCGGTCACATTCCTTTTTCACCAAAGATATACCGCGTGTGAAACAGGAAGAATTCATTACTGCGAGTCAAGCGCAGTGGATTTATGACTAGCGAAAAATTTTCTGTTGCGATTGCATGGCGCGTCTCAATTTGAAGCTGACTACACCATCTTCTCCTATTTTTAATCCTCTCTCTTAATTTGACCAGATAGAGACAATTTTTTGCTAGTGAAGGGAAAATAAAGGAAAAATGTGCTGTGCTTATTGCAATAACCAAAATAAATAAATGAATAGAGTAGAATATTTACCCTATAGCCTTATGAACTTTTAAGTCCATAGAATGTTATTTGAAGATGCGCTACTGTCAACTGCGCCGGCTTTGGATCCGAGCGCTTAAATGTCCTTTGGGCGCAATTAGTTGAGAGGTCCCTCGCTAATGAGTATCCCCTGGCGCTTTCGAAAAAATAGCGGTCAAAAATAGAGTAACGAAAAATGTTTTTGTGGCGATGGGTAGATCTCGTCGAGGAGATCACGGAAGTATGTGAGTTTTCGAAAAAGGATAAAGATCAAGACGGCCACAGCAAAAGAACAGAAAGAACGCGGAAAACGCGCCTACCGCGCTCTTTTTCCAATCCTTATGGTGGGTATTGTAATCTTTCTGACCAGTTGATAGCTTCCTGATAATGGAGAAGAGCCAGACATACATACGAGGCACAGAGTTCAGGTATGATGTCGGCCCGCTTATCTTTGGTGAGTTTTAGTGCCAGGTACTCTTGTATTGCATTCATTCGTTCACCAGCCTAATCGCTGAAGATCCAGTTCTGAAGGCCTCATGCTTCCTTTCTCTTCCTTTTCAAACAAGACCGTAGTTTTGTGCACAACTCTCGTATGTTTTGCAGAGAGGCCACCTTCTTCCCACTATGGTGCGCTCTCGAAAGCCAATTCGGATGTTTTCGTCGGTAGACTGCTACCCATTGTCACAGATTTTATAGCAATTTAAGCGAAATCTACGTTTGGGACACTGTGTGAGCAGATATATGAACACGCTTCATCTTCAAATTGGTATCATCCCAACTTTCATTAGTTCTCACTTTTAATGAAGCTCATGGTAAAAAATCAAGCTTTTATATAATCTGGATGATCACCGCAATCTGTGGTGCAACATGCACTCAATGATAGAAGCGATTCCCGATATTTGATTCTGTGCAGTGTGAGCTTCTGATTTCTAAACAGTTTTGCCAAATTTTAAGGAGGCAGAAAACAGAGAAAATGCCCACACCGAAGTTGTCAGGAAATCGAAGACAGAATTCTGTCCACCCGTAGTCCAATATTATGACCTCCGCGTTTCTTCTTCGACACTGAGGTAGACCGCTAGCACTAACGGAGGTGCCAGCTGTAGCGTGTGTCCGATTCCAAGTTTGGGTAGGATTTCCGTCCAGACCTACCACGTCATTCCTTAGGAGTCGGTGAATTGGTACCAGACTCGTCTACATAGAAGGATAAAACACAGATGCATCCATCGGCTGCCCACCGGAAATCATTGAATGGGCCAAATACGCATTCAAATTTCCTGCATGACAACATGTAGAAGTACTATGGAATGCGTGGCCCATCCCAAAATGGTTTGATTAACCCCGTCCTTAATCGTTTATCATGTTGAGGTAAGCTTCAATTCCTTAGATCAAAGGTCACCATTTAGTACCGAATGAATAGCTGTACTGTTAAAACTGGATAGTGATCACACAAAAACTTAGCAGCCCATTGTAAAAAGCAGTGCCCCAAATGCAGCGCAGTTACACTGCGTGCACAGTGTCTTGATTTATCGCCCCCGGATCTTCGGACGTCCGGTCCTCATATTCATTCAATCACGGCTATGACGCCGAGTGATGTAACGGTTTCGCGAATGTCATCCTCTTGGGAAACCTTTTCTCCTGCGGTTGAGTACTGCTGAGTATAGCAACGTAGTGCAGGTTCCGGTGCTACACAAGTGTTGTTTTCGTTTTCTTTAGCAGCTTCCTATTCTGATCCTCAACAGCAGAAATGAAGAAATGGCAGCGTCTTGGAAGCCTAGAATGTTAGTTTGTAGTTTCTGGTCTAAGGCACTCAAATGCCGTTTTAGAGATCCCCTCTTCCTGTGGTGGCAACCACCTTATCTGAACTACCCCACAGCCAACAAGGTCGCGTTCGGGAAGTGATGCACAAGGCACGTGAAGGGCAAACACCCAGTGCTCAGTCGAGATCTCGCGGATCAGGTTCGTGCGTGAGTGCATCACGGAGCGGGCTGAACAGTGGGCTGGTGTGAAGAGGGGATGCAGCTCGCGAAGTTCGGCAGACCCAGGGGGGATCGGGGTGCGGGAGAGTGGAACGGGGTCGGAGGGAGGACACAGGAGCGTCGAAAATGTTGACGCGGGGAGGCGAGGCTGGCGGCTGCTGCGGGCGGCTGCGGCCCACCGGCGAACTCGAGCCAGTCGGCATGGATGCTGGTGAAGACGTGGCTGAGGCTCGCGCCAAGGTGCGACAGCTCGTTGCTCAGGCGCCAACTTCTCGTCCGGCCGAGTTCGTCAACCCGCTCGAGAAGATCGAGCAGCTGCTGACGTGCCCGATCTGTCTCGACCGTTACAAGTGAGTCGAGCTTCTGCGCTCCTCCTCTGTCCTCACCGTAGCATTTTTCCGCTGCTGTGTCGGTCAGTAGCTCGCCTCTGCTTTGGCTGTACAGCTTTGCCTCTTTACGTTCGTGTGTCGTCGATTCGATGATGGTTTCTTTGCTTTACACCCGCGAGGCGCGTATTCCGTTACACCAACACCGGCAGGCATTCGCACACTGTCGGCTATTAAAAAATTGACAAGCGCAGTAGTCAAAAAATCTTCTGCTTGTCTGCTTACTACTAGACGGAAAATAGCTGATGCTCAACAACTTGTCATCTTAACTATTCCAACAAAATAGCGCACTATGGGCGTGATGAACACATGTCAAGCCTAAAGATGGTGTAGATACACTGTCGTTCGAGTCTTCTCTACCCCTTTTAGCCCGTGCTTAACTGTTGTCTGAAGACTTTTGCTGAGTTGAACAGCTCAAGAGTTTTTGTTCTTGATAAACGCCGCCGCCGCCGGATGCGGGGCCAGTTTCAAAGCAGTTCAAATGCTAAAATCTCGAGCCAAACACCCAGCAAAGTTTGAATTGGTTGGGTCTGGCCTGGTAACTTGACCGACAGCGTAACCAAAAACTTCTAGTAGTGCACTAGTCGACCAGAGAGTTGCTGAGCATGTAGTGGTTGCCGAACTAGAACGGTGGGCCCACCTTTCCTTTGTAAACGTTCCAAAGCCGTCAGTGGTGGTTCAGAAACCTCTGTGACATATAAATCCAGGAGTCGAAGCACCGTAGGTCTGTGTGCTGGTGTGTGTGCGGGAAGTGAGGCGAGATTACGAATGGGCAAGTGGCTCAGTCACTTTTTGGAGCAAAAATAGATCCAGATGAATCATAAATGCAGTAAACCTTTGCCAACGTCATTTGTTTCTAGGATGAGGGGGACCAGAAAGACTGAACAAAGGCTCACTACGACAGGGTGAAGTGCTGCAGTGAACCAGCATTTAACATTCTTTGTACACGACTTAAAGGCTCTCTATAATCATTATATAATCTTTGAAAGCGTAGCACAGAGAGTATCAGAATGTCATAGCGATTGGACGATTGGACGACCTGAGTAGTTGCCGTCGAAAAATAAGGATGGTGAGAGGAGCGGAGAATTTGGCGTGGTTGAAAATATTCATATATATTCCTTAAAAGACCTGTACCTATGAGATTGGAAATTTCGTTGTAGCAGAAACAGTCGCTTGGATACCTGCTAAGAGTGGATTGCATTAGCTGATTTCTACCCTACTCGGCTTAGTTGAGAGAAAAGATTTCCTATTCATTGTGATAAGAACGGGTAATGTAGAGAAACGAATACAAGAGTATCCGATTTAATCCTCCTTTGAAGATACCTGCTTTTCTGCGCCATGACTGAGGTAGCCAGTCTGAATTCGCTCTACTCATCGAATGCGATCGGGTTAAGTACAAAAATAGATATTGTCAACGGGACGCAAACGACTTAGGATTGCCATTGAAGAACGATAAACGGTGTAGGTCGGCACGATTGAATCGTTGTGGGGTGCATCTCATATTCAAATTCTGCGGACGTCACCCCTAAAGAAGTATTTGGCCCACAGATCTATGGAGAGAGTTGCGTGTGCAAGCAGCGTTTCAGACAATTCTGGTTATCAGTTCACTGAACCCGAAGGGAGGAGAGCTTGGCTGGCTCGCTCAGCGCTGTCGCGTGGGCCCGAACATTGAGTCGATTTTTGTCCATTTGCGCTACACGCGCCTGTGACTGAAATTACATTTTGAAAGCTGTTTTTTGTAGCAGTTATTTTGGCTAGAGCCGTCATAACCAATGTTCTTGAAAACTGGTTCCAGCGCCAAAACGCTCGAAACATTTCCTATATCATTGCATCGTCGTCACAGTGACCTTGAACGTTTAGTTAGATGAAACTTACGTCCTCCACCTGCCAAATTTCGCTAAACCAAATTTGTAGATGGAACGCTGATGTTCCCTCATACCATTACCATGGCCCGAAATGAATAGAAATCTGCTTAGACAAACTTACCATACAGTGACACAGTAAGCGCTTCTGTTTCAGGCAACCGAAGCTTCTCCCCTGTCAGCACTCGTTCTGCTACCCTTGTCTGGAGTCGTGTGCAGACTCTCTGCACCGGACTCTGAAGTGTCCGGAATGTCGAGCGGAACACTCGATCCCGTACGATGGTGTGAAATCCTTCCAGGTACTTTCTAGCTACCTGTTTCTCTCCGAATCCATTGTTGTGCAATTGCAATGAACTGCTTCCATTTTCACTTCCAGCCAAACTACACGCTCATGGGCTTTTTGGAGATTCATCTGCAAGCCACGCCGGAATCGGCCGCTGAGATTGAGGAATATATCCGAAGGTACGTGAGGATAGCCAAGTCGGAAGCCGCACTGGGGTGACTCAGACACCATGTCGCCTCGGCGAATGCCCCCACATGCTCCGTCACCGAACAACTGTTCCATTGCTGCTGTGGATTTCCCAGGAGCTGGCTTCACTGCCGGCTGATCGTATTTCGACAAGCCCTGAAAGCTTGCTGGGACGGCGAGTACCTGCAGATAAAGGGGCCCTTAGGGAGTGTTCTGTGCTCGGCCGATGACGTCTGAAGCACTTGCGAGGGCGTTCGCGGGCGCAGCACTGTTGACAAAGCACCTCCCGCTGGAGATATCGAGGAGAGATTCCTGCCATCAAATCCCGTCATCACTGAGCGCACTACGCACTATGGGCCATATGTCCTGGGGCTTCCTTTGCTCGTATCCGCCGTACACCGCTTTCATGTTGTAGGCGATTTGATGGTGCGTAAGGTTCATAAAAGCGTTTTATCCACCAAGTGGGCACGAGAGTCGAGGACGTGGTATCCTGCATGATGGGACAAGGAACCTTTAAAAACCGAGCGAGTCGACTGGATGCTGTTCCGGCCTTCATTTACTTCAAAACTGACATTTACTTTTGCAAAAAGTCAGTGTACCAAACTGGATTAAACGTGGAGGGCAAAAATGTGGGACAGAGACAGATGAGAGGAACTATACGAGGAACTATACGTTTAAACGAAAAACACAACCTATGTATAGGCAACGTACCCACTCTTGAAAACAAAGACGCTGAAGGCCTTGAGAACCACGTTTACTATGAGTGCTTGGCATCGTTTCTGACTTCGGTGCTGCTGTGTAAAAGCTCAGAGAAAGTAGGGTTTCCTACCTGTCTGTCGTCAGGGATGCATCAAAAACTCTGAAGGGTCGGAAGGATGCCTTGTTGTAGGAGCTTCGAAGGTCACCATAATGCCCATCCACCTTCTGCTGCAAGGCGAGCTAGAGTAATCAACTTACGTTGGGCCTTTCACTGCCGATAGAAACCCTGACACTGTTCTGATCATAAAGGATAAATGATAAAGGACGGCGTTAATCCATCCCTTTTGGGGTGCGCCACGCATTCTTCCTCTACGGAGTGTCGCAGAGGCTATTTGGGTGTGTATTTGGCCTACACATTCATTCCTAGGGTCAACAGATGGAAAACCCAGTGTTTTGAGTTCTGATTGCTCTGAAAATCGCTTAAGGACGAGGTTAGTGACACATACATGTTAGTTTGTACCCTTTCGATCTGTGCCCTGATTTACAGTGGCGCGCAAGAGCGGGACGATAGGTTGAATTTTTGTTGCTTTCCTTTATTAATGCTTAAAATCAGCTGCGTTCTTCGGAACAATATAGAAGACATCGCACATTAAGGTTCGAGAGAATATGGAGAATTTGGAGCGGTTGAAGTACGAAGGTCTGACTGATAAAAGTGACAGTGTCTTAGCCGCTACGGTTGAATGCAATACGTTGAACAAGTTGTGTTTATTGGAAAGTTATTTTGCACAAATTGCTAGTCCACGCAGTTAACAGGCGTGCGGACTAATTTTCCAAAATTTCTCTTGACCCGAAAGCGTTGGGGGATGAAGCGTTTGGTTGATCAAAAAATAATAACGGATTTCAACCACTGTTTTCAAACTACTCAAGATATCAAGACTCAGAGACAAGTTCTTTAACCCAAATGAGTACTTTCAGAAATTAAACATCTCGTCGTATGATTTTCATAACCCAAGCAATTCCAGCTGTGAAACTTCAAACTTCTGGAAGCAATCTATTTATTTCTAAAAGCTTCGCCCTTAGCCCCCCGTTTAACATGAACACGAGTTTCAGAAGGTCTTGTGTAAGACGACATTTACTTGTTGAATGTATTGTTTATATACTGATAGCGAACAATCGAACCCATTGCTGTGGAATAGACGACTTACGTATGACCGATCTTATTTTAAGCTGGTGTTCGTTTTCATCGATCTGCTTGCCTCTCCATGAATATTGTGTATCCCATGTTACAGCATCTCATACATAGGTGGTCTAGGTGTGCAGCTGTTTTCAACACTGTCAAGAGGGCTGATGTATTTCTTATGAAAGGTGCTGAAAACCCTGTGATGGATTCCATCTAGCAGTGGGCGCTTAAGAGAGTGAGAGGTTCCTTTGTTTTCGAGACCTTGAACAAGTTCCATATATGTTCGGAGGTTCGGTTTGTGTTGATGGTAACAAACGTTCCAAAGTATTCAGAAAACTGAGAGGTGTATTTAGCTCGCTATGAGCATCGCCACAGCAGCAGGGGTCCTCCGCTATTCGTTTTTGGTGTTGGCGCTTAGTATTGCCCCTCCACCGTCCTGAAATGAACGCTGTTGGTGACCCTGAGAATTGAATGAAGGGGGGTGGGGGAGGCACGTGCGAGGGAAGGTGCTTCCACCCTTTGCTGCTGGAAGCGTCTCTATCCATCTTAACGCTCTTCATTCACGGCCTCATTGTGCTCGACTGGCGCGTCCAGTTTGCTCTTTGCGAGTGGTCGTTCCAACCCTTCAGATGTAATTTATCCAACGGCTGTCGTTTTCGTTTTGTGCTGGTCTTCGACAACTTTTTACACTTTCGCCTATACTGCAGGTGCTATTCCTTTCCGTAGTGGGCCGTCACTAGCAGAAACCCTTCTTAGCCCATGTGTTCGCACGAGATGTTCAAGAGGATATAGGGTGATCGCTGGCCTATGACCGCGACAGGCCCTGACCGCCACCCATTGTTTTCCTGCAGCCTTCGAGCTCGTTTCGAGGACCGCGTGCTCGTCAACACAGGCTGTTGACTGTCTCAGTCCTTGCGACTTCCTCATTTAGTTTTGTCAGGGAACGAGTAAGCTACTTCAGGTACAATCTCGAACGATGCAAGGTCTGCGACGAGAAGGCGGACTGCGAGGTCTGCGCTCATTGCGAACGAAAAGCCTGCAAGGAGTGCCGCCAGACACATATGGACATGCTGAAGAGAGATCTGGCTAGGCTTCTAAATCAGGTAGCCGCTTACGATTTGCAGCAAACCAGAAATGATGCGGATGAATCTTACTTAGACCTAACTTCGAACAAATGGCGTTACGGTTCTGAGCTCATAGAGATAAATAGGGAGTAGAAAGTTGACCTTCGCCCTCGGCCTGCTTAACGTAGTGATTTGTGATGAATATGGCTTTAGCGCTTTTAGCCTGTCCTTTCATTAGGCTGAGCGTGGACGAACTCTTGGGCCGGACACCTACTCACATGCTCCTCAAGTATTGGCAGTTACCTCAAGTATAACGAAACCTATATGAGGATGGAATGAAGCAAATAGGCCCCTTTCGGATCATGTTCCTTCCTCTCTTCAACGACGCTGCTAAAGGTCCTGATATATATTACGGGTGCCTATATAACTTCACAGGACCTGTATTATAAAATAAACACTGTCACTGTCATCACGCTCTCCTAAGCGTCCCCAAAAGTATGCGTCAGATCAAATAAGTCCAAGTTTTACAAAGTCAGTATACTGACGCACCTACTTTTTGTTTCAGCTCCAGCTTTCTCTTTCTACCCCTCTAGGTTTTTGTGTGTTATTTTTGTTGTCTGTATTGTGCTCAAAAAAAAACACGAAAAAACTGAAGAAACATGATCGTCATCGTTACGGTGGCCCTTTTTTGTCTGTTACCCAAAGAGCCGAATACTTCCTTAACAAGAGATTTAGGCGCTGTTCGAAACGGTAGGTGAGGAAAGAGGTCAACAACCAAAACGTCAGCCACGGCTCTGTCATAACGGAGGATGATTACAAGATGTTCAAGCACGATAACGTTCAAATCCAAAATTATCAATCTCTGTCCGATAACGGTAAACAGATAACGCGTGCAGGTGTAGACAGCTTCTCAGACGAGTACAGCTTAAACATGAATCCGCTAGATTACTCTTTTTGGCAGTTTTGGAGAATGAGGTGTGGACTACTTTCAACAGAAGTGATCAGTCGCAAAAGACTACCCTGTTAAAAGCACGGGACGAAATCCAAGCAGAGTACTGCGGCGCGTGCTCATGAATTTTTCCGTCGTTTTCGCTCCTGTATTCACAGTAATGGAGCCAATGTCAATTACGAGTTATTCCATCGTGTCTGCAAGATAATTTTCCATATTTCTCAAGTGAATATTTTAATACTTACTGCGCAATACTATTTCCACAACCGTCGTTTACTGCGTCAATACTTTTTACGCACTCTGTAGAAAACAATAGCATTAGAGCTTCGTTGACGTTGAGGTGCGAGACTAACTCTTAGTGGCCAAAGTTGAAGCTCTGGTGCTCACTGGTCCCTAAGAGTGGTGATTCCTTGCTTTTCTTTTATCTGAGTGAGATCTATGTACATGCGTGTAGTAGTTGGTTAGATGACCGACACATACATATTGATGGGATCAGAGCACTCGGTTGCAAGTTATTGTCTCATGCGGCCAAGTCTTTTATATGTATGGAGCCCATTAAGATGTGCTGATTGTGAGCTTTTCTTCGACTTTTTTGTGATAATGACGAAACAGTGGAGGGCGAGTAAGCCTAGAAAATTTTTAAGGTGCGCCGACTCTCGAATCGTATCATCGAAGCGTCCGATGGTCTTTCCAAGGGACTGGAGCTGCTCAGCATGAACTGCGAGACAACGAAGGACGAAGTGAAAGAGTACTTTCACAGGTAGTCGGCGATAAGCGATTGCGTTCACAGCTGTCAGCTGACGGTGTGCTTCGCGCTCGTGGTCATCCGCGTCAACGTTTCAGACATCAGCGGGACCTGAAGAAACGCGAGGATGCTTTCCTCAGTGAGATTGAGACGTTTCAAGCGACCGAAAGCCGTCTGATGAGCAACCTTCGCGATGTGCTCGAGATCGAGTCGTCGAATATGAGTGAAGCTGTCGCGAGGCTCGACGCCGCCATCAAGGTCTGGGTGGATGGCGTCTTTATCTGAGCACTTTTTTGAAGCGACGTTACTTCAGGGTGAATGTTCGCTTGAGGACAGCGAGTTGGTCCGGCTGAAGAACACTTTTGCTGAGGGGCTGGAGTATCTGCGCAACTTCCAGGTAGGATGGGATCCAGTTGTGTTGGTTTTACTTCACGCTTGCGTTGCCTCCTTTTTTTGAGAAAAAGTACGCAAGCAGTGGTATATAAGAGATAGGTGACGAAACGAAAGAGGGAGAAGAATGAGAGCTTCACGTTAGTTGGGGAAGTTCTATGTAGTCGATTTATACACATTTCTATAAACAACGGCTGATTTCTATTCTCACCTTGCCTTGATGTGTGGTGATGCCCATTGTTTCCCTATGAAACATGACGTGCTCTCCATTCGGAGCATACCACTGCCGTTTTCAACTTCTCCGCTAAGAATACCTCTTTCAGCCGGACGCCGACGAGCTGTTCAATCGGAAGCTTCGCTTCTCGGCCGGAGAGGACGCCGCTCGACTGCCGCAGGCGATCACCACCTGCGGAGAGCTGTGCGTGCTGGTGCCACAGTTTGCTGGAAGGTACGTAGGTCCTCATCTATAGCACATTGTCGGTGCACTGTCGAGTGCAGTGACGCAGCCAGCCGTCCGTCCGGAGATTTTTGTATTCTGTTTGCTTCTTGGATCTTGTAAGAGCCGGTTATGAAGCTATCGATTGGGGATGCACTTATGCTTAAGCTTGGGTGAGGGAGAACAAGGAAACCAAAGTTCTAATTGAATCGTCTTCAATACAAGAAAAATGGGGGCTCTATCAGACTGCCTAGCTATTGTGTCACCCTGGACTGCGCCGTTGTTTCGAAGTAGCCTTGTCGAGCGTTGGCAAATATTCTAATCGGAAATATGTTCTCATTTTCGTATGGGAGCAGCGATACGTAGTATTTACTGAATGCCTTAACTACGGGTACCATATGGTACCCAAAAGCAATTGAAGGAGTTTCTGACGAAGGTTACGGATTTGATAAAATCCACTTGGATTAAGTTTTAAGTATTATAGGTCAGATCTCACTATAACCAAACCATTTCTTCCGAGAGATTGACACGGATTGGAGCAGTTGGCAAAAGGCGCATGTTCTCCTGTCATTTGTTATTAGTGGCCTGTTAGTAGTCGGTAAAAGGACGGATCGGCTCGATTGGAACAGATCAAAAATTTGTCTTGGATGCTCACGCCCATTTCTTTTTGTTGATATGGTGAAAATTTAAATTAGCAGCACGGCTGTACCAAATAGATAAAGGTCGGTCTAGCCGACTTGCGAGGTCGACCTTTATCTTTTTTTGGATGGTCCCGATAGCAGTTCATTCGCCTCACAGATATGGAAATGGGCGTAAGTCGGACATAGTCGAACACGGTTCTTTTGCCGTCTGATCCAATTCGCGTCGATATCTCGAAGGAAATGTTGGTTATAATTACGTATATGCCATACTGAGTACTCAATGCACATCAAAGTTCTTATATGGAAGGTGGAGCCAGGCGTAACATCGCTGCCCGGAAAGCAAAAGGTGCGGGTTCAAGTCCCGCCTGGCGCAAGAGTTTTAATCGCATCTGAGCATCCATATAAGAACTTTTATCTTCTATAAAAGCCGCTCTAGGATCAAGAAAAACATAAGAAGCATAACAAAGTGTTTGGTGAAAGCGAAGAGGACGAAGCCCCTTAAGTTTCGCCATTAGTCTGTTTTCGAACCGATATGCGCTGTTAGAACAGAGCGTTAAAAGCCTGCGAAATTAGACCATTCGATCTTTCACCAATTGTTGTTTTCGTGGATAGCAGTGTCCCTTAGTGAATCCAGATGGGTTGTCGTGATCAGCCTGGCACGGCTTCAGTCGCTCGCAAACTATTTATTGCCAAGTATCCCAGCATAGGGATCAAATCTTCCCTTTTCGCAGAGGAGAGCTTGCATTTCAGGGAACCGTAGAATGCGGTAAGCTTTTGTGTTATGTTTTGGCTTTGGTTTTTGCGCCTCAGCTTTATTCCGTTCCTTCTCTTTAGACCTTTATTTGCATGATGTAACCCCCGAGCTCCCTTAAACCGTGGAATTTGTTCTGGAAAATTGGGGTGATCATTGCCCCTTCTTGGAGTTGCACCGAGATTTGCTATTGCCCACTTGATTACGGATCAACAACCAGGTCAAGGCATCGTTAATCACAGCTAGGCAGAGATGAGGAATGCTCTTCCTGACACGTTTTGCTTTTTAGCATGTTTTTCACTTGTATTTTGCTCACGAGGCTGACTGGATCACGCAGCGGCGATAAGCAACTTTTGTTTTTTGACTGGGAGATGAGGAAATAAACAAGGTCATAAGATCGCAGTGGTCCGTAGATGGTTGTAATCGTAAACGATTGTAATTGCTAGTCCTTCCATTCTTTCTGTTTTGGTTAACTGGTGCCAGGCTTGTCCGGGAAGGGCAAAACGTTAGCATATCCTTCAGATGGCTCAGATGGCCACGTTACGTCGTTGTGTAGACCAAACACCATTCAAAAGGCCTCCACGACATATCGCAGAAGTAGAGTGCGCGGCGCATTCCAGACATGGGCTGACAAGACCGCTCATTATATTTTGTCCTCTATAACAGCAAACATGCTGTGTCACTCAAGCATTTTAGGTGGATCTTCATTAATGCGGCCTGACGTTCCAATTTTGCGACACCTTCCCTGTCTCGGTGAATCCCACGTTAGGGCCGATGTCTGTCCTACGCTAGGGTTGAGTTTTTAGCCTCCTGTGGTCATCTGGCACATCATTCTTTAGCCTTCGATCTTATGAGCATCTCAAGACGGCGGAGAGTCTTAATGCCAGGCCACCTCACGAGCCAGTGCCTCGTCCGACTATGTAGTTTGAATTTTTATTTTATTTATTACTGGTTAACATCCATGTGAAGAACAATGCAACCGAAAACTTACAAAATCTCTTACATTCGCCTTGTAACGGAAACGCAACTCATCAAGTCCTATCATACTCTATTAACAACAAATAACGCTGGTGCATTCCTTCTGCTGCTAAGATGGTAGAACTTATCATGAAGGAACAGCTCTAAAAGAGCACCATGTGCGAGGGTGCTGGTGTTCCACAGAGTCGACCAGAAATCCCGAGCAAACCAACTCTTTTCACCGGCTACAAGCAAATGACACTATAAGTAGGTACATGTCACAGTGTGCCACCGAGAGAACTTCCAAAACCACAAAACCCCACAGAACCCGGAACAGAACGACACTTTCCGATCAAGCCGTCCACTCTCAACAATGTGTAGCAGTGGTTTTCAGCATGCTATTGCTGTTGTTAGTCCTACGTTGGGCGCTTGGAATTGCATCGTGTGCTGATGGTGTAGCGTCTAACATCCTGGCCATCACAGCGAAGGTTGCCATCACTGGTGTCGCCAAACTTTTGATGAGTTTGTTGTGGTTATAATGTACCACATAAATGTCGGATGTGACATGCCGAGAGGAAAACAGCAGTTGGAAAACTGAGGAGCACAAGGTTTTGTACCATCACGGACTGGTACGTTACTATTTATGCAGCGAGGAAGTAACCATCAGTTTGACCTCGCCTGAGCACCTAGCAGGCAGCTGTTTTTGCGGCTCTTTAACGGCGAGATGCTGTCCTGAGGCGTCTAGCTGATGCTGACTTTCTCTCGGAAGTTGCCGGTCTTCTTGCTAAACAGCTGACGGCAGTAGCACTTTTCAGATATCTGCCGCTGGAACAGTCGTACCTACCGCGTCCGTTCCGCCTTCCGCTGGAAAGTGATCAGCATCGAACCCGTCACGAGGATTCACGTGCTAACGACCGCGACAGACCGTCGTCACGGCTCACGTGAGTGCTTCTGCTCAAAAGATCTTTCACTGAGGATTCTCTTCGTCCTAGTAAAGGAGACAGTAAGAAACTAGGGAACGACGTTTCTCATAAAATGGCATTCTTTTCACTGTGCGGATTGAATAAAAGAATTCAGAATCCGCGACCTGGATGAAGGTTCCCTTCGGTACCGACGTCGTCAGCAGCTGGAAGAGGAGGCATGGAATCGACTTCGAGGTGGAGGCACTACTGCACTGGAGAGAGCCGAGCGCAACGGGGGCTCGTCTGCTGTGTCGTCGTCCGATCGGGAAGCAGCGCAGCCAGGGAAAAGCCCGTGGTCACGACCACCTGAAGCATCGTCGTTAAATGCCACACCTGCTCCGGAGGCTCCGAAGAAGGAGGTATAGTAGAAGCCGAACCAGTTGCGAATTAATCGGCTATTTTCGCAGCAAAACGCGAACACAGCTCGTCATATATTTTAATACATCTCTGCATTTTGCTCAAGAAACAATAGCAATTGCGGGTTGCAGTTGATAGCCTTTCTCGATAGGCTTTTCCTTCTGAGGATATAGTTCTTTTCCTGAAAAGTGCTATGAAGTAATATGACCTTACATGGAAAATGGCTCAAGAGAATCGGCTGTTTAATTCGCAACATCATGTGGCTACTCCATATAATAAAACAAAATCGCTGTTTTCTAGCAGATGGCAGCTCCAGTACGACGAGAAGAACGTAGAGAGGTCCAGAAGCCAGTGCCCCTAAATCTTCCGCGACCGGAACGTGCGGTGCAGCCAAGTCTAGGTGACAGCAGTCCCGCACCGAGGTCTCCCAAACCGCCGCTTAGTCCTTCGCCACTGATCAGATCGACGGAGGCGGGCAAGGAGGATGCGGAGGAGGCGCGGGTCGTCGTCAGGAAGCCTCCGCTTCCCAGGCAGGCCTCCAGCAACGACGAGTCGCTGAACGAGAAGGTGGACGTGATCCGGCGGGCGCATGCAGAGCGCCAAGCAGCGTCGCGAGCCGCCTCCAGCGATGAGTCCGAGGGAGAAGAGACGAGCCGACCCCGACAACGCATCCGAATCGTGTGTAGGGCCGCGAGCGTCAACCGCGAGGAAGAGCCGGCCGCCACCGCGATTCCGACACCGTCGCCACTGAGTGTGCCGCTGACCGTGGTGCCGATCCCAGTCACTCATTTCACAGGTGAGCCGCCCGAGATACCAGCCTGGCTCGCCCGAAGACGCCAGCGCTTCCAGCGGTCCCGCACTAACCCCGACATTGCTTCTCAGTTCTGCTCCCAGCGTGTGCAGCAGTTGCTCCAAGAGAGAACTTCCCGTTTAGATAGCTCGACGAGCACCGAAGAGGAGCGCCGCATTCGTCGCCGCAGCGCGTCGCGGGAGACGAGCGAGTGGCGCGCTCGCGGCTGCCCTCGGGTGATATTCGGTCGTAAGGGGGCCAAGGAGGGCGAGCTGAACTGGCCTCGAGGGGTCTGCGCGCTCCGTGGAGGGGCCCTGGCCGTGTGCGATTCCAGCAACCACAGGGTATGCGTGTTCGATAGGGAGGGCAAGTTCCTGCGCCAGTTCGGTGGCTACGGCTCCGGCCGAGGCCAGCTCGACTCGGCGGCCGGCATCGCCACCTTCAAGAGCAAGCTGATCGTGTCGGACAGGTACAACCACCGCGTGTGCATATTCGACATGGACGGCACCTACGTGAACTCATTCGGCGGCCATGGACAGTCCAACGGCAAGTTTAACAACCCATGGGGTGTGGCCGTCGACGAGCTCGGTACGATCTACGTCGCCGACAAGGTAAGCACCTTTGCTGTAACTCGTCCAACTGCTGAGACCGCACCAGACACCTCGTTAAGGACAATCACCGCGTACAAATGTTCGACAAGAACGGGCTGTTCGTGGGCAAATTCGGCTCGAACGGGCATGGACCGGGACAGTTGCACAATCCGCTGTTCATTGCCGTGAACAATGCGAATCACCAGGTAAGACAAGAAGACGAATCTACAGAAACTCCTACATAAAGACAGTAAGAGCGATTCTAGTTCCTCAGAGAATAAGCGTGCCACAAAATTGTGTATTGCGTATTTTGGTCATTCTACAGTACTAATCGTAAGCGGTGTCAGTCAGTTTCTGGAGCTGTTTTATGTGGACGTCGATATTGGCAGGGCGAGTGTAGCTGAACAGCCAGCAGATCATGCCTTGTGAATCCCGACCATGGTCGACAAATGTGAGGGTGACCTTCGAGGTTGTGTTTCCATCATCATCGTTGGACCCACGTTGGACGGTGCGTTCCGTAGTCGTGCCGGGCCCGAATGCAGTGTGGATCAGATCGGCCGCGTCCTTATAACTGGTGCCGAGTTTGCGCTCGTAGAGGCAAATGGCTCGTAGCTGACAACGGTCCATTTTATCCAGAATTTGCCCACGGGCTCGGTCGCGCGCTTATGCCTACCCGTGCCCTGGAAGCTTTTATAACCTACTACGCGATATTGCAGACAACTCAAGAATTCCCAAAGTGTCCTCAAGGAATTCCAAATAAACCCATATGTGGACAAAGATTATGCACCAACTAATGGGGCATTCATAATGCATCAGTGAATTCCTGAGCTCCGTGCGTGGATAAAAGAGAGGTGCAAACAAGCAGAATGTTAGCGAAAGTAATCCACCACACGCATGCAAATTGGAGAGGTCCTTCTCCAATCCACAACTCTAGGTAGTTAAAAAATATCCCAATTGAATGTTCTCAAATCAATAGTTAGATTAAGGGTAGCCAACAGCCACTATCGTATGAGGTTTTGTAAGGCCTTCGTGCCTTCCTTTTTTTGTGCTATCTCTCCCATCTGTTCTTTTCCTCATTAAAAAGCACATCCTATCCTCCGCTTGCAGGTGTATGTCTCGGATTCCTCGAATCATCGCATCTGCGTGTTTGACGTCCAAGGAGCATTCCTGTTCTCATTTGGATCGGAAGGTTTCCACGGTGGACAGTTCAAATTTCCGCGTGGTGTAGCTGTGGATTCACAGGTGAAACTGTGGGAGAATTTCTTTTCATTACCTTGATAAAACTTACGACTTTAGGGCAACATTCTCGTGGCTGATTCGGGCAACAATCGAATTCAGGTAGCTCCACTTCGTAGTTGCTATGCACTTATAATATATATTTCGCAGAATGACAGCCTTTCTTAGAGCCGATAGTCAGTCATGGTTGGTTCAAATACATACTGGAAGAATATTGAAAGGGTAGACGTCTCGCAATAGCATTTCAACCGTAGGACATCAGTCGTCTAATATCGCAAACATCCTCAACAAGAGGATGAATATATTGTGCATTTTGTTCTTGTCTTGAACTTAAAAGAGTTCAAGACATGGTATGGTATGGTACAAAAGGTAATGCTAGCCAATAGCACTCCCTATTGAAAATTCGGTAAGAACTCCAGACGTTTTTAATTTTTGCAATCCTTTACTACTTTCTTCCCAACTTTTCGCTTATATACGCTACATTAAGGGAGATCACAAAGAGAGCGGGTAGGAGACCATTGTAAAGAAGCCAAATGTTCCTTTGGCAAGTGTGTGAACAGCGGACTACCTCAATTTCTAGAAATTGTGAGACTATCGGTGACCAGATTTTTCATATCTACGCAAGTCACTTGTCGTTCAATGAAAGACAAGGAATTATTCACTAGTTAAGAAAACGACCTTTAACATAGAACCTCGTGAACGAAAAAAGAAAAAGGCGAAAATCAGAAAAAAAGGAAAAGACAGAAACCGGAATGAGGAACTTGGTTCGCGAGAGAAATTGACATATCTCAACGATCAACAAGAGCTCTATCATTGAAATAACGCGAGAAACCGTAATCGTCTATCTATCCACTCTATTCATCCGCTTAACGGTACACTACACTGTTAAAAGTGCCATCGAAGGCCACGTTTCGTGTATGTAACAATAAGTCCAAGCAAACGAACTAATCATTGAAGAAGTCCAGGGGAATGCATCGAAGTGAAATGAAACGAGAAAGGTTTTTTCTTTCCTGGGTACTGAGTAGCTGCACAGGCGGTCTTAAAAAACATATGTTACTTTAGAGATTTAGAAAGCTCTTCTGAACTGTTCTTGGCAGAAATCTTGGGCGCAGATTTCGAATGAGAACAAAATTATCGAGAAAGTAAAAAATGGATTGTTCAAAGGCACAAGGCTAGATTTATTTATTTTTTACTTATTTGCTTACGCACTATGGCGTGCTAACAGTAACTTTAGATTAAGGACGATTTGATTTAGAATGTCGTAAATTGGCAAATTTTCTTCGTCTCCCACAGTAAGAACTTACGATTAGAGAGCTTCGACGCCTTACAAAAACTGCAGCGGTCAGAAGCTTCTCATCTTCAGCACCGATTTAGCGGTGCTTCTCAGTGTGACAGTGAGACAGGCTTGCTCCAAAGGGGTGGGGACAGCCCGCCAGTAGTGAGGAACCAAGCCGTCTTTGCAGGTGTTCAACTCGGAGGGCGAGTTCGTCTGCACGTTCGGCTCGTGGGGTGGCGGCGCCGGCCAGCTGAAAGGCGTCGAGGCGCTCTGCGTCAGCGACGGCGGCATCGTGGCCAGCGATCGCGAGAACCACCGCATCCAGATCTTCTAGGCCTGGCCTCGGCGGCTTCAGTTCACCGGAAAACGAGTACTTCTCTCTGTGTGCATCTCTCGGCTTTAATAATATGTTGAAGTGGACGGCGGATCGCTGTTGCGTGTCCTTCCGGAATACGCTCAGAGATAAGCCTATAAATCCTGTTAACATGAACGTTTGTGCTCCATTCGTGTCGCGTCATTCAAATTGTTTTCTCTTATGTGAGTGAATCGTATTTGCTTCGATGAAACCCCTTTGAGTTACGTTTGCTTGTCGTTTTCAAAGAGTTGTTTGGAAATGTTCGATGATAATTTGAGAACTGATCACGTTTCGGAGTTGATTGAATAAATATGAATACGTGACGACATCTACGTTTTCAATTAAAAAAACGAATTTCGGCGCTGTGATCACCACGCACTGACGGAAAATTTTCATTGAATACGCTCAGTACACTCGCGAACACTTTTTCAAGTTTTTTTTTACACTCGAGGAAGTGGCCCATTTTGTGCAGAAGCTATTAACCCCGTTTTAACAAAAATGAGGTGGCGTTCGTCTGCGTAGTAATGCACGAGGAACGCGATTTTAAAGCCAGCAATCCTGCAGTTTTTTCCCGTTCGGGTTGATGATTGGACCGTTTCGTTTCGTTGATGTGCATAATACGCACAATTCAAGTGAAAAGGAAAGAAGGGAAGCGCAGGAGAAGGGATGCCACTCGATGTTCCTCAATCAGTGTGTGCACAGGGGTGGTTCCCTCGAAAAACTAATAACAATATTCGGCAAACATTATGTATGTCCTCTGCGAATCGGGTCGTGCATCAGGGGCCACATTCATCACCGCTTACCGGCCGGTAACGGTATATCGGTTATCTGTATCTCTCCATATCACTTACTACGTAGGCCGATATGGTGAATGCGCCGTGAAATGATACCGGCGAAAAATGAAATGATATCGTTGATGAATCTGGCCCAGATTTCCACCACTTTTCCTATTTTAAGGCGCATTAAATGAAGATTTCACGCGAAGAAGAACTCCCCTTGTATTCCTGTGTATTCACTTTCAAAGTCGTTCTACTTTGTTAGAAGGGGCTTTTTTGGCTACGATGCCTCACGAATTGAAAATTGTTTTTGCAAGCGTCTGATGGTTAGGATGAAAATCTGAAAAACCATACCATGGACCAACTTAATCGCACACTTTTCAAGTGGGCGTTCTATAATACAAAACTGTAGCATGGCTGCATTTATGGTATAGGTGTCCCTCGTCTGCTCTAACCAGACTGCCCTTCACTTACAATTAGTGCACTCGGCTTCTTCGCGACAGCTTAGAAAGGGATGGTTTGCTCTGCTTCGCTGAAGGTACCAGACGCACGCTATGGTGCCTGACTTAAAGAGCTGGAAGAACATGAAACACGTCAGTGTCGTTTGAGAATCGTTTTTCTTCACCAGCTTACCACAAGTTCTAATGCTCTCTTACAGCGGTCCCTCGCAACATAATAATTCAATAATAACATCATAATAATATAACAATAGTAACATCGCAATAATAATAATAGAATGTAAGCTGAAATTTCCCCATTGTTTGAATAGTCCAGTTTCTAAGTGGGATCATGTCGCAGCGTTGGGTCACGCCTAGAACATAAAAAGCTAAAGCTACCGGAAAAAATATTTTTCAACGTGCCCTATCTATACCACTTATGGTCCGGCTAATTGCAGATAAGTCAAGGTAACATAGTGCCAAAAAAGTATAACACCAGATAGCCAAAAATAGAACTAACGATGAGTAGTATCGATAAAAGCACACGATGGTACGGTGAGGCATCGACACATTCGGAGCGGAGTATTGGAAGGATGCATACAGCAATAATTTCTGCGAGCTTTTCCTCTATTTTCAATAGCTTTGAGTTACCTAGAAGTAAGAAATCTGCTTTACTGCGTAGCTCATAGAATCGCACATATTTCTCGAACAAGCAGAACAGCGAAAAATTTGGATTCTTCTGATGATTCTTGGAAAATGAAGTTGGATGTGGTGTGCTTCTATAGCCTTCCGTAGTCCCCAAAGATGCTGGGTTGCAGGGTATGGAAGTCTTGCCCCTTTTGGGTCGAAGCGGCTCACAATTTGTGTGGATGTGGCATGCTCATGTACAGAGTGCGGCTCTAGGATGTGCAGAAGCCGCGTGAATCCATATACATATTCTTAAAGCCTTCTTTCCGGTGTCACTTCACCTTGACGATATCGCCAGTCATATTGTGCGGCAGCCAACCATTCTTTAAGTTTCCCTCATAATCCTGCTGTATCAGTAAATTGAAACACTCGTTCATTTTGCACTGTGATGATGTTATAATGAAACAGCCATCAACATGTCTACTAAACCTCAAAGAAAGGCGTTCTAGAAATGATTGCTCCATTTTGTTCATAAAGCAAATGGCAAGAACCGGAGCAGGTCGTTGGCCGTTTAAGTCATCTAACCTAAGTGAGACACGCCTCACCATCTACAGCGCGGGCAAAATTTCTATTGAACGTGGGATGTTACTGCAGCGGGGAAATCCCTTTACTGATTAACACAACAGCACCTTCGCGCGTTTCTGAGATTCAGAAACCGACTTCGTGCCAGTAGCATGAGAAGACCGCTAAAGAGGTAAGAGTGGAAAGGGGACTTCGATGGTGGAGAACCGATAGGGATAAGGAGGGAGCGACCTGGAGGATGCATGGGGATAGGGGGAGGGTCGATAGGGAGAACAATGAAGCAGGACAGGAGGTGGTACCAAGAAGGGTTTAGGCAATAAGGAGGGACCAGTAGGGAGTTACCAATCGGGGGAGGGGGGGGGGGGAAAGCAGTAAGGAGGATCAGCAAGTGGATCCATTACCAGTAAGGGATACCGGATTTAGAGAGTGTGACACCGAGGTCGCGCGATGGGCGTTCGCCCGCCGTCGTCATGTCGTTAGTGTGGGAGGGCTACTTAATTGGGGTAGATTCCTCCCCCTCAGGAGTAAGGAGGATCCGAGGGGGGAGGAATCTACCTGGAAGAAGCGACATGGAAGCGGGACCAGGACGGGGAAACAAGAAGGGAGCCGTTAGGAAATTCATATGGAGAACAAGGACTGCCATATGCATAGCCCTTTCATGCTCGACACAGCAGCGACTGCGAGCGCATACGAGCTTCTGGATTCGGAAGACGGGTCTTCTGAGCTTCTGGATCGAGAAGGCGAGAGCCCCCTACGTCGCGCAACAAGTCCACTAAGGGGTGTTGGAGAAGGGCAGTAAGGGGGACCTCTAGGGTGGATCAGGAGAGCGATCGGGAAGGAAAGGAACAACTTGGAGGAGAGGCCAGGACGGAGAAACCAGCAAGAACGGACCAATAGGGGAGGCAACAGTGGGAACAAAGAAGTCGACCAGGAGTTGGGACCAGGAAGGGTGGGGACTAACTGCGGGTAGGGAAGACCAGTAAAGGCGGACAAGCAATTCGAACCAGTAAGAAGAAACGACTGGGGAGGGGGAACCTGGCGTCCGGATTCGGAGGACGTGTCAATGATATTCGGTAACGCAAGCCGTTGGTCTTGAGAACGGTTGCGGAGGAGCAACCTGAGGGCAGAAGTACTGCTCATCACAAACCAGTGGCGTTACTGGAACGTCCGGAGAAAATGTAAAAAAAATGTATGAATGGTAAACGGCAACGGCACGGAAATGGTAAACGGCTTGATGCCAGGTTTCATATTAGCGAATTTTATGTTTTACAAAAACAACTGTCGATAGGTCAGTAATGCTGCAAAGTCGCGCGAAGCGCGCAAGTGCGAGACACGCCGTGAGGCGTGTCGGAGCACTTGTGCTATTTTAACGTTGATCAAGCATGTTTGTGTTTGTGGTGGCGATGTCCGTTCCTCCACATGGTGCCACTGGAAACTGCTCGCTGTGCGAGCTAAGCTAATCACAGACATTCGAATGCAGGCGACAGGCCCTCGTGACAGGCCGGCCTACGAAGACCAGTGTCACATCACATGGTGCATGACAGTTCAAGTTTCTCGAGATAGTGCTACGGCGTTCGCGGGAGCCGACATGCACTCGCAAAGTCCGGCGAGTGTGAAAAGTATGCGGGGGTCCCTAGTGCGAGGACGGCATCGGGAGGCAACTGAGCTAGTCCGAAAGTCCCGTAACGTAAGCAGGACCCGTGAGGCTACGCTGAATGTGTGTCCGTTGACAGGCCGCTAGTGCGAGTTGGTTGAAGCACTGGAGCGAAGAAGAGTTGATTTCTGTGCAGGAGATGAGGTGGTCCTGCAGCAAGTCAAGGAACATAAGACGTGGTTTCAAGGCCGTTCTATGTGAAAGTCACAGGTCCACCAGCGGTGTTGGTACAATCGTCTCCGAGTGGCGCAGCGGTGGTCGTTCTTTTGTAGTTTTGCCTCCCGATATTGAAATTATTAGTTTTATCTGTTAACAAGAACGATTCCTAGTTTAGTAACCTAAGCAAGCAACAAAAGCCCCTATGTCGAGTCGACACGACTCGGAAAGCGAAGGCTGGACAAAGGAGGAGCGGGATATGTGGAGTCTCGACGAGGGGGTTCTCGGACTAAAGGAGAGGATTCGGGCGTCCAGTCGATTGGGTCTCGGCGAGGAAGAGCGGGACTCGGGATTCCAGTTGAGGGGATTCTCGGGTTAAGGAGCGGGATCCGTGGCGTCCTTTCGACGGGCTGACGCAGTGGAGGAGCGGGATTCGGCGTCCTGTCGACGGGCAGCAGCAGTCGTATTCGGTCGGGTGCGTTACGTTAGGCAGCTCCCTGGGTTACGGTAGCAGGCCGCGCCGCGCGCCACAGCCCCCGATCACGGTAGCGTGGCGTGTTGTTGAGCCCGCCTCGGACGGACGGGTCCGACTGCTGCCGACAGGGACGGCTAGTGACGTCATACGCGTCTAATCAATGGGCGCGCTAGAGCACGAAGTTATGCACCACCGACTGTTGGCTACGCTCTTTCGGCTTAGTAGAAAAGGGAGACAGTGAAATACCTTCGTTTCAGCTTGTATGTTGGAGAAATGCGAAGGTTTCTGAGTGTTTGCTAAAAGGGTGCCTGCGAACGACACGACACGTAAACTATCACACGCGAGCTGGAGAAGTGTAACGAGGAAGTGACAAGCGTAATTACAATCAAGAGGAAAGTTACGGATTAATGCTCAAATGAACAGTTTTTGAAGCCTAGCAAAGGTCCCATGTCTCAGCAATCCCTCAAAAATTTCCCAAGGCCGAGTATTCAAAGAAAAATGTGTAGGGATGTTAATATTGTTATGCCGAACGAGGTTGTAAGGTGATATGGTGTATGCGTGTGGTGTATTGAGCAGCTCAATAAATATCCACCTTACAACCTCGTTCGGCACAGCAATATTGACATACTAAGGTCTTTGTCATACCATCGCCCACTCCGAGCGACGCCTAATGATATGCACCCATATCGATCGGGCAGCGCGATGGAATCGATATGGGTGCATATCATTAGGCATCGCTCGGGGTGAGCGATGGTATGAGAAAGGCCTAAGAAAATACCGAGGTTTTACGAAGAGAAAACTTGGAGAATGTATAGAGAATTTCGGGAACCGTCTCCCAAACACCTGTGAAAGTTCATTAAAGTGTCTGGCAACAGTAACCTTCCTATCACAACGCACAATATATTAGAGCAGAAAGCAGTGGTCTTCAAGAATAGTGACACGATAGAGAATCTGTGGAAAAGACACCGTAAACATTAGATATTCTCTTGGGTGGTTATCTCACTCCATTTTCTGAAGTATTATTACCCAGCTACTTTATCAAAATATCTACTCCTTACACCTTCCAGCTTTTCCTCTGTTCATGCTATAATTCGAGTTTTATACCATTTCCAAACGGTTTATATATGCCCCCGGTTTTTCTTTCTTGTTGAGATAATCCATTATTAATCCAGAGAATCGGGAATAAGCTCAAGCTTCTACTCCATTGTATCCCCTGCCCCGATAAAAGTGTGCATGTTTTGTTGTTGTTAGTTTGCAGTTTGCAGATTGCACTTGGTTCTGAAACTTCTAAATAATAGCCACTACAATCCTTTTTCGAATTCTCCTGACAACATGGCTTGCCATTTCTCCTCAGTCATATGAAGCAGATTCCACTCGAACGTAGTTAACAAACGCTCCCACTTCCTCAGTCTACCAAAAGACGTCAAATGTTCCACCAACATTGTGTACCATTTAACTGTTTCCCTTCTTCTGCGCTAGTAGAAGGAACGCAGTCGGAAGTAGTCGGCACATCCTTTCGCGCCCTAGCGCGCCCAGCAAACTCGGCGACCCGCGTATGACGTCACTAGCCGTCCCTGTCGGCAGCAGTCGGACCTGTCCGTCCGAGGCGGGAGTCGCTGGTGACTTTAATGGGCAAGAAGGTGCTGCGAAGGACGGGTACAGCTGTCATGCTGGTTTCGGATACGGAACTCGTAACGCCGATGGTGAGCGTTTTCTTGAGTATGCGGAATCGTATAGCCTCACCATTGTGAACATCTTCCGAAAACGTGACTCCCACCTCATCTCATGCTATAGTGGGAGCTCCAAGTCTTAGATAGACTTTGTGCTTGTGAAGGATCGCGACCGAAGTACTGTCACAGACGCGAAGGTCGTGCCGTATGAGACAGTCGCCCCACACCATCTGCCGTTGATCTGCACTTTTAAGATTACCCTCCTAGGCTGAAGCAGGTCGAGCGATGCGGCGCTGCAAGAGTCAAGAGGTGGCGAATGAGAGAGAAGGAAGCAGCAGTGCTTTCTGGCGTGCGGTTGCCGACAGTTACGATTGTCGATGAAACTTGGAAGAAAGCAACCGACGCGGTACGCCAAGCTGCAAGGTTGGAACTCAGCACTTGCCTGGATGACGCAAGATCGACAAGCAGACATGCCTGTGGACAGTCGATGTAAAAGCGAAGATTCGAAAAAAGAAGTCGCTGTATCATGTGTTTCTCGGCGATAAAGCAGCCGACAACTGACAGGAGTATCAGAGGGCGAAGAAGGCTGCAAAGAAAGCCGTAGCTGTTGCGAAAGCCACTCATTATTGTGATGTCTACCGAAAGTTCGAGTCGCGCGATTGTGAGCGGTATTTGTACCGGCTTGCTAAGACCTGCCATCGCCAAACCGAGAACATTGAAAAGTTCTTTGGCATCAATGACGAGATCGGCCATCTTCTGACAGACCGCAAAAAGGCGCTGAAGAGATGGAGTGATTACTTTGAGGAAATTTCCACTATGGAATTTCCTACCCGGCCATCCCTTCTGTGGCATCTGTCCACGGCCCCGTTCACAAGATCACCGTGGAGGAAACAGAAGCGGCTCTGAAAAAGATGAAGCCCGGTAAGGTGACTGGGCCGGATGATCTGGCAGTTGATGTTTGGAAGTCGAAGCTGTGGTATCCTGCTGAGTTGTTGGCTGAATTCTTCAACCAGGTAGTAAAGGAGAAGGAAGTACCGGAGTGTTGGCACAACAGTACGACGATTCCGATTTGGAAGAAGAAGGGCAGTCCTGCAGGTTGCTCCAATTACCGTCCGATTCGCTTGATTTCGCACAGCAGGTAGATCTTCGAGCGAATCCTCGATAGTCGAATTCGTGAAATCGTCAAGCTCTCCCACAACCAGTGAGGCTTCGTAGCTGGTTGTGGGACCATTGATGCCATACACGCCGCCCGCGTCCTGGTGGAGAAGCATCACGAGAAACAGAAGCCGGTGCATATAGCCTTTCTCGACTTGGAGAAGGCCTTCGACCGCGTGCCGAGTGAGCTTATATGGTACGCCTTGCGACAACACATCGTACCTGAGGAACTTATAGAGTAGATGCGGATGCTCTATTCTTGACCAAAAAGTAGAGTGCAAGCTGCAGCTGGAACCTCAATGGAGTTTCCCATCTCTGTTGGGGTGCACCAGGGTTCTGCGCTTTCTCCGCTCCTCTTTGTTGTCGTCATGGATGCCATCACGCGAGATCTTCAGAAGCCCGTCCCATGGACGCTGCTTTATGCTGATGACGTGATGCTCGCTTGCGAAGATAAAGATGATCTCAACTGGCGCGTGCAAGTTTGGTGCGATCGTCTGGCGAGGTTCGGACCCAAATTGAATGTCAAGAAGACCGAGTTCAAACGACTGACGTGAGCGAGTCCGGATCCATTAAGATTAACGGTACTGAGCTTGCACGCACTTCGGTGTTCAAATACCTTGGATCAGCAATAGCGTCTGACGGCGGTCTGATGGTTGAAGGGAACTCACGCGTGAGTGCTGCTTGGTCCAAGTGGCGCTCGTTGACTGGCGCGCTCTACGACAAGAAAATACCAGAGCGCTTCAAGTCGAAGATCTACAGAGCAGTCATCCGGCCGGTAGCGATGTACGGCGCTGGGTGTTGGCCTGCGACTATGGAAGTTGAAACGCGCCTCAGCGTCATGGAGACGAAGATGCTGCGCTAGACGGCTGGAGTCACCCGCATGGACCGCATCAGAAAGATGCTATTCGGCAGAAGTTCGGTGTCGCACCGATAGCGGACAAGATGCGCGAGCGAAGCTCGCTTGCGATGGTACGGACACGTTCTGCGTGGGAAAGAAGACAGCGTCCGCAAGATAGGCCTTGAGTTGGAGGTATCTGGAAAGCGGCCCAGAGAACGCCCGAAGCAGCGTTGGTCTTATACGTTACACACAGACATGAAAGTAACTGGCGTCCACCCTGATCAAGCGCAGGATCGGAAAAGGTGGCGTCGTGACACCAGAAGAGCGGAGCCCGCGACGAAGCGGGACAAACGCTGAGGAAGAAGAAGTTCAAGCATGTTTGTGAGAGATAGGTACATGCGAGTCCCTCTGCGAGAATCCCGTTGAAGAGGCGAGCCGTTTAGTCATGATCAGGTGATCTGATCTCCAATAATCATGGGCGCGAGATGGCAGCGCGCATGCTGTAAGGCCATATAAAAGAAGGCTGACGACGGGGGTCTTCTCTCTTCTTCTCTTTCTTCCGCTGGCTTGTTTTTGGGATTCCAGGGTTGTACTCAGTGACTGACCCAGTGCCGAGGGACCACTGCACCTTTGAGGAAGGGTTGGCAGAGTTCTAGCGCAGAATTCCCTTCGTCGAAGAAATTTAGGAGTCGTACCCAAGCAGCTCGCCGACCCCGGGAATCTCAGAAGGGGTACCTCACCGTGCCATACTCGCCGCCGTACTCCACTTCAAATTGTGATCAGATGTGTCTCTTACTTCAATTCCTTGTTGTATTGCTTGTTTTATTCGTTTGTCCGTAAAGTTTTTTTTGTTAAACCTGTCGAGAAAATTTGACGGTTGATCATGCCTACCAATTGGTTGCCGTAATTCTCGTCGCATATGATCAACCGTCTAATTGTCACCACATCTCGGCCTCACATGTTAATGATTTACAAAAAGAGCCAACACATCAAGTGTTGGATGTTTTGAGAAATTATAAACACCAAATGTGTTGGCTGTTGAAAGGAACATCAGTTGTGTTGTGAGAAATCATGAGCAGCGCAACAGTACCAACTTGATATCCGATCAATGGAGGATGCACACCTTGGGTTCGAAGAATTACGCGAATTAAGATCGAATGGCACGATCCGCATCTCTGTGAGTGGTAAGGGTGGGATTGCTCGCGGTTATGTCGCAATCTTTGGATCGCGAAATAAAAGAACTCCGTTTGCGGAATTCATCGGTTTACCAAGACGCCAGTGCAAATGAGCTTTGGTGAGCCACCTAATGTTATCCAAATGTGATTGAGGGGGACGGCACCTCAATCACATTTGGATAACATTAGGTGTCTCAGCACAGATTGACAGAAAACTGCTAAGTAGACTCAACCCAACTTGCCAAATGTTCCGTAGCCTTCTTAAGACTCATAAACTAGTCTCACTAGAGGCATTATTGGGAGGCATTTTTAAAACAAGACTTGTCATGAGTTGCGTGTGCGAACCACCCTACGGAATGTCCTAGTTTTCAGAGCCAGTTGTTGGCCATGGTTCCGTCGCACCTCACTAATACAAGACCTTGACCAACTACACAGCAGACATCTTGAACAAGAATGTGGGATCGAGATTTGATGTGACATCACTCAACACGCTCTACACCAGCGTCGAAAACGATGATGCTCTTCAAGCGTTGTCAAAAATGCTTAATCAACATCACATTAGTATTATCAATTTTGGGCTTAGCAAAGTGTGTGTCATGACTATAATCAAAGAGTGCTTAAATAACAATGTTTTCAAATGGTCAGGTCGATTTTTTGTTTTACAAATAAAGGTTTAGTGATGTGCCAGCGACTTGCTTCAGTTCTTGCCATTTGCTCTACGAGCAAAATAGAGCAACCAGTTCTCAAACGTCTCCTCTTGATATATTGTAGATACATTGATGACTGTTGTATATAACATCAACGCAGTCCGAAATGGATGAGTGTTTCAATTTACTGAATCATCAGTCCAAATACGTTAAGGTTACGAGGGAGACTACAGAGAATGGTTGGCTGACGTACGTGAACACGCAAGTCAAAGTATCCAGCGGTATCGTCAAGGTGAACTGGCACCGTAAATAAAGCATTAAGAATACATTGGTTCACGCGGCTTCTGCACATCCTGAGCTGCTGAGTGCGCAGTTGTAAGCACCAAATTCAGAACTGCGCACATTGTGTGTACAGGCCTCGAAGAGTCATTACGGTTAGCCTCAAAAATTGTTCTCCAAAATGGCTATGTGGTATCACAACACCAGAGCAGACTCCGCTCTGCTAGCGCGATCCACCACACCGAAATAGGGCACCCTTTTGATTTCTCTTTGTTTCTGATAACGTCACTTCTGCCATACAACAGAGCATGTGTAGCTCGAGCTCAGCTAGCTTGTTAGCTGAATGACAACATCAAGCGGCAGCTAGTCCGAAATAGGTTCTACGATAGGTGGTGCATATCAGAAAGCTGTAAGCCTCTACAATAGATTAGGAGACTGCGCCAAAGTTGGTGTAGCCTATGAACTTGAATGTGAGGCATGCAACCAAATATACTTTTGGGGAACTGAGAGGGTACTGGCGGCTCACTTGAAAGAACACTTGGCTGCTGAATCGCGGTATTTTAACTACACCACTGGGGAAGCACAGGGTGGGTGGGCATAGGGGAGCGGACTTTGACGTAAAGTGAGCGATTCTATTGGGGGGGGGCAAAAGTAATGAGACACCCCATGCCGTGTCCATATTTTTCTGGAGTCTGGTTTCGTGCTTGTCGTATTTGTATGTTTGTATGCTACTTACTGAAGTCCATCTGAGAAGTTACCACTTCCGCCCTTTCCAGAAGCATGCCAAAAACCCCATGCTGTCTCATGCCGAAACCCCAGTCTGACGAGTCGACCTGTGTCGCGCAAATCTCGCCCAATTCCCAATCCCGAGCAGTCTGGGCTCAATATTTACGCAAGATGAGAAGTACGTCTTCTACCTTAACCCTGCCAAGCAGCGAGTCTGGCTGAGGCCTGGTGACCTGTTACCGACCTTCGTTCGGCGAGATGTTCACGGCGAGAGGCATCTTTGGAGCTTTTGGGTCTGCGCCCATGGATAGGTTTACCGGAAGCTGTTTTCCAAGAGCACTGCGATGAACTCCAAGGCCATGTTAAACGAAATAGAAGAGATGGACCTGCGACTCGAACTTATTCAGTCCCATTGCGTCAAGAAGGTTCTCCTCTTCGACAACGCAGCACCCCATCGGGAACATGTAACCACGGATAAGCTTGGCCAGCTGGGCTACGTTCACATGCTTCACCCACCGTATTCGCTGGACATCTCTCCATGCGACTACCACTACTACTTGAGCCTACAGGACTTCCTAGTCGGAAGGGACACAAGAACCCAAGCAGTCCTTGACAGCCATATCGAGCAGTTGATCAACACCAGGCCCAAGCAGTTCTGCAAGGATGGGATCAGGAAGTTGGCTGAGCGATGGCAGCAAGGTCCTTGCCCTTAATGGCAAATACATTCCTCAGCATCGTTGAGTTGTAATTGAGTTATAAAGAGATAAAGATTTTTTTCATTTTGTCTCATTACTTTTGGCCCCCCTAATACATCGACGACGGATCGACATCTCGTCTAGGGAAGCGTTGGAAGCGTTCAGGATTTTTGCAAGACATGCAACGCTTAACAGCCGAAGCTGAGTGTCCCTCGATCACTGGGTTTTTCTTACCATTCATTTCGCATTGCGAGCTATAGAACGGCCTGTGGTGACATGTGTATCCTTATGAATAACTCTAGTATACTCAGTATAACCAGTTCGAAATGACACAGTATGTCTCATTCTGCAGCTAACAACCGCGGTAGCGACGTCGATGTGGATCAGCGAGTGAGTTCATTTCTCATAGGTTGAGGTTTTTTGTTTCGTACCTGGAGCGATGCCTGATAGACAGAGAGTAGGAGGCGCTTGGTTGGGTAGGTAACAAATATAAAGGCTTGAATCACTTTTAGGCCTATGAAGACTTCGAAGAGGTCGAAACGTTAGGGTGCTCAATAAATATGATCCACCTACAACTTCGTTCGGTACAGAAGTATTAACACGTTGAATGTCGCCCAATGGTGCGCGGTAGCCAGTCTGTCTCTTGGGACGACGCCGCTCAATGGCCTGCGGCGGTCTATTTAGTTGACAAGGGCGGCATCAGGTCCATCCATATTTCGTCTGAAAGGGTTACTTGGAATGATGCCGATGTCCGTTGTATCGATTGATCGATGGGTTTTCTACCAAATCGATAACTGCAGTTTTCGTGTCGGACCTTCGATTTTGCACAAAGTCCATGTGGAAGGTTATTTGAGAAGCTGGCCACAGGTCTCACGTTTTCTTTTCGAAATGTTATCAGATTTCACATCTGTGATATTTTACTTTCTTTAGCGCACCAAAAATAATCTCCTAGACGAAGTTCTGGCTAGATCGGTGGCGCTGTTCCCGTCATATCGTATCCAAACCACATCATGCAGTTCACCTAGCCCACGTAGCTTGCTTACAGCTACCTATCGTGGTTGGCTGATATTCGAAAAGAGAGTGTGATATTCGTGATCAGCACCTCCAATAACCACTTAGACGAATTTCAGTACAACGGTGAGTCTGACACGATCACCCTAGTTATCGATTTGAGAGATAAGTTTGCGTTATCGCCCAAGCAGACACCACCATCGTGTTCATCCCAAATTATCCTTCAGAAGAAGTTTGTGTCACAGCATCTCGTCTCATAGTTGCGTGGTGCGGTTCGTCCCACGGGACAGACACGCGAAAATCGCTCTCGTCGTCAAAGTGTTAATACACTACGAAGCATGCCAAGATTTTTCAAACAGAGAGCATGGAGAATACTTGAAATTATATTAAGTACTGACCTTTCTCTAAATTAAAATCACCAACACATTGGCAGAGTCATGAAATAGATAATGAGTGACTCTGTTCATAGCGTCAAGTCAAACAGGGTGCAGGATGTAATCCATGAGGATTTTTCACTTCTGAGTTTCCTTACAGTACCTCGGTAAACATCTGCCCAAACGCAGTGTCACAACTTCCTTCAAAGTCGATTATATCCAATAAAATGCACATTATTGGAATCAGAACAACATGATCTACCTAATAGAATAAGAATTTTGACGAAATTTTAGAATTTTTGAGTTCGAGACGATCTAGATTAGACGAGCCCGTAATTGTCTTACCTAACCCACATTCACTCTTGAGTCTCGCCTAATTATGCCCCCTGGTAGAAATGGACCTGCCTAAGTGCAATTTTAAAATTTCGGAACGCTGACGAAATTGTATTTCATGCCAATTTTACGCTTGCCTCACCATCTCGATCTATTTGATATCAAATTTGCTCTCAACTGACGATTTGTCCATTTTCGCCAATTATTTACGATCGTACCACTGTTGTTTGGAAGCCGATTTTTGCTCAAGTTCTCGATTGAAAGGTGTAGATTACAAATATAGGATTTGGGTTTACTTTGATCAAAAGTAAGATAGTAATCAGATAACAAATTGACAGTGCATCGAAGTTTCAAGGAAAATGCCCTGTAAAGGCTGCTTCACGCATGTAGATCTGTGTCTCCACGCCGTGGATTAGTATGGAAACCGGGTATGTGATCAGACATCATGCAGAGATGCTGTCTCACAAAAATGATGGAGCTGGCAGCTCTCGTCTGGAAGCTTCACTGCATCAAAAATGGTGTTTTCTTCTAGTTCGACCATGAGACTCAACCTCGACATCTGTTTAGACCTCGCAGAAGACTCCCTACCATATAGCATATCTCATATTTGGAATATCTTTCAGAAAAATTTCCACTCGACCTCAATCTCATTTATTACTAGAGACAGGTTCCATACTTGAGCACAGACTGCTGCTATAATTGCAGTGACCTGACCAGCATCACCAAGCATATCCTTTGAACATACAATCTTTCTTCTCACTATTCACACTAACCCAACAAAGAGTCAGGCCTGAGGTTCGAGAATCAAAGGGATCGTATTGTGACGTCGTTTTTTGGGTGGGAGGGGGACGTCACACTCCCTCTTCGTTTCGGCTGAATCGCATTTTCCAATAGTTTCTGCTATGCTCCAAAGAATTCAATTCTTTTCATTTCGGCAGTCTTTAAATCAAAGCTCCGCTTCAAAAACCGCAGATTCCATCAGGATGTTATGGACACGACACATTTTTCTACCTGAAGAAGCGACATCTGCACCCGAAATTGTACTCTATAAAATGTCGAGAGTTAATTACCAGTGATGACTCAAGTGCTTTCCTTACAAATGTTTTTTGACCTGCTCTTAACACACTCAAAGAAACCAGCCTCTCCCCCGCAAGCTCCGATATGACTTGGAGGGGGGGGGGGTCGTCTACAAAATTCTTGTTGTTCATGAAAACAAAATTATTTTCTACCTAGAGCAGACAACATATATAGCTAAAATTTTGGATCAAAAAGACTCAAGTTTTGCTTAATGTACCCCGAAAAAATCAATCATTAATTTCTGAAGTGGTCTTCAATATGATCTGTGATCTCGATTTTTCCATATTTGTCAAAAAAGCTTCCCAAAAATCGAACCTCACTGATCACATAGAAGGTCACTGTATAACACCGTGATTTTTTAATGCTCAATTCTTTGAAGTTTTTTCTTCGAACATGAGAAAATTATTTCCGTGACAAGTTAGTCATTCGAATTGGACCGTCGAAGTGAGAGATCGCGATTGTCAGCACTTAAACTGTAATAAGCTTTTGGAAACTCTGAGAAAAAACAATAGCGTACTGAAGACTAGTACTTAAAAATTATGTAAAAAGTGAACTCTACGGCCTGAAAAAAGCTTCTAAAAGTGGAATGTTTGATATGATTAGGGGCTAGATTTTTGGCCTAAGATCGACCTGAAGTGGAACCCCCTAATCACATTTAAAGTAAACCCAATTCCTATATTAGTAGTCCACACATAAAAATCAAAAACGTGAAAAGAAAACCAGCCCTAGATCAAAAGTGGTATGGTTGTAACTAATTAGCGAAAATAGAAAAAATCATGAGTTGAGAATGGTTGGAGTGATGAATACAGAGGCATGTTAGGCAAATTTGATATCAAATGGATCGAAGTGATGAGGCAAAACCTAAAATTCGCATGAAATACATTTTCTTCAGCGTTCAAAAATTTTAAAAATCCAATGGGCAGGTCCATTCCTGCCAGGGGCATAATTAGGCGAGACTTAGGAGCGAGACCTTGTTCAGTTGGTGATATTCGACAGAAATCAGCATGAGCCAATAAACGCGACACAAATTCTTATAGAGCAAGACATTCTCTTCCGAACGACATATAACAACAAGCAAAAATTCCACCCCAGAGCAGGAGCTGTCGGTAAAAATTCGGACGGAAAGTCGGACGTCCCAATTTGATGGCCTAAAAGTCAATAAGGGGCAAATGAGCAAATAGGACCAACACGTACTCTTGTAGTACAGAACATTGTCTTCCAAACACTATGAAAAACTGCGCAAAAAATCCAAACCTAAGCGGAGAGAAGCACTGCGCAGATGGCCACCTTTTCACTTTTTCACTTTTCACTTCAACGACCTAAAAATTGAGAGAATTCGGGATGAAAAAAGAAACGCAATACAGCTCTGATAGAGCAAATCACCATTGTCTTTCGAAAGCTGTGTAGCGCTATGCAAGAGGCCGCCGGCGAAATCCGCAATGAATCGTTGAAAAAACGGCGGGGATTATGGGACAACCTATGTAATAGAATGATAGAGTGAAAAGTGATCAAATTGCTGATTACGTTCCTTCATTATTGCACGTAATGTGCACATTGCGACTATGGCGAAGTTACGGGGACTGCCGGGAGCGCCCAAGCAGCAAACATTCAGATCCTTGAAGCTTTTATAAACTAAAAGTGATGACTGATTTTGAAAAGCCATTCTCAGCTCTTACAATTTCGAAAGAACGTTTTCCACACTTTCGAACATTCGAACATCCTTGGTGAATCCACGATTTTCCGCGACGCATCAGTCGAAGTCAAGGCTAGTTATCACAGGGAGGTCGAACTAGAACTGCATATGAAATCTTCTGGATGAAGTGATTTCTTAACTGGTGGGCAAAGCTTCGATAAACAGGACTTTTAAGGTCTGTGAAGTGAAGTGAAAAAAACTGGGAGTTCGTACCACCGCACAAACGCGATTTGAGCCCATAAAGATATCTGTCTTGCTTCAATATCGTCTCTTCCGTAGCGAACTCCATGGCGAGTATTACTCAGGTTCGTTCGAAGGAAGGCTTCATTCAGTAATCGAATCTCATTGCATGGAAAAACACAGTGCTGAATCATGTAGAGTTGCAAGCTCAGAGTGCAAGCATTCAACATTTTTCACACACGAGAACCCGTCTGAGAGCTAGTGAATCTATTTAGAAGGCCAGCAGGAAAGGGGAAGAGTGAAAAGGTGAATACGGTGACTCCTAGAGGTGCTTCCCCTCCTAGGCGGGAAAGACTCGTTAGAAACAACCCAAGCAAGTTCAGCGACGCAACGAGGAGAAAGGCGAGCTGTTGATCCGAGTGGCTGTGAAAGGAGGTTAAAAGCTGGACTGAGTGTGGAAGGATCATATTTACAATAGAAACCCGAAAAACGATCATGAGTTAAGCATCAACGAATGGAAAAGCTCATCTGAAAACCACAAAGACATAGACTTAGACGGGGCACGGAGTGAAGAGGAGGACATGGCGAGTCGCATGGCTAGCAGGTAACACGTGTAGAGGAAGTTTTCACCAGAGCTGGCGAAATGACTAGAATCATCAAGGGCGCACAACATAACTACTATGATACACAGGGCAAGCGGGTTCAGAAGCGCTCGACCGCCACGACGACGTCCGAATGGTCTCGCGGCGGCCGATGGTGGTGTTCGTCGTCTATCGTCAAATTCGAAGGCGATCGTCGCAGATCGCCATGGACCGACTCGAAGGAGGATTGACTCCTGAAAGCGGTAAGGGTCAGGCAGCGTAAACGCGACGGGAAAAGGGATTTAGACCTCAACGATCCGGTGTAGCTTGTTCGCGACTGGAACCCGCTCGACGACGTCTTCTTCTCGCTTGCTACTGAGCTTGTTCCAGAGCCCTTCGTGCGGCGCATCACCTGGAAGAGTGCCTCCACGTCCGTAGCGGAAATAAAGGAGTCAAGGCGCGCTTACTTGCAAACTGTTAGGCAGGTCCTGCCCCAGCTGTTCTTGCCTGCATTTTATCGGGACGACATCCTCATCCAAGCGAGCGCCAAGGAAGGTCGAAAGAGTATAGACGCGGTAGTGTTGCAGAAGAATCAGCAGTAACCCGACAAGCAGGGCGAGGAGGCCTGAAACATTAGACTCAGGTTCGTTACCTTCGAATGCAAAACCGTGTTCTCTGAGTTCCACTTTCATATTGAAGAACCTGAGGCATTTCGAAAATGTGAATTTTGATCGCTTTTTCGATATTTTTTAATTACGTACAATTTTCACACCACTTTATTTGAATGAGGTGTGGAGTGACGCATACGACATGGGCGTCGCTTCTCGTGTGGTCTTAAAGGTCATACCAGACGTGATATGAGATATGTTTGCAACATTCGTCAACATCTCTGACAAAGAGATGTTCAAACAAAAAGGTCACGATCACCACCACTTTCAAACCACTGGCACTCGTAGCAGCCGTCAGAGTTCAAGATGTTTGACGACAGCAATGCACAAAGCACATCCAGGAACAAAAGATTTGCCAACGACGAATTCCTTGTACATAGGCTGGAGGTTTCCTAGAAACGACAGGACGTCCTGAGAACATTAACTCTTATTAGCTGCAAATATAGTATAATTTTTGTTGTGTTTGGGGGTAAAGATCAACAAAGGACAAATACTTGCTGCGGAAGAAAAACATGTCTACCAGTCGAAGTGATCGATTAAACAGTTTATGATTTTTTCCTAATTTATAGCTAAACCGGACAATATTTTCTGATGGTCGTCTCAAATTAATGTCGTAAGAAGAAAGATTTGCTTAGTACTACATATATTGAAGCAAGCAGACGTTCTTCTTCTCCTTAAGCCTTTCATGACATTGTACGACGATGTTGTCGGACACCATCATAAAAATGGTTCATGAAAAGTTATCAAGCACTTACGAGTGCTGTACTAATCACTGATTGCACTAATGTCTACGGTCAAGAGTCCATGGGAAATTTAATTGGTTACTGTTTTATTCATATCTAGCAAATCATGCAAATAAAATAATACAACCGCGGAGAAATACTCGCTGTCTCACGCGGCAGTCACATGAAAATCGCTCGTGTCGATCAAGGAATCCACGACCAGATGCAATTGTGGCGTCTAGTCGCAGACTCCGCCATGCTACTCCTTTGTGTAACCACCCATTTTCCTATTCAAAGCTTCACTGGAGGACTTTAGATAGATATATGTATATTTTCACGTCCGGCAGTAACCTCGCACCTCCTCTCCCCGAAGAAATCGTCCAAGATTCACGCAGCTCAAGAGGATAGTCGTAAGAGTGTCTCCGAAGGATATCTCAGAGTCACGCCGTACATGTTAGTCTCTTTGGCCTAAAATCCTCACCTTGCTCTTCGCACCTTTAGTTTGTCTAGAGAAATATCCGGTGAGGCATGCGTGGACCTTCCTGTTCTCGCTCACTTATCAAATTGTTCAGTCAAAAACGCGCGTCGTGGACAAGTTCTCGCAAAACATGCCATTTTTCAAGATCAGATGGGAACTGGTTCTGTTAGTGTTTGGTGCTCAATGACGAAAGTTGACCTCTCTTGTAATCGAAAATAACTCGCTGAATGAGCTAGAACTATCGCAAAGTGGTTTTCAGCATGACATGAAACTATTCCAACAAAATCAGGAAGGCACCTACCGACAGCAAAGACGCAGTAGAAGGCCCACTGGAAGCTCATCTTCATGACGACGCGATTGCCCTGTGATCCGACGAAGCCGATCTGCAGCTGGCACGGCGACATTATCAGGTAGAGCAGGCAGGAGAACAGGGCCGACAGGCCAGTGGCCAGCATAGCCTAAAAGGGTTTAGTCTGGGACACCCACACAGCACTCGTAAGGTGGAGATTTCCTACCATGCCGAAGTAATGAGGCACCAACAACAGAAACACGACCGCCAAAGCCCAGCACGCGAGAGCGAAGCTGAAAGTTGCGGAAAATCAAAGGTCAATTCTCCCAGTTGTCCACTCTTGCCGTTACCTACGGTTATTTTCTAAGGAGAACAAAAAATCCGACACAGCTCGAACGAAGATGGAAAACAGAGCCAAGGTCTCTACCAAGGAGCACTGGCTACCAGTGAAGTCAGCGAGGATGTATCACTTTTAGCTTTCAGCACGCTAAAACTATGTGAATTCCTTGGGATGGCAATACATTTTCCATGATCAGATACCAGGTCATGGAACCAGAATCGCCAACTGACGTGATGGGAAAAGATCATTAGGACACGTTGTGTGTTAGATAGTTTGTTGAAAAGAATTCGAAAATGGGCTAGAGGACGCCAACATACAAAAAGGACCGTGCCACGTTCATACCACGAATTCTTATCTGGCAGGTAGGACTTGTCAGGAAGAAAAGTGACGTAAATTCGTCACGCTTAAAAAGGATCCAATCCAATGGGACCCGTAAAAACAGACATTCTTTATTGTTCACAATGTAGTTGTTCGGACTTCCTTGCGTGGTCCGTCTAGAAGTGGCATGAGCACTTACTGGAAAAATTCCTTGGAGATTTCACTTTATTCGGACTCCCCTATCCTGTTGAAAAGTCATCTAGACGTCCGCCACAACAGTAGAAGCAACGGAAGTTTATATAGTATCCCTGCCAGGCACTTTTCGATTATGTATGTCAAAAGGGATGGTAGTCGCAGCTTCCATCCATACTCATCTGAGGAAACGTGCATGTTTTAGGTTGTAAGGAAAGTTCTGTGTCCTTTCGAGCACTTCATCCAATAAAACATAACTCTGCTCAAAAAGCACCTCCCCACTCATTCTATGAACTATTTATTACGTACGACCATCCACACCCAATGTGAGTGGCAACAGGGGATGGCTGTGTTTTAAACACGTTGACTACATCGCGATTATAGCGTGTCTGGCTACTGGGATTACTCTATTTTTTGCAACGTCAACGTTTGCCTGTCAACTGAAGCCATTACTTATCGAGAAGCTCAATAAATTAGTGACTGAAGACTGATTTCGTGGACCACGGTTTTTACAACAATGCATATAGATGAAGGACGTGCAACACAAAAAAGTTCCTTCGGAAGAGCTGAATCCAACTAGATGGACAAATTACAAGACTGTGACACGACATCGTGTCACACGGTTGTCAACATGTAAAAGAATGATGAATTCTGTTGCTTCAAATCCTACGAGGCAAATTTTTCCATAAGCATTACTGGTGTATGTCGCGTAGGTGAGCAGCATGGGTAGGTGGGAACTCCTAAACCAATCATACCGCATGGAATGCGCATGCCATTCAGAGAGGGCATGTACAGTTGGTACCCTGATGGGCTGGCATGTGTTCGGCCTGTGCTCTGTTTGGTTACTATTGGCTGGCGCCCTCCCACCTACCAATGCTGCTCACCTACGAGACATGTACCGCATTATTTCCTTAAGGAAGACATTCAGATCCTTGCAAAGTTAGGGCGATTATTAATGGGACTGTTAAACATCAGGGTCGATGGTCTTTAATTTGGTCCAATTTTTAGTTTTTTCTTCAATACAGGTGATCCTTGAAAAATGTGCGATGGGTCGTCACGCAAAAAGTACTTGACAGCTGAAAATCGAAGGTTTCAAACTCAACAGCTCCAGTTCCGTAGATGGGGTTCTCTTCGCCAAAACATAGAACTGAAAGAAGTGATGCTTCAACACGACTCGTCCTGAGAGATAGACCATCACCTTTCACGCTTGTCGGCTGACTGCGGGATGAGGCTTTGCGGCTCCAAATTACCACTCATTTTTGTTGATTCCAAGTCTCGTGAGGCGGCCAACAACAGCAATATGTCAAAGGCCTCTTTAGTCATCTGTTTTAACAGCTTCATCGTTTACGTCTGCTGTCTTTCAATAGATGTGGCCAATTGCATACACAATGAGGGTCTGCCAAGCCTTCCTTCGAATTGTGCTCTACCAACCTTCCAGAAATTGCTCGATTCTGTAAGCGAATCGCCTTTCTCTCCTCTTTGATCATGTACAGTTGCAGCTCTTCCACTTGTTTCTCGATTGTTGGCACTCAGGGAATAGTTGTGCGAAAATCCGCAGTCTGTACATACGCAGCTTCAAGAAGCGTAGTCATCCAGACAGACATGTTGGAAATCCTTCGCCTCCACGACGCAAGACAAAGCAAGTCTCGTGCTTTCGAGTGAGAGCAACACATTGGATGGGTGTCTTGGCATTAAAATGCAGCGCGACTTAACATCATGAATGCGAGAACCGATTGAACTTGCTGTACACTTGGTAGGATATGCATTGTGTACAACAAGACACACAAGAACTACAAGTGCGAAAGAGTGTCCACGAGGGGCTTCTAGTCCTGAAATTGAAAAAATGAAGCGCCAGTAGACAAATTTCGTGAAGCCAGCCAGCCTTTTTGAAGAAGCAGGTGGTAATCCGAGGCTGTGCTCTACGGAAATCGTGGGTCGAAGTTCCAGAATGTCGACCTTTGTTTAATTCAATCATATCTCGGGGTCTCTGTTTCAAGGCATAAAACTCTTGCATGTTCTCATGTCAGCTGCTTTTAGTGCCTTGGATAAGAGAACAAGTGCTCAAAGAGGTTTCAAAACCCTCAAAATCCACGAAAATCGGAAGAAAATGTAGAGACAATTTTTCAGTCCCACAAGCAGCTCGCCATTATTCCTCCACAATTGAATGCCTTTCGAGAATCAACGAGAAAATAAATCTTGAAGCATTGTAGTGTACTCTACCACCGAATTATGAGAATTTCAATTTTCGACTTCAATCAATTCAGACTAGAAAGCAAAGAAATAATCTTTTATATACAGCTCTTGCACAGCAACGTAGCGAATGAAGCAAAAACCTGTAAAATTAATTTAGAGATTTTTGGCCCACGCCTGACTGACTTATCTGAGCGGTGGGTAAGTCCGTGCATTAAGAAACCGTCTCTGGAACAAAGAGTTCGTTGCCTCAAATAGCTAATGGTATACGGTCAGGATGACGAGATCTGCTCAAGTTCTTCCCAATATCTTCATGCTAGGCGTGGACACAACTGACTAAAGAGCTTGTGATTCAGTCAGTGCAACATCCTTGGTTAAGACGTCGGATAATTTCCAGCTGTAATTCTACCTCAACTCCACCCGTCTTCCATCAGCCATGCACAAAGACGTTTGATAGCGAAGCCAAGCGCACCTGATAGCAGCTGAAGTGTAGTGACCAGCGGTACGGTAGTGCCGTCCCCAGTCGAACGCGTCCTGATTCAACGAGAAGTACTCGAGGATGCTGAGGATTGGGTAGGGTAGGCCACGAAGGTAGGCGAATCGGAGTTCCTCCGCCATCGAGGATACTGTAAAGGTGTAGTCATCCAGACGTAGCGGAACATCGTGGCGAGCTGCCGCCTGATCGTGTTTGGTCAGTGTTGTTTGTCTAGGACATGATCTGTGAACTTTCTTACCGCGTGAAGGCTAAAGGCTCTGCGACCAAAATACAAAGTAGCCTCTTAGGAGATCAACTGTAGCAACGGCAATTGTGGACCTTCAAAATTTCCACCCGTACAGTAGCTATTCAAAAACTACGAACAGAGTTATGTACAACCTCAGGGTTGGGGTGAAGAAGGGCAAGAAGTTCTAGTAGCCTCGCGAAGTCCTGTCAACATATGATTTTCAAATTCATGTAGTACGACTACTTCTAGAAGTGACAAGAGGAGAAGATAAGCAGCATTCTCTTCAGCATAGCTCACATTGATGGACTGACACATTCCTGATTTCGGCGACCATAAAGCATCTGGTAAGGCGGAAGCTATTTTTTCGGACCGGGAATAAACTCGAGCATACTCGGAGGTGTAGCCCTTCTTGCTGTTATCGGCGAAGAAACCTCCAAAAATTAAGCCTAATTGCATTTAGTCTGTAGGCCCAATTCGGTTTTGTTGCTATTTCTGCAGAAGAGGGGGAATGGTTCAATGAAAAACGCGCCGCTTCAATACGCACAAATTCACACGATTCAATATCAGTGTCAGGCCCACTGATAGCCTAATCTTTGCGGGGTCTGCCTACGACGGTCTACTCTTTCTAAATGAAATGGAAGGGTAAGGGCTAAGGTGCTAAGTGTTGTAACATTGTAAATAAAACTGAAGCATTCCAAAAGGAGTGAAAAATAGTTAGTTATAAGACTTTTGCCTTGAAATTTACATTACCATTTTTACGTCTAGCTGGATACTTTCACGTCAAATTGGGCACCCTTCTAAGCTATTAAGACTTTTGAAATCAAAGCTAACTCTTTCAAATCGAAATGACCTTCAAGCAGGTAGAACCAAATAGTCGATAAGATGGTTATAATAAATTTTTATTCAAAGAAAACTTGGTGGCTTCCTTTAGTTCAGAACTTTCTTTGGGAACTTCCCGGAAACTTAACTTTCTTTGGAGTTTTTATTAGTTCACCTGCTCCAATAAATGTAATAATTCCGTAAAATTTTCATTGCTAGAGAAAAATATCAAATTAAAAAAATCCTTAAAACACAGCAGAGAAGCAAGCATATAGCGCATTAAAAGACCCGCTTTAAAAAAAGCTTTAACCATTATTTTACCTCGAAAAATAAAAAATGTAAAAAATTTCACTTATTGGGTAGATGAAGCAAACCTTCAAGGAAAGTTGTACTAAAATTCTCCTTGAGCAAAAAATTATTCTAACCTTTTTGGAGAGTCTCTAGTTACATGTACAAGAAGCTCATTTTAATTTGAAAGAGATCGCCTTGATTTTCAAATTGTTAGGCTACCTTAGAAGAGCGTCCAATTTGATTTGAAAGTGGAAATGGCTTATTTCAGCCATAAAATGCATCGAGGTGTGGAAATCTATACGAAAAGGCGAACAGCTTACCTCCTGAGATGTCGAAGTTCTCGTTGTAGTACAGCCGGCTCATGTCTATCCGCGATCCATGTAGGTCCAGCTCTACCATTTCTTCGACTGCAAGACATCCTTTAGTATCCAATGTCAGTGCAGAGTTCAACAGGCTTTACGCATTCAGAAAGACCTCACATCGAAGTGTGATGTTGATGCTCTTCAGGCCAACGTTCACACCGACGCGCGCCCTCATTCGTTCATTGACGTGAGACCTAAGTTGAGCGAGGATGTTGGCGGAGCCTCCCGTCCAACCGGGAAGGGCCATTGAAGCTGTAAGTTGAAGTATTTAGACAAGTAGTAGAACGAGGTGTAACTGAGGACTCCACCTGCAAGAACAGCTCCCACTAAAGTGACTACGGTAAAGACCGCCAACGTTACTATGCGCTTTTCCCGGACTCCGGGTAGAATCACGAGGAACGCCAGGTATGGAATGACGAATATGCTGGAGATCTGAAAAAGCGCTTTCTGACGAGCGTGTAATGAGGAAGGGAAGGATTTTCCACTCATGTGCCCAAAAATAAACTGTTAGCACTACGATAGGTCACATTACTCACTTGGACAAGCAACAGCTCCTACAGCATCCTCGTTCACTTAAGTACCCACATATGTATTTTTCCTAGCTAACGGCAGCACACAAACACTGTAGAACTGTCAGCTCAAGTGCGGTAAAACCAAAAATCACCATGCAACGGCTGTCTTTGAGAAGATATTTGGTTCCTTATGAAGAGATTCCTACCATTAAGTCCATCACTACTCGAGCCGGTTTCCTAACAGCAATTCTTAATTAATGCTGTTTTTCTGGCAAACACTAACGAGATGCACAAATCGCTTAAAAATTAACAAGAAGTCATCACAAGGAGCAACGAGTTCAAGTTACACATAGCCCTCTTCGATACATAGCCTGCGGAAGGTAGACATAGGTATGTAGCCATCCGACACTAGCAATAAATCAGTGAACGGGCTTCATAACCGACTAACTTCCGCTCTATTTAGGTGATTGTATGGTAACGCAGTTGAGTGCATGTTGACCAAGAGTTCTTACAGAAATGGAGCTCTTACCACTAATTACTACTCTCCTAGAGCCCTCGGAGAAATTATTGAACGCACTAGAAGCATTGCTTATGTAATAAAAATACGTCTGACTAGCGTTATATACGACTTATCCATGATCGTCCGCTGTACCACAATTTCTAAAAAACAGCCGAAAGTGAGCGTCCATGCAGGACAATGGTTCACAATCATATCGAAGACTGCTACAGAAAGACTTGGTTTCTTTCTGTATAATAGTCAAGGCTGGAAATCTTATGGGTGCCATTTCACCTCCTAAAGTGGACTTCTTCAGGTAGAAGAAAAATTTCCGTCACGCTAAGCCTTCGGTCACGAGTCTGAGATCGATTCGAAGGCAGTCCTAAAAACTCTTTGTAGCCCAAGCACTTAACTTTTTTTTTCAAGGAGCAGTATACTAAATGTGTCGACGATGACGTCGCATCCTGATAAAATCGGACAAAAATTGACCCCCTGCTCTTCACTTCGATGACAGCCTTAAAGAATCTTTATTTTTTGAGTGTTGAGCAACCCGCATTGAAATCTTTTTAGGATTCAAATCCGTGTTCATTACGGTGCCTTCTTCAGTGTACAGAACTGAAACCATATCTGAGAAGAACAGCTTATTAAGAAGTAGAGTTGTTAAGTCGTATCAGATCTGCTCCGGAGGGAAGAGGGGTGAATCATAAATTTTCTGCAAAATCCAACCCCACGTTCGACTCTGGTTGGAAGAGGTGTCCTCCATTCCTTTGGAGTAGGTGAGCTGATACCAGACTTCTCTGGGGAAGACCAAACAAGGTGAGTTGCTCATCGGCTGGCCATCAAACGTAATTGTACTGGCCAAATACGCACTGAAGTTGCCTCCGCGATATCCGGTAAAAGTGGAATGCCTAGCAAAGGGGTTGGCTATCGTCCACTTCATCCTTAACTTGCTCAGCACTCGTACTTCTGGAGCCAGCCAGATTACATGTGTCCAGCGTAAATCGCCATCGTACAGCCTTTTTTCAACGACTTTCACTTATACGGCGAGCAACAGTGAAGGTATCGCTTTCATTTGGAGCCTCATTGTAACAACTGTCATAGCTCTCTGTATGCCCGTGCGATTAAAAACTGAGTCATGTCGTAGCTATAGAATATCTAAAATTCGAAAGGAAAGCTCGAATTTTTTTTTCGAAAACCAGTGAATGTTAACTATACGTACATCGCTGTCGCACGCCCTCTGGTTGGTCGCAGTTGTCCGTTTACTTGATTCAGTGGAAAGTATTAAGCTTGTTAACGTATGTTTTGTCATGCCAGAAAATCACAGTTTTTGTGCCACAACGATCCCCAAGGTCTGTGCATAGCTCCTCTAACCACAAGAATATTCAGTGGTTCCTCTCTCTAGCAGCTCAATTTGCAGACAGAGCGTACTGCATCCGGTAATTCTGTCGCTGAGACAACAACTCAGTAATATCGTATGGGAATCCAATCACCTTTACAAGCATGCAAAGTAGATTGCAGTTTTAGGAGCAGTTTTATACCTCTCATCACGTGCCTGATGTCGGCGGTCCAACCCAGTGGGCCAGATGGCCGCTATCGCCGACAGAGAAACAACTCCTTACCCGTAAGAGGACACACTACGCTCTGTCTATCTTTAGCCGGTCACAGCTCTGGTAAGTACGAGACTCAGGCGAGTATTAATAGTTACAGCCGCTTCTTGACTTTTAGGAGTAATGGATATCAACAATATGTACCGGAGACCGTACGGCGTCAGGAGCGCCTACACATACGGCTGCCGTATATCCGTTAAAAACGTGACGGCTGCAATCATATTTAAGCGTGAACAATGCTCTCTAAGCGCCTCAAATGATGCCCTTAAGGCGCCTTTGCACCCCTCTCCAAAACCCCCTCCTAAAAACCGCTCCACATCCGTGAGAATGACACTGTAATCCGAATAAAACGGGAGGATCAATGTCAAAGAAAGGTGATCAAGAGTATTTAAAACGACTGTAGAAAATCGGCAAGAGGTTGCATTTTCAACTCACAAGGATTGCCTGGATGTTGACATGAGGCATTTCGGCATTGGCATAGTCGGACGGTTCGGCGAAGCCACCAAACCAGCTCGTCCACATCGGTCTGAAAGACATCCTTTGGAGCAGTAACTCGACACAGTGACTGTCCTGAGAGACGGGGAAGGCGTTGGCCTTCAGGATGAATCGCCGTGTTGGAATGGAGATTGCAACGGAACTGACACATTCAATAAGGGCGAGAACACGAAAATTAAGGCGGAAATTAATTCAACACACAGCACATTATCAGACGGAAACGCCAACTGAATCACCTCCGCCTCGCATTCGAGAAGGTGTCAGTTTGAAGCTCGTCGCAGAGCGTTTATGCCCGACTTCGGAAGTGTTTATTTAGGAATCGCATTCTCGACGCGAGAGCGCGAGGCATGGAGGCACCGAGAGGGGTAAAGATACCGCTACAAAGCATCGAAGGTAAACAGGCGCTTTGTTGGGCGCAACGTTTGCGGCGCGGGCACGATCCCTGTGGGTGTCGGGAGCGAGCGAGCGGAAGCATGAGGTGCCGTCGACGTCACACCTCCCGGAAGAGTCCGTAAACAGCGCAAAGAACACGGCCGGCGGTGGCGCAAGACCGACAGTCGCGACGGAGAGGTTCAAAGAGTTCTCCTCCTCCCACGCCCTCTTGGCGCCCTCCCACGTCTCGTCCCTATCGGGCATCGGGATCTCTGCCGCGTCGACGCAGTTCGTCACGTATATGCTTCCATTTCCGCACAAGACACGAACCTGATCGGCTGGACACACACGCTCTTTTCTCGGCAGCGATACCCTCGGAAAAATCCCGAAACGCTGCTCGCAGTGGGCCTCAAAACAGCCCGGACATGTGGTTAGCTCGACGCTTTTATCGGAGAACTGACGGTAATTAGGGCGAAAGCGGAACAAATACCGGACTCTTACGTGGGGTCACCCTGACTCGACTTTATTTGCCCATTACCATGCACAACTCCGAAATCGACCCAAACATCTTGCAGTGCGTTGACGTTAAATACGAGGACGAGAGGTCGCAGGCAAAACTGCAGACGTGATAGAAAAGCTACGAAATCATCCTAACTCAAAGAAGAAAGTGTGCTTGAACTGGCGCTTTACCCATTTCTGTGCCAAGTGGAAGTTTATCGTTGCTGAATAAGCCGAGGCGTAACCATGACACACTCGTCGGTTCCTCCCTTCAAAAGGACGATTCCATCATTATGGACGGGCAAGGCAAGCATAAGACCTATATAGAGTAGAGCTTGAAGGAATGCACAGATAGCACGGTAATGAGGGAGAGCGTATTCAGATTATTGCTAAATGTCTCCTTGGGACAGTGAGACTCAGTCGGCAGGAAAGGCCAAATCTCATGTGCACACCGAGTCGATCCTGTTTATCGTTAGATTCGTTGCTTGAACGGACTAATCAAGCTTTCTATTCCGCCGAGAGAGAATGTTGGAACAATCACTTATCTACAGATAACCCAGCAAGATAATGTGAAGAGAAACTGCTTGCCCATGACGCTTGAAGCCACACGGCCGCATCTCTAAAATCGTGCAGCAGCTGGAATTTGGGCGTTGTTTTGAGGTCCTTCCGATTTCCTGTATTCGAACTGAAAGCAGGATCAAGACGGCACTGGGGCCTCGAAAAAGGAGTTCGAAGATCTCATGACCGTGAAAGGAATGTGCCGAGTGTCCAACCTAGTCGCATCAACGCACAAGTTTCATCTAGATAACGAGGACCCAAGGACGGCTGTGTTACACGGGGCAACGGGTGGCGGGAAGGAATGCAGCTAGCAGAAGCCGCGAATTCTTTAGGGTCACTGGAACGGATTAGCGTAGAGGTGCACGGCGGGCGACTGTTGGAGAAGGGAGGCCCCACATGCAAGAGCGGCACACAGAAGGAGCCAAAATGGCAGCGCGAAGAGTGGCACTGGAACTGAGGTCTGCTAGGGCAAATTTCATCGGACAGCTCTAGTCGCGGCGAGAAAAACGGTGATGGCATGGCATGGAGCGAACAAAAAGATCGCGCGGCCAAATGCGAAAAGTGACAGCTTCCGCTGGATGGGAAAACATCTACCCCAAAAGCGGCAGGAAGGCAGGAACCGTCCTCTTCCGGCCTTACGTTCTTCGGCTGCCTCATAAGGCAAGAAGCCGAAAGCCACTTAGCTTCAGAACTTTTGCTAGAACTGTAAACCGAGTGAATGGAGCGTCTGATTGCTAAGAACGAAACGAACTCTGGCACATGCACATCATCTAAGTATGCAGGTCTCAAAGCTTATAGCGATGTCCAGTTTTCAAATTGATGTTTGGTGTAAAAAAGATAATAAAATAAAATGCAAGGACTACACTGTGGAAGGAATGACCCAACGTGGTAATCATGACTAAACCCTTCTAAAAGCAGTGTCCATGGGGCTGGAGTCTATCGTGTAGTGATGCGGTTTTCTCAGAAATCCATGCGTATGTAGAGGTTGCCAATCTCTTGAAGAACGAACCATAGTCCTGCATTTCGAACAGAAGAGAAACAGAAGTTCGAAAAGTGGTCCAAGTAAATTTACAGATCGGATAAATAACGATGAATATACTTCACTGAAGTACAGAACTGGAGGCAGTTAAGTAGTTTAGCAGTAGTTTCGCAGCCTAAAGCACATGCATCAGAAGCATTACCCAGAACATTTCCAAACGATTGGTAGAATTAGAGGTTGGCATTAGTCAACCTCCCTTGGGATACGCTGTGTGTCCCATTTCGAATACTGTGGAGACAGTGTGAATGCATATTCAGCCTAAGCCTGTGTACCACCTCTCCCAGATGACAGATGAGCTTATGGTTAGTTTCAACTCACCCATCTCGAAGGAAGTGAGGGTTTCGTTCGCCTGGGGTGTGTAAGAAACTGCCTTTGGGGCCAGGCAAGATTAAGTCCCTTGCCGGCTGCTTCAGTGCTTATGCCTACAACTAACTCTTTCTTTCCATTGTTTTGCAAATAAAGCTACTATTACACTTATATGGACTCACTCCTTTATATTTCACGTCGCTTTTCCTTCAAAGCACCTAAAAAACATAAGGAGCACGACACATACGAAAAGAATTCAGAAACACGTATGCCGCCTGCCGCCTCTGAGGTGAGTATCTTGTGTCTTCTATATAAGTATATAAATATATAAAATATATACATAAATAATAAATAATATATAATATATAAATGTACAATACATAAAAATAAAAATATAAATATAAAAATGTAAATTCTCGCCTGAAGGTTCGTCTGAAGACAGCGGCGAAATGAACCTTTTTAAAATTCTTTATAGTATGTAACATTGTATTATTCTTTATAGTTGAAATATTTCGTACTATTTCATTTTCACACTTTTCTTTAATTCTTTTCTTTCTACTATTTCATACTTTTCTTTAATTCTTTCAATTTCTACCTTTTTATCAGTTTCTATATTGTCTATTGCTTTATACCCTATATATGAGCCGTTCTCTCCACGAACTAGCAAGCAAGGCAATTGGATTCTCTGAACCACGGAAATTTGTCAAAAGTCGAATGTTCCTAGTACTTCATGCTGTGGAAGATGGACGCTCTGACAGTGGAGGACATAATGAGCCTCGGACGTTATCTTCTTTTAGATAACTGCTTCTGGTGCTCCCATCAACACATATTTTCAGCGCACTAGTTCCATCTTGAAAAGAACTGCCGTCCTATCATAAAAAATGAAGAAGCTATTCGCGGAATTTGGTAATTACCAAGGTTTGGCGATTGTTATCTTTCTCAAGAAGCAATTACGTTCTTTCGCGCAAGATCCCTACATTCATATACAGTCAATTGATATGTAGATGCCTGGTTGGCGATCCTGCTTTTTTATTCATCATCTTTTTCATTAGCGTCTGTCTCGCTTGGTGACGGGGTCCGCTCTTCTGGTGTGGTGACGCCAATCTTCCAATCAAATGCTTGGTCGAGATGCACACCAGCAATCGTAAGTCCAAGTGCAACGTATCTAGCCAACGTTGCTTCGGGAGTCCTCTGGGCCGCTTTTCAGGAGCCTCAAGGTCCAGGCCAATCTTACGGATGTTGTCGCGCGAAGGACGTGGCCGTACCATCGTAGACGAGCTTCGCGCAACTTGTCGGCCATTGGGGCAACATCGAACATTTGTCGCATGGTGTCGTTGCGAACGCGGTCCAAACGCGTAACTCCGGCCGTGCACCTTATGGATAGCATCTTCGTCTCCATTACACTGAGGCAACTTTCAATTGCCTTGATCACCGGTCAGCACTCAGCACTGCTAGTCGCCACTGTACGGACCACTGTTCTATAAACCTTTGATTTAAAGTGCTCAGGTATCGCCTTGTCGCAGAGCAACCTGTCAACGAGCGCCGTTTGGACTAAGCTGCGCTCACTCGTGCATTCACCTCCACCTTTGGGCTGCCATCGCACGCGACTGTTGATCCGAGATACTTGAAAGGTGTAACTCGTGAGAGCTCAGTACCATTGATCTTGGTAGATCCGGGCTCGTTCACATCCATCGTCAAGTGTTCGCACCGTGCCTGTGCCTGCCGCTCAAGTTCGGTTTTGTCTTCACACGCAAGCCTGACGTTGTCAGCATACAGCAGTGTCCAAGGTGCCGCCATCTGGAGTAGGGTGTGCGTTAAAAATTTCTGGTAAATTTTTAACGACTATTTTTTGACGAAAAATTTTTGCGTTGAAATCGGTAAATTCGTTAAATAAACTTTCCTTTAGCTGCAGTCAAGTTGGCTGTATTTCGGTACGTAAAGAACCAGTTCATTCCCTTTATTGATTCCTCTTGTCTCCATCTACGTGGTAATTATTTGACTTCATCTTCTTCTTCACAACAGAATATCAACAGTCCATCTACCATCAATAAAACTGCTAAACGAGAAACCAATACAAGATGTTTTGCTGCGAACTTATAACTCCTGTTCAAGCCACCTGAGGCTTGAAGAAAATGAATTGAATCATTTACATCAAGACCTTCAGCCCAACTGGTTCCATGATGATCTCAGCGGCCGGCTCATTCCGATATGCGGGTGAATGCTGATTGGCCCCACGAGGAGTGGATGTTGCGTTCGATCAAACAACGCCGCTGGTGTAATGGCATGGAGCATTCCTGCCCGGCCAGCAGGAGGTGCGGGTTCGAGTCTCGCCTGGCGCTAGAGTCCTGATCGCAGCAAAACATCGTTGTACATATTTTCACTGCTTCGCATGTATACTCACTATGCTTCTCCCAACGAAAAGTTCCAAGAGAGCCTTCGAAGGAGACGAAAAAGTTAAGCAAATAGTTAACATGCACGACATGAAATTCAGTAGAAGCGAAGCAGTGAGAGCACCAGCAGCCACGCTCTATCAGTTAGGCGGCGGTCAACGTTGCCTTAACGTAGTCCTGTAATCATCACCTCATACTGCAGGAAGAACCCATCCGGTTTTCCGGAAAACCTGCGGGGAAGAGGAGTTTTCTCCCCTTATTCCTTTCTTACACTTACTTTTGCATTATTCGCATTTCGCGGCGACTACTTCGCGTGTTCCTTCCTTTTCAACTCCACCTATGAAATAAATACCCAAAAAAGGTTAAAAACTGTCTGGCAGTGTTGCAATCAAGCACAAGAAACGGCAAGAAAGTCAAAAAATACGAAACGGCTGCATAGAAAAGTGGTGAGCACGCAAATAATTTGGTGAAGGAGCAAGAAAAATGCCAACAATTCGCAAGATATGAGGGCGAAATCTACTGCCTTTTTTCCACAGATTCAAGTAAGGATTACCCTGAAATCGCGACGATACTGCGAAAGCTCATCCAAAAAAATTCGCCCGAAATGCATTTACATGAAGATACAGTAAAACTTCAAACGTGATGCGTAAAATGTCATTGGTGCAATTTAACGGAATTTTTGGGCGTTGAGTTTCATTAAAATTTTAAACGAAAAATGCCGGTAAATACGGTTAATCGTTAATCGTTAAACGCACACCCCTGATCAGGAGATTTCGCGAGATTGCTTTCATCACGATACGAGGAGCAGTGGGGATAGTGCAATCCATAGTGCACCCCTACAGAGATGGGAAATTTGGTCGAGGCGCCCGCAGGCGCTCGCACTTGACTCCTTGGGCAAGAGTACAGAATGCGCACCCACTCAATAAGCTCTTCAGGAACACCATGTTCTCGCAACGCGTACCATAAAACATCTCGCGGAACGCGGTCGGAGGCCTTCTCCAAGTCCAGGAAGGCAAAATGCACCGGTTTATGTTTCTCGCAGTGCCTCTCTTTCTTTACGTAGCATCTCCCCTACTGATTGTGCTGCTTCTATTCTATGTAATTACGTACTTCTCAAATGTTTTTGAAAACATGACGGCCCATATGGCTTAGCGCTATGACTTATATCATCCACTGTCCACTGGGCACCAGTGGTACCTCCATTCGTCCCTGTTTCATGCCAGAGTTGCTCAAAGCATCCTCCTCGCCCGATAGACAGAAGTCTTCCAATGTTTCCGTCCGGCGCTTCACGAAAATGCTCGTCCAAAGTTGATGCCCTTTTGAGAACCCGCCGAGATCAGCGAAGCCCATTTCGTGACCGGCCCATCTATTTTCCGACGACTTTTCTCATGCAACATCCTCTCTGATCCTCGCATGTCGGTGAACCTTAAAAACACGATGGCATTGGCAAAAGGACTTCACTAGCAGATCATCCTGCGGCCATGCTTGACTCTGAGACGAGGTTTAAGTAATTTTCTATACAAACGCGTGTGTAACGCATCGTCAGATAAGGTGTTGTAATGAAGAAAACGCGACGAAAAGCTTACGAAGAAGGCAATAAGACCTGTATTCGGCTTTGAGCAGAAGATTGTACGACAAAATGTATTAACGCTCAACGATAAGTTGGAGGAGTTGGGGCTTTGTCCACTGCCTCCTTTTGTCAAGAATTTCTTTGCAGCTGACAATGAGACCATTTAGAAATTGCAATCTTTCACAATTTCTGAGTTTACATTTTGGTTAGGAAGATGATTGCACAGCGGTCTTTTGCTTTGAATGACTTCCTGAACAGGTCTGACTCACATCCTAGGCTTCTCTTAGAAAATGAAAATCAACGGAAGCGGCCACGAGACAAGTATACCATAGCAAGGTCGCTGTTTCGCAGAGCCCACACTGCAGTAGCAAGACCGTCCTAACAGCAAAAAGAACGGCCCACAGGGTATCTGCCCCGCTTCCTGCTTGTAAGAGTGTACTCAAGAGGTTCCCCATCCCCAACTTCTCGATCCCCCTATCCGATACCTTTGTTGGAGAGAAAGATTTGCGCTACACAGCCTTAAAGAGCAAATGGCATGGCATCGTTGATGGAAAACAGGCGCAAGAGCTGCCGCTAAGCGTGTGCGACATTTTTCGCTCGACCTGGTTAAGGCGGAAATGGGCTGTTGTGAGCAATACTGCTAACGATAAGTCGTGATCTCTAATGTACAATGCACATGGACTTGCAGACTGTCGCAAATCCTAGAAGGATTTTGGTCTCTCCACATCGCTTCGCTGTAATTCATGGAAGTAACACAGAACTGATTAACAGCTGGCCGTATTGACGATGCAATGTTTCTACTACAGAAATCCGCGTTTTGGGTCGTGCGACGAGGCAATCACGAAGCAAAGTTTGGATTTCCTGGAAAGACAAAATCATTCCCTTGCGACAATGCTTTCGCCTTAGACGGTAGAAAAGAATGCAAAATGATGTAAGGAAGGAGAGAGAATTGGTGGTGTGCCTACCTCTGCACCACACGATAAGGATGAGAAAATGAAAGGATATAAGAGTCATGAAAGCAGAGAGATTGCTGAAAATCAAAATTAGTTCATCATATAGAAATTTCGTGTGCCTTGAATGATTTGGAGCTCGAAAAAATGTTTGCGTTTCTGTGGCTACTTAAGAACATTTGGGCGAATAGCGCAGTCGGCAGTAATATGCAGGCCTCATCGCACCGAGCATCTCGAATCAACCGGAGGTTCGTTTCCCATACAGGCCAACAAACCCTTCCCCTATCAACATCGTCGAAGTGTTGCCAGAGTCATCTGAAAACGTTGTACAGAGAAGTGTCCAGCAGCTGACGAGCGCAAGCTGTGCTATGTATGTGGGGGCCACGCACATAAAGGGTTTCAGCGATTACAATCCAGGTGAAGCAGAGGTGTCGGTCGGTGAGCTTGGACTTTGTTGTTCAACCCAAAATGCAAAAACATCAAGGAAGGAAACGAAAGAAAAAGAGGAACAGAAATTCATTAATGACAACGCTGCTGAGAGCAAAACGGATCTATCCTAGTCCAGGGGAGGGGCCACATAACTAAAAGGTATTATATGTAACAAATCCACTTGAGACTTACCGAGCGGCTTCTACAGAACAACATAGGACCTAGACAAGAAAAAGTCACAAAGAAAAGGACGAAAAATTCCATTTGTTGAGGTTGTAAGCCGGCAAAGTTGTCTGCCCTCCTCACCATGTTGGATCCTGGTTATAAGATGCCAGCCGGCGGTCAGCACGCGGCATGCCTCCATTCCGTCATTCTTTGCCCACCGAGGCGGTTGTAAACCGCGGCGATTTTTTATTTTTTGTTTGTTTGTTTGTTCATTCGTTTTTGGTTTCTTTTAGGTTAAAACTCGTTCTCTAGGCGCTCTCGGTAAGTCTCAATTCGTTTCGTTACCTATCTTTTAGTTATGTGGCCCCCCGGACTAGGATAGATCCAGCAAATCATATCCATGCGGCAGGTGAAATCTAACAAGTGGAGGCAATGTGGTGTTTATTGCTGCCATTTTGATTCTTCCATTTTCGCAGAATTTGCGCTTTACGTGGTCAAAGAACAATACTCCAGAAGCCTAGGATGAAAGGAGTGGGTGATCTTGAGGCACAGTGTATCTAATGGTATTGCTGTAACGGTGAGTGAGTTGCACTTCGCTTGGGAAGAGGAGGTATGGGATGTCAACGACTCGGCATTTGATGTTGTGAAGAAAACGGTACCTGGGGAAGGACGGGCAACCAAATAGAAGAACTGAGGACTCGCACACCAACACTTACACGGTGAAGAAGCGAAAAAGCAATGCGATGCTACGTAGGAGGTACGACCCTGCCGCTGATGAGCGGTCTAATCCCAGAGCCTTATCGTTGGCACTTCAGTGTAGTCTAACCGCAACTGGGCATGTTCGTGCGTGACTGTCGGATATTAGCCAATGGTTGTTTCCACAAAAAAGCGGATCGTATGGTATCTATCGCCTGCTCAAGCGCAGATGACAGCGTCAGCTCACGCTCCTATTTATTGGTCACGAGGATCAAGCAGAAGAAAATTCGGGGCTACCCTAATGGGAGAAGGGCACTTTGCTCAGGCATTTTGGTAAAAACGGGTTATTGAAAACGAACCATTTTATAACGGCGACACTCTGAAATTGCCTACAAAACGACACTTATTTGCCATTTCCTACCACGCACTGACCAACCTCCCTGTTTTCATTCTTTTGTAGCGGTGCCCGCCCACTTCCGACTAGGATAAATCCAGAAAGATCCGAAGATTCTTTCTGTCCTCCGAACAAGAGCGGACCATGGAGTCCACCAGAGGGAGAGTCATGCTTACCATGCAAGTTTAATGGAAAACACAGTTCGGAAACAACCGATTTCTACTGTTGACACGTTTGTTATCTATTTGCTTAGTTCTACCAAAAGACACAACACTGAGAAGTCCCGCAAAGAAAGCACCGCAATGAAATGGAAGGAGAACGAACTTGATGAACAGCGTTTGATTTAGCGAAGAGGATGTGAGGGAAAGCTGTTAAAGTTGTTAAAGATTGAACGCCATGCCACTGTACGCGCTTTGGAGCGCGCCATGCATTTCACTTTTCGGTATGAAGCGGAGGCAGTATAAGTCGCACTTCTTCTTTCATACATGGAAGAACTAAAGGAAGAAGAATTAGCCTTTTACTCTCTCCACAAGCTCTGATTTTCTCCACCGACAGTTAACTTGTAACAAATTGTATCAGGCCACTAGCGTCAAGCAGTGTGAGTCGAAAGGCTTCGTGTTATCCCCACTATAATGCTCTACAAATTTTGCACGCACAAAAGAGGGCAGGCAGCTGATTAAGAGAAGAAGTCACCAAAATAAATAACTAGCTTTTAAAGCAAGTAAAAAGGGGAATAGCGATTGGTAGAAACCTCGAAGTAAAAAAAAGAAGGTGAGAGGTGTGACCAACAGGATGATCCTAGAAACGAATGAATCGACTTCGTGGAACCATGCTCAAATAAGAAGGCAATGGAGATGGGGAAAATGCTAAAAAGCTTACAGAAAGAGGTAGAACAAGCAATGTCGCTGATACAGCTTCCAATGCTTCAGCAAAAATCCGCAGAGATAGAAGTGTTGAAAGAATGGAACTGTAGTGAATGATGAAGACTGAAGGCAGCAGAAATTAATACAAAATCACTATTGAAAGCAAATGAGGGACACAAGTAATGGCGTGTAAAGAGAGTTTCAAGGAGCACAAAAACAAAAGTAGGTATACGAACTTTCGGCCGTGTTTTCGCTACACATATATTACATGTTGCTGAAGAAGTTGCACATGTAGAAAGGTGCTTATCCAAATTAAACACAACATTATAGAGTCTCATACTTCATTAGGTATGTTCCCTTTCACAATGAAAGGAGCTATAGAAGTCCTAACGAAAAAAATCTCCCTCGCCAAGCAGGTTTCACAAAAGAGCTACGGGAATTCTGAGACCAGTACAATTGAAAGAGAACTGGAGGGGAAAGGAATTTCGCGTGGAGTGGAAGTTCCGGTTCGAAAGCGAAGTCTAGACTGTTTCCGTGGCTGCAAGGCGCCCTTAAAAGGCGACTGATAATGGAGTTTATTATTTGCCTGAACTGGGTCAACTCGTTGACTAACAGCAACAAATCCTCCGTCGGTGACTCGCAGAGGAATGCTGGACCTGTCCGGGCGGACAGAGGTTGCAGTGTGATCGAATCATTAGCCGCTGCTAAGCAGTGGCCAGGCAGCGAAGAAGTGGCAAATACGGTGCCTGCCGGCCGCTGTGGCTCGTTTTCGACTGGTCTCAAAGCAGTCAGCCCACCCCCGGATCCACGGAAGGAAACACGATCGCGTGCACCCCACGCACGTCGCGTCCGCACAGAAGGACCACCTCGCAAGAAGCACAGCAAAACACCGTCCCGCCGGGAGACCGAACCCTGGCGGCGGGTCACGTCGTCGCGTGGTTGGCGCCGCCGTGTGCCCGAAGCCGGCGGGAGGGACCTTGGCATTCCGAAACACTCGCTGCCTGTCGTCATGCCACGATCATGCAGATATTACACCGTTATTCTGACCTCTGCGAGATGGGATCAAAGCCGGTTCGTCGCGCAATAGCTTATCAGCGAAATCCGCAGATTCGAACCGAAAAAACGTGTCGTCGAGCGTGTTCTAGGCGCGCCGCCGAATCGAGAGGTCTCTTGATTTACGCCGGCAGGCATCGACTCGGCTCGAACCCGGGATGGGATGGAACACCTGTTTTTTTATTATTATTGTAAAACACCTTATATTATATGTCATTCGTAGGTTCGAGTGGACCGCTCAGAGTAGTGGCGAAAATGCCAGATCCTTCATTAGCAGAATCGTTCCCCTCCGCTGAGTAATGACGTAGTTTGCAATCGTCACTCAATAAATTATACATCGAGTCAACCTGTTAATGATAAATGAGGGTGCGTCACAAAACTACTTCGCTTTCCAGGGCGGATATTTGATTTTCTGGAAGACATTCCTTAGGTCTGTAGAAAGAAAAAGAGAAAAAAAGAGAGCCGAAAACCTTGAAAACGAAATTCCGGGAAGCATTATTGCTTTAGAGAGGAGATCTAATGTCCATTCACAAAGCGGTGTGCAGAGTCTTTTACTAATTCCGGGAAAAGTAGTTCAGTTGTTAACGGAAGCCTCTTCACATCTTCAATGCTTGCGGTGTCCACGCGTGAGGCCGGTATACCCGTGAGCCTTAGGAGCTGCTTATTGTAGTTACATTAGTAGGTAAGCAGCCACGTCCTTTAACAGAAGGTGAGGGCGTCACAGGCGAGTGATGTTGGTTTCTGCTCAAGCACCAGCAATACTATCCGGGCAAGGACATGGCCTACGGAATACATCCTACTAATCCTTTAACCACGTTCCTCATCGTACTAAACACGGCCCTTGGCACAACTTTGCTTACTGCGCTTCCAATCTAAAGCCTTTTGCTTCCGCAACCTTCTGCTCCCGACCTAGAAAAAGAAAGCAATTGACTTTACCCCTTAATACCACCTCCACCTCCTGCTCCTACTTTCCTTCCCTTTTTCTTCAACTTTCTTGTCCAATTCCTTGCTCTGTATTCGTGTTTCAGTATGCTATTATATTAGTTACATTCTATATTACTGACCGCTAGATATTGCTAGAAATCTGATGTGTAGCAGCTACCCAAGGATTTTATAACGCGCCATGAAGCGTACAATAAAGAACTAATAAATTAATTAAATAAAAGATAGCCATGGTTTTGCACTAGAACATTTCAAGCAGGAAATTAAATATCAAATAAATGAGTTCAATTAAACCCATGACCGGCACTGATCATGGATCACGGTTAGAACTCTGAAGCGATAAAAATTTCATTTGTTTCTGTCCCCTTCGGTGTAACGTTGGAAACAACGCTAAGCAGTACTTTCATTCTTTTAGTACTGCTTAGCGTTGTTTCCAACGTTACACCACAGCGGTGGAATGGCTCTTGAACGGATGGTTTTTCAAACTCAACTTGACTCTTCCAGGCTCTGAAGAAGGCGGTTACGCCGAAACGTTAGCCGGAATAAAGAATCTGTACTAATCTTGGTCCGTCAGCTACATCACTTGGGTATTCATACTGATCAATATCATGCCAAGATTCAATGACAGCCGAACATGGAACATTACTAAAGGATTCCGAGGAAAACCAAACGAGGATAAAGCGATTTCTTTGCAATCACAGCCGCTCGAGAGGAGAAGGAAAAACGAAAGGATCCAATCAACACGCGCGGTCAGTGGGATCAGGGCGATGACCGGTGTTCCCGAAAACGCTGCACATGATAGCAAGCGCTCATCGATCCGTGTAGAATTCCTCTTTAAAGCGTTTAAATCTATTCTGTGCACAGCAGTGTTCAATGGTAAAGTGTAGGAGAAAAATCCTGAGCGGAATTATTCTTTTATAGATCGAAAATGAATTCCAAGGAATAAAAGATTGCGGCTTTTTTCTTCAGTCGCTTCGCTCATACGAACAAATTATGCTATAGCCGGGATAAAATGGACGACTGTTTTTGTTTCCCAATGAGTTCCATTAACCAACAGCTTACTTTCTAAGAGCTCCTTGTGATGTGCAGAACACTGTATGCACACGATGAATGAGTGATAAAAGAAGAAATTCTAAGCCACTAAGTGTCTTTAGTATTCTAGTTTTCCAGCAGTTGAGCATAATTGCTTTTGTGATTTTGCTCTAGTGTAGATAATGCCCAAATAGAATAGGTGTGAAAGATACATAGATACACGTCACGAGACATTTTGCTTGTGCTTGAAATCAGCCCTAACCAAATTAGGTTTCAGCATCCAAAGATGGATCATAAAAAGCAGTCAGTGAGCCTTGAAGTATTCCTCATGAGCCTAATAACCGTTGTTCAACGACTGCCGCTACACTCCACTTAGATGCGTGAAAAACTGGAGCTATGTTTACGATTAGAAATGCAGCGGTTTTGCTCCTGACCTTTGAAGAAAGCATAATACTCACTCGGCAGGTGGCAGCACAGCCGGAGGAAGAGCTAACTGTCGCAGCCCGACTCGGAACCCTTGGTTCGTACGTTCTTCCAGGGTCAATGAACTGGTGCCAGATTTGGCGGGTGTGAAGTACAAAACACTAGCGTGTCCATTGTCTAGCTACGGCAGGTCATTTGTTTGTTTGTGACGTCGGTACAAAACAGGTTCAATATAAGATCTGTGAAATCAACTGCTACAATAATTTATCTATCAGAGATTTCCTGAATTTAAGCAAAGGCAAACATAGAAGATTTTCGCCCAACGACTCCACCGCGATCGTTATTCATACTTACATTTTCCTCTTTCGTTCGGCTTTACGCAGTATACATCAACGGAAGGAAGTCAACACCTGCAAAAATGGCCTAAAAGTGCTTCCAGAATTTTAGAATGAGATAGTTGTTCAATTAGGTTACTTTAAAATATCCATGATCAAAGGCCGAACATGCGACAGATCTCAAGAGATCGACCGGTGTTGCTTTTATGTACTGCTCCAATGGGGCGGTGCACTGCCACTGGGTATCGCTCCGAGGTGCGAACCGAGCAAAGCTCATCCGCGACTCGGCCACCGTGCAAGGGCTTGGGCCGAGTCCAAGTCCCACTCTCAGAACGGACCGTGTGCAGAAAGTGCAGAATATCGATCATCCCCTATCTGAGACGTACTTTACTGCCGAGAAGCTGCTGACGCGGCCAAAATGGCTAACCGAACCATTTTCTCTTTCAGAACAATCCGAAGGGTAAGGTGAAGAAAACGAGAGAAAACACCAAATTTGGATAGCACTAGAGGCCACAAAATCATCGCTGCGGAGAGGGCCAGTCTTATCTGCCGCTAGTTTTGGTATACTGACCATAATGCCGTCCAGTGAAAAAAGATAGGACTCTTTCATTGCTTTATTGTACATCTTACGACGAATTTAATAAGGAAAAATCCTTTGCAGCAGACGAGAAACTGCGTTTTTGGGGACATATTAAAGGGACCATTTTTTAGCTCCTAAAAGTATTTTATCTGACGTGAAAGTTGGTTCTCTCAGTTAACTCAACGTAACTAAATGCTTGCAGGGGAAAGGATCGTTAGTGAGAAAAGGCATTCTGAAAATGAACATTGCGAGCAAAACGATAAAATACGCCGTGACATCAAAATCAGCCAAATTAGGTCGTGTTCAGTGCTGATGTGATAGTCGCAGCAAGTTGAATTCAGATCATTTGAGAGCAATGGAGATTTCTGGATTTCGCTGAAATCGGCTAGTGGAATGACCGAGGTAGACGCCAGTGGCATTTTGGAGACGTCGTAAATCAATGAGGGGCCCTCCAGACGAAAATGCTCCATAACTAGATCAAGGTTGTCGAACTGAGCACCGCATGGAAGCACTGAATGCGCAGTGAAGAGAGGAATCGAATGGTGTTAGATGGAATCCACAAGAGTAATTTTAAAGCAAGTTACGACAAAGATTGTGAATCATAGGTTGTGATAAATTAATCCGTCGCAAAGCGTCTTTTTTCAAAGAATTTGAGCGGCATTGTATGACAGCAAACATCTAAAAATTGAGAATCATTCCGGAGGCGAAATTTGCCGAATTTCACTGTATGAAGGAATAGCAATATCGAGGAAAAAAGCGAAGCAGGACTTCAAGATTACTGGAACTTCAGTGAAGATGAAGCTTCAGCGATACAAAAACCACTTTAAGCACGTGTGCGGTCGCAATCGGCTGACCAAATGACACGGCCTCAACTCACTGTCGGCTCAGTGAAAGCAGCGAGGCGGCATCGAAGAGCGTCTGCACTTAGTGTGACCGTTCAAGTGGATCCTGATCTAAAGGGGTAGTGGAGCAAGAACCACAGCACGCGGGAGCGGTGCCTCACCTTCATTCTTAGCCTCCTCGAAGCGACGGGAGGAGAAGAGATCCCCATGAAATCCTGCCACTGATCGACATACTCCCTGTAGGCTTCCACTATGAAACAGTCCGTACGCCTTCTAGAACCCACCAGTGCTAGCGATTTCTGATCGCTTGTTCGGAGGTATTTGACCCGGCCTCGAGGAGTCGGGGCACGGTGGGTGGAGTGGCTGGCAATTTGGACCGAATGCGAAGTTCCACCGACCGCTGCCTATAATCGCCGCTTACAACGCGCCTTGAGACGACAATGAAGAGGGTCGTCGTTGCGTTGCCTCGCTGGAGGCGCCAATAGTTTAACACCGTACGTGCAACTCGTTCGGAACGTCGCTGGTTCTAGCCGAGTGCCCTTTGGCCGGCGAGCGTCGAGCGGTGAAAGTCATGGCGCCGAAGCCGGTATCCGGAGCATCACACAGATCCGCAGCCATCAGAAACGGCTATAAACTGCGCGCACAACACGTTTCGTCGATGGTAATTTGCAGAACCGCAGAAAGCGAAGCTTCCTCGTCTTATATCAATCTCTGCCTGTCATAACGGCGCTGTGCGTGTGGCCGAATCGAACTGGTTACCGCCTCATCAAGCACGGAGGTCATCTATGCCGTTGCGGTGCCGGCGGCAGACACACTCCACGACGGCCGACCGCAGATGAAAACAAACCACAAGCAGCGCATTAGTTTCCGGACGGGGATTAGCGGCCCGGCGAACCGCCCGCAAACAACGCAAAAACATGCACTGCGATTGGAATGCGACGTGCGGAGCTGCATGGGCAACATCAGGGCGACGCGCTCTCCAGAAGTTCAGAAGCAGCATAACCGCATGAATCAAGAAGGCTAAGAAGGAACACGGCCTGAGTGTGAGAGAGTAAACTCTTCTGTGCCGCGCCACGCACTGCATTTCGACGGAATGTCGCGGCCACGTTTTGAAAATGCATTCAACCTCCACGATTGAATGCAGTGCAATCCGAAGGCAAATCTGGGATTCGTCCGTCCCAGAAGGCTCAGGTGGCTACTATTTTAGCCAGGAACGATAAGGGCCTGTGAGAGATGAATTCGCACAGAATTATGCCGAAACTAAACGTGCTGAATGATGTAACGCGTCCAGCCGTTTCAAAAAATATACAGAACTACGCAAGAAAGTTTAGAATAAATCGTTATAAAAGTACACCTTTAGACTCTTTGAACGCGATTGAAGAATGAGATTCTTTTGTACTCATTTATTCCGCCCTTCTGACATAAACATCAACAGTCCATGCAGACCAGATATTCATTGTTTTACCCCAGCGAAGTGTTTGTGTAGTTTCACTGTTTAACAGAACTTTATTTAAGAATTCGAAGAGGACCGTAATTCAGTGGAATCCTATCGCTTATTAATATCATTCTCTGGTTTCGTCCCTGTCGAAGAGTGTTTGCACCCGCACCTGGTCCATTCGTTTCGTTCGTTGAGCAATTAGTTCGTTATTTGGGACGCAAGCGTCACTCACGTTGCTTGGCTGGGTCTCTTCTGTGAACATTTTCCCGAAAGCATCCGTTCCAAAATGAATCCCTCCACTTGGCGTGCCTCCTCCTAATGACACCACTTGGAGTGCTGGATCAATCAACAGCAGTGCCTGAACTAAGGAAACCGAAGGCTAAATACATGTTTAACCTTCGGTTTCCTTAGTTCAGGCACTGCTGTTGATTGATCATACACCGCTTTACCTAAAATGGATTTTCTAAGGTGACTTTCACGCTAACCCTACGCCATATGATGACACCTAGTCCTCCAAGCACAAGGGGTCGAGCTCAAGTAGGCTGTAAATTGCCTAAACCGCTTCGAAAAGGTCGCCAAAAGGAAACGGAATTCATGGGTACTATTGCACTTTCACGACTCCGGAGGTGGAAGAGTTTCTTCTTCCAAACTTCGCCTAGAGAGCTTATTTGAGGCGCTGATCACATGGGCTTATGGTATGCTCTAGACATTGGATCCGACACAGATTTTCCGGATAATCGGATGATTCGGATAGGCCATTTTTTCAAACCCCGGATCTTCGGATGATTCAGATAACGCCATTTTCGGCCGAGCCGGATTTCGGATATCTGATTCGGATACAACCGGATAAGTGATATAATAGGGGCACGCAACCTCTTAAAAACGGAACACATCAGTAACTCCGCGTTTATTTCCTTGACCAATTGAAGTCACGAGCGCGAAAAGCAGCTTGGAGCACCTCACCTTGAATTAAGTGGTTATATGCCCAGTATAGTTGTGCTCTCCCAAAAACTTCGAATAACCGAATATATTCGAATAGCGACGATTTTCGAGCATTCGAACTCGAATACATTCGAAAATTGCGTTTTTTTCGAGCACTCGAATTCGAATACATTCGAAAATCGCGTTTTTTCGAGCATTCGAATTCGAATACATTCGAAAATAGCGTTTTTTCGAACGTTCGAATACGAATATTCGAATTCGAATAGAATTATTCGAATTCGAATGCTCGAGTATTCATTTGGGCGCAACTATAATGCCCAGGTAGCAAGGCACATGAATGCCCAGTTGCATTATATCTGGCCTAGCTTAGTTCACCAATGGAGTGGAACACACCAGCGCTGCGTAAAAGATGTCGTATTTGGCTGCCTTACGAGGGGAGCCCTCCGCAGAGCTATTTTGCGCTTCCAGAACAAACAAGAAACAGCTTTAAGACCTCCAAGAGCCAATACCGACTCAATAGTGAGTTGGTGATGCACAGCGAAGTCTTGTAAAGGACAATAATGAAACGATTCCGAAACGCCGCGCAAGAAATTTCTCGTGCTCTGAAAAGGGAGGGGTCTGAAGCGTATGTCAGAACGGAGAGAGCGAGTCATCCCACCATATATAGGAATAATTGCCACCCCTCAATTAGTATAAAAATGTGTTTCTTTTTTACCAAATCGATAAGCCCGAGGAGTAGAGGATCCTTGAAGTTACAGTGGAATCGGCGCCTCACGAGTTCGGGAGTCTTGTACGCCTGCAATGCCGCTGGCGGGAAGCGGCTCGTAGCGCAGTCGATAGCGACGTTGCTCCATGAGAGGGAGGTAGAGGGTTCGACTTTTCTGTGCTGCTGCATCTTTGCATTACAACTTATTGTTTGATTTGAGCGATTCTGACATCTGCACCATTTTAGATGTTTGCTGTGCAGTGTTTCCAGATGTATGCCATGCCGTGAGAGCAACTTTGTTGCCACTTGCTTATTACTGACCGGTTTTTTAACCAAAACTCGATTGGAAAGCTGTTCAACATAACGATGTATGAACGTTTAATATCAGTGATACACAGACAGGAAGTACATGGAACATAAACATTGGTCACAATACGAGCAGCGCATAAAAGCTACTGGCTCCTCACAGTTTGCTTCCATATATGAACAAATGAGATCGGCTCCATAGGCGAAATCCAATTGAAGACGTTCGCTTTCCTCCGAAACAAGAGTTCCAGCCGAAAATGTTATCATATGCCCACTGCTTGCCAGCCTTTCCACGTCTACCAGTTCATTTTGCGGACCCCAACCTTCTTTTGGTTTTCCACCACTTCCAGCCGTTCGTCTTCGTTAACTTCAAGTTGACGTGCTTCGAAGTCCTTGGGTATGCTAGCCATCCGTTCGGTCAGGTTGGTGTCATTCCCATGAAGGCTCTTATCTAAAGGTGGACCACACTTCAGCGTGAGCAAATGGATCCTCACTCGAGCATCGGCCACTTTGTTGGTGTTAGGTTTTAGAGAACCTACAGCAGACCTCTGATTTCCAGATGACAGGCAAAGATGAGAGAAAGAGTGTATTGATGCCGTTTAGGTCAATTTGCGGGATCCACACACTTTCTCGTTTTAACCACATGTGACGTCACATAATGGTCTCCTTTGAAAATCCGAGCAGGATGGTTTTACCCGAGGTCATTGGCCGATTTATGGAAACAGACTGAGAGGAGCCTGCAGCCTGCTGCAACCCTGCGCATTGTGTCCAGTGCTGCTTTATGCACGTTGTACCTGTGTATCACTGGTGTTGAATATTTATGCATCATCATGTGGAGTACCACAGCATGCAGCTGGAATATGCGCAGAAAACATCTGAAAATGGTATAGACGTCAGAATCCCTCAAATCTCAAGCAATCATTTAAAAAGCAGGAATGCAGCAGAGGGGTGGCCATTATTCCTATTTAATAGGATGACTCCCTCTCCCGGTTCAGATATACGCTATCAGACCCTTCCCTTGTGAGAGAATTCCCACCAAATGATTGCAAATCTGCCCGAAAAAGTCAGGTTATCAATGGCGCAGAGTTTGCCAGCAAGGCGCGCTAACCTCCTATTATCCGATTTTTATCCGATTTTATCCGAATTATTGCGTTTTTCAAAACCCCGGATCTTCGGATGATTCAGATGAGGGCAATTTTGAAAACCCCGGATCTTCGAATGATTCAGATGAGGGCAATTTTAGAAACCCCGGATCTTGGGATCATTCAGATGAGGGCAATTTTCGATCGAGCCGGATTTCGGATAATCCGAAACCGGATAAATCCGGCCGGATATCCGAAAATGCATGATTCGGATCCCATGTCTAGTATACTCCCGCGTCGCGCCGGCGACGGATTCGGGGCAACTGACAATGATGCGCCTTCGCTGCAGTGGCGGACGGCGCAGTGGGTGTCGCGATTGTCAGTTGGCGCGCCGTCGCTCCCGTGACGCGTCGCAGAGGGGTGTTATAGCTCCGTGTGGCGGAAGAGGAACATAGTTCCGCGCTACGGCTGTCGCTGGCCGTCCTGCACTATTTTTGCACTTGTTTCGACCGCGCGTCTCGCGAGTCATCGCTGCCGCTGTGCAATGCCGCGTCGCTACGGAGGACGGGAGTATACCAGGTATATTTTCAAAATGTCCATTGGCTACGGTGGACTATTGTAGGTGTGTATGTACCCACCGTCTTCCACTCACTCAAATTTAGCCACGTCCTGGTGTGTGGATATATGAGGCAGATTCGAGCGACAAGGATCTCATACACGACTGCAGCAGCTCCACTGTTTGTCCCACCATTTGCGTGTTGATTTTGTATCATAAACCTGCTCTCCAATTTGTGTTCTTCGTACCTCGAAATAGTTGTCTCATAGTCTCCTCTTCATGTGCGCGTGTACCGAAGTCAGAGGAGGTGCCGGCCGTCGCGTGCACCCGATATCAGGCTCCTGGTTCGGATTTCTCGCCCAACCAAGCCTTTCGTCCCTAGCCTTTCGTCGGTTAATTGTCACCAGACTTGTCTGAGAAGGATAGAGCGCTGACTTGATCATCGGCTGGCCACCGCAAGTCATTGTATGCCCAAATACGCATTCAATTCACCTCCACGACATTCTGTAGAGGTGGAGTGCGTGGCGCATCCCAAAAGGGATCGAGTAACGGCCCCTTTTATCCTTATCTTTTTAGTCTCCTCTTCGAAGAGGCATTCGGAGTACCAGTAGGAGTTGAGCGTCAATGGAACCATGGAGCAGCCACATGGTTCTTTTCCAGAAAGCGCAAGAACCCTACACCAACGGGAGGTGGAGCCACAAGCCGCCCTGTATCCTCATGCCGCTCCTCTGTCCTCTGCGCCATCACTGCTCGGCCGTCGCCGCTGCCTACAGCCTACTTCAGCTCGCCCCTTGGGCTTGGAGGGCTATGCGATGGCTGTGGAGCCAAACTGAAAATGATCGAAACTCCGTTCACAGGTGCGTTGAGCAGATATGGAACACATATTTGGAATTAGTGTTCGAACATGATCCCGTGATATACATCCTATTACAAGTGTCACCTCATATCCTTCCCTTCTAAGAAAACTTCGAGATGTTTTGATGCTATAATCTCCGGCTGCATGAAACGCGAAATAAAATAGTTAACAGTGTCTGAGAAAAGACTGGAGTGAAGAAAATAGGTGTAGTGAAGGGAGGTTATTGACCAGCACCAGATGATCGGGACGAGTAAATATAGCGCTGTGCCAAAGCAATGGAGGTGAACCCTGCAGCTCATATATATTTGCTAGACATGATGATCAGTTGCTAGCGTAGATATTTTGACGTAGCCGCCGTTTCAGGAACAGATCTGGGTAGTGCTACAGGACAGCGAAGCAGGCGGGGCTCTCGCAGCGGCTGGCATAAGTTTTACAGTGTGCGAGGTGTAGCGCGGAACTTGGATTTGAAACCGATTCGCATTAGCGCGTGCGCCGTGCACATCTACGCTGAAACAACCTTGCCATGCTATGCTTGATGGTTCTGGAATCGATTGGCTTCCATGTCAGCTGAGCGTTCGATTGCACGGCGACAGGTCCGTTGGGGAAGAGTGAGAGTACTTCTCCAGCGCCAGGCAGTACACGAACCCGTACCTCCTGCTGACCGGCCGGGAGTGCTCTACTCCATTACATCACTGGCGCTGTTTGAACGAAAGCAACATCCACACCTCGTAGGACCCGTAGAGCATTCCCGCACGGTCAGCATGACGTGCGGGTTCGAGTCCCGCCCATTGAGGGATTGCTCTAACTCAGTGAGCACCCCTTCATCTTTTCGTGCGTTAACTTGACGGCACAGCATAAACGTCTCTCGGATAAATTCCCGAATTGAGTACCACACAAGCACTGCCCATATGCGAGAACGCCTTTGGTTTGAAGCAGGGTGTGCGCTTAACGATTAACGATTTACCGGATTTACATACATTTTTTGTTAAAAACTTTTAACGAAATTTAACGACCAAAACTTCCGTTAAGTTACACTAACGACATTTTTGCACCCTTTTTGAATTTTTACTTCTTCTTCATGTAGATGCATTTCGTGAGAATTTTTTGGATGAGCTTTCGCGGAATCGTGAGATACCGAGGAAATCCTCTACTTACGGGGGACGAGCGTTCTACCTCTCGCCCCCCCCCCCCCCCCCTCTGGCCCGTCCGCCCCAACTCCTGGGCTCGCACGAGAGTCCAGTGTCTACCTTACGAGATAGTGAAGGCGCAGACAGCTGCAATGCTTCTCTTTAAAGAGCGGGGGGAAGAACGCCAATCCGCCTCTACTTACTTGATTCAGGAGAAATAGACTGTGGACATCGTCCTCATATTTCGAGAATTGTTGATAATTTTCTTTCTCGTTGACCAATTTATTTGCGTGCTCACCAACTTTTCTATGCAGTAGTTTCCTACTTCCTAGGCGGTTTCTCGCGCATGATTGCTACACACTAATTATTCGCACTTCCCAGACAATCAGTTTTTTTCACCGGTTTTGTGGCATTTATTTAAAAAGTGGGTTTGAAAGGCATGGAGAACGCGAAGAAAATTACACGAAACACAAATAATGCGAAAAATAAGCGCAAAACCGAAGCAAGGGAAGAAAGGGTCTCCTTCCGTTTTCCACGCAATTTTTCCGGGAAGTTGAACGGGTTTTTCGTGCAGCATCCGGCGATGATTTAAGACTACGTTAAGACAACATTGAGTCCCGCCTAACTGATGGGGAGTAACTGCTGGTACTGTAATGGCTTCGCTTTTATCGAGTTCCTTTCCGTGCACGTCAACAGTTTTGCTTAACCTTCCCGTCTTCTTCACGGACTTTCCTTTGGCAGTTTTCTTTGGGAGAAGCAAGTCAGTATACACGTGAAACAGTGATCGTTAGATGAAAGCAAAAAAAGTGAAAAAGAGAAGTAGCCGATGACCACTTTCGTCTGTTATTATGGATTGGGTTAGTCTAAATACTGGTACTTTACATGCAGTCTGTTGCATGAAGATTTTTTAAAGTTCTACGAAAAGGGGCATAGCTTTGTTTTTTCGATCTGTTAGATTCCTATGGAGTATTAATGATCCATCCAGTGGAGAGGAAGATCAAGAAAGCGCTTCAAATAAAGCACTGGCGACCACCCATCAACAAGAAGGAAGAAATGAAGTGTGCAATGAGCCTTATCAATCTCTAAGGGCTAGTGATGTGACTGCTGAGGATGATGGCGACATTGAGAGGCGAGAGACGGTCACTTCCCGCGATTCTATGCAAGCAGCCCAGAGACCCCTGCACCTCATTTCCGGCCAAGCCACGCTATTCGAAGTCATTGGCTTTCCCCGCCTCCCTTCGCGATTACCCAGCCAGGTCTGTAGTGTGTCAGTCGTTTTGTTGAGTGTATGCAATGTATGACGTATAGTCGACATGGTTCTTTTAGCCCTGAAGAAGGGCTTAAGGCCCGAAACGTCGTCAATAAAGATTCGACTACATCGAGCTTCACTACTATGATAACGAGGATTTTTTCGTCTAATTTGCGAATCTACTATAATGCCGTTAATCAATTCAAAATGTGCTCTACAAAAAATGGGAAGAAATTAAGAAAGCAAAACACGTTCGAATCTCAAGCAGATGTGCTGTACTGTGCGGCACATATTAGAAAGAGCTTAACAATTGATATCTACGTTACTTGGATGGCAAAGACAAAAATACGCAATGCAGTAGAATTCTATTCAAATAATATTCGGTCAACAGCCCGCGGCTAGTTATTTGATCTTCTGCAGTCTTCTGCACTGAGAATAGGACCACTTAAAGGAACCATTCTGTACTTCGTAAATATCTTCCAAAAACGAACTGCACCAAAGAATTCGCTGTGATCGCTTCCTGATCCGAGTTCCTCATCAAAATATTCTGTAGTTCTTCGAAACCATTATGGCGGTATAGAAAAGTATTGGGCTGCGCAGGTCTACTTAGCGAGCGCAATTTCTATAAAAAGTTTTGTCAGAACCTTCGAAAAATCAAATCAAAAAGGTTCAGCCGCGCAATGGTGCGCTGCACTTCGGATATTCCCAAAAGGTGGACAACTTCCCACAAATTAAACGAACTAGGCATAGTAAGAATTTCGTTATTTTGGAAGGCTTGTTGTTCTTGTTTGGTTTTGGAATCTTCGTGATTTTTTCGTTTAGCAATTTTGTTGATGATAGATAGACTGCTGTTATTTACTGTGAAAATGAAGACGAATTGCTGGTATCCTGCACGTGTTCAGGATACCAGCAATTCGAACGCTTATATGGTATATTCAACGAATTGTAGCGCAAATCAATGGACAAACTCGTGTTTCGTTATTCTAAAACAAAACGAACGTACAACTGCCCGACGTCGGAGATATGGGAGGAATGGTAGATACAAAACTATGCATAGACCATGGGATGCACGGAATAGCCGACGCATTCTCCGCCGCGCTACCACGAGCCCATTCTCCAGAGAAAGGAGGAAGGTTGGCGTTAAAGAATCCCTTCGCGAGATGCATTCTACATCTACGGAATGTCGAGGAGGGAATTTGAATTTTTGAGAAATCGGGAAATCCGAACCAGGAATCTGGAATCGGCGGGCGCCTCCTCCGACTGCGCAACCGCTCTATTCATCTGCTCTGTGCTTTTCAAAATGTGCTAAACGTATGTTATTAAAATAAATCAGTAGATTATGTGCGAGTCTAGTCCTAAACACCTACAATGGCAAGTAATGCCTACGAGGCCATTTGGTCCACTGAATGTGGCCTAAATGTTATCAACTGACGTCCCTTTATTCCGTCCCCTTTATTGGAGAAAATGCTGGTAAGCCAAGAGCTGTGTGAGCAGGTTCTAGCGAAGTCTGAAGTGCGCTTCATCGTCTGATTGCGCACGCTCCTTCCTCCGCATTCTGGGATCCTCAAAGTGGTTGCCAAAATATGAGCACTTACATTAGCATGCGAAGCGATACTCTTCCTAAAACCTAGACAGGAGGCTCTTTTATCACTAGGGCAACAAGGTGAGTCCTTATAAGGGCTAAATAGAATCTGTTTTCAGACAAGTGACATGCTTTGGGAATAATCATCGCGAACGAAATAAGAGGAAAGGAATTAGAAAAGAGGGATGGAAGGAATAAGGAAGAAAAAGCGGTGCAATGAATCAATGGAGGAATGAAAACGATGCGCAGGACGATAGCGTCTCTGGCGGAATGTTTTCAAAGCAAGTTCTGAGAAGGACATACGGAAGACGTTCGTAGAAGAGTAAAAAAGAGTCGTAAATTCAGCTATTCGGAAAAGAAAACAGTGCACAATCCTTTGTTATTACAAGGAATGTCGCAGGAAGAATTGCTGCGAAATTCCGCTATCTTACGCATCCATCACACGAAAACCGGCCAAATTGCGCAGAGTCGGCGACGAAATCCATGAATTCAAATGGAGACGTGCGCTCCCCCCTTCGCTGAAAGGCTTGCAGCCATTCGGAAGGGCGAGCATGTGGCTGCCCGAGTTGAGCTGGGAGGGAACAGGACGAGGCCGCGCTTTGAAACAGCAGCTGAAGAAACTGCGAACACGAAATGCGCACTGGGGGCACGAACACTTGATGACTGGTAGCCGAGGCGAGCCGAGGAGATTGGCATCTCTCACAGCTGGAGGGAGATTCCTTCGCCGGCGCCCCCAAACTGGTAGACGCGGCGCCGCCGGCCGCGCGAGGCTTAGGATTAGTGATCACGGCTAGAGATAGCGAGCGAAACACAAAACAACAACAGCAACGTCGCTGAGAGAACCGTCTGACCCTCGTCACGGTCGCCGACATCTTCTCGGAACGGAGCTGCCGCACAGGGCTACAGGTCGTCTCCCAGAACTGGAGAGCATCCCGAACTCAGCAGTTTTCAACTAGCCCGTTTTCTCTGGTTTCTCCACCCCCCCCCAAGTAGCAAAGAAAGCAGAGCGCAGTCACTTCCGCATAGAAGTAATTGTCAAGGAACCCCTTTCGTGCGTTCATCTTGGACCCACCACAGTTCTATCACGACGAACTAGAAACCCTCGGTCTACTTCTGGATTGACAAAGTTTTTGTTTTGAATACAGTAGTCACTGAGCCCTACTCAGTGACCACTTTGTGGCGGAATTAGATCTCGTATCTATCCTAGTCGGGAGTCAACCTCAAAGTGCACGTTACATCCTTAATTGAGGTGCGACACCATCGCCTCCCCCTAATTTTCTGAAGACCCTTCTACCAAGAAGCAAAGGCAAATGCCGTCGGACGACTTCAGTAAGGGCATAGTGAAGTAAAGCAATCTATACCCCTATAGACTAAGATGGATCCTAAGCTTCCCGTGCAAATTTGTTTTATTAAAAACGCTTCGTGACGAACGAGTGTTGCACAGTCGGCAGGATATGAACGTCTGATGCGGAAGCCTCAGCCTTAGTGGGTTGATGCCCAAGTGAAGCATTCCATGCCTCCACCGTAGCTTAAGCGTAGACGGCCTTAGCAATTACAGTTCAGTAATAAGGCTAAATGCACATTCACTAAACCTACATCCGCGATGTAAAGTAGAAGTAGGGCGAGGGCGCCTGTCAAAAAAGGAGTAATTTCGATACTTGTCATGTCATTCTTCGCGTTTTTTGAGCAAGCGAACCCATTTTATGGGCAAAAATGTTCCTCAACGAAATACCAGATATTTCACTACACTCATTACTGTAGTTGCCCTAGACTCATCCAATAAGACAAAACAGCATGATCCAATCATTAACTGACTAGATCACTGTGGAGCCATCGGAGAGACGTCCTAATAAGGAATTTGTGAAGAGAGGTTGAGAAAACAAGCGAACACATCAATTTCTGATATCCCTAATTCTAAGCGTTTCCTTAATTAAACCATTTGCAAATGCATGGCATCGTGGATTCCGAAGGTTCGCATCTCGTCCTTCTTTCGTTTCTCCATAGACCCCTCCCAGCCGTTGCCTTCTTCATCCGCGCCTACAACTACTTTGTTTAGAAAAACAACAAAAGCCGGGACTTTTGGGACCTTTTGTCCATTATGTGAAGTGAACTAAGCAAGAAAAAGGCAACTATAGTGTCCGATTCGCATTTCTTGGAAAGAAGAACCCTCACTGATTGTAGAGAAATTTGACAGCTTAATTAAACTGGAATGTTGAAAGGTCTACGGGGTGCGAAGGGCTCTTAGCGCTAAGTGACTCGGGGTAGTCACCTCGTCAAGCAGCTATATGGTTGTTTTGCCCAAATTAAAAACCTTAGGCAGCACAGATGTGTTCTGCTCTTGTGGTGAACTGAGCTAGGTCGCCTTTGGTGGAATTGGGCATTTATGAGCTTTCTTACGAAGGCAGACAGCCACCGAATGGAGTGGCGGTCCCCCCATCCACCGAGTCACATTCCGCTGGATTCTTAAAAATTGTGCCTTGAGCCAATTCATTTTCTTTAACCCTCAAATCGCTAGTATCGAGGTTGTCAGCTCCATAACGATGTTTCGGTGCGATCAGAACACTGGCGCCAGGCGAGACTCGTACTCGCACGTCCTGCTGGCCAGGCTGTAATGCTCTAGCTCTGCTCTGCTCTATCGTTGTGAGAGCTTGCTACCTCGATACCAGCCACTTAAGGCGATCGTGCTTTTGTGATCGTTTAGTAATAAGCTCTCATATCGATTCATCGCGTCGCGCAATCGATGAAAAAGCATATCATCACATCGCGTCGAGCGTCGCAAGCACACTAAACAAAGGAATGTATTGAATCACTTCTACCAGGACTTCATCTTAACTGGTTCCATGCACTGTTATCGGCAGGCTCATCCCGACGCATGGGTGAGTGCTGATGGGTCCCACCAAGCGTGGAGGTTGTGTTCGATCAAACAGCGCCGATAGGGTAATGGCATAGAGCACCCCCGCCCAGTCAGCAGGAGGTGCGGGTTCGAGTCCCGTCTTGAGCTAGAGTTTTGATAGCAACCAGACAACGTACATAGTAGGTGTACTTCTAGTGCTTCAGATGAAAGATTTGCACGTGATGAAAGATACAGCAGTAGAAGGTGCACAAGTGCGCAGAAAATAACGCACCATAAGCAGAAAAAAAAACAACGAAAGAAAAGCGAGCAAAACAAAAAGGTCGGAAGTGGGCGAACAACTCAGTGGAGTTTTCGGGACGGCACGGTCGCGGAATCGGATATGCAATGGGGCTTGCAACCACCGCTAAGGAATCCGGGCTGAAAGTGAGAGCGTGGGTGCCACGACCGACCTTGAGAAGGTGGCGCCTCAATTGGATGGATTTGTGCTGTCTGGGCGAGCGACGAGGAGAGTAGCAGCCGGCAGCTTCGACGAGGTGCGAGAGGGCCCCGAAAAGGCGGAAAACAGCACCGGCGCGACCTCGTCTCCGACTCAAACTCACGAAGGAGACATTCCTAAGCGCCGAGTTGGTTGCAATGGAGATGGCAGGAGGATGCGCAATAGAGAACGTGGGAAGTCAGAGGGGTGACAGACCTTTTTTGAGAAAGACAAAGCACTGAGCTGTCCATCGGCTGCCACTGTAATCCGCAACCGATCTTAGACTGCACCGACTGATCGTATAGGCCGGGGTAAGGGTAGGGAGAGCGTGATCTCATTAAGCCTCCTTTTTAGTGGCGGTAGCACTCTTATGTAAAAACTTTCATGACGGACCTGTGACCTAGTAGCTGCAACCTTCAGCTTACAGCATTTGCTCTTCTAGTTCTATTAAAAGTTGCAAGGTAAAAAAGATTACTAGAACTCAGCTGGAGGCCACCTTAAAAACCATTAAAAGTGCATTGCTATCTAGTTCTCCTGCTTTGCAGACCAGACAGTCCAAATTGGTTTCTTCTTTCTTCTATATTGGGGATGAACTGGCAATCTAGGTCTATGTATAATGCACGTAAGAACCTTGCGAGAGGTTATTCTAGACACTCTAAATGAGATCTTTGAATTTCTTTTTATAGGGTGAGAAAATATTAGAACCTCCATCTAGAATTGGACGTGTATACATTTTGTAGGCTTCGATCAAAACCTGAGATATTTTGTTCGTAGCACATTGAGTGCGTATATACCTCCATTTGCTTTCGAAACAAGAGCTTTGCAATGGCTACCTAAGCTGAGTTTCTCGTTGACCAAAAATCCATGATCCTTCGCCTCTGTGATCCATTGAGGGAGAAATCGTCTACCTTATAAATCGCGTCTGTACTCTGACGATTACCTAGGCGTAATTCCATTGTTATCTAAGCTGAAAGATACGATTCCATATTCCATACGATTGGACTATTCCATTACATAATCTATGACGTTTTGAAGCCCTTCTCTATCAGCTGATGTTGGAATATGTGACCTTGTATAACCTAATGTTATTATTTGGCATTGGACGCCAACCTCTAGCAGACGCAGAGGCACAAAAATGCGTCATACATCGATATTTGGGACACATTTCAAAAAGGGATCGACTAACGTCGACCTTCAAGCGTATACTTTATGCTATCGTCAACCTAATTCAAATGCATGTTTTCCTACTTATCGCCAGAAGAATTGGACGACGGCAATCCGAGACCGTAGTCTAAAGGACAACACCGCACACTGAACATCAGTTAGCTCACATATAGTAAATGTATGAAAAGAAGGTCGAAGATACTCGGCAATCGTAAATCGAAAGCGAAAACTTGCGGAGCAGGACAACGCTCTAGCACACATATAAAGAAGCGAAAGGAACTTCAAAAGAGTATATTGCCGAACTTCGATCTAGTCTCGGGTAGACTCGTATAGTGTAGATTACCTTCTCTTCGAGAGCACGCCTACTTCTAATAAGGACGAATCTTAGATAGAGGTCGAGACTATTAATTGGACTGAAAGTTTCCGCCGTTTTAAGTGCAGAGGAACAAATTTCGGCTGAAACTAATGGTTTAAACAAAGATGGTGTACATGTTTCTCATATAATGCTGTTCCTGTGAAAGCCGCTGGTCAGAATTTCTAGTTGGCCGGTTAGATCTTAGGAAATAATAGAATTTGCCACGACAAGCTCCGCTGGTATAGAGGTATTGCGCAGGCAATGGGAATGCTCAACTGGATTATCCCTTAACTTGCGGACAGCATTCACTGTTTAGGTGAGCCATCGTTTCAGCGTTTAAAAACCTGTCTACGGTCACTTCACAAATGAGAAGAAATTTCCGGACTGCCCACAAAATAGAAGCCGGAGAAGCGCAGGCACGGCCGAAGTCGGCAACCAGAAAGTGGCCTAGAGTCATTACTAGGATACGACGGTGACGCCGCACGGTTTTCTGGGGGGGGGGGGGGGGGGGAGCGAACACCTTTGACCGCGATGGCATGCGGAATCTCAAACGTGAAGTTTTGATTACCAACATATGTAACTTACACCTTGATAACGTAAGATCAGACTGATCCTTCAAGAGGTCTGCAGAAGAGTCAACCTCAAAGTACACATGGCATGCAATCCTCGGTTAAGACCTCCAATCACTACTTCACTAAGCGGACATACTCGGGAAAACATGAACTAATGGTAAGTAGTAGGCCGTGAGAAGGTACGGTCTGTGCGGATTCCAAATTTAGATGGCTTGCTGACGAATCACTTAAACTACTCCAATCCTTGAGCAGCTGGAGCTTTGATCTTCAGCTCTTCCCCGATGAGTTCTTAATAGCACCGAATTATTGCGCCATTTTTCTTGAGACATGGAGACTGCGGTTTCCCACATCACTTCAATTTGCACGTTGTAATTTAGAGCAAAAACAACGCAGTCAGTATGAACACTGCAGGCGAAGGGTGTCGGTTGGAATTTTTTCCTTCCACACCTTTTGTTCTTTGGTAGATGACAAACTTCCAAAAACAAGAGACGAACGAGCAACCCAGTTTCTTCTATCTCTCTTCTCTTATCTCTCTATACCTACAGAAAGTATGCGAAAAGGTCCAAAGGCTGACAAGGATGCAGACAACTGAAAATGGCTGGTAATGACAGCTAAGACCGACACTGTCAGAAAGCGTGAATTGAGAGCCGAGCGTCAAGTTAGCCTATCAAAGGGTGACCCACAACAACTGTAACAAAATTTGGCGACCATGTTAGAAAAAACCGTCAGTTACATTGAAACATATAATAAGTGTTGTGTATGCATTCCTTTGCTTAGCGCTATACTCCTCACAACAGTCATGGAAGCAGGTTCGCCTATTAGAGCGCAGTGTGCTCTCATTAAACGAAATGACTGTGCTCTCCTGGTACGTATGAATCCACACCAGGTGTGTGCGTAATTATAATTTACGATTTAGGATTTACGACATTTTGGGTCGCAAATCGTAAATTTTCGTGAGTGTGGTCTTTGATCAACAACCAACTGCCCTCCAACTTTATGTGGTAGACCAGGTTATAGAGATGTGGCCGCTCTAATGATTTTACAGCTCATTCCCGCTTCGCTTGAGAACTGTCTTCGATGATCTAATATGTTACTGTGACAGAAAGCACCGTCCTGTGCACATGCCTCTCGAATTCGACCTTCGCCTAACTGGATCTTCCAATTCTCTAACATTGAACGGGCTGTCGTTTGGAATCGGACCCCAATTCAAGAGGAGAAACAAGTGCAATGCAATATTAAAGGAAAATAAGCTCCTGTCTAGGAGGCTGAGCATCGGACCAGCGCTATCAAGGCACATCGCATTGCTACTGTCAAAGGTAGTTCCATACCAGAGAAAGACATTGGAGGCAGTTTCTTAGAGAAAGAGGGAGGACTATTCTTGGTCCACGTTCTACATACATATTTGGTAATAACACCTCGTCAATTTGTACAGGCTAATCCTACCCAATGGAATTCACGCAAATCCTTAATCAAACATCATTCCTGATTGGAAGCGAGGTCTAGGAAGTTGCTACACTGACGGGGAAGGGATAAACCACTGATGTCTCTATCGCTTTGCATTGTACATACCTCAAGGGCGGTATAACTTGATATACAAAGGGCAGTAAAACAGAGTGCTGCATTTCAAGAAAAAAGTCAAACTGGTCTGGACAGTTTTGATCTCCGTTTTCGGTGGTGTGATTGAGTTTATCGTATTCACCCTACATATGTAATCCGTTTAAGATGCTGCAGACTCTCGGAGAGCAAACGATCGTTTTAGAACTGGCGAAGGGCAGCCCGAGCGAGTGTAGAAAATTATTATGTAGCAGTGTAATATTTTAATCTTTTCGAAATCGTACAAAAGCAGACAAATTTGCATAGGGAACCGGCGCCCTAGCTGGGTTTAGATTACCGCAATAGCTGAGATTGTTGATCGATAATTCAGAACTTGAGAGCACTTTTAAAGTTGCGAAATGCCTTCGCTGCAATCTATGCAGTTAACAGAGCTTCTGAATTCGAATATGGCTATTGCTTGGTACTTGGCTTTTTTTTGGAATTCCAAGCATAGGCTAAAACAGTTTTTGAATATACCGTTTTTCGACTTTCTTGAAGCGTGTTACGATTGATTTTGAATAATGTTTCACTATAAAGAAGACGCGAAAAAGGGGAATAGTTTATGTAGGAAAACTATTCAGCTTGAGCTGAAAATAATACGACAAATAAACATTGATTCACGACCGATTAACATTAGCAGAAAAACCTTTTGGAAATTTAGTTGTACTGCGCTGGAGATCATTTGACTCTTACGATTTACGATTTATGAAATTTCGACTTTCATTTACGCACACCCTTGATCAACACCCATTCCGGTCCGGCAGGATTTTTGAATAATGAAAGAGTAAAGCCATATAAGTGTGATTTTAACTTCTAATTATAAAAGTATGGAGGGCAAGGAATTAGTTTGGTTTTCGATTCTTTTTTGACCGTTGGATGTTGGGTATCGGGTCGCATGAAGGGCTCTCCCAGTCTTTTCCAAAGTGAACATCGATTTGTCCAGCTTGTGTACAATTCAACAACGCAGTTAGTTTGCCGATACAGTGCAGCGGCGAAATGGAACAGATCCAATATTATTATTATTATTATTATTATTATTATTACTATTATTATTACACGGGATATCCGTGTGAAACGGATATCCATGTAATAAATAATAATTAATCGCTGCACGTCACGCCCCATTATAAATACTGTTTTTGAAAAACTAGAAGGAAAGCTCTATAAGACTACAAAATGAGAAAAGGGGTAAGGTATATGGAAAAGAGAGCAGGAAGGAAAATATGCTGGAGCAGTAGGAGAGCGTTGTACGAGGTCAGTATCCGAAATGCTTCCTCTCCAGAAAGATTTCTCGTTAGTGAGCCCCAAGAAACTAGCAGAAAATAGCAGAGAGCCTGTATTCACTTCTGTGGCAGACACAGGTGGCTACATCTTCTTTAAGTTAAGCCCACTAGTCCGGAGAAAAGCATAATCCGCTAGAGTAGCGATTCCAACAACAAAAAGAAATTGCGTGGAAGCGCTTTGACATTTATCTGTTCAGCTATGCATCTACAGAGAGAGATAAAGCTAATCATGTGTACAAAGGCTTAGCTATGAAATTCCTTCTGCTTTAACCCTTTGTCCTTCCTTTATCCACCCCTATCTTACAGGAGAAAAAATCCTGAGCCACCCAGCATGGAGAGCCGGGAAGGATATCGTGTCTATAGCAAATAGCGAACAAAACTACGAGAGATATAAAGCTAATCATGTGTTCTGGACCTTAAAATGGTGGAAAGACAACTGTAAAGAGAACGATAGGTAGACGTAAGCCTCAAATGATCTGCTCGTAGGGCTGACTACCAAAAAAGGGCACTGCTACTCCGCTTCCTTGCATAAGATAAGAAAGCAACGCATTCATTCTATACTCCTCGCCTTAACAGACGCGGATGGCAACGCCAACGTGCATATCTTGTGGCAAAACGGGTAACAATTTTCCCAAAATGTAATTATTTAGCACAAATAGCGAGCAGTCTGGAAACATGGCGAAGCTTTTAGTTCGCAAGTTTTTGGTTTTTGACTACCTACTGCTGATGAAAAGAAATACAGGAAATAATCTAGAAGATTAGATCAGAATACGCCGATGAGAAAACAAAACAAAGTTCAAAAATCTGTTGGCAAATTGCTCTACTCAGGTAGTAAAGAGTTCTTGTTCATCCAAGCGGCATCTCCAAATAGGACGCCATCAAATTCATCCACAAAAAATTCGGCAGCAGTTTAACGTTAGATTTAATTGACTATATCTCAGAACATCTCCCTTCTTGCAGTTATTTTTTCGGATTTCTTGGAGAACTTTCAAAGGAGAAATCTCACCGTGTAACCAAAGCATCTCAAAAATGATTTCTTTTGCTTCAAAAGACCTATTCGTTCTAAAACGGAAAAGCTTTGTCAGTGCTTCTATTGGAAGAGATTTGGCAAATATAGCAACTCCTACCTTGACCAAAAATTTAGAAGCCGAGAACTTTCGATCTGGTAGATCAATAATCCATTTATAGCAGCAGTGCAAGCGTGACTAGAGATGCAAAAATCGAGACGAGATGCAAACCGAAGTTAGAGGACGCATTCCAGTTGAATGAATCGTTCGAGAGGACAAGTTCCTATAATTAACCTCCAGATGCCATTGAAAGTTGCCACGCTGAACCACATTCTCGCACTTGGAATCAGAAGAAGTCACTTACTTTTGGTCGCTACCCTATGTATGTCTGCAATTCGTCGGATGACGACACCAGCGGAAGTTCGTAGCTCTTGTTTTAACAGCAAATAACGACCAGCTGTTAGAAAGGATAGTAATGCATCGAAGCGACGCACAGTGTGCGGATAACGAGCGCTTAAACGGGGTGGTACGTAATGATTTGTTCAAGAGCTGGGTACGGTCCTCGCAAAATAGCGAAACCGAGGGAAGATTACTGCTGAAGCAGACGGTCTCCTTTAGATGTGGCCACCCACAAACTCAAGAATGAATTACAATTACGGCACAGCCTTAGAATGGGCATTTGCAGAAAATCGGTAAAGCCCTTTCCAAGTGTAGTAGACGAAGAATTGCACGAAAAAAGGAATCACCAACTCAGAATTTCAACTCGCGCATGACAACAGACAGTTGCGTTCTCTGAAAAAGCAATGCTCGTCGTCTCATGTGATAAACGGGGAGAGCTGAAAATCATAAAGGAGTATTTTCAACTTTGTACATTAATTTCAGTGGTAGTTGCTGAATTGCAAACGCACTCCTTGTTTTTTCTTTCTGCCTCAAATACCATTTGCACTGGCAGATCCCTTGAATATTCTGAGGCATATACATACAGGTTTATATTCTCCGAAAAGGTCCACCTAGTAGTAACCAATAGTTCCTTATACATTTCTTTCTCAAAGTTGTACGCAAAGAAATGGTTGGCATAATCGGAATGACAGTCACGTATCTATCGGCGACAAAACAACAACATGAAAGGTGAAACTTGGGTCACTGTAAGGGCAGACACGGAATGCTGAATCGCCAACAGGTTTCTCGAAGGCTCTTTCTGTTCTTTTTAGAGTTTCTGTGTCGAGTCAGAGCTGCAGAAAGGCCGCTGGCAGGAAATGACATTTATAAACAAAAAAGAAGGACAGCTACTCGACGTCAGAATTATCATCGACGGTTCAACCGAGTTATGCAATTTTCAGCCCTAGGTACATCAAAAAGAGGGTCAAGGCAGACATTGCGACACTTACGGCATCGCTTTTTCGGAAGACGATGACGCTTTAGGAAACAGATAATGGGCATTTTGTTCAAGTGGACATCATTCATTTCCTGATAGTTGACTCCAACTTTGCATTGCCACCACAACATGAATCTCAGCATCCTTCCCTTCCTTCTTCTCCTCTTACTCCTTTTCGATCACAGGATAGCCTCATAGCCTCAAAGAGACCGCGATAATAATGACAGAAACGCGGTCAAAAAAATTCCCATCCCATTCTATGAATCAGTGCCTATCGATACTCTTCAACGAGTAGAGACATCGGAACACGCTGCGTAATTCAGATAAGAAGCTGTGCGTTTCGCGTTTTCACTAATTCTTCTGCTTTTTGGACACACAGTACTGTACAGTGTGCCGCATCATTAGGTCTTGCAGCAACGTACCGACATAGCAGAGAACACCTCGTATTCTTCCGTCATGCAGGTGGCAGCGTAGGCGGAGGAGGCGCAGGTTGTCGCATGTATGTACTCCGACCCCAGGTTCCTGTTTCGGGTCCCGCCCATGCCACCCATATTAGTTCAGCAAATCGGTAGCTGACTTGTCTGGGATGAATAAAGCACTGACTTGGCCCTCAGCTGTATCAGTGCTCTATTCATCCCTGACAACTGCTCAAGCATTTTATGTATAGCCAAATACGCGCATTCAAGTAGCCTCCGCGATACACCATGGAAGAAGAATGTGTGGCGCATCACATAGAGGAATTTATTAACGCCGCCCTTTACCGTGGCGTCTCAATTATGCAAAAAGAGATGTTGCCTGTCTTCATTTCAAAGTCTCTCCTGGAAATGTCTGTGCTTTGCAAAACAGGACATTACGCTATTCGACGACACAACGGCGTACAAGGGAAGAACCACTCAGGAGTACAGATCGACTTTATCACTACATACACTCTGAACGAAGACGAAGGCTGGATAGGAAGCCTGGAGCCGTTTAGTGAAGGGTTCTCCTCAAGAAGACCAGAGACAAAACTCCACAGAACGTGCAAGGCGGGCGCAAAATCGGGGTACATTGGCTTATTCTTTGAAGGTCTTCATGCAAAGAAAGAAGGCAAATCGTGCGGCTTTGAAAGAGTTCCAGCAGAGTTCGCATAACTGTTGCGGGATCTTTGTTTCCAACTAAAACCAGTAGCTGGCCGGACTAGAACCCTGCTAACCTGATGCACTGATCTCAGAGACAGCGGGTTCGAGTTCAGCCTGGAGCTGGAGTGGAATTTTATCGTAACCAAAGATGTGAAAAGGGACTATGACTGCAGTACGTAATAATCACACGTAGCTAACTAAGAATGCCTTGAAACAGTCCACATAACGCTTCTTCGACGCGCTTCATATCCTTGTTTCTGAACAGAATTATAGAGCAGAACTCACATATGGAAAAATTGGTGCAGTATCGTGTACTGGCACTATAGAGGAAGAATATACAGGGTGTCCCAAAAATGTATACCCAGTTTGAAAGGTGGCGACCTAGCTCACAGTAAAGGACCTGAAAAAGTTTAATGCTCATATAAAAACTCATGTAAAAGCATAAGAAAACAGACATTCTCTGACGTATGAGCGATGTGGAATGCGCCAAGCACTCGTCTGAGATTTTGCGTTTTACACTCGGTTGGTTGTGTTCCGTTTGAATACTCATTATAATTTCTTCACGAAGTGGCCGTTTCGATCAATTTGTGATTCTTTTAAGGTTTAAAACTCAAAAACACACTATGGCTCGCGAAAAATGCAGGATCCCAAAAATGCAGGTACTGTTTGAAAGGTTCTAACGTTGCTTCTAGCGAAGCTTTTGAAGATGTTTGAGACTCATATGAAAACAAAGGGTGACGAGATTTCTATGGCATGTAAATAGACAGGATTGCGCCATGAATGAAACATTTCGGACTTGATGGATTATGCATGGGCTGAATGCTTGTCACAATTTTGTCACTACTTGGCCAGATTAACGTGCTTCTTCTAACGTTTTCCGTCTCACAGTAGCTGCAGTTATGTCAATTAACCTCTCCGTTGAGCTTGAATGTTGCTTCATCATTTCACAGAATCCCTCTTGGAAAGTGTGGCTCCTGCTCATACATAAATTGTGCAACCAATAAGCTCGCATGTCACGTGTCTTTCATGTGATTATCAAGTTCTAAAAGTTAAAATAAGCACATCACAGGTTAATCTGGCCAAGTAGTAACAAGATTGCGACAAGCATTCGGACACATTCAGCCCATGCATAATCAATCAAATCCGAAATGCAAGGTTTCATTCATGGCGCAATCCTGTCTATTTACATGCCATAGAAATCTCGTCACCCTTTGTTTTCATATGAGTCTCAAACATCTTCGTAAGTTTCGCTAGTAGCAATGTTAGAACCTTTCAAACAGTACCTGGATTTTCTGGGAACCTCTGCATTTTTCGCGAGCCATAGTGTGTTTTTGAGTTTTAAACCATAAAAGCAGAAATCGATCAAAACGGCCACTTTGTGATAAAGTAAATATAACAAGTATTCAAGCGAAACACAATCAATCGAGTGTAAAATGCCAGAATTCAGAAGACTGCCTGGCGTATTCTATTCCACTCATATGTCAGAAAATTTCTGTATTCTTGAGCTTTCATATGAGCTCTTAACGTTTTCAGTGCTTTTACTGTGAGTAAAGTTATCACATTTCAAATAGTGTAAATATTCTTTGAGACACCCTATATGTATGTAGAATTTTCGGGTCAAAATATACGCTTTTCAAATCAAACCGCACCCTTTTCAAACCAAATTGGACACTTTAACACACTGCCGGAGATTTTGTGAAAATTTTGTTTTCGGGAAAAATCGCGATTTAAAGGCTGTTTTAAGCTGCAGGAAAGCAGCAGTGCTTAAGTAATAACAATTTCTTCTTAAATGTTCTGTAACATTTCAAGTAGTTAGTACAAATGTGAAAAATTATTCAAACCCTCTCGAAGGGTCTCTAATGTAACGTAGAAGAAGCTCGTCTTGATTTGGAAGACGTAAAAAAGCGTCAAGCCTGCTTAGAAGAAAGTCCAATTTGATTTGACAGGTGTTCTGATGTCCAATTTCATTTAGAAACTGTCTAATTCGGTTCGTTCGAATATGACATGGAAATGGTGTAAAGGGAAGGAAGGGGGAATTGAGCAAACAGGATATTGAAGCGATTACACACTCAGTGATAATCGTATAGCATAAAGTGTGTACTAGAACAGACTATCAGACTGTAAAAACAGTATTCGAAATAATGAAGGCATAAGAAATCGAAAGGAAAGTGTTGTAACGAAAAAAAAAGAAACATAAGGAATCCAAAGGAAAACCGTATACTCTAAGTGAGGGCTTTGGTGAATCGGTATAGGGAACATTGATGGGGAACCCCTTAGGAGTGTAAACGAAAACCAGACAAATACGCCAGCTGCAAAAGGCGCCTAATCGCATACCAAATCCTACGGTGAGAACAAGTATGGCTTGAGCAGGAAGCGACGAAAGAGAACCAACCGGCTACATGGGCTGCTGAGATTTCAACGGTACGGAATGTGAAGATGAGCAGTTCTGTGTGAGCGATGTCTTCGGGGCTCGTCTATAGTGTTCTTTGGAGCGCGACTCGTTGTGAGTAAGGCGGAAGTCAATCGAGCAACGTCGGTAACAAGCGACGAAGCGTGAGCGAGCACATTGCCACCACGACGTTACAACAAGTCGCTCTAAAAACAGCAGACAATGGACAAGAATAAAGCTTGTCGTCCCCAACTTCCGTGTGGGCTCACGTCATTCATTGCGCGTGCAGAATATAAAGTCTGATTCTTCAATAACACTTCACCGAAGCTCGAACGATTTGAGGCTCAAACGCGTGGTGGCCATTTTTGACAAAGCCGATTGAAATCGCGTCATTCGTCTACAGATGAACTCATACCTCACATGCAACTTATTGAGTGGCGTACGCCCCCACAAGGAGAGACCAAATGAGAGACAAATCACACGAACAAATGAGGAGCAAAACGATAACGAACGAAACAGGGCAGGCTTCCGTGTGCCACTATTTTGACGGGCGAGAATCTGCCCGCTTTCGGAAACGCCTTCCATCTTCTGACTTTTTGCAGCTGCGGCAGTTATTTGATAGGGCCTGAGCGTCCACTTGCAAGCTCCAAGGAAGAGAAGAATACGCGACATGGGAACGCAAAGGAAGTGGAGTCCCTATTATTGCCGAGCAGAACATTACTCTCACTCTTGTTTATGTCTCGTCTGAAGGAAGGAAATGTGTAAGAACGAGCACAAGGAACATGCAAGTGATGGCCGGATATAAAGCAGCACATAGGGTGCTGGTTTTTCCTGCAGAAACGCATATTGTCCTGCTTCTCGCCGAGCTTCCATTCAGCGTCTGATTTGAAATTGAAGAAATTCGGTGAGCGAAGGTCGGAGCTGCCAGGGGTGCGCGGCAGTCCGTGGACGACTTCCGATCTATAGTAAGACGTGTAATCCAGTAAGCACACTAGACAATGGCTGTTGGCAGACGACAGTACGGGAGTGTTGACTGTTGTCTGTTACTGTCAATCGATTAGGTGTTTATTGACCCCCCCGCACCGCTATAAAGCGGCCCAACTTGTTTTCGGAAAACTCGGACGCACCTTGTTGCCGTTAAACTGGGCGTGGCCTGCTTCGCGCCCATTTCGGAAATGAGGGCGGGGCATTCTTCTCCGACATCTTGAGACCCCGAAAAGCTCTTCCGGTCTGAGCAGAGTGGCAGTGTTGTGACAAATGCCGACGTCTGAGCCCATACATAGCTTCAGTAACGGGAAGTAGACTGCTATGGATACACGACGGCCCGGTTAGGATTCCAGTTTCAGAAGCTTTCGATCGCCACGATTAGGATCCTGCTTTTCCAAAGGTACAAGTGCAACAGCATGCCTCAACCGGTATCCTGGATACACTCGTTTCGTTTACAAACGAAAGACGAATTCCATCCCTTCTTCCCTTGTATTGTTCGTTCTCAGGGGGTGATGTGCATTAAACTGTTTCAAATCTTGGAACTGATGATAGTGTGGCACGTGTAAATGCTGAGCGACTGGGCTAGTTCTCCTTATTTTGTCCACCATATTACGCTAAGATAGCCAGCAAACCGGTGTGATTAATACAAGAAAACAGGACAAACTGGGTTTGGTTATCGACCCCGGTGAAACGGAAGGCTTGGTTGGCCTGGTGGTTTGAACCAAGAACCCTTGATTCGCAGGGCACGCGATAGCCCACGCCTCCTCCAACTGCGCCACCACTTGCCCACTACCATCACTGCTATTGAATTTCCCCGGAATTTACAGAGAAAGCTGGAAAAAGACGATTATAGCACACGCTTATTGTCATGCTAAACCACAGGTCATCGAGCCCTGTTTCATGGTGCAAATAGATTTTACTGCTGGATGCAAACGGGTTCCCGAGCGAGGAATGGCAGTGTCACAGAGAACGGTGCCTGGAGGGTGTGACGTGACGCCACGACGGCAAGTGCGACGGTCCTTGTGGACGCATACGCAACTACACACAGTCTAACACCGCGCTGCTTTCTCTTCCAGCAGGCCTGACTCTACGGCGTCCGTTTCGAACTGCGCAGGTTACCCCAAGTTTATGCGCCTGTTTATGCCGACGACGGACAGGCGTTCGCTTGTGGCCGGTGAACCGCGAAAAGTCAGGACTGTGTACCAGCGGAACAACATGGGGCGGTCTCCGGTCGATTCTCTCCTTCACGACGAACTCGAAAAACCTCATCCTCCGAGCTCCAGCCATGCTTAAGGAAAGTGAGGAAGGCATTCTAGGCCTACGAGATCTCTACGGCACCACTGCTCACAACTACCTCGTTTTTCGTCATCGTCACTTCTCGCCCAGCACACTAGCTTGCCGTGCAGAAGCGCAATCGGAGACGGAACCATAGTCATGTACACCGTGAATTGACTGTCGCGGTTCTAGTCTAGGCCAGACAAGCACTTCATCCCCATGGAGTCCCTATGAAGTCGACAATTGGTACTGGGCTTGTCTTGGAAGGATAAAATACTGGTATGTCCATCAGTTTGCGACTGCAATTCGCTGGATGTATAGGCGAAACGTACTGCATGGGCATGAAAATTGCCTCCATGAAGTAGAATGAGTGGCGCATCCCAAAAGAAGAAAATGATTAACGGTGATATTTATCCTTTATCCTTTACGTCAGTTGAAAGTAGTAAAGAACCGAACTTCCAAGGATAGGAGTTTTCGGCAGGATGCGCCGATTTTGAAAGGATCATGAATAGCCTTTTCTGCCCCGTCTCTGTTAATGCCAAGGAATCTCTTCATAGCTACGGTGCTGGTGGTTTGCACGTGATGGATTAGCAGAAGAGAAAAAGGTAAAGTGCCAACGATTTACAAAAAAGGAAAGCAACGGCGATGACGGCGAAGCAACGAAAATGAAGGCAACACATGTAGCACGGGTACAAAGTATAGGATGTCTCCTTTGTAGGAAACCCTACAGAACCAATCGAGTGGGAGCGAAAACTTGTAGGGTAAGCTTAGCTTGACGAGAACAGCTTACCTAAATGAGCGAAAAGTATAGGAAACTAGTTAACTCTAGACGTCCAGCATACAATGAGTGAGTTTTGCGATTCCACCGACGGATTTTCCACGAGTGCAATATAACGCTGTCACGTTTGAGTCCTTCCGGCTGCAAATTGTAGGCTTTATAGGCAATAAAACGTTCTAGTAATATGCTAAAGCACATCCGTGATGATTGGACAAAGTTAAGCGGTGGGAAGATTAGGCTTGTGTGAAGCGATTTATTTCCTATTTCTGTCAGCCGCTGCGGGAAGACACGGAGAGCTAACAGTATACATACCAAGGATGAGCGGAATGAAATTGTAAAACCCGGATAACGAATAACGGATGACTTCGCTCAAAAATGGCCGGATAATGGAACAGCGAATAACGAACAAACGACAGAAAATAAAGCTCGTTCTAAACTGGTCCAATTTCAACACCAGATCAGGAGGAAGCACTGTTAGTTTATAAGCCATTTCTAGGCATTTTATGTGTTTCCTTAAACATAGTGCGTTCACCACATTAACAACGCTGTCTGGGATTTTCTTCCCATCAGAAGAATCAAACAAATAGCAACATACTATTTCCAGAGGGTCGATTGGATTGCATTATTTACCGGCCGCCTAATTTTTTCAATTAAAGCCGCTGAAAAAATAGAATGGTCCAAGGAGAGCAATTTCTTTGATGTCTCTTGACTTTTCCATGCTAGAAGAAAGAGGGAGACGTTCAGCCTAATAAGGTTTACATAACATCATTGTTTCTACGCATGATAAATAAGAATGGTTACTCTTGTTGCTGCTCGATAGCATCCCAAGATCCAAGGTAGTTGAACGTGGAATTATCTGGGATGGATAAAATACGAGCTTTCTATCGCTTAGGTGCTGCAGGAAATTATGTGAGCCAAATGCAACGTCAAAGCGACGACATTGAGGAATATCCGACCTTTCCTTTTCCTAAAAGGGAGTTGTTCTCTGTGTAAATGAGAAGTCTCACTAGAAAACCCACGATTTAGAACGAACCTCTATGTCCTGCAGCACCCGCGATGATAAGTTTATTTAGGAGTTTGTTGCTCCGCTAAAATTTCTGATGGAGAAGTCGCTCTCTCTACGAACCTAGATTAGGCCTATTTCCCCTTTGCTCGTATTCACTGCTGCACTACGGTGTTTGCTTGATCATTCACAACAGCATATGGCTAAAAGGATACCTTTACCGCATGCGGTCAAATCGAACACACTGCAATTGTGTGAATGATCACAAATGATCGGCGGAAAGAGTTCTTTCTAGGCTTTTCAGACCATACACTTCTTGCGGTCGCTAACAGCAGTTTGCATGCCTTCTTCGTCTGCAAATGACTTGAGACGAATGAACAATTCTATATCTAGTGGGCCTCATAGATGTATGGTGCAGGTTTAGCGATTCTGGAAGGGTGAAAGTTAGACATCTCTAAAACTATGTAACCAGTTCCAAGTGAGGGAACGCCTCAACTAACCCTTATGGATTTGAATAATTCTGCTGCTTCTGACAACCGCTGTTACGATCGTGAAAGATCCTTTACATAGCGCACCTACCAGCACGTCCAAACTTAAGATTCAGCAAATTTGTTGTTCGTTCTCCGGTCCAAAGACCACCGGATAACGAACAACAAAACGGATAGGCCAAAACCCCGCGGAAACCGGATAACAAATAACGGGTAACGGTCAATCCGCTCATTCCTGATACAAATGCGTAAGCGAGCAGAACACTGAGGGTACTTCAAGATGACGTGCTCGCAACAGTCCATCTGCCTAGAGTGCCTTGGTAGCCCCAGCTGCCATTTTAGACTCGCGGACTTAGCATTTGAAGTTTCCTGCGCTCTTGTTCGCCAATATTTAAGTTCTCGACACTCGCAGTAATACCGCTTTGTTCAGCACAGAAGGCTCTATCGAATGATGCCAATCTCGATCAATTCCGGGTTTTTTGACAATTACATTGTGCAGTCTGACTGCAAAAGTTGATGGCTGCAGCAAAGTAGTGAAATCTGTAACTTACTCGAAAAAGGCTGCCCAAACTGCACGTTTTTATACATTTCTCGCGACGACTGTGATAACAATATAGTGGAACTAAGAAGTGAACGCGAGGAAAGACGGAAAAGGGGAAAGTACACAGCAAAAAGCCGCCAATAATGCCTCAAGGAACCGCAGGAACCGGACTGATGAGCTGACGTCTGGCAGAATGGAGCATCCACCGAGGAATGTGGCATGCCCTTCTGAAGGGCGCACCCCTCACGTCACAAAGCACCGATTAGAAGTCGGCGAACTAGTGCAGAAGTGCAAGGTCTCCGTGGAATGCCCGAGATGGGAGGGGTCAGCACTCACGTCACCGGCAGCACTAGTCATCAATCTGACCATTTGCCAGCCAAACAACGATACCATGTACCCCGCCGTTTTCCTCGACTAGAAACTTGTTCGAGGAAGACTGCTCCGAGCAGTTTGCTCACGTCAGTCGGGAAAAGTCAGCGTGGCCCTTGATACATCGGACTACTCGTGTGCATATACTACATATTCTACATATTCTTCTACATATTCTTCAGACCTTCTTCCTGCTGCGCGTACTTCATTTCTGTAGCAGCCTGACGCATGCGTGGAGGCTGGTGGCCTCCATTGCACGAGATGTGACACTAATGGTCGCTGCCTGTTTGGAATGTGCTGGTCTCATTTGTGATTCAGCGAGTTCGCTCTTCCCGCATTTGAGTAATTAGCGTGCGGAGTGGGCATTGATTTCTGGAAACAACATCTAGGGTTGTTTGTTCTTTTCCTGGCACTGAGTAGCAGCGCATGGCAGGTTCTCGCTTGACCCCAAAAACCTGGAACCGTGGAATAGCCTGCCACACTTTCTCAATGTCGGAAACATTAGACTTGTGGGTGCACGGCGCATGCCAGGCTTACTGTTAGAAGAGCTCATTACTCAATAAATTTTATCAGCCCTGTTTCTCTGCAACTCCTTACCCCGTTGGAGTCATTATAGCTGTCCTTTTTCCTATTCTACTAACGATGGCGATTCATTGAGTATGAAAACATATGAAAATAAAGAGTGTACTATCTTGGTTCATAAGGAGTGAAGAAAATTGAATATTTTCCCTACATCTAGGGGATTTTGCTTAAAGTCTCTGTGAAAACCACCAAGAATTGAAAGAGCAGGTCTTGAACTACATAATGGTTGGATGCATATTGTTTTTGAAAATTTCTAATATAGGACAGTAAGGCCTCTAAAATTTTCAGCCCTCCTTCGAAGAGATGATATCTAAGACACTACCTTCCAGCGATTCTCTGGCAAAAACATCGGTGGTCTTCGGAAAAAAAGCTGACGAAAAAAGAAAAAAGCTCTCGTGTATATTCGGATAAGCTAATTCGAATAGAGTCACGGAACAGGAATTCCCATAGAGAAGATCAGTGTCTATAGAAACGGAGCGGTTGTGAATGAGTGGCAGGTCATCGCGGGCAGAACATCACGGGTGAATGAAGTCATATTTTAGTAGAAACTGAAGAAACGCTACCTGAGAAGGGGTGCGTTTCTAGAAGGTACTAGCACAGAGGCTAAGATAATTAGAAGCAGATAGGAGAAAAGTACTACTAACCGATTCTCTAACCAGTTTGGTGTAAAACAAGTAAGCATGCAACGCATGTTGTCGCGGTCATGTTCGCTCGAAGAAATGCTTCATGTTCATATGATGAATATTGTTGCTGAGGCGATTCGTGGAGGCCCATGTACTAGGAGTCACCGAGCCACTATGGCACAATAGCTTTGATTCACAGATAGAACCAGTTTCGAGACCCTAGTTACCCGAAAAACTTGACAAGTCTTTTCGAAATACGCCGTTACATCGGGTTACAGTAATATCGGGAGCTGCTTCGAAGCTGAATGCTTAATAAGCGTGGAATCAACGCACCTTCTCTGGTGGTAGTCCTTTTTGGTGGAGACTGGTGGAGATCTGGTGGGTCCTATGTGTCAACTTAGAAACAAATGCGTTGGTCGAAGCAATGGTTCTAGTAAGTCAAGAGTACAACAGACAAGTACAACAGACTTTCATATTGTACAACAGACCCGTCCACCAGTCCCCTCCACAGCACAATATGAATGCCTGTTGTATAAATGTTACTTAATAAATGTTACTATGACTTACTATTAGGTTGGAAAAAAGTCTCTTAACACTTCGAAAAGTTTTTTTACCGTTCTGCTTGTAAACACACTAGCCAGTACTGATTGCTGATTTCATAATCCTATTACACTTGTCTATCGTTCGCACGCGGACACAGGTCAAGATCCTTCTTGTACTTCGTTATCTATCCAATCTTCCGGACTCAATGCCAGGTCTACCTCATGGCCATTTTCGGCTCGGCATTCTTCATGAATTCATTAACGGATCTACGGCACGTCAGGCAGCCGACCAAATTACCAATATATATGGCATGGGATCTATTCCTCATTGCGCCTGTTATGAGTGGTTCGGAAAGTTTTAAAGGGAGATTATTCACTCGAGGACAAGGCAAGGTCGGGAAAGCCATCTGAATTGGACGACACTGAACTACTCCATCTTCTTCGTGCTGATAGTAGGCAGACGATACGTCAACTGACACAGAAGCTTGAAGTGTCTCATAGGATAGTGGGAATCCATCTTAAGGGTTTTGGCATTGCCTGGAAATTTGGATCCTGGATTTCACATGCCTTGTCAGACACTCAGTGCAAAACCACATATGCAAGACTCACATGAGAAACGAAAGAGGAGCTGGGCTGGGAGGTAATGCCACATCCACCGTATAGCCCTGACCTCGACCCTACCGACTACCGCCTCTTTCTTGCTCTCAGGCAAGAAATTGGAGAGAAATATTTTGAAACGGATGAAAACCTTAAAAACTGAATTCAGCAATGGTTCGACTCCAGAACTGCAGTCCTTCAGGCGAAAGGAATTAGAAAAGTACCCAGTCTTTGGAGAAGTGTAGTGGAACAAAATGGAGTTTATCTAAATTGATTTGACATTGCAGTTGTGAAGTAATAAATCTTTGAACAACACACAACACACAGGGTCTACCAGATGTCCACCAGTCTCCACTACTAAAACGGACCGCCTCCGGCGAAGGTGCGTTGAATGCAACGCTTTTCAAGCGATTCAGAAGGAAATCGGAAAGCATGTCAAGAAACTTCGTTAATAGTAATTGACGGATACTTCCAAGTGAGAAAATGGTAGGTAGACATGCTTACTAGCCAGTAAAGTAAACATAAAGCAGTGGAGGTCATCACCCTACAGATGAAATCTTGAGCTTTTGCCGAAAGAGAAGAGCTATTCTTCGGTAGTCGAAGCCATAAGGAAGAAAGAATGTAGTCCAATCGACAGAGAGAGAAGTCGTTTACTATCAATTCGAGCAGCGACGCGCACAGCGGAGAGAACCGGCGAACGATGCCTCGACCTTGCCGTGCTGAACGGAACGACAGTGAGAGGTCGGCTGTAGGTAACTCAACCGTCACATCTTCTCGAAAAATGGCATGTCAGCGAGTTGTGAACCCGCCAGTTCTTAGAGGCTCTTTGGGTCTCTCTCAAAGTTCCAGAGAACGGCAAAAAGCAGACAGAAACCAGCAGAATAGGAGAAGTGGAGGGGAGAAAGTGGATCGGGCGATGCGCAGTCTTCCAAAAAAGCAGCCGCATTCCACACACCTGGCAGGAATCAAAGCTGTAATGACGCCAACCGGCGTTAACCCTCCAGCAGCAGAATCTTTGGGTGGCAGGAGACGTCGGAATCGTCACAGATCGATGACGGTTGGGGCAGAGGATTCCACAGATTCGATCTGCGATCCTCAGCGACGATAGCGTTGCTTCACGTAGCAGCTACGGCAGCTGAGGCGGCGCATCCCCTCCGGGGACGAGATGCTGCCCGTGAGCAGCAGTCGACGGGTAAGGAAGTGGCCGTCGTGCACCGCAGGGTTGCGTAACGACGCCGTCGCGACCGAAAACCGAAACTCCCGACGAGAAGAGAGCGGCGTGTCGCCACCGTTCAGTTATGGCGCTGATCGCTCAGCGCCATTGTAAACCCAATACACACCCCGTGGACAAAGAAGATGCGCGCAGTTGGCGGGCTGATTCGGTGCCCCGAGTCATAACTGTCAAATTCGGCCGCCGAGAACAGAGGCGCTCTCGGCGCTCATGACCTGGTCGAGCCGGGTCTGACGAATCACGAAGGACATCGCCGAAATTCCACGGCGGACAGCGGGGACCGCGTACCCCATTGTAACACCGCTACTTCTCACGACCGTACGACCCTGTTAGGAGGCCTTGATTCCGTCAGAACCCCTCGCATCAGTGCAACTTCAGGTGTTTCTCTATTTATTTATTTACTTATTTACGTATTGCACTTTGTGCGCCTTACAAAGAAAACACGAACTTTTAAAGGAGAACATAACGTTTGACGGGCACGTGTTTCTCGATTTGATGCGAAATTTGACGAATCTTAACGTCGCAGCAGGCAAGCTCCCATTGGAAAATATAGAATGTAGTGATTTTAGAGGATGCATTATGATAAGGATGACGAGAAAGGGATGACGATGATTTAACTGTTAATGCTTCTGTGCCGACACCATATCTGAAGCAATACATTAGCAAAAAGACTGAAAGACGAGGTAGAAGAGTAGAAGGAAGATTAGATAGATGAGCACCAGAAATTGATTTAGTAGATGTTCAAGCTTATCACAAGCTTAGGAAATAGGTGAACACTGGAATGACGAGAACGGGTTTTTCAGCACCTCAGCACCAGATGACGGGGACGAGATTTTTTGCTACGAATTACTCTAGTCTAGTGATCTCTAGTGTCCAGATATGATTAGTCTTATTGTTTGCGAGTGTTGAATCGAGAAGCACATACATTAGCAAGCCAGAGGCTTCGTGATTAGGGCTAAGTCCTGTCTATACATGTGAGATTTTGATTGTTTTCTTTTTCTTCATATTTTCAAAAGGCAGGTGTAATCACGAACGAATCCTGCTCTGCATCTTCGGACATCTTGAAATGAGAGCAACAATCCAACAATCATTGTGTCTGTAATAATCTAAATGTCAACAAAAATGTTCGATTTTGAGCAATTGTCGAAGATCTAGCCTCATTAGATTGTGCTTTAAAATGTTGCGGATCTGGCCTGGTACACTTCAGCTGGTAGAAGGCCTACACGTCTTGCGCAGCGGTAGAAAAACGAATTGAACACGGTAGAAGAATGTTTTTATGTACTCTATTATATTGGATATTAAAGTTGTTCATTCTACATAGCACTACTAGCTCTATCCAATATTTGCTTGCAGACAGCTTAACTTCTCTTTTTAGAATGATAGCAAAGCGTTCGCCAATAGTCTTCTACATACCAGGCAACGTAAGGAAAAGATTTTCAAGCGCTGGAATGCGCTAGAAAAGAAAAAGAAAAAAGAAAAAGCAGTATCGCTCTTCCCAGGAGATCATACCAACGATAGGTCTGAACGGCGGTAGTGGTGTACATGAACAGAAGCGCCTGGGCCTCAGCAATACGAAAATGCAAGTGTCTCGGCCTCATCCCTGCAAAGAACAGTGTTTCAACCGCGCAGGTTAGTGTCCTAGTCGACTAGAGATTGGGCGCTAAACCTCTTGTCATTGCGCGGGTTTGCTTCGTTCTCAACACCGTCGATTGGTGGTCGAGAGGGTTGGCTGGCGTAGTCAAGGAAAAGACGTCCGAGGGTTCGAATCCGTTCATTGTGGATTCACAATCTGCATGCTTATAAAAGTGTAGATAATTGGATTCGCTAACATCACAAATGGATTGGGTCGCAGTGTGGGACTGGTTGACTAATTAATTGAATTGCAGTTCGCTGCACCTACTAATAGAGTAATCGAACGAAAGAAGCTGACTAAGATCATTTGGCAAGTGTTGCACGAATTTTAGGAAACGTTGAGACACAAAACTACGAGCTTCTGCCACGGCAAAATGTACGTTATAGTACATATAGCACAAGTACCTTCCAAATAGGAAATGGTATTCGAAATACGAATGACCAGTTGGAGTGAGGCAGCTACCAACAGTTGACATCGGCTTGTTTTTATGACTTTGCCATGCTCCTTGATATTCTTAATTTATAGCACATATTCGATGGTTATGAGGTGACTTGGATTCTTATTGCGTAAGCACGTAAGACAAGTTTGGTTCGAGGGCAAACTGCATTCGAATAAAAAACTGTAAAAGAATTGGTAGAGTAACAGTTTATGCTCAACATTAAGGGCGTATTCCTCTACCCATCGACTGCAGATTGCCAAGCTGATCAACAAACTTGAAGAAATAGGTGGATTATGCTGCCACACCATCAGCTGTTGAGCGGAATCAAATTTTCAACTTGCGCAGTCCTGCCTGTCGTTGAAGAAAGTATGATCCAATCATGATTTACAAGTTGCTTAATGGTATAATACGTCTTTCGCTTCAGGAGTTTTATTCAATTTATGCTTCTAACACAAGGGGTGGACAGTGGAAGATCCAGATTCCCAGAGCAACAAGTAACATAAGGTCTTCGTTCTTCACTTGTCGAGCCGGCATTGAATTCCTGAGGTTCTCCAAGAAAACAATTTGTCTAACTCGCTTAGGCAATTCAAAATACTGGTCGACTGGTATCTCCAGGAAGCTCGTTAGTTTGTCATCCTCCTAGACAGTTGGTCTCGTGTTATGAATAATACTAGTGTTGTCTGGGCTTTTTTCTAATTCCAATTTTTACAATGGATTTTAGTTGTTGAGTGTTGTTATATTTTTGGCGTGGTTGTCCACGTACATAATAAATGAACTACGAAAACGAAAATTGATAAGAAACCCGCTCGAGCCTGCAGTAGTCGTCGTTATGATTTAAGTCATTTTCTATGAGCATCAAGTGGATGTTGCTGAAGTCGCAAGCTGTCAGATGTATGTTTCATCTATAACATCTATTCATCAGTCATGTCTATCATTTAATCATTTAAATCAAGACCTTCAGGTTAACTGGTTCCACTCTGATCCGGCTCATCCTGATATACGGGTGAGTGCTGATGGGTCCCACGAGTTGTGGATGTTGCGTTCGACCAAACAGCACCGGTGATGCAATGGCGTAGAGCATCCCCGCTCGGTCAGCAGGAGGTGCGGGTCCGAGTCCTGCCTAGCGCTAGAGTTTTGATCACAGCAAATCATTGTTGTAACAGACATACGTTTATTTGGGATCAAAATCACTGCGCCCAGCGGCAGTCAACCCACACCCCTGTTTATCGGGCAGGATGCCATACCAAGCCGCACACCACCGGCGCTGTTTGCTGTGGATTTCGCGTTCAATCAGACGCCGTCGGTGATGTAATGCGTTGAGCATCCTATGCGATCAGTAAGAGATGTAGGCTGTAGGCACGATGTTTTGTTGCCACCAAAGTTCTAGCACAAGTTCCGCCTTGTGCTAGAACTTTGGTGGCAACAAAGATCGTTACAGCAGTCATCGTAACCCCGTCCGTCCAAAACCAACGCCGTGCTCAACGACCTGGGATGCAGGGACGACGACGGCGTGCATCGCCACGAGGCTCGAGTAGACGTAGGGTGCACATCGGCGATGCAAACCGAACTCAAGCAGCTACATTTGCACTGCTGACGATTTCGGGCTGTGTGCATATTACTTCTCCTGTTCCTTTCGCACAGTTGAGGAGAGCAGTCGCTTCGTGGCAAGGTGCAAGTGTTCAAACCACGCTAACATCCCCAAGGTGTTTAGGCCGTGTTTTCTTCCATTCTATTGTCAATTCACAGACTCCGCAAAGAAGCGGGAAATTGCCTCGTTTGACCGCTCACAAATCGAGCGTTAATTCATTTCGTGATGCAGGTGAGGCATGCTGTCGATAATGCCGTAGGAAAACGGCGTTCCGTTCGGCTTTGCTTGTACGTGGTAGTCTCAGTGGTGCACGGCATTCACTTGCAGGTCTCATTTGCTCCTTCTTTGAATTCTAATTTTAGACGTTCTAGAATGACACCTCGCGGAAGGAATTGACTTGCGCTTGTTTCCCCACCAGCTGCTAGAAGACCTGAGTTCTCAATGGTCGGTCGTTATCTTCAGACATGCACGTGGTGACCAGGGATGCGCGGATTAACCGTTATCCGTTACCCGGTTTCCGGGGGTTTGGCCTATCCGTTTTGTTGTTCGTTATCCAACAATTGGCCCGAAGGCCCGAATTTGGCCCGGATAACGAACAACAAATTAGATGACTCACATGTTTGAGTGGTGATGGGTGGACTATGTAGATGATCCTTTACGATCGTAAGAGTGGTCGTCAGAAACAACAGAAGTCCTTCAAGACCAGAGGGATTAGTTGAGGCATTTCCTCACTTAGGAACAGGTTATACAGTTTTGAAGCATATCTATGAGTCCTAGTAGACATAGAATTGTTCACTCATGTGCAAACCAAGAAAGAATACAAAGAATACAAACTACTATTAGCGACTGTTAGAAGTGTCGGGCGTGGATCAACCTAGAAAGGATTTTTACCGCCGACCTTTGCGCCCTGTCATTTGTTGCTCCATGATTGTAGTGTATTCGATTTGATTGTATGCGGTAAAGGTATTCTCTTAGCCATATGCTGTTGTGAAATATCAAACAAATACTGAACTACAGCAGCGAATACGAGCAAAAGAAAAATAGGTTAAAGCCAGATACATAGAGAGAGCGACTTCTCTATTAAAAATTTTAGCAGTGCAACAAACTACTAAACAAACTTATCATAGCGGGTGCTGCAAGACATGCAGATTCGTTCTACATAGTTCGCGAGTAACCCAGTGAAACTTCTCTATTATATAGGGAACCACTCCTTTTTAGGAACGCGTCGGATATGCCTGCCATTCTCGGGTCGGATTCATCAACGACGTACAGCAACAGAGAAATTATGGTCGAAATCCCTGACAGCGCGGCTTATCAAGCGATTGGTGAGCGATAAGTCGCATTATCAGGAAGTTCGGCTGTAATCTCTCTGTTAAATAGCTGTAAGTCGTTGATGAATCCGGCCTTGGATGTCAGTCCTTGAATGTGTGTTTGGTCAACACAATTGCTCGCAATTACTATCCGATAGAAAGTTGGTGGTATTGTATCCATCCCAGATAATTCCACGTTCAAGTACCTTGGATCTTGGGATGTTATCGGGCAGCAACAACAATAGCGGTTTTTATCATGGTGTAAAATGAAGGTTGTTATGTGGACTTTATGGCTGGTAGTACGAACATACAAGTTTTAGCCGCGCGCGCGACGGCCTCTGCCGCACGCGCGAGAATCGCCCGTATCGCTCCTGGGTGGGCTGTTATGGGAGAAACGGGGCTCTAAAAAGCTCCCGAGGTATGCTGTATTGTATCTAAATATGAGGCTTTTGGAAATGTCGCTTCATGTCATGAAAGAACCCAAAATCGTTTCACACTAGCAGCAGTTGCCTATTGCTTGGATTAGGTCATCCAATTCCCACCCAAAATAACCATTTTCTCCAATTAAGTGCACCAGAGGACCCTCAAATAGCTGGGTAGAGGTAGCAATAGCAGTTTATGCAGTTACAAGAGCGTTAGACTTCGTGACTGTAGAAGCACACACCATGTAGATGTCGCGCTTGCCGCAGCAGTCGCCGCGGCTGCCGCGCGCTTTTGTATGTTCAGCTTGCTCCCCGGACTTTATTCGGCTGGGCGTCTTCCGCCTTCTTCATAGCAATATAAAGTCAAAGAACGTCAAGAGACATCGGCAGAGTTGCTATCTCAAGGACCACTCTTGTTTTCAGCAGCTTTCGTTGAAGAAAGTACTAGGCGGGTGATAAATAAAACAATACAGGCAACCCTCTGGAAACAGGCGAAAGGCAAGCATGTTGCTGTTTGTCTATCTTCCTTCTGACGGGTAGAAAATCTTATAGAGCGTCGTTAATGTCGCGATTGCACAACGTTTAAAATACACTATTAAAATGTCAAGAAATGGCTTATAAATTAACAGTGTTGCAACTCCTAATCTGCCTTTGAAGTTAGAGCACTTTAAAGCGAGTTTTAATTTTTGTTGTTTGTTCGTTATCCGTTTTTCCGTTATCCGGCCATTTTCGGGCAATTTATCCGTTATCCGTTATCCGGGTTTCAAAGTTTCATTATCCGCTCATTCCTGGTGGTGACCGTCAGCACTAGGAATGACAGTACGGTCGAAATGCTGCTTCGAAGGCTTTCTTACTGATCGCGTAAGCAAAATTTAAAACAATAGGGATTTCCGATTGTTTGGGGATCAGGAAAGGCTGTCAGCGGCCATCGAGGCCGAGTTAGATAAGACAGTGACACGTTCTCGCTCAACCAAACGGGCATCGCAGAATATCCCAGATATATCGGCCGCAAAGTCTAGATGGCGTCTTAGATGAACTACTGCATTTTGAAGTGTAGAGTGAAAAAACGGCGGTGAGCGTTAGAGGAAATAGCACTCCGCCCACTTGTAGTTTCAGCATTTGCCTTTAGGCTTTGGAACTGATTTTTTGAACACAGCTGTATCTTCATCTAGCAGCTCCCACTAATCGATGCCGTGAACGCTCCATCAAAAGCAGAGCATTACTTCTTACTGGGAGGGGGTGGCCTAAGAGAAGTCTCTTCATTCTCATTATTCTGTGATAACCACTGATACCTTTCAATACAGCTGTGCTTCTCTCTGCTAAATGAGGACAAGTCCAAATTCCTCTTGTACCTGAGTCATTAAATCACTTCCTGCCTTAAAACAGTTCTGATTTCGACGATTTCAACCGAAACACTCGTTTTTGGTGTGCACTTAAACTACAATTAATTAGTTGTTGCGTTTATGCAATGCGCATAATGGATTGATAACGTTCTTTGCAATACTAGCGTTGCTTCCACCACTGTGTTGTTTGATGGATTAGTCTTTCACCGCGTTGATGGGGCATCGATGTTTCCACTGCTTGAACTTCTACAAGACATCCTCCTTTTTTGGTTTCCTGCTTAAAATCAAGGTAACGGATCATTATCCAAAGTTTAACTTGTGTACCTAATCTTAGAAAAGTAGGAAATTGAAGAATTTCATACTTCGTTGCGAATCGCCCACTTACAAAGGTTTTCTTTCTTGATAATATGCGCTATTAGGTAAATAAATGCTTAATGTTCACATGTCGTGTGTATTACGAGCGCGTAAGGGAGCACCTGAAACAGTAGACACAGACGCAGTAATTGTACTAAAAATGGAATGAAGTCAACAGATTAGGCAACATCAGAAAACAAAAAGGCGCGTGGTAGAAGAGTGATTCCAGGTTCCTGGTTCGGATTTCTCTCCTAAGCCAGCCAAGCCTTTGATCCCTCTGGAGTCGGTGAATTGGTACCAGACTTGTCTGGGAAGGATAAAGCACGGACTTGTACATCGGCTCGCCACCACAAGTCATTGTATGGGCCAAATACGCATTCAAGCCGCATCCATGACATCCCGTAGAAGTAGAATGCGTGGCACATCCTAAAGGGTTTGATTAACGGCATTCTCTGCCCTTACGCTAATAAGCAAAAAGACAAGAACACACTCAGGAAAAATATCTACGCGAAATGTGTTCCATGCGGCTCCTAAACTGCTTTGACACTACCAGGAACTGAACGTTTCTAGTCATTTTCAAGGAAAGGCCACGCGCTCAGTTGGCGAAAGGCATTATTCGTGGTCTACTTATGTGAATGGGTAGGCATAAGTTAACTTTTTTTTAGTTTTTTTTTAGAAGAAGTGTGGGAGAAACTACGTGAACAAGCTAGACGTCAAGTACTTTCCACGGAGATTTCACAAACGGAAATCTAAAACAATTATTTCTATTCGACATTTTCTAAAGTGTATAAAGCTAATTGCAGGAAGAAGAAGATTGAAAGCAAACTCGTTTTGCATCACAATACGGCAACGATGTTATTGTTGTCTATTTGATAAGAAAAGATACATACACACGGCTCAACAAGAGGATGTCATGGTTACGCTGTAAGGTTTCCATGAAGCGCTCGGGATCAGGTTACCTTTCCAGAACTATCGGAACTAGAAATCGGACGAAAGCTGACGCAGAGAGGGACATGCAAGATGGGGTTGAATTTGATCATTCAGTGCGCAGAACTGTGGCTGCTCTATCAATATGTGATCTGGCGTTGTCGCGTTAAGGATTGGGGCTTTATTTGACTAGCGATTCTAAATCTCCTGCTCAAGAGTCCCTGTCGTTTGGGAGGGACTTATGCTATATTGCATTGGTCTAAGAATGAGTGAGGTTGTTCGTCTACTCTGACGCGCTGGTTCAACAGGATGTCCTTGGATACACAGATTCCCGAAAGCATCTTGTATGCCTTATTTCTTGAATCTCTTTCTTGAGTCGTCCATTTCCGCAAAGGAGTCATGCAAATGTGCATCGGTGTGACCTTACGATTAGCTCATTCAGCCGAATGCAGCTCTCCATCTTCCGCAGCTGAAGAAGCACTCAAGGAGTCGTTCACCGGCAACCAGAAAAAGGACAAGAAAAAGGACCGTTTCCATTGGAAAATGAGCAAGCCTTGTTGGGTTCGTGTTCAATACGTCACCAACGTTTGGCATTATACGAAGGTTCACAAGTTAACCATGTTCCCAGATCAAGCATTAGTAGAGGACTAATCAAGCGGCCCTCTTTGCTTGAAAAAGATGCCATAGGAGTTGTAAGTACCAGGATAGGCTTTGCTAAACTTAAGCATGTACTGACGGAGGGTTCGCACTGGTGCTCAGCTGCTTCCACCATTTTTTTCGTGGTTACTTAACAAAAGCACCGCACTTCAGATAACCCAAGGCAAAAGCAGGTCTTCAGTAATTTTATTTTTTTATTTTTTATTACGTCGTTTAAGGCAGACGCTATACAAAACTTAAACTACATCGATACAACAGGGACAGCAATAGGATACTAGAGCTTCTGGAAACGTTGAGGTTCCATAGGATAGTGGAATGGTTTAACCCTTTCACGACACGCGCGATTTTCAGGTGACTGCCGTGTGGGACACGCACATTTTCCCGCGCGCTGATTATTTCTATTATTTTATTTGTATTATTTGTTAGATATGAAAAACAGAACAAATGAAGTTTCTCATGGACCATCTTGATCGTAGTTATTAGTGGACTCATCGATTAAAATTATACTACTAAATGTGTGATAATTTTCCATTAACTATTTGTATGATGGTGTCCGACGACATCGTCGTACAATGTCGTGAAATGGTTAATGAATGGAAACGTGGAGCACGTACCACAGGACTTCCCGTGAAGCACTGAGTACAGCCGCTTTTGCTATACGTTTGCAGGAAGGAAGAGAAGTCGGCACAGTCCTCGTCTTACCCCAATTGAGATACCTCAAACCAGCTCTAACCGTAGAGGACGTAGCCCTTAGGGAGGTTCTAGCTGATCTAAAAAAACAACTTTTCGGTTCTGCTCCTAGTGAATGAGGGTCGTAGGGTGTAGAATTTTGCGCAAGAGACTGAGATCAGGTGGTCAATTAGTTTGTATGCCATAACAATATCGAACTAGTGTCTCCTTGACTTCAGTGAGGGAATACCCAGATAAACATTGCTAATGCTAGGTTTGGGGACTCTGCCGTGCAGGAATCCACCATTGCGCAATAGAACCTTCCTGGTGAAATTGTTTTGAATCTTCTTTATCATCAGAACATTTTTCTGTTTTGCAGGGGAGAACACGGAACATGAACTCTCAACGAGCGGTCTATATATAGGATATAGGAAGCTTACAAGCTGCATGTGAGACCGCTTGTTGAGAGTTCATGTTCCGTGTTCTCCCCTTTAAAACAGAAAGATGTTCTGATGATAGAGAAGATTCAAAACAATTTCACCAGTGCTTTGTATTTATTTATTTATTTATTACGTCCCGAAAGACGTGCTCATACGGGAATTCACTAAATCAAACATGAATTGGCATAACAGAATAGGAACAAAATAAAAACCGCATTACGACAACATACAAAAGCCTTAGCCGATCTAGCATGAAACAGCCAAACCTAAACTTGAACACAAACCGGAACAACGCGAAACAACAGAACTAACCTTGGCCCTAAACACTAGAAGGACATCCGACCACTATTCAGAAGAGCTTTCGAAGCACCATCCCACTTCATCCCAAGACTTTCCTTCGTTGCTTTTCATGATGCTCTTGTCGGTATTGAAAAAATGTATCCGAAAAATAAAAACAAATTTGCTATAAGTCGTTTTGAAACTATAAAATGGAGAGCATTGAGAAAGGCCCGTTGAAGCAGCAGGACGGAGATTGACCAAGCCGACATTTTAATCATACTGTGTCCTTCAAGAGATAAACAGATTTCAGAACTTCCTGAGCCCGCATCACCGAGCGGGCTCAGTTTCTTAGGAGCCACATTATACTGGCACGCCGCACGAGGACGGTCAGGAAGTATAATGTCAATCCGAGCGTAGTGAAGAACTGCTGGCTTTAGAAATGCTTTGTAGGACAGATACGAAGTACATAGGGAAACTATCATAAGAATCTCGTTTGAGCTTGTTAGCTGGAATGTGGAGAGAAGTTGGAAACAAAAAACTTAATAATACATTAAAAAGCGGCCGAACAGAACAATCTCACACCTTTTTTATTCTTTTCATTAAGAGGTCAGCTGCATCAAGACCTCTTTATGTTTAAAAAAATTGGGGTGTGTATTGAACAAAGAACAAAAATGCAAGCTGGTAGTTAAAGAGCTTTGACACAACTAGATCTCAAAAATCGAGCCATGAAGTGGACACTTACGACTAATCGAAACAGCCTTAATAAGGAGACATCTTGCAATCCTATAGTGTCTAAGATATTGATTTTCGACAAGCGAGTTCTAAAAACGGAGACTTTAGAACAAGCTAGGAGCTGTGGGGGAGCCTTTCGAGCCATTTTGTGAATCGCACTACGATGAAGATCGTCTATAGGTTAAAGCGGCGTGTTTTATGATTAGTCATACTCCACGACCGCTTTCTCCCAAAAGTCGGCTTGAAGATCCAATATTTCGACAGCCTTAATCGCACCATTCCTTTGACGATTTTGAAGGCAAGAACCAGATCTAAAAGACACGCCAGTAGTAGAGGTTGTGCAAGTTGAATTTTTGTAGTCTTTCACGATATGATGGCACGACGAGCGGTTCTTTTTGCTCACTAAAAACTCGGCATTAAGGAATTTTCGTGAAGATCTTCCAGACCATTTCGATTCCATTGATATCTTTGATGAGCTTTTAACTCCAAACGGGGCTACAATACTTCATCACCGGTAGTACGTACGTTTTATATAACCTCAGCCAAATTTTTTTCATCGGCGTAGTGAATATTTCTGAATAGAAAGTACACCATCTTCAAACCCTTTGCTGCAACCTCATGAATCTGCTGACCCCACTTTAAGTTTTTAGATAAAGCTACTCTAAGATCCTTAACATTACCATTCGGGTTCATTAGTGTACGTTCAGGAAAGCACATATTCGCAGGGTCAGAACTAGGCGAAAAAATAAGACATTTCCTTATGTTTTCAGGAAGCTGTCATTCCTCTGCCCATCTAACCATATTTGCCACTAACCGGTTATGGCGTTTAACATATCCTCGGCTTTGTTTTCCTCATAAGAGGCATACAGTTGAATGTCGTCGGCATACGCCGCTACCGAACCCTGTCTATGATCACATTTGATGTAGAATGGAATGTTGTAGGTGTATATGAGAAGCAAGACGGGGACAGACCGCCCTGCGACACTCCCGAGAAACAGCATCTGGAGGAGGACAAGCAGTTACCAACTCTGACTCTCATTTACCATTCTTCGAGTTAGGACTGGAGCCATTTCAGCAAGTTACCTCGGATCCCTATACTTTCCAACCAAATGTGGAGACGGGTATGGCTAACTTTATCAAATGCTTTACTAAAATCAAAGTACACTATGTCAACGTTTTTCCCAGCATTCATGGCCTGCATCCATGAGTATGTGCAGTCAACTAATTATGTGCACGTAAACACGCAGATGACCAGATAGAAAACCATATTGCTCAGTAGGAATGCATTTAAATTTTTTCGAGCAAGTCCACAATACGCCTCCTCAAGATTTTTTCCATAACTTTCAGAGGTGTGGAAAGAATACTGATCGGTCTATAGTTCGAAATATTCAAAGCATGGTTGGTTTTGGAAATAGGAGTAACGGTAGCCCTCTTCCAAAGTGTGGGAGCTTTGCAAAGCGTCAGCGAGATGTTTAACAAAATAGTGACAGGGGTGGCAAGCTGGCTTGACATTTAAAGAAAAACTGAGGTATTTCATCTGTAGTTAACGAATGCGAGGGTTTTAGGTTTCGCAACTCCTTCCAGACCTCTCCCGATGCAATGATTGGAACCTCAAGAGTGCCACTGGTGAGCCATGGAAGCGTAGGCCTCATCATATCTGGCAACGTGAAGATGCTATTAAAGCGTTTGACAAAGCCTTATTCAGCTTTTTGCCTTTTTTCTTTATATATACTTATTTACTTATTTACTTTGATAATTTTATGGTCCTTTTGTCAGCTGAAAGTCTTCTCAACGAGACCACATCTTCCAGACCGCTCGATCTCTAGCAGCTTGCATCCATTGAGGCAAACTCCGCTCTGTGAAAGATCTTGAGAATGAGTCTGCCCATCGCGTTGGCGGCCATCTCAGTGGTCTCTTATGGTCTCTCGGGAGCCACTATGTGACACGGAGGCTCCATCTGTCGTCCATTCGTCGAAGCAGGTGTCCGGTCCAGCGATATTTGGACTTCTTCATGTACTGCAGCGGATCTGCTAATTGCGACTCCTCCCTTAGCTCCGAGCTTCGTAGTCCTTCTTGCCATTGCTGACGAAGGCTTGTTCTCAGAAGACATCTCTCCAGTGTACGATGCGTAGTTTGCATTGCTCTGGCGATTGTCTTGTTGTCGGGACAGGTTCCCGTCGCGTAACACATCGCAGGCCGTACAGAGGCGTTGAATATCGAGGCCCTGAGGCTGGCATCCTTGACCTGATCGGTGACTTCGCGAATCGAACTGAAGCCTGCCTATGCTGCGCGTCTCCTGCGGGCGATTTCCGATGTTCAGTTCTCTTCCCAGATAGACGTAGGAGTCGACCTGTTGTAGAGCGACTCCATTTAACCTTACGAGTCCCGTGTCACACCACTGGTTTTCCATAAATCGCGTTTTGAACAAATTTGTGTCCAATCCAATCTTCATACCTGCCACATTGAGCTCGTTCAGCATTTCCTCGACTTCTGCCGTGCTGGTAGAGATAAGCACAATATCGTCGGCAAAGCGAAGGTTGCTGATCCGTTTACCGTCGACAAGGTAGCCCTTCATGGCATCTTGAGGTGCCGCTGTGAATAGCTTGAGGTGCCGCTGTGGAGAGATAGTGTCTCACTGCAGCACTCCTTTCCCGATAGGAATTTTAAACTTTCGATTGAACTACTGGATGGTAGTCGATGTGTTCGAGAAGCGTTCGTCAAGAAGTAGAATGCGTTCGTCGAGAAATAGAATGTAGGGAGATTGTACACCAGCATGCACAAGCGCGTTCAGAATGGCGTTGAATTCCCGCTTTCCGATAATCCACGAATACAACGAAAGTGGGATGTGGTATTCGCGTCTCCTTTCGATGAGTTTTAAGAAGTGTGAGTATGCTACACGAAGGAGAAATCTTTGCGAAACCCCGCTTGCTCCACTGGCTGATACTTATTCAAGCAACGCTCGATGCAGTTAAGCAATCTTGGCGAAGATCTTGCACACAACCGAGAGAAGACCGATGGGTTGATAGTTGTTAATATCCTCCTTCTGACCTTTCTTGAAGATTAGAACTTTTTTCAATTGCTTCCATTAGTCTTGAACCCAACGAAGACGAAGGTAGTGCTTGAAGTGCTTGCAAGAAGTGAGCGGAGGGCACTCCACCCGCACAAAGGAGATCAGCAGAAATGCCGTCCGGCCCTGTTATATATATATATATATATATATATATAACGTACGGATAACAGTCCACGGATCTCCCTCGATAGAGAGCCTTCGGGCTTTCTTGTTAAGAGGGATCTCGGGCCGCTTGTCGCAGGGCCACGTGGCGCGTCCCCGGATGGTGGATAGGGGAATTAAACGCGAACCAAATGCGACCGTGTGCTGCCCAGAGACGCAGGTGGGATGCAGGAGATGGACTCCTTGCTCCTGTTGTGTCGGGTCGACGCGTTCCTTGTGCGTGGGAGCGGCATGTTCGTGCACAGTGTGCGCGGATGTGTCCGTGACTGTGCGTCAAAAGCCTCGCCCCGTCCCTTCGGGCAGTCTGGCTGGCTGCCCGGAGTTCTTCGCCCGCACGACAGAGCCTGACTAGCTACCCGTGTTGTATGGAAGTCAAACACAGCAGCACTAAAGGTCCTCATTCCCCTGACCCCGAAAGAGCCCCCATTTCTGCAGCGATGGGAAAGACGAGTACGGAGAGGCTGCTAAAATCTCAGGGCCTAACCAGGCTGCGCAAATTGAGAAGGACTAGGATGACGATCTGTACTTACAACGCCCGCACACTTGCATCGGAAGCATCCGTTGAGGACCTGATGATGCAAGCCAGGAAGATCAAGTACGACGTCATCGGACTGACCGAGACGGGAAGACACCACCCCCTACACGCCGCCTACGACTCCGGAGAAGAACTGTTCCTCGGAACATGCGACAGTAGGGGAGTAGGCGGCGTTGGTGTCCTCGTCAACACGCACTTGGCCATGAACATCGATTCGTACGAGTCTCTGACAACCCGAATCGGACGTCTGCGACTGAAGTGATGTGGCTCCGTGCCAGCTTTGACTGTATTCGTCGCGTATGCCCCAACATCCGACTACGACGACGAAGAGGTCGAAGCCTTCTACGTGGATCTGGAGAAGTTCTATAAGGAAGATCACACCTTCTACAAGGTGATCGTCGGCGACTTCAACGCCAAGATCGGACCGCGAAGGTCGCCGGAAGAACTTCACATCGGAACCCACGGTTTGGAGTGGAACGAGCAAGGTGAAAGGCTGTCTGAGTTTATCATGTCGACCAAGACCATCCATGGAAACTCACAGTTCCAGAAGCCTCCCTCTCTACGATGGACCTGGGAATCCCCCGGTGGCCAGTTCTGCAACGAGATCGACCACATCATCTTCAATCGCAAGTATTGCCTGACCGACGTCTCCGTTGTCCCCAAGTTCTACACGGGATCGGATCGCCGCCTCCTTCGCGGGCGAGGTTTCGCTTTTCGCGTCAAGGAGAGAAGGCCGCGAAGTTCAGGAAGAGGAGTACCAGAACGACCATCAACTGGGACCTCTACACCTCTCTTGTCGGCCTTTGGGAAGATGCCGTCATGGAAAACGTCGATGAGGAATACGACCGCTTCGTGCACCATCTCCACGACAGTGCTAAGGGAGCCGAGAGCTTGAAGACCACCAAGAGACGCCTGTCTCCGGAAACTCTCGAGCTTATACGCCAGCGTGAAGCAGCACGAGAGTCAGGCAACTAACAGCTGACGTCCGACCTTGCGAAGCTATGCAGAGCGGCGATAAAGGAAGATCTCAAGGAGAGAAGGGCGGAAGTGTTGGCTGAAGCAGCAGAGGCAGGGCTGAGCATCCGCAATGCCCGCCGGAACTTCGTCCACTTCAAGACCAAGATGACCGCTCTCCGACGTCCTGACGGAACCGTCACCTCTTCCAGAAGGACCATGGAGAAAGTCATCCACGACTTCTACTCCGATCTCTTCGATAGCCACGTCCACCTGCCCCCATGCCATCTTCCGCAGGATGGATACGTCGTTCTCTCTGTTCTCCCTTCCGAGATCCGACACGCCCGTCGGTGAAGAAACGTACAGCACCCGGCCTTGACAGGATCAGACCCGAACACCTGAAGAACCTCTCGCCAGCGCCCATCAACACCCTGACGCGGCTCTTCTCGCGCTACCTGTCGGAGTGCAAGGTTCCATCTCAGTGGAAGACCAGCAAGACCGTCTTGCTGTACAAGAAGGAGACGTGCACGACATTGTCAACTATCGTCCGATCTGCCTGCTGTCCATAGTCTACAAGCTGTTCACTCGAGTCATCCTGAATAGGATCAGCAGAACGCTGGACGAATGACAGCCACGCGAACAAGCAGGACTTCGGAGAGGATTCAGCACGATCGACCACATACACACCATTACGAAGCTCATCGAAGTGTCGCGAGAATATAAGCTGCCGCCGTGCCTTACGTTCATCGACCTGAAGAAGGCATTCGACTCCGTCGAGGCTGAAGCGGTCCTCGAAGCCCTGCTCACTCAGGGCGTTCCTACTCAGTACATCAGAGTCCTTCGGAGCTGTACACTGGGTTCACGACCAAGATCTCTCCATTCTACAACGACGTCGTCATCGAAGTAAGGAGAAGGGTTCGGCAAGGGGATACCATATCTCCGAAGCTCTTCAGCGCCACCGCCACCCTCGAAAACGTCATGCGCGAACTAGAATGGGCGTTCCACCTCAGGGGTCATGGGAGTGAAGGTCGATGAGCAGCAGCTGCACCATCTTCGTTTCGCTGGCGACATCGTGCTCATAACACCGAGCATCAGCCAGGCGGAGCGAATGCTGGCCGACTTCGATCGTGTATGTGGGAATGTTGGACTGCAGCTGAATCTTACGAAGACGATGTTCATGAGGAACGGACAAGTTTCTGATGCCCCATTCTCGCTCAACGGAACGAACATCTCCGAATGCTCCAGCTACGTGTATCTGGGTCGCGAAGTCAATATGGCCAACGACCTAGCGCCGGAGCTGAGCAGGAGGAAACGAGCGGCTTGGGGAGCTTTCAAGAGCGTCGAAGAAGTCGCGAAGAAGACGAAGAACGTCCGACTCCGTGCCCACCTATTAGGGGGGGGGGGGCAAAAGTAATGAGACAAAATGAAAAAAATCTTTATTTCTCTATAACTCAATTACAACTCAACGATGCTGAGGAATGTATGTGCCATTAAGGGCAAAGACCTTGCTGCCATCGCTCAGCCAACTTCCTGATCCCATCCTTCCAGAACTGCTTGGGCTTGGTGTTGATCAACTGCTCGACATGGTTGTCAAGGACTGCTTGGGTTCTTGTGCCCCTTCCGACTAGGAAGTCCTGAAGGCTGAAGTAGTAGTGGTAGTCGCATGGAGAGGTGTCCAGCGAATACGGTGGGTGAGGCATGTGAACGTAGCCCAGCTGGCCAAGCTTATCCGTGGTTACTTGTTCCCGATGGGGTGCGGCGTTGTCGAAGAGGAGAACCTTCTTGAAGCGCTGCGAATGAATAAGAGCGAGTCGCCGGCCCATCTCTTCTATTTCGTTCACCATGGCCTAGGAGTTCATCGTGGTGCTCTTGGGAAACAGCTTCCGGTAAACCGATCCACGGGCGCAGACCCAAAGTCTCCAAAGGTGCTTCTCGCCGTGAACATCTCGCCGGTAACAGGTCACCAGGCCTCACCCAGACTCACTGCTTGGCAGGGTTAAGGTAGAAGACGTACTTCTCATCTTGCGTGAATATTGAGCCCAAGCTGCTCGGGGTTGGGAATTGGGCGAGATTTGCGCGATACAGGTCGACTCGTCAGACTGGGGTTTCGGCATGAGACAGACTCGGGTTTTGCATGCTTCTGGAAAGGGCGGAAGTGGTAACTTCTCAGATGAGCTTCAGTAAGTAGCATACAAAAATACAATTACGACAAGCCCCAAACCAGTCTCTAGCCACGACATATATGGACACGGCATGGGGTGTCTCATTACTTTTGCCCCCCCCCCCCTAATATACGACTCTACCGTTCTTCCTGCCCTAACATGCGCCTCAGAGACCTGGGCTATACGAAAACAGGATGAACACGCGATCAGCGTCGCGCAGCGTGGAATCGAGAGGACGATGCTCGGAGTGACACGACTCACGCAAGTGAGAGAAGGCCTCAGGAATTCCGAGCTTCGCCGACGTTCGAAGATCAGAGACGCTGTCGCGTGAGCCAAGCTGTCGAAAAGTTGTCAAGATGTCGAAAATTAGGTGGGCCGGCCACGTAATGCGCTTCGCAGACACCCGCTGGACGAGAGTCGTTACCGACTGGATTCCACGGGATATCAAGAGAACACCGGAACGCCCACCAACGTGTTGGTCGGACTTCTTCGTGAAAGCCCTGAACGACCGATATGACGCTCTTCGTGTCACTCGAGCGAGGAGGATCCATTGGACCACCCTGGCACGCGACAGGGACGAATGGAGACGCTGCTGGCGCCCGCTCGAGCAAGTCGATGATCAACGGGACGACAGGTGACAATTGACTTACTGTATTTTTTCTTTTTCTCACCATTTGCATTTTCTTAACATCGTTGTTTCCCTGAACTTCATATTTACACATCCTTCCACTTAAGAGTGAACTTCGGAATAGCAAAATTTTTATTGACGACGTTTGAGCCTTAAGCCTTTCTTCAGGTCTAAAAGAACAATGATGCTCATACAAACAACACAACAATCGATGCATCACAAGCCTGGTTTTCACCGTCAGGAAAGGGAGGGTGCAAGGAGTTACAGTGGTGCGATTTGGCCAGAAATGAATGAGATGCCAGGCTATGAGGCGTGACTGCTGAGGATGATGGCGATTTTGGGAGACGAGAGACCGGTCACTGCTCGCGGATCTATGTATACCCTAGAGACCCCACACTTCATTTTTTCTGTCCAAATTGCACCACTGTAACTCCTTGCCCACCCGCCCCCTCCCTTCCTGTCGGGTGAACCCAGGTCTGTGATGCGTCGATTGTTGTTGCTGTCGTTTGTATAAGCATCATAGTTGGGTCGGAAAAGATATACTATCGCAGACCGAATACAAAATTACGCTCCTCCGTGTTTACTTGTAGGGCAGCTTCATCTTATTTGAAGTTAAGGTACAGTTTCGTACTCGGTCCTCAGCTTCTGTGCTCTTTCAAGCGTATGGCGCAGGACAAGTTTTTGTCTTTCTGAAAACTAGATGTAACATGGTTTGTTTGTGAGTTTCTTGATTTCTGTGTTTTTCTTTCACGTGTGTCTTAAACCGCGTAATAAATATTATTTTTTTTATTATATAGTTCTTTTAGACCTGAATAAGGGCTTAAGGCCCGAAACCTCGTCAATAAATGTCTTGCTATGCCGAGCTTCACATTTGCTCTTTATTTGATCTGACGTGGATTATTGATTTGAGGCGCATTCCTTTTGATGTATAAATGAATAAATAAGAAAATAAATAAATAAATAAAGGCATCCCAGGAAGGTATTAGTGTGATCTGAAAGAATTTAGATTGACTAAACTAAGCAGATTCAACAGCTTGAGCTGGCAGCGACGTTGACTTTGAGGTCCGCAAAATTGAACTGAATTGAAGCCGCGTAATGATTACGCTGAGAACCAGGACTATAAAATTTGAAGCACATATCGATCTTTTAGAAAGTCCTGTTAAGGGGTAATGTGGCATAAAAGAGCTATGAGAACGCAGAAAAGCAAATGATTTAATCTTTTTTCTCCAGCTCGCCAGTGCCTAGGGGAAAAACATGTTATAGAGATCAGTGATTCCAGGTGGGATAGGAGTTCGACCTCAAACTGGAGCAGAGCTATAAAGTTCTGGGCTACAATTTGTTGTGTCTAATCGGAGATGTACAACCGCTGATCCGTAAAAGCCACTGCACAACTCTATCAGGTTCAAACGTATTCTTGGGCATCTAGATTTAGAAATATTGTATTTTCTTGGGCATTGGGTTTTAAATATTACAATAACAGTGGAAGCACTTACATCAATTCTACAATTATTCAAATTACTAAAATTTTTACCCATTAAAGAACGAACAATTAAAAAAGTGAATAATATTAGGTTGTCCCACAAGTCCTTGCAGTTTTTTTCAACGATTCACTGCAGATTTTGCCTGCGGTCTTTTGCACAGCACCGCATAGCTTTCAAAAGGTAATGATTTGCTCTATCAGAACATGTATTGCGTCTTTTTTTCATCTTGAATTTTGCCAATTTTTAGGTCGTTGAAGTGAAAAGTGAAAAAGTGAAAAAGTAGCCATTTGCCCACTTGTTCTCTCCGCTTAGGTTTGTAATTTTTTGCGCAGTTTTTTATAGCATTTGGAAGACAATGTTCTGCACTACAAGAATATATGTTAGTGCTATTTGCTCATTTGTCCTTTATTGATTTTTAGGTCATCAAATTGGGACGTCCAAGGAGGATGGTTATCTTTGCCGACAACTCCTGCTCTGTGGTTGGACTTTTTGGGTAGGTGTTATACGTCGTTCGAAAGAGAATCTTTTGCTCTATAAGAATATCTGTCGCGCTTATTGATTTGTATTGAATGTCAACAAAATGCCAAAAAGAGAAAAATCGTCTCCACCAACAACTCCTTCTCCTTCTTCAGTTGTTGATATTCGTCAGAAATCAGCGTGAGCCAATAAATGCGACACAAATTCTTATTGGCAAGACATCCTCTTCCGAACGACATATAACACCAAGCAAAAAAGTCCAACCACAGAACCGGAGTTTCGGTAAAAATTCGGACGGAAAAGTCGGATGTCCCAATTTGATGGCCTAGAAATGAAATGGGCAAATAGCAGTAACACATATTCCTGTAGTACAGAACATTGTCTTCCAAACGCTATAAAAAAACTGTGCAAAAAATTACAAACCTAAGCGGAGAGAACAAGTGGGCAAATGGCTACCTTTTCACTTTTCCACTTTTCACTTCAACGACCTAAAAATTGACAAAATTCATGATGAGGAAAGAAATGCAATACAGGTTCTGATAGAGCATATAATTCTCTTTCGAAAGCTATGCGGTGCTATGCAAGAGACCGCCGGCGAAATCTGCAGTGAATCGTTGAAAAAAATCTGCAAGGACTTATGTATGGGACAACCTAATAAAAAGCTACCATAAAATAAATAAAAATTATAAAAAAACAATTTACTCACCAAAATTCTATCCGTGGGAGCACAAAAATTTTAAAGCTTAACAAGACTAGCTTTGCAGTGATCTCTGTTTCAAGAAATTTTCAACTGCAAGAAGACAAGTCCTCTAGAAGAATTTTAAAAAACAGGGCATCGTTTACTATACGTATTAAAAAGTAGCTTAGCACCACTACTAGAATGACAAGCATTTCTAGAAACATTAAGAATTCCCCGTTATCTCAAATGAAGCGAGGACAAAGGGAGGGCAGGACACTTTCGACAACAAATACAGGAGGGTGATGAATTCTAGAAGGCCTTAAGAAGCCAAAAATACACGAAATTAAGTGCATCAGAAAGTTTAGGTTCGGTTATATACGCATCCGCTCCGCCGATGTCGAGGAAAGGCGGAGGTTAATCAGGCTGCGTGGCCCGTCGGCGAGGAGCAAACAGCGTGCATGCGAAACCAGAGTTGCAGAACGAGGTCAGGATTCCGCGCCCACACGTTCTCTGTGCTCGCGCTCAGCTGCTCTCGTCAAGCTCCATGCGTATTTGCTGCGAGACGCGAGAAGGGCTCCTTGGAATAGGTCGTGCTTCGAGTAATAGCGAAATACCGCAAGTTTTACTGAGTCGCTGGCTCGACTCACCGCTATTCTGCAGATGGGAAACAGTGTTGTCTGGCTGAAGAAAAAGCGGTCCCAAACTCGGTGTGTAATTACATCCTCATTAACTAATTTTAAGAGGCAACAATGGCATGACTGATGGCCAGCCTTTGGGCAGGACGGATCATGCTCGAGATCTGGATTACAGTATAAGGAGGATGAACATCTCCGAATGTTTCAACTACGTATTAGTTGTGTCTGCGTGTGAACATGGCCGCAACATAGTGCATGAGCTCTGCAGGAGGTAACGAGTTTGGGGAGCTTTCAAGAGCGTCGAAGAAGTCGTGGAGAACCTATTCGATTCCTGCCCTAAACATACGTCTCACAAGGAAAGGGTCTAAAGCGTATGTCTGAACGGGGAGGGGAGCGAGTCATACAGGGAGAACCCCACTCCTCAATTAGTATAAAAGTGTGTCTATTTTTTGTCAAGTCGTTAAACCCAAGGAGTAGGGGGTCCTTGAAGTCACAATAAAATACTGCGCATCACGAGTTTGGCGGTCTTGTACGCCCGCGATGCCTCTGGCGGCGAGCGGCTCGGAGCGCAGTGGAAGTGGGATTGCTTCATGCGAGAAAGGTCGTAGGTTTGGTTCTTGTGCGTTGCTGCATTTTTGCATTTCGACTGACTGGTTGAGATTTGAGAATTCTGACGTCTATACCATTTTCAGACGTTTTTATGCCTAATTTTCCAGCTGAATGCTGTGTTATTCAACATGATGATGTATGAATGTTCAAATCAGTGACACACAGGTACAAAGTACATGAGGCGCCCATTGGGCAAAACGGGAAACGTATAGAGGCTACAGGATTCTCACAGTCTGTTTTCATGCATGGACCAATGACCTCGGGAAAAACCATCCTGCCATCCAAAACAGAACAGGATGTGACATCGAAGGTGGTTCAAGTGAGAAACGCGGTCTGTGGACCGCGCAAATTAACCTAAACAGCATCGATCACTTTTACCCTCATCTCTGCCTGTCACCTGCAAGTCAGAGGTCTGCTGACGGTTTTCTAAAACTTAACACCAACAATGTCTGATGCTCGAGAAGTGATCCACCTACTCCCACTAAAGCATGGCCCACCTTTAGACAAGAACCTTCGAGGGAAGAAATCAAGCTGGGCGAACGGACGGTCAGCATACTAAAGGACTTCGAAGCACGTCAACTTGAAGTTGACGAAGACGTTGTGGTTAAAAATCTAGTCAGTAATGAACAAGTCTCAAGAAAGACTCTCTCCATAGCGTACAGCTAGAAAATGCGCATAAAACGTTTGAAAATGGTATGGAGGTCATAATCCTCCAAATCTCAACCAGTCAGTCGAAATGAAAAGATGCAGCAGCGCACAAGAACGAAACCCACGACCTTCCTCGCATGAAGCAACCCCACCTCCACTGCGCCCCGAGCCACTGCCGGCAGAATAATCGCGGGGGTACAAGACCCCCAAACTCGTGACGCGCCGTATTCCATTGTGACTTCAAGGACCCCCTACCCCTTGTGTTTAACGACTGGGCAAAAAACAAACAGATTTTTATACTAATTGAGGGGTGATGATTCTCCCTATATGACTCGCTCCCCCGTTCAGACATACGCTTCAGACCCTTCCCTTGTCAGAGAACTGGGCCATACGAATGCAGGATGAACATGCGATAAGCGTCGCGCACCGTGGAATAGAGATGACGATGCCGAAGAGACACGTCTCACTAAAGTGAGAAATGGCCTCCAGAGTTCCGAGCTTCGTCAACGTTCGACGATCAGAGGCGCTGTGGTATGTGCCAGGTCGTCGAAAATTAGGTGGGCCGGTCACGTTATGCGCTTCGCAGACACCCACTGGAGAAGAGCCGTTACCGTTTCAATTCTGCCGAAGGACAAAAAAAACTCCAGGACTATTACCAGCTCTTTGGTCGGACTTCTTCGCGGAAGCCCCGAACAAGCGATATGGCGCTCCTGTGTCTCTCGAGATGGAACGATTCATTGAAGCATTCTGGCACTCGAAAGGGATGAATGGACACGTTCCTAGCGCACCCTCGACCAAATCGACAGCTGATACAGGTGAAAACGACCTCGTTTTTCCAATACTGCAGTCATGAAGAAGTACATATACGAGCTTTCCAGGGCTTTGAAATGAAACAGTCAGAAGAGTATATACAGACTACAGACATTCAGTTCTCCACCCTATTCTGGATTGTGATCCAACTGTTTTCTATTCAGCTAATCATAAGTTGAGAGATATGAGAAGATCGAAAGCGTTCAAAACAGCTTCACTAGGGGGCTTACGATAACATGTTGGCCTATCGATTGCAGCTGCGATCCCCAAAGCTCCTATTTTCCAGTAGATATCTTTGATAGGTTCCTGACAAGATTCTCAAACTCGCCCAGTCTCCATTGCAAATGCATGAGCCAGATCAGACTTCCTAACCGCTAAGTTATTCAACACTTCCAAATTGTTACTTGGGGATTATGGAGAGCTGGCAATAGCTGGGGGTGATTTGTAGGTAAACCCAGAGCCACGACACTGTCGTGATGCACAATTATTGAAAACTTCTGCAAACTTCACGGTATCTACGTCTAACCTGTGTGACGAACCTGTGACTGGAAGAACTAAATCTCCGTCTATCTGAACTGCCCCTCTCCCACCAGGATAAATCCTGGAATAAATCCTAGGCAGATGGCGAAATATTATCGTTTAAAGATTCAAGACGCTGCTATGTCTTTATAGCCCTCTAATTCTCTGATACACAATCACCAACGTAAAAACAGAACGCGCGGTCTACACTAACCCACGATTCACCAACTCCAGCCATAATCTAACCCCGGCACGCGAGATTCAACGATACTCGCACCTGGAGAATAAGCACAGATTTCGTCAGTCATTTCGTATGACTCCATCCATGTTCGCCTACGACTGAGAGTTTTTTATATACGTGAGTTCTTAGCCACGCCATATTCGCAAAGGAATGCAGGAGGATTTATGTGCGATAACGTCTTAATTTAGGGCGTGAGCTACGTGATTTCTATGTCTGGAGAGGCAACAACGGATCTATCCTAGTCCGGGGGAGCCACATAACTAAAAAGCATTATATGTAACAAATCCACCTAAGACTTACCTAGCGGCTCCTACAAAACAACAAAAGACCCTAAACAAGAAAAATTCACAAGGAAAAAACGAAAAATTGCATTTGTTACGGTTGTAAGCCGGCAAAGTTGTGTGCCCTCCTCACCATGTTGGATTCTGGTTAAACATGTCAGGCAGCGGTCAGCACGCGGCAATGCGCCCTATTCACCATGACAGATCCTGCTTATAACATGTCAGCCGGCGGTCACCACGCGGCATGCCTGCATTCCCTCGCTCTTTGCCCGCCGAGACGGTTGTAAACAGCGGCGATAATTTATTTTTTGTTTGTTCGTTCGTTTTTGGTTTCTTTTGGTTCCTGCTCGTTTTCAAGGAGCCGCTCGATAAGCCTCAATTCATTTTGTTACCTACTTTTTAGTTATGTGCCTCCCCCCCCCCGGACTAGGATAGATCCGCAACAACTTCTGTTTCTGAGTTATTCTCTCCAAAGACATCTCGTACGACATGTTCGACTTGGCATCTGCAAAGGCTTCTGCAAATATTTGACATCATGGTGACATTTTGTTTACTCAAATGTTCTGTTCTCACTCGGTTCATAGGTCAGAGAGGAGGAGATGCACAATGTGGCGTACAACAAACAGTGGACGTTTTTCGAAAGTTCTGAAACATGCCTCATATTTGCTGTCCAAGTGACGCTCGGAAACGTTGCGCTAGGGTGTTGGAGGAGTGCTGGGGTAACAGAAGAAAGCCAATGCGGTGGCACTTCTCTTCTGTACTTCTTAGATAGTAATTTCTTGAATATCGTCAAAGCAAAGCAACGCATTTTGACTTCACTCCATTCAAGCTTTCCAAATGGTGGGAGCAGCAAGAATAGTGGTGATACCTGCTGAAGAACCTCCAAAAGTTAACTATGTGGTATGTCATCAAGTTAGGAATTCTAGAAAATGCGTGGCGCGCCTCAACACAGTCATTGCGGCAACCATTCTTCATTACGGGACAGAAGAGAAAATTTAGATCGTCTATCCAAGCTTGGCGCACTCCATCAAAGTATAGAAGGACGAGTCTATTTTTTAGGATTTCAGGGATATCATGACCGGTAAGGTTGGTTACATAGTTATTCTATACTTTGATAAGTTGTCATGCGTTACTAGAATTGTCCACCCACTTTTATTTAATTGTTTCAACATCACACCACTATGAAGAAGCTATGGAGTTGACCAAGAAGGGCAGTTATCAGATCTAGGAATCTCTGAAGGTCAATGAAAACGCCCCACCCCCGCGTGGTCACCACTCAGGACAGGATGAAGTACACTTTGTCTGTTAGGCCTATGTTATACTTCACCGACAACAGCGTCGCAAAATATAACATAGGCCATAACTGAAACAACTTTGAGCATTTCACTCATCTATAATAAGGTTTCCATTGAACCAACTAAGTTCTTTGACGGGATTCTGACAAGATCCGGGAGGCGGAAGTTGAAACTTCAAGTTCAACAGTTTCAGTTGCTGAATTGCGACTCAGGTCAGATTGTTCAAAATGGATGGTTCCCTGAGCTTCATATTCTCTCTTCGATTTATGTGATTGCTTGAAACTCGATGTTGATGTTTATTGGTGACAACGTTTCGGGCATAAGCCCTTCTTCAGGTCTGAATACAGTAATGCTACTTAGCACATACACACAGTAAAGCGGCAAGAAATACGGACCTGGGATCCACGACGGATTAAAAGGGGGGAGGGAAGGGCCAAGGTCTTCTTGGACGTTGGTTGATTGGAATTGAACGTTGAATTGGGAATACGTCAGGTCAGATTGCTTAACCTGACGTATTCCCAATTCAACCTTCTACTGGGCAGTATGAGGATTTAGAGAGGTTCTCTGCTCAAACTTGCAGAAAGTTTATCAGAGGTTGAATATCAAAGAGTGGTGTAAGAATGTTCCTTGCGGTGATTTGTTTTTTACTCGGCTAGTTGTCTGTGCTTTGAACTGATAAAAAGTAACTAACTAAACAAATCCATGCAGCAATGTCACACCTTTGTCTGACCTCTTCCCAAGGCCAACAAAAGGCGTCGTCTCGACTGACTATTGCTTTTCCTGCCATTTCATATACACATGTTTATGTTTTTTCGTTTTTTGTATATGTTCTTGAAGCGCGCGCAAATCGTCATGTGAGCATGGGCTACAAATTTTCGCTAAGGATCGCGTCACAACTGTTATGCTAGGAAGACGTGGTTTATTGGGAAAACACTAAGACGTCTCACAGGAACCTGCATCACCGTACAGATAAATGTCAGGAATTGTCGCCGTCTTCTGTCAAGTGTTTTTCTCCTGTTTACCAATCATGAAGGGAAGGTTTTTCACGGCCACGTCTCATGTTTACCAGAGGTTAAACACACGCGATGCTCGAGGTGCTTATATCTGGGCAAACACAACTGTTCGAGAGCTTTGGAGCAATCAGGTTCTTTTCTCTAACAATAAGAAACAGCTGAGAACGCTGACCAGCAGCAGCAACGCCCAGATGAGAATTCCGTTCTTCCGGGGAAAGTGTGATGTATGTGCTCAGCTGCATACACTGATTGAAACTGCTGCTCTGCTCTTACGGGGAACTCCTTTACCAAAGAACAACTTGTGATGAACAGTAGATAGGCAGTTCAATATTTTGTTCATTCCAGACACGTTCGGTACCGAATTAGTGGCTCTAGTAGTGGAATGAGAGCTTAGGATGCTCCACTGATGGTGCCAGGCTTTGTGCGGACGACTTTACACCGCCCCCAAATCATTCTCATACGAGAAATTCGACTCTATCAAAAAAGACCATACATGTGTAGAGTTGCTTAAAACCTGCACCTATGCGTCAGTCATGATGGTTCGACTGAAATCCGAACAACTCATTTGATGCATATGATGGCAAGGTGAAGACGATCTAGAGCACATCAGGATTGCGCTTCCATCCAGGTGATGGTTTCCCTGTTATGGCGAGAGTTGTGGAGGAGTATACAAAAGAGAGGAAGTAGAGGAGCAGCGTAGATGAAGAGCGTGTCACTAGGGCTGCAGCACAAGTGGGAGGATCGAAGTAGCAGCACCACACTTCCACAGAGGACAATGGAGTCCACGACGCAAGGAGCAACCACAACTTCGTTGATTGAAATTCTTGCTATGGTGCAGCTCGGAGCAAGAAACCAGTCCTTCACGTCATGTCTTTCGTAAACCTCCTCAAATTGTTACTCCAGAATCGAGACCAGCTTGAGTAGAGCTCGGTTGTCGGAGGCTGGCAGCCGGTTCACCCACCCGCCTCGGTTGTTTGAAAGTGTCGATCTGTGGTTGATCGGATCAAACTCTTCTCGCCCGAATTCACGAGCAATCACTCGCTGCATCCAAATATCAGCCGACAGCGCGCTGTTGTTGATTTTTCGTCACCCACGCACCTGATCTGCCTCCTCCTCGATAAATATGCTCAACCACTGGCCCTCCCTGTCACTTTGTGATTACGCCCCCAGGAATCTGTAGAGACATTCGCGTCTCTAGGAGGAACATGGGTAGCAGAAAACGACCATGGATACAGTTTCATCCATTAAACTCGTTTGAAGGCTAGAGGCCGTCACGGCAAATGTTTAGGGTTAGCAATAAGTGATTGCGATTACTTTCACGCTTCGGTTGGACATTTTAATCTAATGAAGCTCTTTTGCTAGTGATAAGGTGCGAATTCAATGGAGAAGACAATTTTGGCATAGAGCACAGTCAATGCTCCCGATGCTCAGCTACCGTATATCTTCAAGAGCATCGTGTGTGTGTGCACTACTCTCCACATTTTAGCGGAAAGAATGATTCAGACAATTGGGCAGGAGATCTAGGACAAGACAGGATCGATGCAAAGAAAATGAAGTGCGTTCTACGCAGGTGCGCTGGGGAAGATACTTTTCAACAACGTTCGTAGTTTAACCTCGGAGATTGTGTTTCTTGGCGACTCGTCGTAACGAACATTGCAAGTTTGAACGATGTTATTTAGTTGCGCTGTAGCGAACATATTTGATGAGTATATGGTAAGTTTACTCGAAAATTTCATCCGAATACAATAATAAAATAACAACAACGGTATTCGAAACTTATTAATCTTGGGATCTGTTTGAACTCGAGCACCGATAGAGAGAGAATTTCGAAGATCATTGGAAAACAGATAGTTAAACTTTATTCAAGAACCGAATTTTTTTCGAATGCCGAATAAACTTGAAAATTTCAACCAGTACTCTGACTGCTAGATTTTTGGATCAAAGTAATAAGTTAAAATGCAGTAAAAACAAATTCGAAAAGAAATTTGTGACCGATTTCTACTTAGAATGTGTCTTTATAGCATTTCTCTATTTTATGCAGGGGAGTGCTCACAGGTCACAGCTTGCTTCCGACAGGCAATCCTCTTTGGACTGCACCCGCATTCGCGAGCAGGGCGGAGGTGGCATTAGTATACACGAGAGATGACCTGTAAACTAACCCTGTCGTACTTGACAGATTAAAATCATGCCATTCAGATTTAAATAAACGTATGTCATTATTTGGCTTGAAGAAATGTTCGCGTCGGAACCGCTCGAGAGTGGGAGCGTGAAAATGGCCTGACCTTTAATCAATTTGTTGCTTGCTCTATTCTTTCTTCACTCTATTTCGGTTTACCGTTCTTTGTTCTAAGAGAATATTAGCGTGTTGCGATGGTCTCCCTCCGCTTACTTTCGGTTTGTATTTGCCTTTTTATCGACAGTATCACCTGTCTGTATCACTCGTCGCCCCGCTGATGATCGAGTTTCTCGCCCGGGTGCCACCAGCGTCTCCATTCGTCCCTGCTCGTGTGCCAGAGTGCACTTATAGATTCTTCTAGCTTGATGGGCACGATAAGCGTCACATCGTTCGGTCAGGGCTTTCGCGAAGAGGTCCGACCAATGAGTTGGTGGGCATCCTGTTGTTCTCTTGACGTCCTGCGGGATGCAGTGGGCAACGGCTCTCGTCCAGCGGAGGTCTGTGGAGCGCATTACGTGGCCGGCCCACCTAATTTTCGACGACCTGGCCCATGCGACAGCGCCTCTGACCTTAGAACGTTGATGTACCTGCAAAGAATAAAGCACTGAATTGTTCATCAGCTGGCCACCGCAAGTCATTGACCAACTTAACCATATACACATTCAAATCGCCTACATGACATCCCGTAGAAGTAGAATGCGTGGCGCATCCCAAAAGGGATTGAGCAACTCTGTCCTTTAGTCTTTATATATGAAATAGGAGACTTTACGTTCGTTCCTTCATATGTTTTTTTTAATTTTTGATTGACTGCAAATATCGTAATGAAAAAGCAAAGATAATAGAATGACTTTATAAAGGGGACATAAAATAAAATATTCAGTGTGCAGACCGAGATGGACATGAAGTATATTCTGTTAAGCTGTAGTTTTTAACCAAAAATAATAAAGCTTACGTAAGACATTCATATTGTTCACTGTATTTTGTAAAAAAAATACGAAATTCTACTTTATTTACTTTTCAAATTGCTTGTTTGCGTTCCCGAATCATAAAGCCAAGCAAAAAATGCGCATCTTAGCTTACACCAAACGACAAATCCGAGCTACGATTTTTTCTGCTTTTCATATAGCCTTTCTGGATTGACTGAGCCATCCAGCGCTTTTCCTGAATGAAAAGGACGAAATGAGCTAAACATGTATTAAGCACTGAGCATAGCACAGTGCTATAGAACCCATATTTTTATTTAACGATCATTATTGCTGCGGCGTTAACCTGTATGTCGGAGGAATGTTGGGGTGCTGCAAAATAGACACCTAGGAGCATGCTTATGTGCTTGCTGCAGGTGCTGTGCTCTAAACCGCATTCGTCCTAGCGACACTGAATCATACCAAAAGATCACCATTCAAAGCAGTCGTTCTACAGCAGATGACCGAGCTAACCCCGTGATTCTACAAGCTTACGAAGTTGATATATATATATATATATATATATATATATATATATATATATATATATATATATATATATATATATAGGGTGCTCCACTTGAAGAGTTTACAGAGAGTCCATTTTTGGAAATATCTCGTACATTTTGTGCTTTATTGTGGTGTATAGTTGTGCTTTTTCGAAATTTTATCGAACGAATGAACGATCGAATTTATTCGATCTCGAAAATTTTCGAATGATCGAATAGTCGAATAATTTGTTCGAATGAACGAATCCTACTATATACAAAAGAGTAGTGCGCGTGTGTTTCCGTACTTCAGCCCGTCCGTCACACTGGCGTATTGGCGATACTCAACAATTGATGGCGATCGACAGCGGCCCGAAGCTTCAGCTCTGGGGCAATCGAGGTCGCTGAACACGAATCTGAAGCTCGTTTATGGAGTATGGATCGCCACCAATCGATATGGATAAAATTATCGATTTTTTGTTGATGTCGTTCAAGCGGCCCGAAGCTTCAGCCCTGGGGCAATCGAAGTCGCTGGACACGAATCTGAACTTCGTTTTTGGAGTATGGATCGCCACCAATCGATATGGATTTGTTTGTTATTTTCAGTTGTATCCATTGTGAAAAGATTTAGGGTCCCTTTGTGAGAAGAAGCTCCACTTCTTAAAGCCACATATCTAGATACAATATAACATACCTGTTTGTTAGAGCTCCATTTCCCCCTGACAGCCCACCTAGAGAGCTCTGCGTCAGTGGCGGTTCGCCGCACGTGCGACAGAGGCCGCCGCGCGCGCGACCAAAATCTGTATGTTCGTACTACCAGCCCAGATTTATCCGATATTCGAACAAAATTATTCGATCGAATAGAGTTTGACTATTCGATTCGAATAATATTCGAATATGGCTCCTTCGATGTTCGAATTCGAACGAATATTCGACTTTTGAAAATTATCGATAATCGAATTCGAACGAATATTCGACTTTTGAAAATTATCGATAATCGAATTCGAACGAATATTCGAAAATCAAGAAAACCGAATGATCGAATATTTCGAATGAATATTCGAATAAATTATTCGAATAGTTATTCGAATATATTCGTTCGGGCACAACTATATTGTGGTGTTGTCCGTTTTCTCCGTATCTTTTAGTCTACCTATGGTCAGTATTATTCTCCGTTTTTAGGTAGGCATGGTTTCGCTTGAGGAGCAGTAGTCGCTATGTTGAAACGCGCGTCGTCCGTTTCCACGACTTTAAAGATGCCCAACCTGCTTTGGATGCAAGTACACTGCGTCATCACACGTTTCGAAGAGACTGGAGGGATCGAAAATCGTCCGAGAGGAAGACTACGACAAACTGCAAGGACTCCTGCTCTTCGAAAGGCCGTCAAAGACAAGTTACACCGAAATCCTGTAAGAAACATCAGGGAGCTAGCTAAAGAGCACAACGTATGTCGTTCTACTATAAAACGACTGATCAGTGATGATCTGTGATTGTATTCCTACAAACTGACCAAAGGACAGCACCTCACTGAGGAAATGAAGGCTTCAAAACTGGAGAAATGTAGAAAGATGAAGGTCCTTACGCGCGGTGACAAGCGCAACCGAGTTTTCTTCACAGATGAGAATATATACCATTTTCAGGTCGAATTGAACACTTTTCAAACCAAATTGGACATTTTTCAAATCAAATTGGACACTTTTCACGTCAAATTGGACACTCTTCTAAGCTTCCCTAAGACTTTTTAAAACAAAGAGAACTCTTCCGAATTGCAACAACCTTTATTCAGGCTGAACTACAGACTCAATGCAAAGGTTAGAAAAATTTTTGTTCAAGCAAAATTTAGAATAACTTTTTTTGAATTTTTTTACTTTAGCTGCCCGAATGAGCGTAATAATTTTATAAAATTTTTATTTTGGAGAAAAAATGAAGAAAAAAAGGAACAATTCGTAATTTGTTTTAAAGCGCAGCAAAGCAGCAACCATAAAGTGCACTAAAAGACCGGATTGCGCCATGCACTTGAAAATCTCGTCGTGATTTTTAATTGATTGATAGTGTATATGCTGTTTACACGGAACTACGAGGTATGCGCGTTCATAGCAATTGTACTTGTTGCATTCTCTACAAGTATGTATAAATCAACTATAATTATAAATATAATCAGCATATACATAATATAAATCTACGCGAGCAGTATTCTTCTTGGCCACTGCAGCTGGCTGGACAACCTTTTGGGAAAAGGAGAATACTGCTTGCATAGATTTATATTATGTATAGTTGATTATGTTTATATGTTGATTTATACATACCTGTAGACAATGCAACAATTACAATTGTGAAGAACGAGCATATACCACCTTGTTGTTTTATGTAAGCAGCATTTACACTATCAATCAATCGTCTTGGACGGACGGGTGCATGGCGTAATCTCATTTCTTGGCAGTAAAAATTTCCGGCTTTCTGTTCTTTAAAACATGCTATCAAGCATTATATTATACTAGCATTATATTAAACATACTGAAGTTTTATAAAATTTCAAATAAAGTGTTAACTTCTTGGGTATGTGAATTAAAGGTTTAAAGAAAACATACTGAAATTTTATTCGAACAGAAAAACTGTAGACAATGCAACAAGTATAATTGATAAGAACGCACATACCTCGTAATAAATGCAAACAGCATATACACAATCAATCAATTAAAAATCGCGACGGGCTTTTCGAATGCATGGCGCAATTCTGTCTTTTAGTGCACCTTATGGTTGCTGCTTTGCTGCGCTTTAAAACAAAATACAAATTGTTTTCTTCTCTTTCTCCATTTTTTCTCCAAAGTAAAAATTTTATAAAATTATTGCGCTCACTCGGGCAGCTAAAGTAAAAAAAAATTCGAAAAAAAGTTATTTTAAATTTTCCTTGAACAAAAATTTTTCTAACCATCTTATTGAGTTTGTAGTTTAACTTGTATAAAGCTTGTTGCAATTCGGAAGAGTTCTTTTTGATTTAAAAAGTCTTAGGCGAGCTTAGAAGAGTGTCCAATTTGATTTGAAAAGTGTCCGATTTGGTTTGAAAAGTGTCCAATTCGACCAGAAAATGGTATATTTACCGCCAAACCACTCCAAAACGCGCAGAATCAACGGAAACTGCTGCCAGAAGGATCCGCAAAAGCAGTCAACGTTGGATGAGCTTATTTTCCTCAGTCCTTGATGGTATAGGCTGGAGCATCGGGCCTGAGTAAGACCAAGCTTGTTTTTATTCAAAAACAAGTCAACATCAATGCCGAAATCTATGAGAAGCAAGTCCTGGAGAACGGTGTAATGCCTTGGCACAAGAAATTCTAAGGACATAGACTGGACCTTCCAGCAAGATTGGGCACCAGCTCACGGTGCCAAGAAGACTCTGGAGTGGTATGAGGCCAATCTCTCGGATTTGTGGACGAAGGAGGTTTGGCCTTCAAACTCGCCGATCTCAACCTGATGGATTTCGCCATCTGGTCAATCCTGTACTTTCAGATACAGTTCACTGGATTCGCTGAAAAGAGCTCTGGAGAAGGCATGGGACGAAATTTCACCGGAAATGATCGCGCGCATCCTCAAGAAGTTCCGAAAGAGATTGGACGCCTGCATTGAAGCCAAAAGAGCAGATTTTGAATGTGTTGTATGATATGTTGTGTAGAATTTTCTTGTCTTTCGAATGATTGTACATTTTTCTTATCTGTTTTTGTTTGTACAAAGTTGTATATAGTTTTCTGTGTAACACTTCAAGTGGACCACCCTATATATATACATATATATATATATGCATATATTAGGTTGTCACATAAGTTCTGTCCGATCCCGATAGGCGCTACTTTGTGATTGTTTTTTTTTATGTATAGAAAAAGTAATTGTATATATGTTGTACACTGTTTTGTAGCGCTTGTTTCGCTCTATAAAATTGGTGTGTTGCTTTTGAAAAGTCTTGAGCATTGCTTCGTTTTAGGTGCTGGACGAAACCATGGAAAAAACGTACTTGCGGGTCATAATGCTTCATGAGTTCAAGCTTCGCCACAGTGTTAGCGAGGCAACTCAAAACATCAAAATGGCATGGGGAGAGGACTCCGCTAACGAACGCACCGTGCGCAGATGGTACCAGAATTCCGGGTTGGAGACGTGGACCTCGAAGACAAGGACCGCTCAGGGCGACCATCCAAATGTGATGACGGACGTTTGAAAGAACGAGTGGAAGCCGATTCACGAGGAACTGTGCGTGAGATGGGGAGAGAACTTCAGGTCAGTCGTACAACCATTTCGAGGCACCTAGAGGCGATAGGAGAGGTGAAAAAGCTGGATAAGTGGGTGCCCCACGAACTCGCTGAGGAGCAGCAGAGGTGTCGCTTGGAGATCTGTCCTTCCCTTACTATAAGGACCAAAAACGATTCGTTTTTTGACCGAATAATTACCTGTGACGAAAAATGGATCGTGTACGACAATGGAAGAAGATCAGCGCAATGGCTGGATAAGGAAAAACCGCCGAAGCACTTTCCCAAACCTAGCCTCTATCCGAGGAAGGTCATGCTCACTGTCTTGTGGGCTGCGACTGGTATTATCCACTACGACTTCTTGAAACTGGTGAAACCACCACAGCAGAGAGGTACTGTTGTGAATTAGACGTGGTTCACCAAAACTTGCTTGAAATGCGTCCTGCAGTGGTGAATCGAAGAGGACCGATCCTTCTTCACGACAACGTCCATCCACATGTCTCGCATCTGACCACTCAGAAATTAAATCAGTTGAGATATGAAGTTCTCCCGCACCCCGCTTATTCACCAGACCTAGCCCCAATGGGCCTTCACTTTTTCAAGCATCTCGACGGTTTCCTTAAGGATAAAAAATTTACTAATGTAGCAGATATCGAAATTGCCTTCGAGTGTTTCATTGCTTCTAGAAATTCAGATTTCTTCTGAAATGGAATTAATGCTACTGTATATCGTTGGCAGAACTGCATTGATTGTAACGGTTCTTACTTCAATTAATAAACTTTATTTTCTGCTGAGATATTACACCGCAAAGTTGCCGTCGAAAATCGGACAGAACTTATGTGACAACCTAATATATGTGCTCCGACACGCCTAATGGTAAGACCTAGTTTACACTTGCGCCGCTGCGCGGCGCGGCACGATGGTAGGGATAGATATCGACCGGATGGCGCGAAAAATCGATATCAATGGCGATCGTGGTGCCGCGCCTCCTGGCGGCGCAAGTATAAACTAGGGATAACGGCATGTCTCGCACTTGTGCGCTTCGCGCGACTCTGCAACATCACTGACCTACGGAAAGTAGTTTTTTTTTGTAAAACTCAAACTCCGCTAACATCTAGGATCTGCTGCGTACTTTATCTTCCCCTCCCTTCCCTCCCCCACCTTCTTGGTCCTTGTTTCCATTATTGACCCCCTAACTGGTCTCTTCTTGCTGGTTCCCCGTCCTGCTCTCTCCTCCAGGTTGTTGCTTTCCTTCCTGGTAGTTCTCCTGGTCCACCCTAGAGGTCCCTCTTACTTCTCTTCTCCACCTCCACCTTAATGGTCCTCCCATGCTCACGGTAGACGTCGGTGAAACCTATTCTGGATACAGACGCTCGGAAACGCGCGAAGATGCCGCTGTGTCAAGCAGGAGAAGGCTGCGCTTCCTCTGTTACAACAACATCCCATGTTGAACGGTAGACGTTGCCCGCGCGAGGTACGTCTTAAATCTACAGCGCGGGCAGCTAACTCAATTATGTAGTGGTGGAGGCTGAATTCTGAATGCGACCGGTCGTCGTACGACGGCGGTGTGACCTCTTTTTTCCCTTCTTGTCGCATCTTCTGACTCCAGACGGTTGTAGCGCGGCGAAGGGAACCGTATTCTGGATCCAGACGCTCAGAAACGCGCGAAGATGCCCGTGTGTCAAGCTGGAGGAGGCCACGCTTCCTCTGCTGCAACAACATCCCATGTTGAACGGCAAACGCTGACCGCGCGAGGTACGCCTTGAATCTACAGCGCAGGCAACTAACTCCATTGTATAGTGGCGCTAGTTTCAGATATGAAATCAGGAAAACTCTGCGAAACGTTTGCAATTCTCGAAGAAGCCGACGAGCAGGAGTATCACTAGATGAACCATTTCTGGCCATTTTTAGTTCCGCTACTTCGTAAGGCCAGAGCAGTACCAGTAGGCACAACACCGAAATGCGTCGAGGGTAGGTCGGGCGCGCTAGGCTCAGGCCGAGCGACAGTCCCTCTAACAGCGGCCGTTTGACTGGAAATGCAAGAAATTCGACTATCTCTAATCAGGATTATGCTGTATCAGCTGGTGTACAGCTGGACAAGGTGGCTAGCGCATCCGTTTTCCAGATTAGAGCAAGAAGGCTGAGTTAGAGATTAAAATCACTTTAATAGATTTTGCCTAACTCTAACCCCTTGAAAAATAATTCGTCACATTGTCGCTGCAGCTTCCTTCCACCTTTTGCAAACAGGTCATGCTCTCTAGACGGTGCCCAAGATCTGTCCTTTAGCTTCTCTTACTGAGGAGATAGAGTGCATTGGAAACGGAAAAAATCAGCACGAAAATGAGGTGAAAGAAAAGTGCTTGGGTGAGTGAAATGTTGAAACTTGTCCACCATTCCAATAAATGTTTACCGCACAATAGAACCTGCAACCAGTTTTGAAAATTAGACCCAGATCTTGAAGTACTCCTGATTTCACATCGATTTCGGAATCGGGGTCACTTTCGAGCAATTGTTTGAAGGTCCAACGGCTCGCGAAAGTCATGCTCAAATGCTAGATTGTAACTTGGCAACCAGTTTACCCAAAACTGTGACTCCTCATATTCTACTCAAAGAAATCAGCCTTCTGCAGCCCTTCGATTTTCGCCAAAATAGCCTTCGCCGCAGATTGTTACAGAACAGGTGGGATTGAAGGTGTGCAGCGGTAGGACATATAGACTTTAGAAGGTTTACTTCCGCATTCCTTCTCTCCTTTACATGCCCTGTCTAATACATTTATATGAATCTACGTGGTGTTAGAATGTGCAAATTTAAGCTTTATGAAAGCGGACCCTCCAGCCTTGTGAAAACACGTCCCATCGCTTCCACGACATCTCAAAGACTTGAACTCATTGCGCGTTCCATGTAGTTGTTGAATAACACCGCCTTCAACCTGTTATTCCGCCTATCCCTTGATGAGGCCAGGCTATGTACTACGAAACAACACAAAGAACGCGGATAACGCGCCTACTGCCCCTTTTCCAATCCTTATGGTGGGTTTTGTATTCAAAGAAGTTAAAATGGCAGGACACTCTCAATAGCATCTCGATCACATTGATGCGCACGTTAAACGAAGACGTATGTTCGTCACACATATTTAAGGAATTGTCTCGCTCGTGATAAATGGCAAAGAAGTCGAAGTGCTTTAGAAGGTCGAGAACATGACCTTGCATGACTAGCCAGGCACGCATTTTCTGTCGTGTAAAGAGCAGTGTTCAATTTTTATGAACAAAAACCAAAACGGACAATTTATGGTTACAGTACAGTGGAACCAAGCCGAAGAATTCATGGTTACTATAGTAGTACAGAAGGCGATTCCAGTTCACGTATTGATAATACGGGTGGGCTAAAATAACGGGTTGAAGCTTTTTTATCATAACTGAGAAACGGTTGACTAACTCGACGAACATTCAGCAAATAACAACAACATACACTAACAGCAGCATCAGCCCGATCTGTTTCGAAGTGGCCTCCCTTGGCGCGAGTGCAGAGCGCCAAACGTTTCGCGACGTTTTCTGCTATGGGCCGCAGGTCATCGGGAGGCAAACGGTCCCACTCTCGACGCAAGGAGGACCGGAGACTGCGGTGACGTTTCGCACAGGCCCTGGACTCCAAATCTACCACACGCTGTAGTCCATCAGTTCAGGTCTGGAGAGTTTGGGGACTACTCCTCAGATGTTGTAAAGTCGAAGAAGTTGGCCTTGCATGCGCTGGCGCAGAGTCCTGTTGAAACGTCCAATGCGTGTTGCCGAAGGACTGTCGATCCCAAGGAAGGACCACAGCCTCAAGAATGTTTCGCAGGTATACATCTTGGTCAATTTTCACTCCTCGGTCCACGAAGTACAAAGGTGTTTTGCCGCTGGCTCAAATTTCACTCCATACCATGACCAATTGTGGATTTTGGCAGTGTTCAACGATGAATAAAACCGGAGCCTTTCTGTACCACATCCTATCATTTTATTTTAGCGATTGTGCGCCTGCTTTACGGTGAACAGCCTCTCATCTGTGAAGAGTATCCGTTTCCATCCTTGACCTGCGGCTCGCACCCTTAGTTGGCGAGATCGAAAGAGCCGTTCGCGCTTGTTCTTGTCGGTTAGAAGCTAGACTTATTGGGTCCTGTAGGGCTTCACACCTAGGAAGACGCACTGAAGAGGGGCTGACACTGATGTTTCGAGCGATCTTCCTCATGGAAGTCTTCGGTTTCGGTCAACTCGCTTCTTGATGATTTTCCGTATTCGGGACGTGTTGACAGTGCGCTTACGTCGTCGGCCTGGACGGTAACCTCCGTGGCCCAGCTCCTTGTGCCGAATTATTGCTTTGGAAACAGTCGTTTGAGCGGCACCGAGCAAACGAACGATGTCACTTTGACGCAGACCTCGTTGAGTTCCAAAATTGCGACTCTTTGGTTTGACATTATGCAGAACACGGTTGATGGCTCCAAATTGATCTCGGAGGAAACTGGCCGGTACAAAAAGATGTGCCGAAACAATTGGCGCCATTGCCGTAGTGTTGCGGGTTGATGCGTTTGCACAGGAAAACAGCAAACTCTCAACCCTTTATTTTGATGCACCCACATAGCTGCTCCAGAAAATGGCGCTGCAAGTTCATCGTGTGAGTTCTTGCTCAGTCATGCGGGGGGAGACGCATTGGGAAATTTTAGCCGGTGCCTTATTCTGGAGGCGTATGCATCATAGACACAATGGCGTAGACGTTGTCATGCCCATTTAGCAGTTCGTAACGACAAGAACATGATCTTGCCGGCCCAATAATAGGAATAGCAGCTAACGCATAATGACAGCTTCTGTCTTACCCTTCTGTTGGTCGTCAGGAAAGATTCTGTCCAAATTATCACTAATCCTTTTCCCTTTAGGTTTTCTTGGAAGCATCTGCTATCTGTCTCGTGTTCGTCGCTAGTCGTTCGTTACGAATAGAAGGTGATGGCAAAAGCTTTGCCAGGGTTCACTGGCAAGTCGCAGTCAGCGACGAGCACTCCATCATTCGACTATTAAAATCAGTGAAGGCGACATAGAATTCTAGACTGTTCCGATGGATGTGAATGCCGTATACCTTAATGCCATCAGGGTATAGATGTAAATGTCTGTGTTTTGAACATGGAAGAAATGTCCAAGCAGTGGATGAGAAGCAGAAGTGGCAGTAGGGAACCACCGTGAGGGCATGGGCAGGAGCACCGTTGTGAGAAAGAGTTCCCAGCATTGCCCCAAGTGTTTCTATCAGCAAAGTAGGGCTCGATCCACGTTATGATAGCATCATGCATTTCAATCTGATTAGGCTTATAAGTTAGACTGTAACGTTAACTTCATTAGATGAGATGGAGAGGTCAAATACAGCTTTCTCACTGATAATTTACTGTTAATTCAACAAGCCAGTTGAAGGTGCAATGAAGCGATAGTTGCTGCAGTGGAAGCGCCTTCACAGTGACAGTGTTGTTCAGGTGGTGAATAAATGGAAAGCTAGAGAGCTAGAATGGAGAGTCATATAAAGCACTTTTCACACAGCACTTTTCGATGGTTTCACCAGGTGAAAGAACTGGAATGTTTGGTCTGCAGCAAGAAAGAAAGCTAACATTAGTTCATGCTTTCGTTTTTTTTTTGCCTTCGAATTTTCTCGTGATTGACATTAGCCGTGCTACCTCCCACAAGTGTGGCAGGCCTGGAGCAAGAGAGAGAGAGAGAGAGAGACATTAAGTTTCACTGCTGGTGGTCTGTATATGCTCGTAGTACACACCTTGTACACAATTTAGGGTACGCCGTTGAAAGTAGCGGATTTGGCCGGAATCAGTGAATAAGTTGTCAGAAAAGTTGTCAGGTTAATAAACAGCGTGCTCCTAGAGTCATAAACCACGGAAACGGTAGTGTTCTGAGAAGGCGTTCTAGTAAAAAGCGTGCTTAGTCATGGTGCTAGTGCGCCTGCTTTTTAAGTGTCATCTACAAGGGCGTTGCAACAATTATCCTCTTGAGATGGAAACTGAGTTTGGGTTTCTAGGAGTTTTACGTTTAAAAAACTAAATAACTAGTGGTAAGGGATTTCTTAGCCAATCAAGAACCTAGATTAGCGATGAACCTATTATAATAACACGCAAAATTACATACATCGGGGCAAAGAAAAGTTGGAAAGACAATCTGTGTTTTTACTTCGAACGATTCGAAATGTGCTTAGAATACCTAAAATTAGGCATTCTAATCATATTTTAGGCATTTCTGTAAAAGGTGCTCCTTCTGTCACTGCTAGGAAAGATGCGAGGTTATCTTTTTCTTTTCAAGGATTTTTTTTCATTTCTTGTAAGTGATAGAAGGAACAAATTGGCTCAGACCTCCATAAGCCATTGAGCGAAGACGTTTGTATGGGTGATAAACACTCGAATAACATAATGTTTCCCACAAGCGCTTCCCTCTCCGGTAGACAACCCACGTCCAGCACCTGCAGCTCTCTATTGCGTCTCTTCCCTTCCTGACGCAGCTCATACTGTTTCTTGCTTCCTTCAAATCATAGACTTTAGCACATCTAAACACCTGCAAAACGAAATGACTTTAAAAACAAGTGTTTGAAAGCACATTCTTTCAGCGATGTCTGGTTGGAAGCAGCACTTGATAGGCATGAAGCGTGTCGCATTGTAGATGAAAATCCTCAACGGGACTGCACTATATCTTAAGCACATCAAGAAGCTCACCTACATTTGCGTCCATCCCTTTTCGCGGCTTTTATTGGAAGGGTGGCTTAGGTAAACCAACAACGACAAAGCTACGGTTCTTCTTGTCGTAATCATTCGCCTTAGCTAGCCAGCGATTTTTGTTTGCGGAGCATCCTGCCATTATTATATTTTATTTTCAGTATTTTTAGTCGTGACACAATTTAAATTTCAGAAAAAAATATATGAAAACGTAGCCAATTTCAACGATACTGCTGTTGAGAGGAAAACAAGCTGAATCTTCTTTAACGCTAGAGGACTGAAGTTATTATTATTGAATTATTATTGAATGATTATAAAGTTATTCACAATTATTATTATTGTTATTATAATTTTGCACTACTGCAAGATGCCCCAGGCTTTCTAATAAAACGGGTCGAAAATTGAATGCAATCAAAAGCCCGGAACGTGTGAAGTGCAGGACCAAAGGAGACGGAAATCACTACAGAGTGAAAAGGAGATTAAAAATATTCGGAACTCAGAGTTTAAGTGACAGATCGAGAAAGAGCGACCTTGTGTAGGACGGGAGCAGCAGAAGGCGCATACATGCATTGCGAGCCTAGAATCGAAGTTCGGGTTTCTCCTAGGCCATCAAGGCATTCTATCCTTCTCGGACCTAGGGTAGGAGACTTGAGCGGAGGGATTAAACACTGAAGTACAATGAGTGACGCAGCCGAAACAGGTACTGATAAATGTCTTTGTTCATTATTTTTCTTTAATTATAAAGCTCGCCTGAGAACTGTGACAGGAATTCAATTTTATTTGAGAAGGCAGGCAAGAAGTGGAATCAAATTGTTGACTGAAATGTAGGAAAATGCATTCGTATGTGATCCACCCATTCCCAATTCGCCAACCTGCCATGCGACAAAGTTCTTGTCACTGGCTGCTCATGGAAGTCACAGCTCCAAATACCTGTCCTTGTCCTTGCCGCTTTGTGAGGAAGAATTGGCAAACCGGGACGTGCTACCGTTATTTCGAGTTTGATTTTTCTCTCAGACACTGAATCCATTACCTGCGACTAACCGGTCAAAATAACAGCATCGCTAAGGTCACACTTTGCGCCGCACTTCCTCCAGCGATCGTTATCGCTTTTTACTGATAGTATTGTTGTGTACACGGAGGCCCTTTCTACACGAAGGCCTATCAGATGTCGGTAGAGGGTTCTCAATCTCTGCTTTCCGAAGATACGATAGCAGCTATGTGTCTCCATGAACCCTAAGCTCCAGAAATCTTAGTTTAGTCAAGATGACTTGGTGGCCAATGAAGCGCGAATTGACGGTGCTTCTCGCCCTTGACTGTTGGAGGTCACTATTGTCGCCGACATCTGAGAGAGCTCTACCATAGCAATACTACAAGCTAGGTGTTCGGAACAGCCCGTGGAGAGCAGACAGGTAGATGTTTGAAGAAAAACTCTACAAAGCGATAGCTTTATCAATGGTCATTAGTCGGGACCGGTTCCGGAATTGGTTGGCACAACCGCTACGCAAGAAAAGCGATAGGAAAGCTCCTGGCAACTGCGATTGACAACGACAGTGTTGATGAAGAACTCAACTCGTGCATCAGAATTTCAGAATGCAATGCATCAGAAAAGTTCCAGAATTTATTCAGGGCTAGGGTTCGTCCACAGGAAGAAGAAGTGGTACAATGCAACCAGTCTAGGCGGAGACCGAATTAACGAATTTTGGGTAATGGCCGCAGCTATGCCGAATTAGGACATTTCTCAGGGAGACTATAACAGATATGACAGCATCATCTAAAAGTTTTCATTCAAGCTCAACATTCTTGACGAGATCGAGACGAAGCGGCGCATATTGCACGGTGTTGTTGTTGCATGCCTTTGTCTTCGCACTATGAATTTCTGAGAGGAAGTGTGTTTGTGCCATTGTAAAAAATTGCCATCCGGTATGTTTCCCTAGCTGACTGCAGCGCCATGCATTTGTAGACTCCATAGACTTAACCGCGTTCAGATGAAGAAGCAACGAAGAACAACGAGGTGGCAAACATATGTAAGAATTCCTCGATCCGGGCAAGGCTTTGGAGCACCAACTAATACTTCATCCTTTCACACATTCATTCGTCGTCCAGCGAAATGAAATCAAACAGAATACCAGAATTTTTTCTTGCAATTTCCAGAGCCTGGTTTCTCGAAAACTTACATTTGCTGCTGAGAGTGTGCTTAAGTAAAAGAATAAAGCTGGAATAAAACTAAGCCTGAAAAAAGAAAACAACTTCAGGGAAATTGATGGATAATGCTCGAACTCGAGTCGAACATGAAGGATGCGAATTACTCGGCAACCCCATAATATTGAACGTACATAGTGAACGAGACCTATGTACGAGGCCAATGGCCTTGAACCTTTTCTATACACAGAAGAGAATTCAATTAACTTGCTTCCTTTCATTCCTCCCTCTGAGAAACGTCCTCTGTGTGACGGCGAAACCCTAGTGCCAGTGCCGCCTCTCAAGATTTCTTCCTTTGGTCCAGTTGCAGTGCGCCCTTGCTTACTCACTATGTAATTTTATGAATTATTCAAATCGTCTAGTGTGCTCGTAACCCAGAAAATTTCTTAATGTGCAATTTCTGAAACACTTAAATCTGCTCCTAGCGATACTTTTGATACAGATTAATTTGTACATTTCCACCGAATGGCCTTAAGATAAGCAGCGTGGAATATTCGGCGACTGTGCCACTAAACGAAAGTGTATGTGTAATCGCAAAATTAATCACTTTTTAGATGTCTTAACCGATAATATATTCCACACTGGATGTTGCCTTCACTTATTCTTGTTTCCAAATCCAGTCACAAATGATAAAGAACAGGGGTGCTGCGTTTAAGAGAGACAAATCTTTGGAATGCTAGTTCAACTCCGAGGCGCATTATGTGTCTTCGGCGCCTGAAGCCAGGCCGTCATCGTTTGAAATTTTCGAGACGTTGTCCTCTACAGCTGGCCGAGCTGTTAAGGTGAAGAAAACGGAGCCAGCTTGATGGTCCTATAAAGTCTTTTTTTAATTTTTTCGATTGGTTTAACCAATGTAAGTATGGCTGAGTGATGGTTGATTGATTCTGTGGTTGCTCCTTTTTTATGAAGTGCTAAAGTATACCACCGCCGGAACGTTGAGCCACAAACCGCCCTCTCTCACCACGCCGCCCCTCTATCCTCTGCACCACCACCCCTCATATTTGGAATCAACGTGCGAAGCCGCATCGATATGCATCTCATCTCAATGTACCACTGCGACCTGGTGTCCCTCCTTGTCAGTAATTCCCCGCACACCCGACTTGATTCAGACATTTATTACTTACTTAAGTGATCTAGGATGTAAGCGTTGCAGGAGTCAAAAGCGAGGTTTTGGAGGCGCGATGCCCATATATTTACAGATTATCGACAGCATCACTTCATCTGCTCCGGCTCCGACGGAATGCAGTCGAAGATCGCGGTGCATGCGACACACCGGATTGTCCCACGTGAAACCGTTTCCGCCCCAGAACTGAAAACAGCAGATGGTACCTGATCCAATGCCCGCCAAGAAGCGCCTCACCTGGAGACAGCTGTCGGTGACCACTCGAGCCAGACGTCCGGCCTTTAACTTGGCCATTGAAGCCAGAAGCGTCACGTCATCGCCGTGAAGCCTCGACAAAACCGCTCTGTAGTGGACCAGATTAGGAGAGATACATAGATAAATAAGGAAAACCCGGAGCTGTACCTGTAGAGAAGAGCGCGAACGGCTTCAAGCTCAGACTGTAACTCGGCCAGAGTGAACTGCACCGTCTATAAATAGACGTATGTAGCAGAGAAAAGGTCTGGGGCAAGTACCCGTGAACCGAAGGCAATGCACCAGCTGCATTTATCTCCTCGAAAGGTTGGGTTCTGAGCTGAGGTGATCTTCTGCGATAAGATGCAGTCTTGCCTACCATGCCAATGATATTAATCACAGAATTAAAAGGGTCTATAAATTTTTTAAAAATCCCTTCAGCAAAATTGAGTGCAACGAAAACGCGTTTGCAATAACTTCTTTGGCTGCTTTTCTTGCATACCCTACTCTTCAAAATAGTTGCCAAATTTATTTTTAAAGAAGTCTGAATGAATTAAATTTGTTGCCTGAGTTCTCACCTGTTGCTCTAACACGGTGCTACCGAAGATTTTTCGATCCCTGGCGTAATCTGCCGTGAGAGAAATACATCGCTGAAGGGGTTCTAGCACTATAACGATTACCAATTTACTCGATTACTCCTAGACATGGGAGTTAGACACACAGATCAAAGCTCACACACTGCTGCTGCGACCAGTCGTTCGTCTTGGAACTGCAGCATCTGGTAGAAGAAACCTCGACCTTCTTCACCAATAATGCATTTCTCTGGCACCTGAATGTGTCGCTACTATGCGTCAGCCTGCGTTGCGAAGTGTAAAAGTTGAGACGTTGAGAAAGAGAGAGAGAGAGAGAGAGAGAGAGAGAGAGAGAGAGAGAGAGAGAGAACCGAAACAAAAGCATACTCACAAGTACACTGCCAGATCTACGCCCTCCTTGACCCTCCTGAAGCACCTCATACGTGCTGTAGGAGAAACTTTCAAATTCCTATCCGAGTATCTTCTTTCGGCCTTTTTCGTGACAGCCATTGGTTAGAAAGAGCTAGGTAAGTGAAAAATGGGCGACCGAAGTATTGGAGATATGAACGAAGAAGCTCGTGACGAAAACCCTTTGCTTTGCATGTTCATAGAAAAGCTTGTATGTCCAATGAAATATTAGATTTGCACGCAGTATTAACAGCGGTGCCGTGGTAACACGGTCCGTAATAAATCGAGGTTCCTATTAGATTGAGTCATAAGTTTTGCAACGAAATTTGCCTTCCAACAAAAATAAGATTATATCACAAAAGAAAAATGACTGACTTTAACGAAGAAATTGACGTTATTCCCAATGAGTTTCTTCCGCTTTTCATGAACTGAATGGGTTATATCTCCATAGAATTTGGTCGGTTTCGACCTGATGAAGTCGTGCACCACTGCCGTGACCTCATCGACTTCGGCGAAGCGCCTACCATAGATGAAGTGATCCATCGACCGAAGCAGATGGTAGTCAGACGGCGCAATGTCCGTGTATAGGGTGGTTGCTTGATTTTGGTCCCGCCCAATTCCTAGATTTTGTCCAGCGTTTGAAGTGCCGTAAGCGGTCAGCTGTTGTTCTGGTGAATGAAACATTGCCTTGTATCGACTTTTTTCTCCACTAATATTTGCTGACGAGTTGCTGGCAAAGCGAGCGTCGAAGATGGCCTGACTACGTGGAGCAGCTCCCAGTGCCCTGGACCACTACGCATCCACCAAACGCACAGCAGGACCTTCTTTCGGGTGAGCTCCGGTTTTGACCTCAAAACCACCAGCTCGTTGTGTTTCAGCTATAGCTTTCCAGCTTTGCAGTTGCAGTGAAGCATCTCCTTTTCATCGGTGGCAAGGGTTCGATCCAGGCCTCCTCGATTGAACCGGTGCCGGAGCTCTGGCAGTCGGAACCACTTAGATTTCCATCAAAGCATGAGACACTGACGAAGGCGATTTTGGCGATCTTCCGTTCTACTGCAGCCGACTAGCGGTGGTGCTCTGAAAGGTGTGGAGATCAGCGGGCAGTCGTAGTGTGGTTTGAGAAGAATTCGACTTGATGGATTTGCGCAGGCGCCTTTTGTTTACAGCAGTTGATCTTCCTGGGAGTGGTTTGACTTTGTTGCCCTTCTGGATGGAGAGAAACTTCTGATACCACCTCCAATAATTTATTCGATTAGGAGTGAACCTGCCAGTAATCATCTAAATGTGTTTGGCCGTCTTCGCTGCGTCGCTGCCGAGTTTGAACTAATTGAAAATGAAATCGCACACTTTTTCACTTTGAGTGGTCATTGTTCTAATGAATAAAACGTTCCAAGAACGCAAGGAAAATTAACGATTCATAACTTAAAATGGTCGCCGCCAGGAAACAAGCTCTCAAACAGACTATAATACTTCTGCGGGTTTGCTTTCAATTCCAGAAAAAAAAACAGAAATGATGCAAAATTTATGACTCAACCTCATAGTTCAGGTTTGCCGCCTTGGCCATCCAAGACATCCATTCTTCCGGGATCGGTGAATTGGCACAAGACTTGCGGAGAAGGAGAAGACAGGAGCGCTCTTCATCGGATGGCCACCAACTTTTTGCAAGGGTTTTGTCGTAACTGGAGGCGACGAGAGCCACCGGGGAACGCCTTTGGACGTGCGCGATGTCCCAATCATGAAGTAGGATTTCGCATTCTGATGTGGAAAGAGCCTTCCATCTTCACGCCCTAGCGACATATTTTGGAAGCGCATAGCTTGGCCAAATATAAGGAGAACCTCTGGATGTTCGAACGACTGCAGCGAGTTAGAGACAAGATAACGAGACGAGCAAGAACAAAGATGTGCTGTTGTCAGCATTACGGACCAGGGTGGACGTCTGTGAAGATATGTAGGCATTTGAAACAAGGGCGGTGCAGGTTACTCACCCGAACATTGTCGAAGTAAATCTCAGCTGTGTCTGAGGAATGCATGCCAAGCTTCTTCAGTCTTGCTGACCGATGCACTCCTGGAATTGCCCATTGAGAAAATTGCTAGTTTGGAAACAGTTTACGATTTTGCTTAAAGCAGCGAATTGCATAAAATGTCGACGTCTCCTGGAATGCCGAGACCCAGGCGCTCTTGCGTAGCGTTCTTATATGCAAATACGCTCCACGGAATATGTATATCAAATAGCGTTCGTTCTGGAAGAAAGCCTACCGTGACAGTTAATTGTCACGGTATGCTTCTTGTTTATTCATTCACCAGAAACTTGCCAAGACAGTGAAGGACGCATTCCTCGTTTAATGCTATCTCGTCAGGTCTTTTGCAAGGTGTCTCGTGAAAGGTTGATGTAGAAAACTCCTGTACAAGCGAGTTAAAAAAAAAACTAGATACACTAATTCTCTACGTCCGATTGTCAATACCTAGGCATTTTGTCGGAAATGTCTTAATGTACCACAAGACTGTATAGTGGAACAACTTTATTTTTATCTGACGTTTCAACAACTTTGTCGTTCTCAAAAGCCTGAGACAAGTTCGAAGCCTAAGACTAGACACTCATTCCGGCAAAGAAAAACAAATCAGAACTGCAGTCTCCATCCAACTCTGGCAGTTTCAACGATTCCCACAAGTGTCAAGCTGAATCTTAAACAAAAACTTGCTCCACCATAACAGCGCCACAGAAGCATTGCGCCAATACCAGGAAACTTTTAGGTGTATTCTGTATAGATGCGAACATCGCAACTGCACAAAAAAGGTGATTTTGCGAGCACTGTGGCGACTGAAGGGAGTCCGAAGGGAAGCGAATCTTCTTCTTCTTCTTCTTCTTCAGCGTTTGTCCCGCTTCGTAGCGGGGTCCGCCCTTCTGGTGTCATGACGCCACCTTTCTCGATCCTGCGCTTCATCAGGGTGGACGCCAGTTACTTTCATGTCCACGTGCAACGTATCGGACCAACGCTGCTTCGGGCGCCCTCTGGCCGCTTTCCTGGCACTTCCAACTCAAGGCCTATCTTGCGGACGCTGTCTTCTTGCCCACGCAGAACGTGGCCGTACCATCGCAAGCGAGCTTCGCGCATCTTGTCCGCTATCGGCGCGACACCGAACTTCTGCCGAATAGCATCATTTCGGATGCGGTCCATGCGCGTGACTCCAGCCGTCCAGCGCAGCATCTTCGTCTCCATGACGCTGAGGCGCGTTTCAACTTCCTTGGTCGCAGGCCAACACTCAGCGCCGTACATCGCTACCGGCCGGATGACTGCTCTGTAGATCTTCGACTTGAGGTGCTCTGGCATCTTCCTATCGCAGAGCACGCCAGTTAGCGAACGCCACTTGGACCAAGCTGCACTCACGCGTGAGTTCACTTCAACCATCAGACCGCCGTCAGACGCTATTGCTGACCCCAGGTACTTGAAAACCGATGTGCGTGCAAGCTCAGTGCCGTCAATCTTAATGGAGCCGGACTCGTTTACGTCAGTCGTTAGGTACTCGGTCTTGTTGACGTTCAGTTTGAGTCCAAACCTCGCCAGGCGGTCGCACCAAGCTTGCACCTGCCGCTCGAGATCATCTTTATCTTCGCAAGCGAGCATCACGTCATCAGCATAAAGCAGCGTCCATGGGACGGGCTTCTGAAGATTTCTCGTAATGGCATCCATGACGACAACAAAGAGGAGTGGAGAAAGCGCAGAACCTTGGTGCACCCCAACAGAGATGGGAAACTCCATTGAGGTTCCAGCTGCAACTTGCACTCTACTCTTTGGGCAAGAGTAGAGCATCCGCACCCACTCTATGAGTTCCTCAGGTACGTTGTGTTGTCGTAAAGCGTACCATATAACCTCACGCGGTACGCGGTCGAAGGCCTTCTCCAAGTCGAGAAAGGCTATATGCACCGGCTTCTGTTTCTCGCGATGCTTCTCCACCAGGAGTCGGGCGGCGTGTATAGCATCAATGGTCCCACAACCAGACACGAAACCGCACTGGTTGTCGGAGAGATTGACGATTTCACGAATTCGTCTATCGAGGATTCGCTCGAAGATCTTCATGCTGTGCGAAAGCAAGCGAATCGGACGATAATTGGAGCAGTCTGCAGGACTGCCCTTCTTCTTCCAAATCGGAATCGTCGTACTGTTATGCCAACACTCCGGTACTTTCCTCTCCTTTACTACCTGGTTGAAGAACTCAGTCAACCACTCAGCAGGATACCAGAGCTTCGACCTCCAAACATCGGCTGCCAGATCATCCGGCCCTGTCGCCTTACCGGGCTTCATCTTCTTCAGAGCCGCTTCTGTTTCCTCCACGGTGATCTTGTGAACAGGACCGTGTACAGAAGCCACAGAAGGGATGGCCGGATGAGGAAATTCCATAGTGGAAATTTCCTCAAAGTAATCACGCCATCGCTTCAGCGCCTTTTTGCGGTCTGTCAGAAGATGGCCGCTCTCATCATTGATGCCAAAGAACTTTTCGATATCCTCGCTTTGGCGATGGCGAGTCTTAGCAGGTCGGTACAAAAACCGCTCACCATCGCGCGACGCGAGCTTCTCGTTGACATCACTATAATGAGTGGCTTTTGCAACAGCCACGGCCTTCTTTGCAGCTTTCTTCGCCTTCTGATACTTCTGCCAGTTGTCGGCTGTTTTATCGCCGAGAAACACATGATACAGCTACTTCTTCTCTCGAACCTTCGCTTTCACATCGTCTGTCCACAGCTATGTCTGCTTGTCGACTTTGCGTCGTCCAGGCTTCGTAATGCCGAGTTCCGACTGTGCAGCTTGACGTATCGCGTCGGTCGCCATCTTCCAAGTCTCGTCGACAGTCGTGACTGTCGGCAACCGTACGCGAGAAATCACGGCTGCTTCCTTCTCTTTCATTCGCCACCACTTGATTCTTGCAGCACCGCTTCGCTCGATCTGCTTCAGCCTCGGAGGGGCGATCGTTAGGGTGCAGATCAGCGGTCGATGCTGTGGGGCGACCGTCTCATACGGCACGATCTTCGCGTCTGTGACAATGCTCCGGTCGCGATCATTCACAAGGACAAAGTCTATATGAGACTTGGAGCTCCCACTATAGTATGAGATGAGGTGGGAGTCGCGTTTTCGGAAGACGGTGTTCACGATGGTGAGATTATGAGATTCCGCATACTCAAGAATACGCTCACCATCGGCGTTACGTGACCCGTATCCGAAACCACCATGACAGCTGTACCCGTCCTTCGTAGCACCTGCGTGCCCATTAAGGTCACCAGCGACTATGATGACATCTTTCGGAGGTACCTCTGCTGTCTTCTCATCAAGCAGGCTCCAAAACTCATCCTTGGCTTGATCGGAGCAGCCAGTCTGCGGAGCATACGCAGAGAAGAAGTGATAGAGTCGCTCCTTAGCGGCGACAACGATCTTCATCAATCGATCGTCAAAGCGCTCGACGCTTACAATCGAGTCACGAAATCGTTCGGAGACGATTATTCCGACACCGCTGGTGGTCCTGGGACTACCACATAGAACGGCCTTGAAGCCACGTCCTATGTCCCTTGACTTGCGGCAGGACCACCTCGTCTCCTGCACCGCACAGAGATCAACTCTTCTACGCTCCAGTGCTTCAACCAACTCGCACGAGCGGCCCGTCAACGTACCCACATTCAGCGTTGCCCGCGGGTCTTGCTTACGTTACGGGACTTTCGGACTAGCTCAGTTGCTCCCCGATGCCGTCCTCGCATCAGGGACCCTCGCATACTTTCCACACTCGCCGGGCTTTGCGAGTGCGCGTCGGCTCCCGCGGACGCCGTAGCACAATCTCTAGAAACGTGACTATTCATACACCATGTGATGTGACATGGATCTTCGTAGGCCGGCCTGTCACAAGGGCCTGTCGCCTGCATTCGAGTGTCCGTGCTTAGCTTAGCTCACCAAACGAGCAGTTTCCAGTGGCACCACGAGGAGGAACGGACATCGCCACCCCGAAGGGAAGCGAATGGCTCTATAAAAAAACATCGGACCAAAGCCATACCTGGCTCGTTTAGTCGAACACACACGAGGCTTTTATTCCTGTGGGGTGAAGGATCGTTGTTCGTGTTGACGAGGACACAGGCCCAGTCCGCCTAAAATCGCGTCTCTGAAAAGGGCCCGAGGTCCGCAGCATGAGTGCTCACCCACCTGCTCGCCGCTGGTGATCCACATCTTGTGGCCGTTGATGACGAGATCCGAGCCGCTGCGAACTGCCGTTGTTCGAATTGCTGGCAGTGGAATTCAAAGGACTCCGCTCAGAATATGCCGATTAGGTGTAGAGTACCTGCCACATCGCTTCCGGCCTCGGGTTCGCTGACGGCTATGCAGGAGACGAGATCGCCGGCCACCGTCGGAGCCAGGAACTCTTGTCGAAGCGAGTCGGAGCCGAACTCGGCAAGCGCGGGAGTAGCCATGCTTGTCTGAAACACCGTATGCGAACTCGATGGAAAGAGCGGGTAAGGTATCAGAACCTGGACGCAGACTGCCATCGGAATTGCCGCACAATCAATGGATCCCAGCTCTTCTGCGATGGCTATCGTGTAGGAGAAGTCGAGGCCAAGCCCACCAAACGCTGTAACGAATGCGAGCTAGCTCATTCAGATTCTCTTCAAAGATGAAAAAACGAGGCTAATTATCGCCTCTCATGTTGTGTCACTCTCTAGCGATCAGACTCCAAACAAATAAAGAGCAAAACTTCTCATGAGCGTTTAAGGGGCAGAGTTTTGCGTCTAATGTTCTAAGCGGCAAGGACGCTTTCACGCATCTACACCATTTTGGACATTCCACTGCCTAGAAACCGAAACAGAACTAGGAAACCTTTTCTCACCTTCCGGCTTATTGACAGCCAACACGCCGAGATCACCGAGCTTTTTGAAGACCGTGTGTGCAGGGAATCTTCCGGCCTCTTCCCATTTCTGCACATGGGGGTTGATCGAACGGTCAATCAGCTAAATAGGAGGGTTCAGTTGGCAAGCACAGTCCTAGCGAGCTAGCGCCCTTAAAAGCATGTGTCAGAAACAAAAATTCAAATTTTCGAGAGAATTGCCGATTGCGTGCCCCTTCCTTCAGGGCTTTGGAAACTTGAAGTTACTGCAGGGGCCGGATTCATTAACAATTAAACCTGTGGGCATGCGGGGTAAAGGGATAGAGATAAGAGTCAGATAGAGACAAGGTAAGGCTCAGAGACTTAGGCTTCATCATGGGTATCTCTACCATCTATACCCGTGGGTTTGTCGTTGATGAATCCGGTCCCAGAAGGGCTTTTATTAGGGTTAAGATTATGTGTATTGATTACTTAGTGAGCATAATAAAGTGTAATGATTCCGTGAAAAAACCTTGCAGGTCTCGAAATCACATTCCGTTTGCAGGCTTTCACTGTTCTAGATGGTTTTTATATCTAACAGCATATTGACTAACATAAAATAGCGAGCACGATGCCGTTCTTTTGCTGCAATAAGCATTCGCCTAACTGCATAGACCTTTCCCTAATTTCCTTTCTAAGGTTCGTTTCATAAACGATTCCAGAAGCCCTAGACGCGAATTCTTGAACACACGAAGTCTTGTCACAGAATGCGTAACTTGTGTTTTCAGGCGCATTTCGATTAGGATGGAAACCTTCTCCGTAATTTCTTCAAGCCCTTTCTTGACTAGGCAGTTCAAACTCGCCTTTCGCAGTTCTCGTCGAATTTCCATGTGCTTCTCGGTATAGAGCATGTGATGCTTGCTAGGCAGCGAACGCACGGCGGCTCTCAGCGCAGCGTTCGACATCCTGAACGCTGATCAAGGAATTCCCGTTCAGTAATCCTCACTCGACGCTGAAATTCTCAAACCGTCTCATACAGAATTTCGGACTGAACTGTAATGAAGCTCTAGTGACCGGGCAACGGATTGACGGCAACGTTGGAGAGGGGCTGAACCGAAAACTAGAAAACAGACAGCCAGAAAAATGTCCTTATTGGAGGAAATGGAAGGCAGTTGTCAAACGTCCTCCAATCGGCGCTCTGCTAATTCAGTCTTATATATCCCATACACCAGAATTAGAAAACTAAAAATCAATGAGGAAATATTATAGAAATGCTAATAAAACATAAGACAAACATAAGCGAAAAAACATTGGGTGCGTGTAGCGCAGTCGGAAGAGGTGCCGGCTGGCTCGTGCATCCAATTCTAGGTTCTTGAATCGAACTTCCCGTACAGGCCAACCAAGCCTGCCATCCCTCTGGGGTGGGTGAATTGGTACCAGACTTGTCTGGGAAGGGTAGTGCGCTGACCTGTTCATCGGCAGGCCACCGCAAGTCATTGGCCAAATACACCTGGCTCCACGACATCCCGTAGACGTAGAATACGTGGCGAATCCCGAAAGAGATTAAATAACGCTGTTTGTTAACCTTTATAATTTATCATAATAAAAATATATGTTCATACTAATAAATATTCTAGTAGCAGATGATACGCCCCAACGGCTACCACACATGAGCACTAGATAATAGAATGGACTGCAGTTGCCAGGTACTTGTAACCGCAATTCATTTTCGTTATCATGACAATACCAAAAATTTCGATCTGATTTGAGACGAGCCAGCATAGTACAGGCGTGAAACTAAATGCCATCGCCTTGGAGACCTTGGAGAGCTGGAGACTGGTGAACGCTGCTTGTCATTGCGAAAATTACAAGAAATTGACGAGTCAAATTCGGAGATACCTCGCATACCGCTCCAACAGCCTTCCCCGATGGGGAAGCACTTGGTGCAGTCCTAGTTTGGGTAAGCAACTGAAACTGGAGGCAGTGATTCCCACTCCTCGCTGCATCGCCCTTTCCCTCGGAACCGCCTGAGCGGGCCATGGCACAACCACCACACTCTAGAGCAGATTTAGATTCAGCAAGGTGCTGGTGGAGCAACCACTCGTCCAATTCTCGGTCTCCCAAACTAGTATTGCCCCACGTCCTCCAACACTCCACTGAGAATTTTACTTTAAAGCCCTTTTTCTGATTTTGCGTCTGAACTCACCATTGTAGGTGCACGGCTTCACTGGCATCCAACTATTCTGCTATAAAAACCACATAACACATGAATATGCTTATTATATGAATGTACAGCGTGACCGGACTGTGTCGAGGTTCGATATGATTTAGACGATTCTCGATTCAAATTTCCTTTATCACTACTGTACACTTTTTAAAGTTTATATAGTATTTATTTCCATTAAGATCAACCGTAAAACATTTTACAAGACAAATCAAAATAAAAACACTAAAAAGACTATCGCAAACAGATTATTGTCAATCTTTAGACCTCTCTTTTTGAACTTGCTCACTGTACTGCTTATAACTTTGATTTCTTGCTTACGCGAGTCCGACGACTTAGGCTGGCTTCCAGCTGTTGATTGCTGTTTTGTAGTTCTCCTGTCTGTAGGATTCCCTATGATTCCAAAGATACGGTGATGAGACAGTCTGGACTGAGCTGAACCGGCTCGATATTTCTCTGTACGGCTAGAATTGATAGTGGAAAGATTGGCTACAGTCCCAAACACAAGGGACCAAAAAATAATGGAAAATTTTGATGCTTATGCTCAACCATCTATAATAAAGCACAAAGATTTTTTTTTAATTTTTGTGAAGATGAGCTGGAAAGTCATCAAGTTAGTCAAGAATTACCTGAAGTTTTTAGCCGGAGAATAATTTGGAAGCTATGCATTTGATGAAGCCTCTGTTTGACAATTCATCGACTGCAGAAGTTCAAAATTTAGTGCTCGCTGAATCACTGAAAGGCTGTTATATTTTGCCGACTTCCATTTGGCTTCGAAAAGCCATCCTTGCAAAAACCTTTTAATTCTAGCGCCGTTATTAAAGCCTGTCGCTCGTTTGGACCACACTGATGCATCTGCGGAAAACAAGGTTCGTTGAGAACACATTTTTTCTTTCGGAATGTGGACAGCAATGCAAAACAAACCGGCGTATACACCTAATTAGGAAGACGTGTTTTGCTCTACTGCATCTTCAGAAGATCAATCACATGAATTTATGCTGACGCCTGATCATTACAGGTCATGATCTGACCTCGAGCTCTGATGCTTTTGGCGATAACAAGGTCAGCGTCATGATACTACACTACCATATGGTGGGAAGAGCTTCGAAGAAAATTAGGGAATTAAGCTGAAGGCAGCGCAATGCCAGCCTTGAGAATAGGCTTTGCCAAAAAGCATGTGAAATGCAAAGACTCAGGCTAGGTTTCTACACGTATATTGTGCCTATAGACGACCGTCTAATATTAAGAGCAACTCTGCTATGAAACAGGTACGGCATAGAGGTATTTTTGGATTTGTAACGCAACTCATTCCTCTGACTTTCAAAGCACTGCTTAAGGCGACAACCTTCCATTTATACCCATCTATGTTAAGTAGCTCAACCTCAGTAATTGAATTTGCCACTCTCCCATCACTTTCAAAATTCATCAACTCTTGTGCAAGACATTCATCAATCAAATAGAAACCGCGCGCTAGACAAGTGCTTGACACTCTTACGCATGCATTTATGCCATTTTCTCATCTAATTAAACAATTGTCAAACCAAACTGGAGACTTTTCAAACCAAATTAGGTACCCATCTAAGCAAGCTAGACACTTCTAAAAACAAATAAATAGCTAATCTTCTAAATCGAGAGGGCGACCTCTAAATTGAAGCAGACAGTCTCCGAGAACGTCGAAATAAATTTTGTTCCTAGAAAATCGTATTGTTACTTGATCAGAAAATTTGTAATTCACCTACCCCAAAAGAGCAAGTACAGAATTTGAAATCTTGTACATTTCTGACCAAAAAAATCTAGAACCTATGGCAATCAGAGCTGATTTTAAACTAAAGGACAGTACCAACTATTGAGTAAATTAATTTTGTAAATGCAACTTTCTTGAAACTATGGAATAAAGGCATGTGCGAGTCTTCTACTATTGCCTTTGTTGTAGACGATTGTGTAACTCCACGCAAACAGAATTTTGCTATCAGAAGGAGGAAAATCGCGACGTATTAGACAAGTGCGTGGCGCTTCTACCTTTTGACGTGGTTGAATGCCAAATTTTCTAAGACAGATATTTTAAATTTTTCCGTGAGCAAAAATTCATTTTGACCTTCCTAGAGAGTGCCTTTATTACTGTACGACGCTCGCTCTAACTTGGAAGATGATCCGTTTGGCTTCAGAGAAGATCAGCTCACACTGGCGAAGGTGGTAGTGTACAATTTGGATGGAAATGGTATATTAAACCACGACGATTAAGGAGAACTTATTGACTCTATCGACCAAAGCGTCACCGTTCAAGTACAGAAAGACGCGCCTCTCTTCTGTTGTAATTGTAAGCACTACTCATAGAATGAAGAAGGAAACACGTATGGAAGCACGATCTATTCACCTAACAGTAGTGTAAAACATTGTCAATGAGAACATTTGCTAATTGCGTGGTACTATTAATTGTTTAACCCTTACTTTTAGATCTGGCAGAGCAAGAATAAAAACAATGCACGCGAGTGTAACGTTGGGCACGATATTCTCCGACCCAGACGAATTATTGGTGCAGTCATTTCTCTACGAAAAGATAAAGTCATTTTGACACTCCGATACACAGCTGCAGCAGTGAGCGCCAAGGCGAGGAATTGCTTCGAGGAAAGAAGAACGAGGTATAGCGCTAGGACTAGCAGAAATGACGCAGCGATTAGCAGGCGACAACCGGCTGAACTGGCTCGCCTCGATCGTCCACTTTGGTCATAAGACGGGTATGCAACGTACACAAAACCCCCGACCGATGAAGCCCATCAGGATGGATCAGCAGAGACGCTGGCAAACCGCATTTGTCGGCTAACAGGAATTACTTCCAGAGGAAACGGAAAGCACGACCTGGCCTCCGTGGCACAACTCTTCCGAATGGATCAACTCCGACACACTCTGGGTGAAGGATTCTCTGAACGAGTAGCTTCGAAACATGCAACCTGAAACCGACACAGTCACGTGACAGAAGCACAGAATTCATGGAGACCAACTAATGATTCGTTCTAGAGCTGCTCTGCTCTTTCTTCTCTTCTTTTTCTCTTTTTTTGCTACTAATAAATTTATAGTTTTCCTATTTACTAGCTTTGCTACTATTATGTAATCCCTAATTACTCTAGCAACCTCGTATAGTCCTCTTATAAGTTTATCATAAAAAACCAATTAATAGCAAGGCTGACTCAGCAAGGTCACACAGACTGCGTTACACAAACTACTCCAGAAACTTTCCGTTTGGCTCTTGGATATATACATAGCGTAAAACTTGCATTTTCTCACAACGATGTTTTGTTGCGATCAACAATCTAGCGCCAGGCGGGACTCGAACCCGCACCTCCTGTTGGGTGGGCGGGAATTTTCACACCATTAAATCACTGGTCCTGTTTAATCGAACGCAACATTGATTTAATTCCGACTTCGCGCTTTCGAGATCTACGCCATGAAGCTCGGTGACATGAAAATCGGACATTTCTGCTGTCACGAGAAGTGGCCCACATTCTTCCATTTTTGGAAGACATCTCAGATATTACAAACGTATTTAAAACTACGTAAGGGTATCAGAACCTCCCATGAAATCGTAGAGTAAGAAACTGAAACAATAGTGGAAATACTCCAAAACGCTCCTGGATGCACAATAGAACCAGTGGCTTTTCACAGCTGTGCTACATGCATACTCAATTCATTTAGGTACGGAATTTTACTCAACCTAGTAGGGGTACAGTAACAGTTTGCTGAAGTATGCACCTAAAGACGAGAGTGAGTGAGCGACCCTCTAAAGAAGCTGCACATCTTTTGTTTATTTTTCGAACAGCTGAATGAGACGTTACAGGGCTGGGCAGGGGTCGACCGTTGGAATTGAACTAGAATTAACGCAGGGTATGATCCGAATGTAAGTAAAAATGGGGTCATCTCTGGAACTCTGAAAAGTACGATACAGATTTGCTACTCTTTTCTTTTCTAGGGTAACGGTCGAACCCTGTCCAGCCCTGTTACGACTCATTCAGCTGTTCGAAAAATAAACAAAAGAAGCTTCTACTGAGGTACTGAGAAACAATCCGACATTGAGGGACAGGACAGCAGACACATTCTGGCTTGTTGTAACCGTTGTTGTTCGTACAGATAAAATGCCTGCATTTTTCATTCTCCCTTATGAGGGTAAGATTCAATGTTAGTTCAAAACGGAATTAACTAAATACTAGTTGTAAGTGGAATTACCTACTGACAAGAATTTTGCCTCTACATCCTATAACGACTCCCCCAGACACTTACCGCAGTTGGCCGTGCTTCATTCCAGCCCCTTTTAAAACACAGTGCTTCAGGTAGCCAATTCTTTTTTTGAAGAAGGAAACCGTGCAGTGCTCTTACCTTTAGTAAGCGCACAGATGCGTGCCACAGAGGACTTATTCCTACACAAGTTAACAACGACTACTAAGAACTAAGGCGAACTAAAGGTGGGAGACACAAAGAAAGATGACAGACCTAGCAGCCGTGGCAGTCGAAGCTGTTCCTCATGAGCAGACATGTAAACACTAAGTGAGCCAAGAGACCCAAAGTGAGTGGACGGGTTCGGAAGCGACTTTCACTCTCTGATTCACACCAGCTTCTCAACAGAATGGACGTCAACCGTTTCGCTCCCTCCCTCCAGACCGCCACCAGCGATCGAACTACGGACTTAGTTGGAGCTGCTGGCTGACAGCGAGAGAAAAATGGCTGCGGGAGAAGACCGGACATGCACTCAGGCGTCGAAATCGCTTATCCCCTGCAATAACGCCGACAGCTTTCCTTCTGCAGAAATAACGCATCACCTTTGAAAGCGGAAAGCCGGGCTGAGGGAGCTGCGCAGAGCGATCGCTCATAAAGCACACTTGAAGTCGCATGGCGTACCTTAAACCTAACGGAAAGAAAGAAAACGATTCGACCTCCTTCATGGTGATCAGCAGACCAGCCTCGGAGAGAAGGTTCATTCTAACCGGTTATGTACTGCATCCAGACAAATCCTTTATATTTTCACATGATTCTCTTCAAATCGCACCGATTTTTTGTTTCTAGCCTGCTTCGTTCGACAGTCTCTGCTTCTGGATCCCAACTTCAAATACTGAGTGTGTTTTAATGCGCTTGGTCGTGAAATCATAACTCATAAATCGTAACTACCAGGGATGCGCGTAGTTACGATCTACGATCTAAGATTTTACTTTTACTATTTTATTTTACGAACTCACGGTTATTTTTGGCGATTTTTTACATTTACGGTTTACGACATTTTGGGTCGTAAATCGTAAATTTTTATAAATCTGATCTTTGATCAACAACCAACCGGCGTCTAAATTTATGTGGATCGAGTTATGAAGATGCACCCGCTCTAACTGTCTCCGTGTATAGCTCATTCCCAATTCTCTTTAGAGTTGTTTTTTGATGCTCTAATGTGTTACTGTGGCAGAGGACACTATCCTGTGCACAGGCTTCTCGAATAAGACTTCCCTCTTCGCTTCACTAACTTTTCCATTTCTCTAACATTGCAAAGGCTGCCGTTTGAAATCAGACGAGTTCAAGAGAAGAAACAAGTGCAATAAATCATTCAAAAATAATCTCCTGTCTAGGAGGCTGTTTCCGGCCGAGAACTAGCAATGCACATCGCATGCCTACTGTTCAAGGTCGTTCCATTCCAACCCACAGAAAGACATTGGAGGCAGGTCTAGTCGCCTTGTTTATAACAGATTTATGCTGATCCTACCGAAAAGAAGTGGGGCAAATCCACGATCGAACATCATTCTTGGTTGGAAGCGGCGTCTAGAAAGCTGTTTTCGTTAGTGGCCAAATGGTTTTTCATTTTTGTTTTTGACAGCGACTTTCTCGCTGTTGTTTCTGCTAAATTCTAGATTAACAAGTGCTCCGTCACGCCTATCGGCGTGCCTCGCGCTTGCGCGCTTAGCGCGATGTTGCAGTATCACGAAAGGCTCGAGCACACTTCGCTGCCTTTGCTGTGGCAGCAATGATAAAGGATATCGAGGCAGCAGATCGGTGATATCCTTCATCATTGCTGCCGCAGCAAAGGCAGCGAAGTGTGCTCGAGCCTTAAGCTAACAAGGAAAGGTTCCCAACTCAAGGTGAGCTTTTGCGATGCTATTTTGGCAGGATGTATGTAGTGCGTGCCCTGTGAGCGGAGTCCAGAACTACAGTTAGTTTTTGCTGAACGCTCTTTTGAAGACCAGAAAAGGAGGTCTGAAGGTGCGCGCAACTATATCAACCTTACGACACCCATTAAGATGTGCCTCAGCGGCGCTGGTGGTAGGAGTGCCGCCTATAGGAGCCCACCGGTGGGTTTTTCTGTTCGAGTCCGCATGCTGTCGTTATTTTTGCACGTATTAGTTAGTTGTTATTAAGCTTTCTCATGATCATAGGAGTCCATTTTAGGCCATCAGTGCTTACAACAAATCAAGGCTGACTACTTGCGCCTTCATATGTGCTAGTTTTTCAACTATGCATATCCGTACCACCACCGTATCACACCATATCATCAATAATACCGTAAATGTACACAGTTACGGTTGAATACTATGTACCCGAGCCATATCGGTGCTTAAGTGTGCTAAAAATGTCGTTCTCACCTTAACGTTTTGTCGGCCGATTACTTTCCACCTTCACGCTGAGTTTCACTTCCCGACAGGGAGAGAGATTACGGTTGCGGACGACGTAAAAGGACTTCTCCTGGACGCCATATTTAGAGATATTTCTTCCGCTCATTTAAGCGCTATATTCGTCGGGTGCACGGTCACCTTACCAAAATACGTTACAGGCAGCCGAGATGGTATATTGAAAGTAGGTAACTAGTATTAAATATAACTGGGTTCCACCCGTGACTTTTCTTTTGATTGCAGATTATAAGCAGGACCTGCCGACAGTTCTGCGCTCCGGTGTTTCGGCCGTGTCTGTCATACGCACGAGTGGCAGCGGGAGACGTCGACATTCACCCAGGATCTTTCCCAGCACCCACAGATTATGCGATCAACGAAGAAGAAGTGGTCATTCCTTGTCAGGGAGACGATTGTTCCTCACTGGCTTTTGTAAAATGCTATTGGTGTGTTAAGCGCTTGTGTTTTCCTCGTTTCATAGATTTTTACCATAGCTGTTGACTTAAAGGGAAGAGCAAGACAGGACTTTTTATTCCTAGAGATGTGATATAGTGCAGATAGACATTGTTGAAAAACACATATGAAGGCGCAAATAGACAGCCTTGGTTCGTTTTAAGCATTGATGGTCTAAAATTGAGTTCGATGATTATGGGAAAGCGTTATAATAACAAACTAATGACAGCAAAAATATCAGCAACACGCGGACTCCAACTGAAAACCCTGCCGGTATGCTCCTATGAGGCGGCGGTCCCACCAACTGCGCCGCCGAGGCGCATCTCATTGGATGTAGAAGGGGTTGGCGATAGTTGTGCGCACGCCTTCAGATGTCTTTTTCAGGTCTTCAAAAAAGTGTTCAGCAAAAACTAACTGTGGTTCTGGACTCCGCTCACAGGGCTCTACATCTTGACAAAATAGCATCGCAAAAGCTCACCTTGAGTTGGGAACTTTTCCTTGTAAGGACAATCACATCAAGCTAGCTGCTCTACTTGTATAGCATTTTCCCTACCTAGGAATACAAAAAGGCTCGCAGTATGCACAGTATATACTATGATAGGGCGATCTATTGATTCCTCACTACTGGTCCTTCCATAGTAAAACGGTCCCCCATTACTGGTACTGGTCCCCTCAATGATCCCCTTATACCTTTGTCCTTGGGAAAAAATTTCGAATTTCGAATGATCGAATAATATTCGATTTTCAAAATTTCGAATTTCGAATGACCGAATAATATTCGATTTTCAAAATTTCGAATTTCGAATGATCGAATAATATTCGATTTTCAAAATTTCGAATTTCGAATGATCGAATAATATTCGATTTTCAAAATTTCGAATTTCGAATGATCGAATAATATTCGATTTTCAAAAAGTCGAATTTCGAATAATCGAATTTCGAATAGTCGAATATTCGAATAATCAGATGAACACTATTATTTACTGTCGTCACCCAGTGGTTGACATTTAATTATTTTTTATTACCCACTGTGAAGGAAATGGATGGCTGCTCCATCCATTTCCTTTACGAGACCAAAGGACAATAACAGCGGTATAATGGCAATGAAGCACGCTTTGCTTCCCTATCGTGCACCGAGAAGAGAGAAACACCTTGGGTAGACAGAGCTAGATTGTTATAGGTCTTTCTCTATAGGTTGCTATCTTTCCTTATCTTATAGCGAAGCTTCCAGGTGGTAAAAGAATGATTATCATGGGCGGAGAAATGACACAAAGGCGATCTGGTGCAGAAAGGGCGCACTGGAGTCTCATGAATGGCATTCAGTTTGTGTTCTAGCTCCGTTGAAGAGAAACGGACCCGCGTTGGAATCTAATCTGACAAGACACTACGACTTGGACAGTGTTAGAGCGAAAATGGGGATGGCTCACTTTCATAGGAAACGGAGTATGACTGGCTCCTGTACTCCGTAGCCATTGCTCTTCCTCTCTTCTTCAACGTCTTTACTGGCAGAAAGCAGGAGCTTTCTAGGCCCCTGAAAGTTCTACCTCCCTACCGCAGCCCCTTCGGCTCTAATCGTTCCCTTGTTGTAACTGGGGTAGAAATACAAAACGAAGATTCTCCCGTAGTATACTGAAGGTAAAAATATCTGTGTACAGGCATAACCCTAATCACTTGCGACTCACGTGAATGGCCACAGCACGCTCGACGGCCGTTTACAAGGAAGCAGGTGCGCAGCGGAGGGCCGCGCTTGCAGCGCTTACTTCGCGTCAACTCACAAGGGAGGTCAATGAACTTCCCGTGGGAATCTTATAAGTGACCTATTGAGCGCTGTGGGGGATTGTCCGAGAGGCACTCCAGTGGTTTAAAACTGAATGCAGCTAAGGGACATTTTATTTAACGAATTTACCGAATTTACCTTTTTAACGCGAAAATTTTTCGTTAAAAAGTGGTCGTTAAAAATTTACCGAAAAATTTAACGCACACTCCTGCTGCCCATCGCCTCCCCACCACTCTCTGCTAATCGAAGGTTTAGGGACTTGTACTCCCACAACTCCGGAGATCGAAAGCAGGATTCGCCCAAACGTCGTCTAGAGGGCTAATTGAGGTGCTGATCGCAAATCCAGTAAACGTTTTCGCGTGTTCGCGTGATTCCACATTTTCATGAGTGATCAAGTTTATCAGTTTGAGTACATAGAATCGCTTTCTTCACCTACATATGTGATCAGACTTGCTTTCCAGTCTTCGACTTTGAGATGGAAAGTAGTGCACGAAAAATGGATAATTTAGAAAAAGAAATGACAGATTCGTGGCAGCAGTCTAAATAATTTCCTAAGGCGAGGAAAGGACGAAATCAGTGGTCATGACAACCCCATCCTTACTCACGAACACACACTACGAAATATCGTAAGCGGCCAATTTGTCGAAATTGGATACCATATTCGTGCTCAGCATCCAAAATAACAGTACAGGCGATGTTTGGGCGAAAAAAATCGACCTCCACTCCACTTTTGGAGTCACAATAGTACAACGCGGCCGGTTATTCTGCACCTTTTCTCGCACATACTCACCGTCGCCTACTGCGGTCGACGGTAACACCGAACGCGTTTGCCAGCTTCGTGATCAGAACCTCAGTCAACCCTCAGGACAACATTTGTACGAAATTTTATTATCTACTTACGAAGTCATGGGGATTAATACAAGTACCTACGTTTGCAAAGCCCCCCTCCCCCTGTCAGTGCGGAAGAGTGGCCGAGGGAGAATAGGCTGTAAGAAGACCAATAGAATAAGTTAATCATATATGTAAATTTTAATACTCAAACAGTTTTAAATTCAATGTCTAAACAACGAAGTAGAATCAGAAATAACCTGGGGTATACATGAACTCTAAATCACTCTGTACTATAACAAACACAAGTGGAAAACAAGCAACAACTAAAACAAGTATTAACTAAAACAATGGTAACAACAGCACTAAACATGTCTTGTTTCGCCTCTGCCTTCATACAAAACATGTTTATAATTAGTCACCCCGAGGCTCGTCAGTGAAGAAGGTGACTAATTAATTTAGTTGTTAGTACTGTATTTGGTGTTATATGCAAATGCTACGAATACTACGGAGTACAATACTACGGAGTGGGTCAAAAACGATGCATTTTATAAGAGATGCTAAAATTAGTAAAATTTACAAGAGAAACGTTCTCTATAGGACTGAAGCAACACATTTCGATCATGTTCGTAAATACGGTTAAAATGAGAATATGTTCTACATTTACCAAAACGCACAGCAATCCGTAAACAACTCTCCTAGATTCGAACCTGGACCTCTCCCCGCTATCCACGCCCCGACTGCAGTGAATGATTCTTTTGACCTAATAAATTGTCAGATTTCTAACATCTAACTATAATTAAAGCTCTATAGCATCTGCATGTTAATTTCTGAGTATTTCAAGGCCATTCAAGGCGTCACTTTCGCCTTATCAGCCAGCACTGAAGTGCTACAGTTTTTTGTAATTTTTGACCTACCCTGATGCCCGCAGGACATTTGAAGACCACTACGGTGCTTCTTAGACACACCGTTATAACAAGCAATAGGTCATTTTGGAAATCTCCACGGGAAGTTCATTGACTTCTCTTGTCAGATTACGTACACACAATTCGGCGCACTTTGAGCGACGCGCGGAACTCAAACATCGTTTTTTATCATAAGGTCAGACTCCCCTGGTTTTCGAAGAAGAGTGCCACTAACTTGTTAAGAGATTGATAAAGAATATTCGAATATTCGACTATTCGAATATTCGATATTCGAAGCCTTCGAATATTCGAATAAACGAATATTCGAATATTGGCCACTTTCGAATATTCGAATAAACGAATAACTCGAATATTGGACTTTCTCGAATATTCGAATAATCGAATAATTCGAATATTGGACTTTCTCGAATATTCGAATAATCGAATAATTCGAATATTGGACTTTTTTCGAATAGTCGAATATTCGAATATTCGAAATTCGAATTTATTCGAAATTCGACTATTCGAAGTTCGAAAAGGACAAAGGTATACTTAGCGCACGACGTCTTCGGCACGCCTTCTGAATCCCCAGACACATTGCACGACGTTTTCGTCACACTTCTACCTGAATCCCCAAACACGTTGGAGACGTCTTTGGCACGTCTTCTGAGTCCCAGGCACGTCATGCGACGTGTTCCGCACCAGGGGTGCACACAAAATTCTGTGCGTTAAATTTTTAACGAAATTTTTTAACGGAAAATTTTCGTTTAATTTCCGGTAAATCGTTAAATTTGGTTGAGAAGTACAAATAGCTGCAAAACATTCTTTTAACTGAAAAATAAAGGAAAGCCATTAAAGTTTCAACGTCAAGAGGTCAACAGTTGAAGTTCAAGGAATGGAGTGCAACTTCGTAATGTAAAATAAACAATTCATCATCATCAAGCACAGAAAAATAAATAAGCCTACAGCAACAAATTATCTACAGGGTGTGGAATAAGAGAGGTATGGAATCATGCAAGATGATCACCGACAAGGAATCTTAAAATGTGCGATTAGGCAAAACCTGGAGTCCTTCTTAGTTTTTTGCGAGACCGTTTTGAGTGACTGTTCTACGAGTATATACAATCTCGATGCGGGCATCAGCCCATTAATTAAATAAAGATTTAATAAAGATACAATTAAAAGCCTATCAGTGAAATGTGAACACGTTGTCGAAAGCACGATTTTCGAGTGCCGGGTGTGTGAGACCAATGCATTTTTGCAACGTCGAGACCGTGACGCGATGTCGTGTCACACGGTCCTACACTGCCGAAAAGGTATGCTACGTCGTCAACGTGTTAAGGTTCAGAAAAAGTAGCTTCCCCAATTTTTGTTATTAGCGTTTTCTTAAGTCGTTTAAAATACGTCCAGCGAGCGAAAACATTCTCTCCGTCAGGACTGTTCCAGGTGCCGGGCAAAATCATTCTGAGAAAAGCAACGCCAGATAAGCATATCTTACGAGGGGGTTAAACCAGTATCTTTATGGATTCGTTGGCGTGCTTGGGGGCTCGGCAAAGAAACTTCTAGCTCCAAAATGCCTCAAAGGATAAAAGGAAAAAGGGCGGCATTAGCATTACTCAATCACTATCCCCGCCGCGTATTCTACTTCTACGGGATGTCATGGAGGCGATTTGAATGCGTATTTGGTCATACCACGACTTGCGGCGGCCAGCCGATCAACAAGAGGCAAGTCTGGTACCAATTCACCGACCCCGGAGGGATGGAAGGCTTGGTTGGCCTGGGCGGGAAATCCGAACCAGGAACTTGGTATCGGGGCACGCGACAACCGGCATCTCCTCCGACTGCGCTACACGCGCCCCCGAAATGCATTTTAAAAAATTCAAAAATTCAAAACATTTTCATGAAAACATTAAAATATTCTTGCTGATTTCAATAGTTTTTTAGGAACAGTACTAATAGGGAGGATGAGATCTTCAGCGTTAGTGAAGACTAAGGGTGATAAACTCACTGAGAAAAAAGTTCGTTAAAAATTCTGTTAAATTTCTAAAAATTTCCGTTAAGTCGTTAAGCCGGATTTTAACGAAAAATGTCGTTAGTTCGTTAAATTCGTTAAATCGTTAACCGTTAAATGTGCAACTTCAAGCTCAATGGGGTCCCTACGACCTTCGTCGAGATATTCAGAAGTCTATATCAAAATTCCATGTGTTGCGTGAAGACAACGCTTGGAAATACAAGTTACTTTGAGGTCACCACAGGAGTCAGGCAGGGATGTGTTCTCTCACCGTTGCTATTCAACGTCGCCCTCGACTTCGTAATGAGAAGAACGACAGCCGAAGTACAGGAAGGCATTCCTTGGTTTAGGGGACGACTTATGGACCTGGACTTTGCTGATGACATCGCCGTATTCGCTGAGGACGACGATAAGTTACAAAGAATTACAGAACGCCTTAGCCAAGAAGCAGGCAACATTGGACTCCGAATTAGTCCCGAAAAGTCAAAGGTCATGTGCGTAGGAATTGCGAGCCCAAGGGACACCATCTACATAGGATCGGACCGCTTGGAAGTAGTGAACAGCTTCACCTACTTGGGAAGTATGATCGCCAATGATGGAGATGCTGAGACCGACGTTCGTTGTAGGATCGCGAAGGCGACAGCAATATTCCGAAGGCTCAGACTACTGTGGACGTCGTCCTCTATTTCAATTAACATAAAGCTGCGTTTGTATTCGTCGATAGTCGTCCCAACTGCAATGTACGCTAGTGAAACATGGAAGGCGTCAACTAGTATCATCAGACGGGTCAACGCGTTCCATTGCAAATGTTTGCGGCAAATTATGAGGATACTTTACACGGACCACGTGAAGAACGAAGAAGTATTGCGGCGCTGTCACTCAAGGTGTCTCTACGAAACCGTTACGCAACGTCGACTTCGCCTGGCCGGACACATCCTGCGTATGCCGGAGCATCGACTGCCGAGATCAGCCATGCAATGGACTCCGCCAGGAAAACGAACTAGTGGACGCCCAAGAAACACGTGGCGTCGCACGCTCATGAATGACCTAAAGGTTATGAATATTTCTAGGCAGGAGTGCGAAGAAATAGCCCAAGACAGGCAGCGGTGGAGAGAACTCGTCGCCCTATGCGCTCAACAGCACGGGAGGAACTAAGTACTAAGTAAGTAAGTTCCGCACGTCTTCTGAATCCCCTGGCACGTAGAAGACGACTGGGTATTTTCTGCGCCCCGCAATTTGGTCAGTACCGATTGACGGCGATCGATACTTAAAAAACGAACTTCAGATTCGTGTTGAGCGACCTCGACTACCCCAGGGCTAAAGTTCCGGACCGCCTGGACGACATCCACAAAAAATCGATGGCTTGATCAGTATCGATTGATGGTGATCGATACTTCAAAACCGAACTTCAGATTCGTGTTCAGCAACCTCGATTGCACCAGGGCTGAAGTTTCCAGGCAGGGAGAAGACGTCTGGGTATTTTTCGCTATTTTCGTGCCTAATTTTCCCCCATTCCCTTCCCCCCGCACCCCGATTTCCCCTATTTTATGACTAATTTCTGCGGCGGCGCCGATCGATAGTATGACTCAGCGCTTAGCGCAATATTACATAGTATGATATGCAACCTAAGAATTGGTGTGACTATTCAAACGATGAAGGCTCTTTGTTGGAATACCATGCACAGGCTGAAGTAAAGTTTTGGATCTACGGTTTGCTCGACTTTCTTGAAGGATTTGATTTGAAGGATGTCTTTCTAGCAAGAGGACGTGGAAAAGGGTAATAAAAATTACACTACAAATAACTAAATATTGAATCACATCTGAATAATATTAGCAGAAAAAGCCTCTGGAGATTTAGTTGTACTGCACTACGTGTCAGCTGACTTTTACGATTTACGGTTTACGATTTGCTGAATTTCAGAATTCATTTACGCATGCCCCTGGCCCCTACTATCTATCACAATCGTTGTTTGTCACTTAAGGAGGCCGGTACTTATTGAAAGCAAGGCTCTTTCAGAAGAAAACATTATTCATTCAGTTGTATATCAGCTATATAGCCGTAAGAATCTATTTTAGATTAAATACGCGCACTAAAATAATGCAAGTTGAATGCGCAACGCAGCACCGCGGCTGGTTATTAATGTCGATTCCAATCCTTTGAGAGTGGGGATTCCGGACCGCTAGTTCATTCTTGAAGGCAATGAGTAAAGAACGGTGTTTGGCTGCAATCGAAACCCTTCCACCGAACGGAATTCGAACCAGCAGCTTGAATACAAGAAGCTGACAAATACGAAAACAGCTTCTTCCTGCTTAATCGGTTTCATGCTGACATTAGCGGCCGGCTTATCTCGATGTTACGGCCGCGACCGTTGGTCACCACAAGGATACCGCGGGAGACAATAGTAATGGCGTATTCTGCATCCCCGACAGGGTCAAGCTTGAGGTTCGACAATCGAAGGGGGGTCGCGCTCTCTCTTGGTTTTAGCAAAGGATTATGTTCCCCGGAGTTTTCAGCTTTTCAGGTGAGTTCGTCTCCACTAACAACTTACTCTTTCTTGTGGCTTCGACATTGTGGAGATTCGCTCGCAGCTTCGTTCGCATAAGGGAGCATGAAGTGAATGTGATGTGAAACTATAGATTTTTGAATGCTATTGTTCCTGTTCTGTTCTTTTCGAGGATATCGTGGGCATGGCACGCCTTTCTTCCTGAAGGAGCGGCATCTTGACCTGAAATTGTACCCTACAAACCTTCGAGTGTTAAACGACAAAGGTTACTTAAGTGCTCTCCCTATAGAGTTTTGAAGCGTTCTTCGAGTCGATCATGGAATCGCAGCCGAAGGATTGACTTGTCATCTTTTCTGAACACATAAACCTTAGTAAATGCAACTATACTCTACAGAATTTCGATCTTTGAATATTATACAGTACGAAACAACCTCCTCAGCTCCGATCTTCGTTATGATTAGGGTCGAGTTCAAAATCAACGTTTTCGGAAAAATAGAATAGTTTTCTTCACGAAGGAGACAAACTATATAAGTGGAATTTTGCCTCATATAGTTAGGAATGCTGCACAACATGCAGTGAATAATCATGTTTTTCAGGTACGATCCTCCTATGACCAGAGGTCTTGGTTTTGTACTACTTGGTGTAAAAAGGTAGCAAAAACCGAACCTCTCCTAATCATATCGAAGGTGCCACTTTTAGAAGCTGCTTCTTTGGAGATGGAATCAACTTTTTCTTGTTTTCGATGCGTTATTAGTTTTTCAGAGAATCCTAAACTCTTCGAGTTGTCACTGCTCAAGTGGTGGCATCTGCGTTCACTAATTTCGTCGATCGTATGCGAAGGACTGACTTGTCACAGAAACGATTTTCCATTAGAACGAGACCAGTCAGAAAATGAAATTATACCCCTTCAAACTTCGAGAACTGAACATTACCTAGCAAAAACCAAGGATATCGCTGCGCTTTTCGATATGATTAGTGGGCTCGACCTTTGGTCGATTTTCGGCAGCAATCGACCAAAAATAGAACACCTGCGCACCCTAGGATACAAATGCTTTTTTACTAGGATGGCCGGAAAGTTCTGGCAGCTTTCCCTGTTCCACTTCAAGTGCTCACCGGATTCAACTGAAATAAACACCACTCTAGTCAGCATCTTTCTTCAGCGCGGTACTAGTTGGCTAGTTCTGTCAGCGAAAAAATTGGGTGATTGAGTTGCGACAAATTCTAGAAAGGTGACCTGATTTACGAAGGTTCTACCATACCAGCAAGGAAGTTCGGAAAGTGCGGAAGAATGGAACTTCGTCTGCTGACCAGTGCCGGCTGTAGCTCACGCAATTTTTTGGTACACCTCGTCGATTTCGTCAGAGCAGCACTCGGCTGGGATGGATCGACCCCTACAAGAAAGTTGTAGTGAATCATGCTATCCGCCGAATACCACACTATTACCATCGGCCAAAAACGCCGAGTTGTCACATATGATGAAAAGCGTCGTTTTGATTCCGGAGAAGCAAAGAAGAGCAGATTTCGAAACGGGACAATTTCTGACGATCAATAATATCGTGGGGCTCTCACTTTTTAAGCTTTTCTCCTTTCCGAGGCCTTTCAAACCATCTATAACAGCTGTTTTACTGACTCGTTGACCTTCATCTCACGAGTTGTTTGCGATGGACTAGCTTCCACGTAGGCCTTCAAGTCGTCGTCCTGGATTGCTGCAGCTATGCCGTTTCGGGGAGCACCTTCGAGGCTGACCAGGATACTATCTCAACGGTAGGTCGGAACGGCGCAAGTGTTGTATATGGGCAGAACCGCCTCTCTCTGGGTAGTAACAAACTGCAGGTATCTCGACCCCAATACAACTCTGCGCAGAGTTAGGGGCGACGGAAGTCGCGGGTTGGCGCCCTGTTGATTCACGTGCTCCACAGCTGACGGGCGCGCGCGGGATGAGGGTTCGTATCGCGGCCAAACGCAGTGCTCAGGTGGCGTAGTAGGGAAGAGCTCGGGCTCGTAAACGCGGGCTCGGGGGTTTGGATCCTGCAGACTGCGCTCGTTTTGCACTTTTGCAAAATCCATGTTTATCATATAGATAATCCACCTAGGGGTATTATAGTGTGTTATAAAGCATGTTTACATATAACATATACTTCAAACTACAGATTATTAGCTAAAATATTCACTTCTGTGTGTCACTTGTTTGAAGCCTATTTTGTGTGTCCGTAGTTATGCAACGATAGATATTTTGTGGCACTAGTTAAAAGTTCTGACTCCACCGACAAGACTTCGGTCAAAAAAAAATTCCGCTGAAACTTCGTCTAGAGGGTTATCTGGGGTGCTGATCACGAATCTTCTTCTTCTTCTTCTTCAGCGTTTGTCCCGCTTCGAGGCGGGGTCCGCTATTCTGGTGTGGTGACGCCACTTTACGCGATCAAATGCTTGATCGGGATGGATACCAGCAACCTTTAGGTCCACATGCAACGTATCAAGCCATCGCTGCTTCGGCCGCCCTTTAGGCCGTTTTCCGGGCACATCTATGTTAAGGCCAATCTTCCTAACAGTGTCACCACTAGCTCGAAGAACGTGGCCATACCATCGAAGGCGAGCTTCACGTAACTTGTCAGCAATTGGAGCGACACCAAACCTCTGGCGTATTTCATCGTTGCGAATACGGTCCAAACGCGTAACACCAGCCGTCCATCGCAGCATTTTCGTTTCCATTACGCTGAGGCGAGTCTCAACCTCCTTGGTTGCAGGCCAGGACTCAGCTCCATACATCGCTACTGGTCGGACGATGGTTCTATAGATCTTCGATTTAAGGCGTTCCGGTATCTTCCTGTCGCATAAAACGCCTGTCATCGAGCGCCATTTGGACCACGCTGCGCTCACGCGCGAGTTCACCTCGAACGTCAGACTACCATCAGACGCAATTGCAGATCCAAGGTACTTGAAATTTGTCGTTTGTACTAGCGCAGTGCCATTGATCTCAATGGACCCGGCTTCGTTTACGTCTATCGTCAAGTACTCAGATTTTTTGACGTTTAGCTTGAGCCCGAACATCGCCAAGCGATCGTACCAAGATTGCGCTTGTCGCTCGAGTTCGCTCTTCTCTTCGCTTGCAAGCATTACGTCATCTGCATACAGCAGCGTCCAGGGGGCAAGCTTCTGAAGGTCTCTCGAAATGGCATCCATTACGACAATGAATAGGAGCGGGGAAAGCGCAGAGCCCTGGTGAACACCAACGGAGATAGGAAACTCCGCCGATGTGCCGGCTGGCGCTCGCACACTACTCTTTGACCAGAGTAAAGTATGCGCACCCACTCAATAAGCTCTTCGGGAACACCGTGTTGTCGTAAGGCGTACCATATAACCTCACGCGGTACACGATCAAATGCTTTCTCTAAGTCGAGAAAAGCTATGTGCAGCGGTTTCTGCTTTTCGCGATGTCTCTCTACCAGAAGACGAGCAGCATGTATGGCATCGATGGTGCCACTGCCCGCTACGAAGCCATATTGATTGGTGGAAAGCTGGACGATATCGCGAATACGTCCATCTACAATTCGCTCGAAGATTTTCATGCTGTGCGAGAGCAAGCGAATTGGACGGTAATTCGTGCAGTCCGCAGGACTGCCCTTCTTCTTCCATATCGGGATCGTCGTGCTTTCCTGCCAACTACCAGGTACCTTCTTTTCCGTAACAACCTGGTTGAAAAACTTCGTTAGCCACTCAGCAGGACTCCAGCACCTCAACTTCCATAGGTCGGCCGCTATATCATCGGGGCCCGTTGCTTTGCCTGGCTTCATCTTCTTCAAAGCCGCTTCCGTCTCCTCCACAGTGATTTTCTGCACAGGACCGTGCGTAGGAGGGACGCAAGGGATGGGCGGATGGGCAAACTCTTCTGTCGAAATTCTCTCGAAGTAGTCATGCAATCGTTTCATAGCCCTCTTGCGGTTCGTCAGTAGATGGCCATTCTCATCGTTGATGCCCAAGGATTTCTCGATGTCCTCGGCCTGACGATGGCGTGCCTTGGCAAGTCGATAAAGATGTCGTTCACCATCGCGCGTCTTGAGTTTATCGCTGAGATCATCATAATGGACGGCTTTTGCAACGGCTACGGCCTTCTTTGCCGCTTTCTGCGCCTCCTGGTACATATGCCATTTGTCTGCAGTCTTGTCGCGCAGGAACGCGTGATATAATTTTTTCTTCTCTCGGACTTTTTCTCTTACGTCGTTAGTCCACAGCCACGCCAGCTTCTCGATCTTGCGGCGTCCAGGCTTAGTCATGCCTAATTCAGAGCATGCAACTTGTAAAATCGTATCGGTTGCATCTTTCCATGTTTCGTCGACCGTTGTCACCGTCGGCAACCGAATACGAGAAACAAAAGCTGCAGCGTTTTCCTTCAATCGCCACCACTTGATTCTCGGTGGACCGCATCGCTCGACATGCCTCAGCCTCAGAGGGGCGAACTTAAGAGTGCATATCAGCGGACGGTGCTGTGTGGCGACAGTCTCGTACGGCACCACCTTCGCATCTGTAACCAGCTTTCGATCGCGATGCTTCACAAGGATGAAGTCGATCTGTGTCTTGGTGCTCCCGCTATAGAACGACACCAGATGGGAGCCACGCTTTCGAAATATGGTGTTCGCGATGATGAGGTTATGCGAGTCCGCATCCTCAAGGATTCGCTCACCATCAGCGTTACGTGCTCCATATCCGAAACCGCCGTGACAGCTGCGACCATCTTTCGCAGTCCCCACATGACCGTTGAGGTCACCTGCGATAACGACAGCGTCTTCTGACGGTACCTCTTCTGTCTTTTCATCAAGCAGGGTCCAAAACTCATCCTTGGCTCTCTCAGAGCAGCCTGCCTGCGGAGCGTATGCAGAGAAGAAATGATACATACGCTGTTCAGCAGCGACTACGACCTTCATCAAGCGGTCATTAAAACGTTCCACGCTTATAATCGCGTCTCGGAAACGTTCGGAGACGATTACACCAACTCCGCTGGTGGTCCTGGGACTGCCGCACAGAATGGCCTTGAAGCCTCGGCCTATGTCCCTCGACTTACAACAGGACCACCTCGTTTCCTGTACCGCACATAAGTCGATTCGTCTTCGCTCCAGTGTTTCTGCCAACTCGCACGAGCGGCCCGTCAACGTACCCACATTCAGCGTAGCTACGCGGGTCTTGCCTACGTTACGGGACTTTTGGACTAGCTCAGTTTCCCCCCGATGCCGTCATCGCATCAGGGACCCTCGCATGCTTCTCACACTCGCCGGGCTCTGCGAGTGCGCGTCGGCTCCCGCGGACGCCGTAGCATTATCTCGATGCTCACTTAACGTCATCAACCATGTGATGTGACATGGGATCTCCATAGGCCGGCCTGTCACTAGGGCCTGTCGCCTGTACTCGAATGTCCGTGATTAGCTTAGCTCGCAGAGGCGAACAGTTTCCAGTGGCACCACGTGGAGGAACGGACATCGCCACCGTGCTGATCACGAATCTGACATTCGTTTTTCACGATTCTGTCTCTACCTGCCGTCATCGGCAGAAACTTTAAGAATGTGATCCTGTGCCTTCCTGTATCTATATTATTCAGCCGAATCGTGAAAAACGGATGTCAGATTCGTGATCAGCACCCCAAATAACCCCCTAAACGAAGTTTCAGCGAAATCGGTGACTCCGCCTGGATCACCCCTTGTTAAAGCTATGGGTGGTCTCCGACCGCATCGTGAAAAACGGATGTCAGATTCGTGATCAGCACCCCAGATAACCCCCCTAGACGAAGTTTCAGCGGAATTTTTTTTTTTTTGACCGAAGTCTTGTCGGTGGAGTCAGAACTTTTAACTAGTGCCACAAAATATCTATCGTTGCATAACTACGGACACACAAAATAGGCTCCAATAAGTGACACAAAGAAGTGAATATTTTAGCTAATCTGTAGTTTGCGCCGTTCCGACCTACCGTTGAGATAGTATCCTGGTGAGATCGCCAGAACGAAAATTCTCGAACCACCGTTGCACGGTTCTTTCTCCACCACTACTCAGCCCCCACACATGGTTAATTTGTCGGGCTGTTTCGACGGTGGATTGGACCAGCTTGAAATTGAAATAAAGCGTCGTTCGGAATTCCTCTTTCGACATAATTCAATAAGTCTTCGAAGAAGCACAACTGTTAGGCATAGGTGAAACACAAACTATTCCGTCAGATAAAGCAAGGAATTCCGCATTAGACGTTGTATAAAAGTGCGAAGTAAGTTGAATGTTGAGTCAGTAATAAACGAACAAAAGCGGTTGAACAAAAACCGCCAGAACTTCCAGACAACCTAATGAAAACTGCTTTTCTGACGGAAAAAAAACCTTTTCATTTATTTTCTAATGATCTAATTCGTTTTTCAAAAAATCTGAAAATTCTCCGAGTTATGACCGTTTAAGGCAACCGCGTCCTCTGACTTCGACTGTCGTATGCGTCGGCCTCACTAATCAGTGAAATATTTTTTCATCTGGTTGAGGCAACCTCGAGTGATAAAAATATATGGATGACAAAATAAAGGATAAAGTACGGCGTTATTCAATCCCCTTTGGGATGCGTCACGCATTCTACTTCTACGGGATGTCGTGAAGGCGAGTTGAATGCGTATTCGGCCATACAATGACTTACGGTGGCCAGCCGATGAACAAGTCAGCGCTTTATCCTTCCCAGACAAGTCCGGTACCAATTCACCGACCCCGGAGGGATGAAAAGCTTGGCTGGCCTGGGCGGGAAATCCGAACCAGGAACCTGGTATCGGGTGCACGCGACAGTCGGTGCCTCCTCCGACTGCGCTACTCGCGCCCGGTGAATGACAAAACATGTAAAATTATTATTATATTATTACAGAAAAAGGCGTTGCAAAAATCGAACACCTTTGAATGATTAGGGGTGTTCGGTTTTTCCAACGTCTTTTTTTGTAAGTGATGCAAAATCGTGGTCCCTGATTATGCAGACTGTATCAGAAAAACATGATTTTTCACTGTGTATTAAACAAAGCTAAGAATTTTATTCAAAAAATTTACCTACATGGTATAGTTGTATTCGAGTGCCACATTCGAATGGTATTCGAATGATTTTCATTCGAATTTGAATATTCGAAAAAATATTCGCAAAATCACATTTTCGAATGTATTCGAGTTCGAGTATTCAAAAAATTTCTTTAATGTACTCGGATCCGAACAATCCGAACAAGCGCATTTTTCGAATATATTCCAAATTCGATGATTTGGAACCTGTGAGTATTCGAAAGCATTCAAATACACAAAAAAAAATCGAGAGCAGATGTATACTATACAGGCCGTCTGCTTCAGGTGGAAATTAATTTTAATTTCATGAAAATTGACGATTTTGAATACGACTCCTAATCGTGTCGAATATCGCTGCAGAGAAGCTTGGTTTTTAGCGCACAATAATACATGCTCAAAGTCTCATGGTGTACAATTTCATTCTCTGACGTTGTCTCGTTCTGATGGACAAGATTGTTTCCGTGACAAGCCAATCCTTCGGTTGCGATCTATTCGAAGAGCACCTCAAAAAAATCTTTGTGGAAGAGCACTTAAATAACCACTAGCATTAAACATTCAGAATTTTACAGAATGTCATTTCCAACCCAGAAGTCGCTCCTTCAGGTGGTACTCATGGACCACGACACTCTTTGTGCCCTCGTTCGATCTGTACTATCCTGCTACCCGATATGCAAAGGGAAGCAGAACTCCACAGCTCGCCGCCAGAGTGACATCACGCTTTAGTTCCTCCTCGGATTATCTTTACCTGCTTCGTTCCTGTTATTTCGACATTATACAGCAGAAAACTGCACAAGGCGATGGCCGCCGCTCTTCCCTTCACTGGCTATCATACGTCAGGGGCAGGATTCATCAACGACTTACAGCAGTTTAACAGAGAAAATACAGTCGAAATCCATAGCGCGGCTTATCAAGCGATGTGGTGAAACATTTCGCCGCGCTATCAGGGATATCGGCTGCATATTTTCTGTTAAGTTGCAGTAAGTCTTTGATGAGGGCGCGTGTAGCGAAGTCGGAGGAGGCGCGACTGTCGCGTGCACCCGATACCAGGTTTCTGGTTCGGATTTCCCGCCCAGGCCACCAAGCCTTCCATCCCTCCGGGGTCGGAGAATTGGTACCAGACTTGTCTGGGAAGGATAGAGCGCTGACTTGTTCATCGGCTGGCCACCGCAAGTCATTGTATGGCCAAATACGCATTCATGTCGCCTCCACGACAGAAGTAGAATGCGCTGGCGCATCCCAGAAGGGATTGAATAACGCCGTCCTTTATCCTTTATCCTTTAAGTCTTTGATGAATCCGGCCCCTGGCGGCAATCCAAGATAAAGCAACGCAGATGCCAATGGTGACGGTAATGGAGACGCTGTTCATGACCGACTCGATCAAGTCGACCACCAAATGAACGATGAAAATTTCGGTTTATCAAACTTCATGCAACATAGAACCAAATCCTCATAAACATTGTCAAATCATAAATATTAGCACATAACCCTATCGAAATCCTTACACTGCACTATGTGGAACACCGTAATCATTCTAAAACAAGGACGAATTATTGAAAATGAAAAATACAACTAGTGTACTGAGTTGCGAGCAAATGTACAAGCTAAACACGGCACTAATACAAGTAAAGCACTACAACAACAAATTCATCGAGCACCTACCAGTGAGAAGGTTCCAAGCAACAATTTTATAATAAGCAGGAACGTTGTTCAGAGAATTTTGTGCATCACATGGGCATCAGGTGGAGAGCATCGTTGGTAGTAGTTGGAAATAGTCTCAACTATCGAGAAACCTCGAGTGTTATAGAATTCGATGGCATTCGTGTTGTTGACCTAGAGTGAGAGATCAGATAAGGCAAGCGTGTTCAGGAAATCGGAAGGCGAAGAAAATGCCCTGAAGAACATAAAGGAAGCCTTACCTGTACATGAAGCCTGACTACAGAAACGCGATGACTTCTAGCTTTAGCAATGGCGAAATCAACTAACTTTTTGCCTATGCCACGAGACCGGTAAAGGGGATGAACTGAAACCAAAGGAAATTTGTCTCACAAAACGAGAGTATTGCGGCACTGACGCTTGATATCATCAGCTCTTAATGTCAAGAACTGACGTTAAGCAGTTCGGGTGGATAGCGATGTGGTCAAAGAGTCAACTGACATACACATCCACCATACTGAACCCTGAGTTCGTAAAGGCGGACCAGCAACTAGATCCACTAAGAAGAAACGAGTGAGGGGGAACCTGGCGTCCGGATTCGGAAGGCGTATTAACAACATCCGGAAACACAAGCTGTTGGGCATAGGAACGGTTGCGGAGGAGCAACCTTAGGGCAGAAGTACTGCGCAGCACAAACCAATGGTGTTGCTGGATGGTCCTGAGAGAATGTCTGTGATGAACGCACGGAAGTGGTGAACGGCTTGCCAATAAACAGCAGATCCTAGATGATAGCGAATCTCAAGTTTTACAAAAAATACTTTCCGTAGGTCAGTGATGTCGCAAAGTCGCGCGAAGCGCGCGAGTGCGAGACACGCCCTTAGGTGTGTCGGAGCACTTGTAAACACTATGTGGTGATCCATGGAATGTCGTTCCCTCGAATCTTTTCATTCCAAAGAGTGAAAAGGCTAAGTGACTTGGTAAAGACGATCAGAGGACTGACTGACTTCCAAGACTAGCGCCGAGACAGGCCACCACCCCCTCCTGCCAAATGGCGTTGAGAGTGCGAAAACGATTTGAACATCTTGTAACTACCCGACTGCCCAAGAGAAGTAATTTAAGCGAAACCTTCGACGTCCAATAAAGGGCGCCAACACCTGCACAACGGTCATTTCTTCCCCTTTGGATTTTTTAAACATCACGGCAAGCAGCTTAAGTACGTGTCTCGTAAATTAAGAAAGACGTAGCCCATGGGTTAGAGATCTGTCGTGGACCATACTTCAAAAGCCTTAAAAGACAGCAATTACTGGTTATTTCCATCATAAAAAAGACATTCGACTGAACCATGACGGCACGTAGGCATCAGGACTACTCCAGAGCGGCTAATGTCAGCCGCAATTCTTTTGCCGTCAGAGGCACTATACACAGAGAGATAAACTCACCTCCCAAGGACATGATATAGAGCGTCTTTGTACAGCCAATTACTTCAAATTTGCAGCACACCACTCCAACACACACACCGTTGAACAAAAGAGCAGCACACAGCTCGTTGTTCAGAATCTGAAACAGACTTCGGCTGATTTTTGCAACATCAAAAGCGATCTGTCGTGTAAACTCCGCTCTACAGTGAGTTTGGCAATCAACAGTACTAGGAACCTCCTATAAAATAGTTTGCATTCGAAATGGTCATAAAAGTAGGCCGCTTACCTGCTCGAAAAACTTTTCGGAATATCTTATAGGGAACACCCCTGCGTGAAGATTCTTCACGGATCGTATGTTATGAGCATTGATTGGAACAAACTCCATTGGCGCGTTCTGTAAGGCTGTGCTGTAGTTATGGGAGCGGTGGAAATCAATGATAACCTTTCAATTTCTGTGAAAAGAATCAACCATCAGGTAGAAATACAGCTCAACGGCACCATTGCACTTTCACTACGCCTGAGCTTCGTCTAGGTGGTTAATTGGGGAACTGGTCCCGAATCTGAAATCCGCTTTTGAAATTTCGGCCGCTTACAGCAAGTTACGATAGGTATGGGATCGTATTCTTTACAAACCACAAATCTTATCTGGTATATCCAGTAGCACGACAGTGCGAAGATGTCAGTGTCCAATAGGACCTGCATGGAATGCACTGCCATTGTGTCCATTCTTCCATGTGATCTTGATGGTCCCCTGGGCGAAGTTTGAACGAAAACATGATTTTTACCTAACCCGCCAAGCTTATGTCAACCTATAATAATCGGCTGAAATTTCAAAAACGAATGTTATTTATATTGATGACCCCAAATAAAATTAGATGAATTCTAGCGCTTTCAACCTCTTGCAGCGTAAAATAAAAATAGTGCCACAAGTTGCTAGTTCATTTGGACAACATTAAGAAATTCAGCGTTGGTATTCCAGAACCAGTTTAGGAAGAACTATGAAGCTACCATGTAGATTACAGCGGTCTACAAAGGAGATCAATTTTCGAAGAATGAAGTAGACCCTTTTTCATTATGACGGGTCTCCTTTTATAGAGAAAAAAGAATGACACGGGTCTCCTTTTATACAGAAAAAAGAATGACAACTAAGCTGCTTATTATCAGCTACATTCCATACTGAAACGCTGAGCAGAAAGTGCTTAAAAAGCTGGCGGAGTTAGTTCGAGTCACAATTCACAATCGGAAACCCACACCTATTATTATACAAAACAGGACGCGCCAAAAACATTGGCTTGCAGCTTACGCACCTTATGCCAGTGCTGTATACCGTCAGTTTCCGAGAGAACGACTTTCTTCTTCATCAGACGCACTGAGGTAGCTGTTTGGAACATATTTTTAATATTACCCTTTTTGGTACTAGAGAGATGGGCAGAGCTGAAATGAACGAGGATGTGTTTGCAACTGGGTTGCGGTATTTGCAACCCCCATCACTGATCCTGCCTCTATTTTTTAAAGAAAGCAGTTTTCGTCATTTGTATGTTGGGGAGAGTAGCGTTGTGAATGTTTCTGACTTTTCCAGGCTCGAAGAAGGCAAAGCTGGCGAAACGCCAGAATAAGGGATAGCTGCTGCTGCTCAATATTATTTCGCCCTGGTGTACACACCGATAACTTTGAAAGCGAGATTTCTATGCTTTCAAACCTTGAGCGCTTCATCAAAACTAATAGATCGGAACTCCACGGACTTTTTATATCCATGACAAAAGTTCACTTCTAAAACGAACGCAATTCGAACCACTCCCAGAACAGTCCAGTTCGCCCACTTCAAGAGGCGATCATAATCTTTTTCACCAGATTGGAATTCGATATGATCCTCTCGCTCTTTACCTTAAAATAACACAAGAGGAACCAACTTACATGATACCAAACACTTCTTGGAGTTGGCCGTTAACTGTTATGACTGGCCTTTCCTATGTACAACTTTAGTAGCATGTAACATGAAATAAAAAGCAATGCACGAAGAATCCTACCCTTGGATACTCGATGACCGCTCTATCCATTCTGATAGCCGCCAGCTCTCAATCTTCGGATCCCTGACCCTCATTTACAACTGAACGAGGCTGGTTCGCGTGGTATACTGCATGCGCTCCGCTGGCTAAGCAACTGTTGACTTCACTAGGAATAAAATCTTAAACCATGTCGAACCGAAACTTCAGGAATTGCGCACGAAACACTGGGAACGTCAGCACACAGTTAAAACATCCTGACATGAATAATTTATCGAATGATAAAAGCATCAACGAATTATGATGAGTAGTGAAGAACACACCCGATACACCGAAACGGTTATCAAACGCAACAACAACCTCAGCATTATATGAGGACACTATGTACACACATATTTACACATAGAAACTCGATTTGCCAAAAGCTGTAGCTTGGAATTTTCAGCTATTGTGCAGCTCGCGTAACCTGATCGTCCAGGAAAGTGACATCTGTCCATACGAGAACCTTGTGCGCCAGTGAGCTCTGAGGACACAACACGCTTATTCGCTTCTCTTCCATGCTGATCTGTAAAGAAAGAAATTTTCCCTCCTGGCAGAAGAAGACACGTTGAGGGAAGAGCTGTCGCGAGCTCTGACAAGGTTTGGTGGGTGAGTCAATGGAAATCAGTGTTTCGACTTGATTCCAATTTATATGTGGTGGGATAGCACCCTAATCAGGAGAGTGGAGGGCACTGCTTGCGGTTGCAAGAACCGACCGTTTAGGCGCAATTGCTCGCTTAGGGGTCGAACTCAGTAGACTTGCGAAGAGCACTGGAACAATGCCAAAACGCTTGATCCATTTTTGGTGTTCCAAAATGTTTGTTTCGGACGCTTGTTTAGTTTTCCACCTACACGCCTGGTAAAAGCAGTCGTATAGATGAAAAACCATCAAACAACGCCCTCTACCTCGCTTAGAAGAAGAACGCATCGACAAGTAGTTCAGAAGCGTTATCGTCCCTAGTTAAGGTGTTAATTTGAACAACAAAACGTGACAACAGCCTTTGGTTCAGTATTGAATCGTGCCGAGCAATCTGATATAGCCTAACCAACAAGTAGATATAAATAACCGCAGCACTTTTCTGTAAGCGGTAAGGTGTTACTTTGGGAGGCAACGCCATGACTCATGCTTGAAGCAAAAGTTTGAAAATGAACTGCTAGGAGGGGTTGCAGGGGTTGCATTACACAGATGGGTACGGTAGTGAAATAATGAATATAGATTTCACTCAAAAATATGGCTTACAAATTTCCCAATAAGCGACCCTGGAGCACTCTGACCAGCTATGAGACTAGCACTGAGCCTTCGTCCACTTCTCGCGTTGTTTCCAAAATTACCAAACACAACTCGAATCACGTTTAGGAGCTGTACAGGAGCTTTCCGAGGATTCCGATTGACGCACACACCTAAAATCTAGGTTCTTGGTCTAAGACCCTTTGGCCTACCAATGAAACGGTGAATTGGTGCCGAACCCGTCAAAAAAGGATAAACAATACACCATTAGGTGGCCATTGAAAGCCATTCAAACTAAGTGAAGAGTGAAAAAATAAGCTAGAAGCTTCTAATGACTACCAGGAGTCTTATACTGTGCTTGACATACATACTGATGACTATGAACACTTGTGCACCGCGCACGCGTGAAAGAACGACTATACGCATTTAATATATTGTCACATGGGTGCTGGTCGTGTTTGTGAACAAGGCAACAGGGGGTAGATCTGATCACAGACGCAGTCAGCACCTTGCTCGTCTTCATTTTCTGAGTGGGACTAGAACTCAGCAAGGGTCGGGCTATAACGTAAGGGTAAGCTAGCCGGGGCAGAGAAAATCAACGTCATATCGAGAGACGCGTCTTATTCGGGGGCGTTATAACGGGAGTGCACTTACATTAGATCCATTAGATGAAGGAGAAACAAAAGATAACTAAAAGTAGGAAAGCTGTCATTGATTGCAGGGCTGGAGATGATAGGGAGGGTGGCCCACCCTAATTTTTCTTGGTAAAATTTGACAGTTTTGTTACAAAAACCATGAAATTCCTTTAATTTCATGAATCTGATGGAGTTCACTTCGCTCGATTCTCGGACCGTTGCGAACCGTCATTGCGGCTTCATGTCTTTCTGTGCCAGAACTTTTTGTCTTTCAATTAAGTTTTGAAGATAAGGGTGCAAGTCTACAAAGAGGGGGTCCAACCTCATTTTGGCTTGTGAAGTACCATTATTTTGTTCGAAAGCTTCGAAATGAAACGAACTATCGAGAAAGAAAACATATGCATTGCAGCTGCAGAAGACATCAAAGACATCAAAGATTACTCTGGCTGGAGTAAAGCGCAACAAAGCTACCTAATGTGGAAGTGATAGAAGATACACCCACCCACGCTACATGTACAGGGTGCGTAAAAAGTATTGACGCACCTACTTTTTGTTTCTGCTCCAGCTTTCTCTTTCTACCCCTCTAAGTTTTTGTGTGTTATTTTTGTTGTCTGTATTGTGCCTAAAATACACTCACGAAAAAACTGAAAAAACATGATCGTCATCGTTACGGTGGCCCTTTTTTTGACTGTTATCCAGACAGCTGAATACATCCTTAACAAGAGAATTAGGCGCTGTTCGAAACAGTTGGTGAGGAAAGAGGTCAGCAACCCAAACGTCAGCCACGGCTCTGTCATAACAGATGATGATTACAAGAGGTTCAAGCGCGTTAACGTTCAAATCCAAAATTATCAACCTCTGTCCGATAACGGTAAACAGATAACGCGCGCAGGTGTGGACAGCTTCTCAGACGAGCACAGCTCAAACGTGAATCCGCCGGATTACTCTTTTTAGGCGATTTTGGAGAATGAGCTCTGGGCTACTTTCAACAGAAGTGACCAGTCGCAGAAGGCTACCTATTCAAAGCACGGGACGAAATCCAAGCGAGTGCTTGCGGCGCGTGCTAATGAATTTTTCCGTCGTTTTCGCTCCTGTATTCACAGTGAAGGAGCCAATGTCAATTACGAGTTATTCTATCGTGTTTGCAAAATCATTTTCCATATTTCTCAAGTGAATATTTTAAAACTTACTGCGGAATACTATTTCGACAGCCGGCATTTACTGCGTCAATACTTTTTACGCACCCTGTACACCTACAATTTAAATTTTAAAACTGCTCAACTGGAGCACTACGTTGAAGTGACCTTAGCTTGGTGAAACTACAAGTCGGCGCGAAGAGCGCAAGTGCGAGAGCAAGTGTGTCTAGCACTTCTAAACATATAAGCTACCTCGGTTATAACTACAAATCCTAATACGCTGGCCTTCAGCACTGCTTGAGACACAGTTGGACAAGGCGTCACGGCAAACATCCTGTGAGCCATATCCGCACTTGGACTGATCGGGACGACCTGAAGGCGTAGTTTTCGAAAATCCATGATGTGCAAGAGAGAAGTGCAAATACAGGACAAGAAAATACCTTTGTCTGGTGATCCTCCACCTTTGACCCAAATGGAAGGCAAGATTCAGGCAGCTTTTCTGTTCCAATTTTGCAGAAAATCACTTCGCCAAAATTTATTTCGAACGTGAACGGGAAGTATGGGTTTGAGTGCACACCATAAAAGTACTGAAAAAGTTACTTTCTATACAGTGAACGTGGAAACCATGTGCTGGAAACATACTCGATGTATGGAGGCACTACGCGCAGCAAATCGTGATTGACGGGATCGCGTCTCGACACCACCAGATTTCGGTTGGTGAAGAATCTGAAAAGTAGTTGCATCAGTACAAAGCTAAACAATACTGAGAACATTTTATGGAAAACATATATCGAGTGATAGATACCACGTTTCCATGCTAACTTGAAGTCTCATATTACACTGGCTACGTCACATTCTGACGCAGATTCTTTTAGAGAAGTCCCCTTACGTAGTCATAAGAACCCTTAAGTGTAACGGCACTATAGATACCGAGTTAAAGGTGATCTCTTCTTCAAATTGTGCAACTAAAGCTAGATTTGGACGCCAAAGGGCCTTTTCATACTTCGTGGCGCGAGCGATTGGTCAGCTAGGCAAGACATGCAAATCGTTTAAAACCATCCGATCGCAGCGAAATCTGCTCACACTCGGCTGCTGTCGTTGTCGTCGCCTGCCCATATTTCCCACTGGCACCTCAAGCTTTGGCGGCGACAGCGCTATCGTTGGAGAGCGTAACCTACCGCTGCTGAAGGCCGGAAGAGCTTGAAATTTGCATATGGGCTCGTTCAATTCAATCCATTGTCCAAAAATTATCCTCAATGAGTTCTGGATTGATCGGCAGAGAAAGGCACCGTTCGCCGAGATGGCAAAAATGCACCTTTCCAAGATTCCTTTAGATTTTCATGCCGATTAAAAGAAAACTCGCACTGCTTTCAAGATTCCTCTTCACACCATTACGATTTTCATATACCGCAGATATGTTGAGTGATCGCCTTCAATCGAAGTCTAGAAAAGAAGAATAATCAGCAGAAAGGAATCTCCGGATTCCAATGGTCTTTTTCTCATGGGCTTCTCCTAAGTAGTTACGCACACTATGCTCCGCTACCGCACCTTTTGCCCTCATCACTGCCGTCGCAAAGTATGAACAGGTCCTAATGGTGCCTATGTCGCAGGTATTGGAAGACCAAGAGTAGCGGCATCGCCATGAGCCGAACAGAAAATTCTCACCCCATACAAAAACAACAAAAACAAATGAAGGAAAGTGGAAAGGGGCACAAAACCACACCATTTTTATTGAAATGGAGATCAGACTTGGTATAATAGATTGTAGAGGGCGGTATTTGTAATAAGTGCTCAAGAACAGTTCTCCCATTGAAGTAGCAAATAACTACACTTGCGCCGGTACTCTATGGTGATGCCACACGCAAATTTATCCAACGCTAAGCATCATACTATCGTAGGAGGCTAAAGTTGGAAACTATTTAAGGCACATCAGGTAGCTATTAATTAGCTAACTACATGCCGAAAGAGGAGCCATTCTGGCGCAATCAGGGGCCACACGGTAGAATTAAAGCACCACACAACTCACCTTGACAAAGGTGGGAAGATCTCGCTGCAGCTCATTGTAGAGACGTTCGTGGTCAAGTACAATCACAACGTCAACTTCGAAAGCTTCAGCAGCCGACACAATGCAGGCGTAGCTGAAACGATTCTCCAGGGTATTGTTGTTGTTGTTGTTGTTGGAAGGCGGAATGCAACAATGAAAAACTTCGGTTACCGTCTTAACATTCTCTTACCGAGTTTGGAAATATAACTAGAGAATAAACTAAGGGCCCACGAAGGCTAGAGAAAAGAAGGAAGGGCGCAAACCTGTTTGGTAGGGATCAAAGCCCTCAGTCCTGGCGGGATTCGAGCCCCCACCCCCCAAAACATCGTTTTGAAGGCTTTTAACCTAATCGACAAGGCTTCAACTTGAAAGAAATGAAATAGGAAACAGCCTTCGTTTTGTTTGTAAGGTGACTATATCGCAGTGCTGTAACGCATGCCCCTACCCCCTGAGGTACATCGAATTGTCCACCCACATGCGAGCAATCCCCTAGCAATATTAACAGACAGGACAGAAACACGAAAAAGACAAGGGCACATGAAGGTAGAGAAGGTGCTGGCTCACGCGCAACCTATACCGATTCAAAGTTTGGATCTATTTTGATATCAAGCCGTCCTACACGTTTCGACTAGGTGAACATGAGGTACAAGAGCAGGCTGGGAAAATAAAGCAGTGATTTTTCCATCAAGTAGCTACCTCAAGCAATTTATTTTTAGTTCCTCGAAATCAGAATGCGTGGTGGATTCCACATGGATATGATTAGGTTGTCCGGAACGTTCTCAGCGTTTTGTGTTACTGTTTTTCATTCGTCTGTTATTGAGCAAAAGTTCAAAATCCACTGCGCATTAATGCAACTTTCTGCACAGAATTTTTCGCTGTATCTGACTGAATAATTCATGTTTCTACGTGTTTTGTATTTCTGTTTGAAGGGCTTATTGAAATACGTCGAAGGAGCAATTCCGAACGACATTTTATTTTGACTTCAAATTGGGACAATCCGCAGCAGAGACAGCTCGACAAATCAACCAAGTGTGGGGGCCTGATAGTGTTGAAGAAAGCCCTGTGCGCCAGTGGTTCAGTAAATTTCGTACCGGAGATTTTAGCCTCGAAGATGACCCCCGTAGCGGTCGACAAGGAGCAATCCTGGACGACGAATTGAAGGAATTGGTGGAAGCCGAACCATCCCAAACAGTTCGCGGGATCGCGGAAGAGCTAGACGCCAGTAAAGGTGCTGTTTCGGATGTTTTGAAACGCCTTGGGGAGGTGGAAAAGCTCGAAAATTGGGTGCCCCCCGAGCTGAGTGAGCGGCAAAAGTCCTTACATTTCGAGATTTGTTCTTCTCTACTTTTACGCAACAAAACTGACCCGCTTTTGGATCGAATCATCACTTGTGATGAAAAGTGGATTCTGTATGATAACACGAAACGTTGCGGATATGTTTGGACACCGACGAACCCCAAGACATTTCCAAAGGCGAACCTCCACTAAGAAAGGTAATGGTCACTGTGTGGTGGTCGGCGGCTGGTGTGATCCATTACAACTTTCTGGCACCAGGCCAAACGACACAGCAGAGTCCTACTGTAAAGAAATACGACGACGAAATACGCCGAAAATTGCGTCAACTTCAGCCAGCATTGGTCAACAGAAAGGGCCAATTGTTTTGCACAATCACGCCCGCCCACGCTTTTCACATATCACCATCCAAAAATTGAACGAATTAAGGCTTGATGTTCTGCATCACCCGCCATATTCTCCAGATCTCTCACCTACCGACTACCACCTTGTCAAACGCTTTCAGAACTTTCTCGTAGGTAAAAAATTCACCAATCAGGACCAAGCCCAAACAGCTTTCGTGGATTTTGTCGAATCTCGACACCTGATTTTTTCGGTGATGGAATAAGTCGACTGACTGACTGGTGGCCCGTTGGCACAAGTGTGCTGATGCGAACGGTGCTTATTTTGACTAAATCCGATAAGATTTGTTAAGAAGTTATGGTAGCTCAAAGTGAAGCACTCAAAATGCTGAGAACTTTCCGGACAACCTAATACATCACCAGCTGCATCTGATGTTTTAAACCGGAAGTGGGAGAAAATATTACCCTTCGCCAGTGACCCATCCGCATGTGTTGATGACAAGGCCTCCCAAGTTTGCCTCAGGATGAGTGGCACAACGAGCGGTGACCGAGTCCGCCAGCTCCTTGACAAGCAGGTCGTAAAGCGGTAGGTTATCTCCAGGTGACGTATGACCAAACTGCAACGTTGTTATTAAGTGAAGCGGTTGGTTTGTCTGAGAAAAGAGGAATCTCTAGAGGAGTGGACTCACGTTGTAAACTAGTGGCTTCGAGCGGTCAAAACCCTCGACCACGTCTGCTGTTTTGTTGATGAATAGCGCACCAATTGTTCCTGGTACAGAAATGCTACCCTGAACGACCACACTGTCAAAAGAAAGCAACTTTAATGGAACATACGCCGACGGCAATACTTACCTGACCGACATCAAGGTCAATGAATACCGGAGATCTTCCTTGTCTAACAGCATAGTTACACAGGATACGGCAGACCGTTGTCTTTCCCACATCAGTTGGTCCAACTGAAACAAGGAATCCTGTCAGTCCCGATGTGTGTTAGCAGAACAAACATTCAACGAACACTGTTCCCATGTATAATAATAATTTCCTCCGCGATCAATTTTCCATAGCACCTCGACTTCGAAAAAAGCCCATCCATGTCTAACTTTAGAGCTGTATTTTTACAAATAACTATGTTAAAGATGGCATCACCACTGTGAGCGTAGCCTGAAGCAGAAGAAGGCTTGCGCTTATTTCTCTGACCGATAATGGGTCATGCAATTTCAGGAATCCTTACAAATTCCAGCGAACAAGTAAAGCACCACTATTACTGCCCATTTCGGCAAAAATAGCACTAAGCCGAAAACGATATTTATAAGGAAGCACGGACGCTTCTTCCGAAAAGAAGTAAATAGATGATTTCAACAAAGCAAGTCAACATGATCGATGATTCACTTAAGTTCAACAGCTTTATGCTATCAGCTTTCTACCACGTTTTCGTCGCTTAGAACAAACAATCAACCCATTCTTCAGAAGAATCAAGGAGAAATGTTGGCAGAGTATGAGGATATATATATATATATATATATATCAATTGCGAACCAATGTTTTTCAAAACTCCTGCATGTAGGATACATCTGAGAAATCCCCTAGCGTACCCAAGTAGTAACAACCTAAATTTCACCTACCTAGCATTATTCGTGGTCCCTTAGGGTTCTCGTTACCATCGACTGCAACTTGTTCCTCAGAGTGCTGCCTCAGTTGCTCAAGCGCAGCGTGAGTGTTTAGGTAGATCACCTAAATCATGAGCAAGTTATGTGCGATTCACGAGACAGAGTAGAGCAGTACGAATCAGCGTACCATTGGAGTTTGCTCCGCGACGTAAGCACTAGTAGTGGGACCTATGAGTTCCACAGTTGCTCCCTTCCAGCTGAACACAGCGATACGTGTGTCTAGAAGTTCAATTCGAGAACAGCAGCAACATTTTTAAAAGAAAATAAAAAGGCGTAAAATTGGGCGTTGATCGACTTCGTCAATAAGTCGGTCGCCCACGAACGCTAACATTAAGACAATAGATGTTCCAGGGTATTTGGTGGCAGCGCTACTCTAGCCGATCTGTCATGCCAAGCGACCTAACCAAGAAATACGTGGTTCACTGCACCAATGCATTTGAAGCTTTTCAAACGCAGAAGACGAACCCCTGGAAATTGCTCGGCATAGCAACGTGCCCCATAAAGCAGCTCACTCCGGTCTTGTCATAGGAAAACACTGGAAGTCTATGCTGCTGTAACGCTTTCGCAACAATGTCGCACAATGCGGTCGGACGCTCATTGGCGGAATCGGACAACTTCAGACGAAGTACAGTAAAGTGAAACAATTTTTTTTCTGGAACAAATCCTTCCGATTCCTATTTCATACATTGGTCAATTGATAAGTGATGTAGTTTTTCTAGGTTCCGTTTGTTCCAAAAAGAAATTTACCAATAATAACTACGGACCCTATTCGACTGCACTGTTCTTCCTGCCCTGACAGGGACTTCAGAGACCTGTACCATACGGAAGCAGAATAAATGCGCGATCAGCGTTGCGCAGCGTGGAATCGAGAGGACGATACTTGGAGTGACACGACTCACACAAGTGAGAGAAGGGCTCCGGAGTACCGAGCTTCGTCGACGTTCGAAGATCAGAGAGCTGTCGCGTGGGCCAAGTTGTCGAAAATTAGGTGGGCCGGCCACGTAATGCGTTTCGCAGACACCCGCTGGATTAGAGCCGTCACCGACTGGATTCCGCGGGATGTCAAGAGAACACCAGGACGACCACCAACGCGTTGGTCGACTCCTTCGTGAAAGCCCTGAACGAGCGATATGACGCTCTTCGTGTTCTTCGGGCGAGGTGGATTCATTGGGGCACTCTGACATGCGACACGGACGAATGGACACGGCTGCCCGTTCGAGCAAATTGATGATGAACGGGACGACAGGTGATACAGGCGAATAGTTATTGGGCGCGACGAGCAAACGAAAACCCGCATTGTCGCGAAGGGGTTAATAAATTATTATTACTTATAAAGATACAAAGCGCCTAAAGTCGAAGATCTACAGAGCAGTCGTCCGACCTGTAGCTATTTACGGAGCTGAGCCCGTTACCAAAGAAATAGAAAGGCGCCTCAGCGTAATGGAACGAAGATGCTGCGGTGGACGGCCGGAGTTACGCGTTTGGAGCGAGTACGCAACGACACCATACGGCAGAGGTTCGGTGTCACCCCGATATTTGAGAAGATGCGCGAAGCTCGTCTGCGATGGTACGGCCATGTCCTTCGCGCAAAAAGTGACACTGTCCGAAAGACTGGTCTTAACCTTGATGTGCCCGGTAGGCGGCCATGAGGGCGACCAAAACAGCGGTGGCTTGATACGCTGCATCAGGACTTGAAGGTGGCTAGGTTGCACCCTGAACAGGCATTTGATAGGGAAAAGTGGCGCCAACATTCCAGGAAAGCGGACCCCGCAACTAAGCGGGACAAACGCTGAAGAAGAAGAAGAAGAAGAAGAAGAAGAAGAAGAAGAAGAAGAAGGAGAAGAAGATAGGGGTTTTGTGGGTATTAGAGGACGCTTGAAATGAATATTAATATTTTTCTCATTCGACAACAGGAAAATTGAGTGATGAAGATGGATTCATACGAGCACTGAAAGAAATGCTACGAAAACCACATACTTGGAGGAAAGGCATACTTTTTGTGTATTTCCAGCTCTGTACCAAAGACTTCAGCCCTTCCTTGGAGAAGTTCCAGCACAACCTCGGTGCTGCCGACCTAAAAGAAATGACATTCGGAAACCCACCACGAAGGAGAATTGCAATAACAAATGCTAACTCCTGCTTCACACCGAGTTTCCATTCCCTTTAGAATTTAACTTCAAAAAATAATGAGCATGAGCAAACACGACATTAAAACGAAAGGTGTGGTCGCCATTACTGGGCACCGGTGAGTGCCGCGACTCTACGTGACGTGCATTGCACTGAGCATCGCGTTTGCCGCACTTCAGAGCGTAAATCTGTCGCAACTCCTCGATTAAACAACAACACTCCGCTTATTCCAGTTGAGGCGCAGTCTAATGGTCCTACGAGGAAAGGATAACAGGAAGAGAAGAGACTTTGAGATGAGAAGTGTGTCAGCTGATGCAGCTTTGAACACTAAGGAAGTATATTCCGCATTCGAAGCGAACACTGGCGCGCGGGCTGGTGCCCGCTTCCATTATGAGACCATGGTCGTAGAAAACTCAAATAAACACGGTTTCGCTCACGCGGAGGAGAGCACAGATTTAGGCAAGAGAAGGAACTCCGGGGTGTGGCTAATCTAACATACCCCTTTTAAGATACCTTGACGGTGTACAGCGGGCACCAGCCCGCTTAGTACCGACAATTTTAATGGACATTCAACCTATACATGGAAGTAGGTACCAACCTCCAAAAGGATGGAGGACTAGGTTTTCCTGAATGGGATACGAATTTTGAATCCAACTCGGATACATGCGATGCTGGAGCTTCTTTCCGCTCTGCTTCACGCGCTTCTTACTCCAGGGAATTTCACTGAGTTGTTGCCCCCCGGGAAACCGAACTATACATCTTGCCTCCAAATATCAATACGACATGGTGTACTTTCCCTAGTTTGTGGAAATGTAGGTGATGGTAGTCATAGTCTGCAATCCTTTTACCAGTGAACGAATTCCGTCAATGTAGAACATGGCCCAAGTCTCGACTCACGTGTTGGAGTAGGCATCGACCTCACGCTCCAAACAGCTAAATCACAGCGAGGGGCGGCAGTCGCCGGTACCAAGCACTTCCACCGAAGGGTGTTCGATTCAAAGTGAAAATGGTAAGAATTGGGCGTTTTATTGAAAAAAAAGAGTGACTTGGACCGTGTTCTTCCACACGGCGCCACATTTTCGGTAGGACTTCTACACCCACACCCAACCATTCCAGCTCCTAACCACGCTATACGCTATACTCGCTATATTTCAAGTGTTTGTGAAAATAGACTACCACATTCGTTAAACAGAAGTAGCAACACTTGGACATAAATGAATGGGAAATGCAGGAACAAGAGCAAGGAATTCCAAAACGGCAGCCCACCTCAAACCTCAACTCGTGGTCCTCCTTGAGGGTGAACTCCTGCACCTTCGGCTCCTCAGACATCGCAACTGAAAACTAAAGGCGTGGAAACCTACGGCTCCGATCAACGAGAAGCACATAAGAGAATTACGAATTGACCAAACCTGCACTCCGCGCGGCCCACTCGGTATCGCTGACTGCCGCGTTGCGACGTGCTACTGCCGCGCGCGACCTCGCAACGCCCTTTGGCGATGTCAGTCTCCCTGTTTTTGAGCGCGAAATTCTTACGGGTACGGATTTCGTCTTCAGCAGGAACCTGTGGAAATTGAATAGGGACGAGGAGAATGCCAAGAATAGAGACATTCAGAAACGGGCGGTAACTGGGACACGAGCATGTGTGGGAATAAAAGAAAACCTCCATTTCCCTCAAAACACGATCAAAGTCGCCGCAAGTTCCACTATTTGGTTGTTTACACTGTTGAGATGGGTGTCAGCTTATCTTGTCGCTTTAATTAGAGGAGCGCCTATTGCTCACACGACGTAGTAATTGCTTTAAACAGCTGTCCTCCATACAGCTGTCCAGGTTGCTTCACTGATGGTGCACATCCCATTTAAGCGGAGTTCGGCAGTTCGTTGTTGAACGATTTCATTGGGATTCTTTAACCAACGATTTTCAAAGTAGCAATGTCGATCGCTTGAGATTGCTCCTACAAGTTTCTAGTTCCAAACCTACAGGGATAAATAAGGAGGATAAAGGACACAAAAAATGAAAAAAAAATGAACTGGTGAGGTTCAGCTCGCTGCGCTTGCTTACCGCCCTGTGTGTTGTGTTCCGGACCTTACTTGAGACACAGATTTGACCACGGATCTTTTCAGACCACGGATCTCCCTCGATCGAGAGCCTTCGCGCTCCCTTGTTAAGAGCGATCTCGGGCCGCTTGTCGCAGGGCCACGTGGCGCGTCCCCGGTTGGTGGATAGGGGAATTAAACGCGAACCAAATGCGACCGTGTACTGCCCAGAGACGCAGGTGGGATGCAGGGGATGGACTCCTTGCCCCTGCTGTGTCGGGCCGACGCGTTCCTTGTGCGTGGGAGCGGCATGTTCATGCATAGTGTGCGTGGATGTGTTCGCGCCTGCGCGGATTGTAACTGTGTCGGCCCGGCCAAAAGCTTGCACTCGGTAGACGGGAGTACATGTAAGGCGAGGCCGCCTCAAAAGTCTCGCCCCGTCTCATTTGGCAGTCTGGCTTGCTGCCCGGAGTTCTTCGCCCGCACGACAGAGCCTGACTAGCTACCCGTGTTGTATGAAAGTCAAACACAGCAGCACTAAAAGGTCTCATTCCCCTGACCCCGAAAGAGCCTCCATTTCTGCAGCGATGGGAAGGACGAGTACGGAGAGGCTGCTAAAATCTCAGGGCCTAACCAGGATGCGCAAATTGAGAAGGACTAGGATGACGATCTGTACTTACAACGCCCGCACACTTGCATCCGTCGAGGACCTGATGATGCAATCCAGGAAGATCAAGTACGACGTCATCGAACTAACCGAGACGAGAAGACAGTACCCCTACACGGCGCCTACGACTCCGGAGAAGAACTGTTCCTCAGAACATGCGACAGCAGGGGAGTAGGCGGTGTTGGTGTCCTCGTCAACACGCACTTGTTCATGAACATCGATTCGAACGAGTCTCTGACAAGCCGAATCGGACGTCTGCAACTGAAGCGATGTGGCTCCGTGCCACCTCTGACTTGTCCGCCGCGTATGCCCCAACATCCGACTACGACGACGAAGACATCGAAGCCTTTTACGTGGAGCTGGAAAAGTTCTACAAGGAAGGTCACGCCTTCTAAATACAAGGTGATCATCGGCTACTCCAACGCCAAGATCGGGTCGCGAAGGTCGCCGGAAGAACACATCGGAACCCACGGTTTGCAGTGGAAGAGCAAGGTGAAAGGCTGTCTGAGTTGGTCATGTCGACCAAGACCATCCATGGAAACTCACAGTTCCAGAAGCCCCCCCCCCCCCGCCCTACAATGGACCTGAATCCCCCGGTGGCCAGTTGCACAACGAGATCGACTGCATCATCTTCAACCGCAAGTATTGCCTTACCGACGTTTCCGTTGTCCCCAAGTTCTACACGGGATCGCACCACCGTCCCCTTCGCGCGAGTTTCCGTTTTTCGCGACAAGAAAAGAAGGCCGCCAAGTCAAATAAGAAGAGTCCCAGAACTACCATCGGCTGGGACATGTACACCTTTCTTGCCGGCCTTTGTGAAGATACCGTCATGGACAACATCAACGAGGAATACGACCACTTCGTGCACCATCTCCACGATAGTGCTAAGGAAGCTGAGAGCTTGAAGACCACCAAGAGACGTCTGTCTCCGGAAACTCTCGAGCTGATACGCCAGCGTGGAGCAGCACGAGAGTAGGTAACTACCAGCTGACGTCCGAGCTTGCGAAGCTATGCAGAGCGGCGATAAAGGAAGATCTCAAGGAGAGAAGGGCGAATGTGTTGGTTGAAGCAGCAGAGGCAGGGTTGAGCATCCGCAATGCCCGCCAGAACTTTGCCAACTTCTAGGCCAAGGTGACCGCTCTCCGACGTCCTGACGGAACTTTCACCTCTTCCAGAAGGAGCAAACGGAGAAAGTCATCTATGACTTCTACCCCGATCTCTTCGATAGCCACGTCCACCTGCCCCCATGCCATCTTCCGCAGGATGGATAGGTTGTCCCCTCTGTTCTCCCTTCCGAGATCCGACATGCCATCTCGTCGGTGAAGAAACGTACAGCACCCGGTCCCGACAGAATCTGACCCGAACACCTGAAGAATCTCCCGCCAGCGCTTATCAACACCTTGGCGCGGCTCTTCACACGTTACCTGTCGGAGTGCAAGGTTCCATCTCAGTGGAAGACCAGCAAGACCGTCTTGCTGTACAAGAAGGGAGACGTGCACGGCATTGACAACTATCGCCCGATCTGCCTGCTGTCCGTAATCTACAAGCTGTTCACTCGAGTGGTCCTGAATAGGATTAGCAGAACGCTGGACGAAGGACAGTCATACGAACAAGCAGGATTTCGGAGATGATTCAGCACGATCGACCACCATCACGAAGCTCGTCGAAGTAACATGAGAGAACAAGCTGCCGCTGTACTTCACATTCGTCGACCTGAAGAAAGCATTCGACTCTGTCGAAATTGAAGCGGTCATCGAAGCCCTGCTCACTCAGGGCGTTCCTACTCAGTACATCAGAGTCGTTCGAGAGCTGTACAGTGGATTCACGACCAAGATCTCACCATTCTACAACGACGTCGTCATCGACGTGAAGAGAGGAGTTCGGCAAGATGATACTACATCCCGAAGATCTTCAGCGCCACCCTCGAAAACATCATGCGCGAACTAAAATGGAAAGATATGGGAGTGAAGGTCGAGGGCCAGCAACTGCACCATCGTTGACGACATCGTGCTCATAACACCGAGCATCAGCCAGGCGGAGCGAATGCTGACCGACTTCAATCGTGTATGTGGGAACGTTGGACTGCAGCTGAATCTTAAGAAGATGATGTTCATGAAGAACGGGCGAGTTTCTGGTGCCCCATTCTCGTCAAAGGAACGAACATCTCCGAATACTTCAGCTTTGTGTATCTGGGTCGCGAAGTCAACATGGCCAACGGCCTAGGGCCAGAGCTGAGCAGGAGAAAAAGAGCGGCTTGGGGAGCTTTCAAGAGCGTCGAAGAAGTCGTGAAGAAGACGAAGAACGTGCGACTCTGTGTCCACCTATTCGACTCCACTGTTCTTCCTGCCCTGATACACGCCTTAGAGACCTGGGATATACGAAAGCAGGATGAACACGCGATCAGCGTCGCGCAGCGTGGAATCGAAATGACGATGCTCGGAGTGACACGACTCACGCAACTGAGAGGAGGCCTCCGGAGTTTCGAGCTTCGTAGACGTTCGAATATCAGAGAAGCTGTCGCATGGGCCAAGTCGTCGAGGATTAGGTGGGCCGGCTACGTAATGCGTTTTCAAAGACACTCGCTGGACGAGAGCCATCACCGACCGTAGATTCAGCGGAATGTCAGGAGGCGCCCACCAGCGCCCACCATTCTGGCGCGCGACAAGGGTGAATGGAAACGTTGGCGCCCGCTCGAGCAAGTCAGCAGGACGACATTTGATAAAGGCGATACTATCCAGGTAGGGAGAAAGAAATTAATTACTATGATAGAAACTCGAAGATTTTTGTGGCTGCCAAAGCAGAGCGCCCAATTTTTTGAAACACTCTGTATGTTGTGCCTCTTCATTTTGAATCGCAACTATGTAGAAGAGTATGCGAAGTAGAGCCCAACAATAGAAAAGCGTTGGAGTTCATACTGAGCTTTATTCGTGTAAATAAACAACAGAATTCTTTATCTAAAACTGCGTGCTCAAGCTGCTTCTCGTTTCTTCTGATCTAGCTCGTCGTTTGTTCAGTCTATTACATGCACCCATTATCACCGGTCGTTGACGTATAGCTATTTGGCGTTTCTGCAAATGAACATTTTTCGGAGATAAGCAGCCGATGCGCTTTAGAATTACGGACCTTCTCTTTCTCATTGTTCTCTTTTTTCTTTCGTACAAGAAATTCGACGAGCGCTGTGACCATTGAGAGGACCATCCCGCACATTAGAATATAGAAAATACCGGCTACCTTGGACAAATTCAGCGACGAACTGGCCCCACTGTCCTGAAAACACAACGGTTAGGTGCAACGTTGAGTATGCGGATAAATCCATCTTCACGATTGTAAATGGGTGGATCAAGTTAGTTTGACTGCTGGATGCGCGGTAATGCTGGTTGTGAGAGGATATGTTCCGAGTGAAAGCTAAAATCAGCACTCAAATGCCTTTACCGATATTCCTTGATCGCACTGCCCTCGGTCGTACCACCATTTATTCTCCAGGCGTTTCAGCTCTCCTTTCTCTTGAAGATAGAGGATGGCTAAATTGATAGAGCCCCTGAAACGGCGACGTTGCTTTCGTTTGGACAAAATATCACACTGCTATTACTCTATCCAATGTTGATGCCGTTTCTCAGCAACTTACCTGAGGGGATTTCCGATTTTCGTCGCGATTCCATAGCCGAGAGTGTTGAGGTTCTGCCCGACCTTCATGGTGTTACATGGTTTACGCCCTCCTTCGTAATTGTTCGTTGTCTCCTCCAATAAAAATGCATATCTGCCCTAAAATTCGGCCTTTTCACTGCACCGTCTTAAAGTGTGAACGACTGAGCGTTTTCAATGCGTCGGACAGGAGCTTGGGAATCCTAGTTAATTCGTACTACTCTTAAGGTATTCTAGGAACTCGACAGCTGGCAAGTACCGGATTGCAACTCGAATCATCTAGGCTGTTTCGACATCAAGCGTCGGATGTGGAACGCGTCGACGTCAAGTTGAAAAATGTACTTTTCATTCCTTCACAACGAACAGATTATGCTGCGGTTTTCAAATGCTAAGCAAGTTCTTGAGATTTTCCCTACTTCTATTTAATGCACATGTTACGGGCACAAAAAGCGTATATGCTGCACGGCAAAAGACGCACCTTGCTTTTTCTGACCCTTTCGATTCCTTCCGCGTACGTGTCAACAAGAACTGATTCAGTTCTGGAATTTATAATTGAGTGTGGGCTGTTGTCAATAGGAAAAGCAGCACAAACAAAAAACATATGATGCAGTTGATAATTCTCAGGATGCACATGAGAGTGGCTGTGGAAATCTTGTGCATGTGAGTCACTGAAACTAGCCCGAGAAAACACCGAGGTTATCTGGCAGAGGAATGGGCACTTTCACTTGATATAGATCTACAAAAGGCAACTTTAGATCAATCCAAACAAGATCCCCAAACAGCTTGCATGTAGGGGTTCCTCAGGAATCATATATGATTATTTGGATGGTCGAGTACCCCAAGGGAACTAGAGGACAGCAGTCATTCAGTTAAAACGGCATGCATTCACTAAAAAACGAATGCTCGTAATGGCGTGGGTGCACACCAGCCATCTCTAAGTCCAAGCGCAACGTATCTAGCCAACGTTGCTTCGAGCGTCCTCTGGGCCGCTTTCCAGGGACCACAAGATTCAGGCCAATCTTACAGACAGTGTCGTCGTTAGCGCGAAGGACGTGGCCATACCATCGTAGACGAGCTTCGCGCAACTTGTCGGCTATCGGGACGACACCGAACCTCTGTCGTATGGCGTCGTTGCGAACGCGATCCAATCGCGTTACTCCGGCCGTCCACCTTAACATCTTCGTCTCCATTACACTGAGGCGGCTTTCAACTTCCTTCGTCACGGGCCAGCAAGGCAAAATGCACCGGTTTCTGTTTCTCGCGGTGCTTCTCTAGCAGAAGACGAACGGCGTGAATGGCATCAACGGTGCCACAGCCAGATACAAAACCACACTGATTCGTGGAAAGCTGTACGACATCCCGGATACGTCCGTCGACAATTCGCTCAAAGATTTTCATGGTGTGCGAAAGAAGACGAATTGGACGGTAACTGGCGCAGTCTGCAGGACTGCCCTTCTTCTTGCAAATCGGGATGGTCGTGCTTTGCTGCCAACCCTCAGGCACTTTCTTCTCAGCAACAACCTGATTGAAAAACGCAGTCAGCCAGTCAGCAGGGCACCAGCCCTTCGACTTCCACGACTTCCACAGGTCAGCTGGCAGGTCATCGGGACCAGTGGCTTTGCCTGACTTCATCTTCCTCAGGGCTGCTTCAGTTTCGCTCACTGTGATCTTCTGAACGGGACCGTATACAGGTGATGCAAAAGGAACAGCAGGATGTTCAAATTCTACATTCGAGATTTCCTCGAAGTAGTCGCGCCATCGCTTCACAGCCCTCTTACGATCCATCAGAAGATGACCGCTCTCGTCGTTAATGCCAAAGAACTTCTCAATATCTTCTGCTTGGCGACAGCGAGCTTTGGCGAGTCGGTAAATATAACGCTCACCATCGCGCGTTTCCAATTTTTTGCTGACATCAGCGTAGTATGCGGCTTTAGCAGCGGCCACTGCCTTCTTTGCCGCTTTCTTTGCTTCTCGATAGTTCCGCCAATTATGGACTGTTTTATCACCGATAAACACTTGATAGAGCCGTTTCTTTTCTCGGACTTTCTCTCTGACATCATCAGTCCACAGCCATGCCTGCTTGTCGACCCAGCGTCGTCCAGGCTTCGTTGTGCCGAGTTCAAGGCGTGCAGCCCGAGTTATCGCATCGGTAGTAGTTGTCACTGTGGGCAACCGAATGCGAGAAATAACTGCCGCTTCCTTCTCTTTCAGTCGCCACCATTTGATTCTAGCCGACCCACATCGCTCGACATGTTAACACCTCGAAGGTGTGATCTTTAGCGAGCAGATCAGTGGACGGTGTTGCGTGGCAACCGTCTCATATGGCACGGTCTTCGCGTCTGTGACAAGGCCTTGGTCGCGACGCCTAACAAGGACATAGTCAATCTGCGTTTTAGCATTCCCGCTATAAAACGAGATGAGGTGGGAGTCACGCTTTTGAAATTTGGTGTTCACGATGGTGAGGTCATGTGAGTCTGCATACTGAAGTATACGCTCACCATCGGCGTTGCGCGACCCATATCCAAAACCACCATGACAGTTGTAGCCGTCTTTCGTTGCTCCGACGTGACCATTAAGGTCACCTGCCACAACAACCATATCTTGTGACGGTACTTCCGCTGTCTTCTCATCAAGCAGGGACCAGAACTCGTCCTTGGTTTGCTCGGAACAGCCTGTCTGCGGAGCATACGCAGAAAAGAAATGGCATCGTCGCTCTTCTACGGCGACAACAATCTTCATCAAGCGGTCATCGAAACGTTCTACGCTTGCAATCGCGTCACGGAAACGCTCGGAGACGATCACACCGACACCACTGGTGGTCCTAGGACTTCCACATAGAACGGCCTTGAAGCCACGTCCTATGTCCCTTGACTTGCTGCAGGACCACCTCGTCTCCTGCACCGCACAGAAATCTATCTTTCTACGCTCCAGTGCTTCTACCAACTCGCACGAGCGGCCCGTCAACGTACCCACATTCAACGTTGCTACGCGGGTCTTGCCTACGTTACGGGACTTTCGGACTAGCTCAGTTGCCCCCCCCCCCCCCCCCCCCCGATGCCGTCCTCGCATCAGGGACCCTCGCATACTTTTCACACTCGCCGGGCTTTGCGAGTGCGCGTCGGCTCCCGCGGACGCCGTAGTATTATCTCGAGAAGTCTGAAACGCCATCAACCATATGATGTGACACAAAATGTTCGTAGGCCGGCCTGTCACTAGGGCCTGTCGCCTGCATTCGAATGTCCGTGTTTGGCTCGGCTTGCAAAAGCAAGCAGTTTCCAGTGGCACCACGTGGAGGAACGGACATCGCCACCGGATGTCTAGAGTATCGAACACTTAAAACGTTAGGTGTCGTAGTTAGAATCACCTTGGAACGGCCACAAAGGAAGATGGGGAGCGATAAACCAAAGCAGATATTGTTGGCGCCGGTGCTTCAACAGGGAGCGTAAAAGCTCCAGAAGTAGGTGGGGAAACTCGAAAATGACGGGGTGTGGTGCGACCAATCGGCGCTAAATGGTCAGCGGGAAATAATTGGGCCTTTTGAGGAAGACTGACTGCTGGAGCTCCTTAATTCCGCTTCATAATCGTCGTTAATGGTTTTGCAGGGACGTAAAAAATTTGATTTTTCGAAAATGCGGACACTGAGAATCTCAGTAACTTTTTGCGAAAGGAAGGTGGCATCTCACACTTGATCCCTTGTGAATTTGTTATGCTCATCTTGCATGAAGTCCCACATCTTCTTGTACAAGGGCACAGTTGAGTCCTGAATGAAGCTTCTTTGATAGCTCTATTCTCTCTACAGCGGTGACAGGTTCAAACCTCGAAAAATGCCGCCGTCGAACCGCCCTTGACAACACCGTACAGGATTTTATTCTGGTTGGCCAAGTCTTCCACCGACTCTATCGGCGGCGTCATCTTCTCTGAAATATACGCCCAATAAATTCCATGTCCTCTCTTGTTCTCGTCTTGAAACTTCGGCATTGCTGTTATCAATGCTTATAATGCTTCCGTGCCACAAAGTTGTCAGACGGAACGGCATTGGCAGGACGTTGAGCCTGGCCCAACTAAGACGGTGAAGCATCGTCCCTCTGAAGACGACGAGACGGTCGCAACATCAGACCAATAAAGAGTCCCACCTAACAACCTCGTGGCACAGAAGCATTATAAATATGTGTCCAATATATGATCCTGGGATTTTAGCAAAGTTTTATTGGTTACCCAAAGTAAGGAAAGCTGCCAGATTAGCAGTGTACGAAGACACGATGATCAGCGTGAAGAACCACCAGGCTGATGATGCGATCCGCCCAGAAAGAGCCCTGAAAGTAGTTTGTCGAATGACTCTGTGCTCTAGGAGGCAATGGTGGATGGCAAAGAATGTCGAACTTCGGTAGAATATCAGTCCCTTGTTGCATGAAGGCGGCCAGCGTGAACCAGAGGGAGTTGTACATGGAGAACTCGTTGGACACGGAGAATTCGCCGTGATTGAATTGAACTCGTTGCTCGTATGGAGAGAACGACGAGACCAGGAAAATCGTAAGAGAGACCTAAAAGGAATGTAGATGTTCTTAATATGCCATCTTCAACAGAGCTATGAGCTTCGGGGAGGGCTTCACCTATTGCAGTTCATGTTGTTTATCGACCTGGGCGGGCTCTACTACAGCTTCTAAATGGTACGGCAGTTGTCTTCTTTTCCTTCAGCTTTCTGTCGACCATCTAGTTTTTGGAAGAGTCGTAGACGTTGTCTAGAATGCGCCTTGGCTACACCAGTGCTTAAGCGTGGCAAGCTCTCAGTCTCTACCAGGGGAGGGTTTCACCTGCTGCTATGCACTGTTTGTCTGTCGTCCATCATGGGTTCTTGTCCTTCTGACGTTTTTTTCGTTTATCGTTCGCTTGTAATCAGCCTCTGACACGCCATGGACCCCTTGTCAAATCATGGAGGATGTTCAGACCTCGTTCCCGGAAGAACACGGGGAAAGAACCGCAGTTTAAGGTGATCGTATCAGGGCAGTGGAACCGATCCGGTCCATTTGGCGGGTGACTTACTTCATCTGCCAACTACTACTTTTCCTGAGCGTATGATGGTAATTTTTTATCATTCCACATTTGTAGTCTTTTATTTTGTTTGGTTGTTTCGGTTGTTTTTTCAATCTTATTTTTAATTGTTTTTCTTCGTTTCTGTCCTATTGTGTTCTTTTCTCTTGTTGGTGAGCCACGGATCACTGGAACTTAGCGTGTCCCCTATGGGCGCATAAATAAATAAATAAATAAATGAGAAAGGTGATGACAATCAGTTCGCTTCTGAGTAGTCGTTGTCTAAGCTCTAAAACGTACCCCAACGTAGGAACATAGCGTAAGAATCCAAATACGCATGCCAAGTGGCTCCATGAATGAGAAGATGTTGAACTCTTGCTTTTCCGGCTTTTTGATCATAATTGAAATTCCTGCAACAAGAGAATGAGTTGCTTAAAGAAGCTACAACGAAACCGATGTATAGGTAAAAATTCAGAATCACTTAAAAACTGTGGCAACGAAGACTGGTAGATGAATTGCTTAGGCAGTTCATCTTCCTTGATCCGCTATAAGCTAGTGAGGCTGCGATTGTCTCTCAGATGCTGAAACTGCCTTATGGACTAGTTCGGAGTGTTGCTACCTTTATCCTCCTTATACCATATTTTTCCAGTTTTTCACATTGGTTCCCTTCGTGATGCTCTCGATGGAACTTTTCCTGGTGCCTGCGGGCAGCCACACTGTGGCAGAAATCTTGATTTTTTTTAAAGCAAATTATGCTGCTAAAAAAATTGTACGGGCAAACCTGTTGTCATGAACGGCTTCGAGAAATCCACAGCTCTTTCTCTTTCCTGAGTAATTGTCAAGGGCGCAACAGCAATGTCAGCAGTCTAGGAAGGAGCTTTTTAGACTCTGGCATGCATTTGTTTCAAGTTCATTTGCATCCCTTTTCAGTTTTGTAGTTTTGTTAAAAGCTCCCAGATTTTGTCCTTATTTATGGAAACCATACAGAAACGACATTCTAGAAGCATGTGTAATTCTCCCTCTCTTATCAGTAGCCCAACCCTTCAATGCACTACTAAAGTAATAAAACTATTGCAAGTGTTGAACGCTTGCCAAAGCGTTTTGTTTCCACAAAAAATATGAGGGCCTGTAATCCTTTTTTGCAGAATTTCGCAAGCATGCAACGCTTGTTGCTCATATCAGCACGCTGTGAAGATTTAAGAAGGCTTTGGGTTACAACACGTTTAGGACGAGACATAATTATGAGAGGCGCATTCTTCTCCGAAAATCACATTCTTACTTCATTGAGAAGGTATCCGAGCATTCCATCCCAACTTCCGTCAGGTTGACGAGCTCCATACCTGCAAGCGGTTGTTGCGATTAAGGTGACCAACAGGAATTTTAGGGACGACGTACTTGTTGCCATCAGAGACGAAGATGTCATACTCAAAGCCGGAGATATTCTTCGCCAACAGCTTGAGCAAATCAATACAATAACCCTCAAAGCGCTCGTTGCCTTTATGTGGAGCTTCGCCCAGGTTACTTCTGCGGACCATTACGAAGGGCTTCACCTGAACAGAATGTCAGTACTAAAACTTTTTTTCAAATTCTTAAAATAATTCTTTTCAAAAAATCCGCGAAACAGCCGCGTGAAATTGGGAAGGAAGAAAAAACAAAAGCAAAAGCGACTTACTAATACTGTAACAACGTTTAGCCGCAACTTCCACGGTTTGTCAACAAGAATTCCCTTCTGAACAACCGATCTATTGGGCTTGTTTTCTTGAGAGAGTATCTGCTCTCCGAGAAGGAACCCTTTGCCCTGCGACCATTGAAAGCGCTGCAACATTTCCTTGCCTACAAGCCGAAGTACGAGGAAGGGCTCGCTAGAAACGGTGGAAATGGTCGACCTCCTTGATGCTGTTCAGCGAGTTCACGCCGGGCTTGATCTCCACGACGGTGGCCGAAAAGTTGGTCCGCCATCCAGTGTGGGGATCGAACTGGATACGCCCTGTCAGAGTACCATCGTCACGGGTGAGCACCACCTGCAAATGCAAAAAGACGAGGTGGCTTCGCCCGTCGAAGGCACTCATGGATTCTGGATGCGGCTTTGAAACCTCCAAGCAGACCTCTTTGATCGATTCCGCAATTTTGTCTCCGAACTCGAACGGCTCGAATTTGCGGTCAGGGTGATCGCGATCTTCGTGCGGCCTGCAGTACAAGCCAGGCAGCCCCCGGTTGAAGAGCTGATGACGCGAGAAGCTCCTGAGGAATTCTTCTACTCGATCGACACATTTTTGCACTGACATATTTGAGAGACCAACTTTGAAAAAACGGAAAGTCCGTGCTTCCTCATCGTCAGGTCGAGAGCAGCACCAGCAACAAGAAGTGCATCGTGTGCAAAAGCGCTGCTCGCCTGTAATTAAAGGCACGGCAGTCAACGTCGCAGCACCTGCATCGAACTAGTGAGTCCTTAATCCTCCGCAGAACCGGATCTCTGTTACATACTGGTAAATAATCGGCGGGAGGAAAACGCTCGTGGTAGGTCTCTCCAAAAGCCGTTCTGTCCTGCCTAAATGAGCGCTTGAATGGTTACACAACCTCGCAAGTGGCAACAACGTCTCAAGTGAAACCCTCACTGGAACTTCTTGTCCATGCGGTCGAACATCTGAAAGCCAGTGATGTTGATCAGCGTGTAATGGAATGCGGCCAAATCTGCATCCTCTATTTCCTGAAACACGTTGTTAATACAGCACGTCGTCGGTATTCTGTCATGCGAATTCTAACAATAAAAGACAAGGTTAGTAGGGACAGAGTAGTGCGCAAAAAGAAGAAGAAAAAGAAACTTACCATTAGCAAGAAAAACCAACAATTCCAATATTGGTTAGTGGCAATGCAGTATTTGAAATAAAAGCAAAGGTACCACCAAGTGCGCGTTCTGAGTGGTAAGCATTACTCTCAGTCGATCCAACGGTAGGAATACTATATCTATATGTGGATTCTCCTCTCTTGCCGGCTTTTGGAAAGATATCGTCATGGACAACGTCGATGAGGAATACGACCGCTTCATGCACCTTCTCTACGATAGTGCTAAGGGAGCCGAGAGCTTGAAGACCACCAAGAGACGCCTGTCTCCGGAAACTCTCGAGCTTATACGCCAGCGTGGAGCAGCACAAGCGTCAGGCAACTACCAACTGACGTCCGAGCTTGCGAAGCTGTGCAGAGCGGCGACAAAGGAGGATCTCAAGAGGAGAGGGGCTGGAGTGTTGGCTGGAGCTGCAAAGGTAGGGTTGAGCATCCGCAATGCCCTCCGGAACTTCGCCAACTTCAAGGCCAAGGTCTCTCCGACGTCCTGACGGGACCTCACCTCTTCCAGAAGGAACATGGAGAAGGTCATCCACGACTTCTACTCCGATCTCTTCGATAGCCACGTCCACCTGCCCCCATGCCATCTTCCACAGGTTGGATACGTCGTTCCTTCTGTTCTCCCTTCCGAGATCCGACACGCCACCTCGTCGGTGAAGAACGTACAGCACCCGGTCCCGACAGGATCAGGTCGAGTGCCAGCAACTGCACCACCGCCGACGACATCGTGCTCATAACACCGAGCATCAGCCAGGCGGAGCGAATGCTGGCCAACTTCGATCGTGTATGGGGGAACGTTGAACTGCAGCTGAATCTTACGAAGACGATGTTCATGAGGAACGGATGGGTTTCTGATGCCCCATTCTCGTCAAAGGAACGAACATCTCCGAATACTCCAGCTTTGTGTATCTGGGTCGCGAAGTCAACATGGCCAACTAGCTAACGCCAGAGCTGAGCAGGAGGAAATGAGCGGCTTGGGGAGCTTTCAGAAGCGTCGAAGAAGTCGTGAAGAAGACGAAGAACGTCCGACTCCGTGCCCACCTATTCGACTCCACTGTTCTTCCTGCCCTAACATACGCCTCAGAGACCTGGGCTATACGAAAGCAGGACCAACACGCGATCAGCGTCACGCAGCGTGGAATTGAAATGACGATGCTCGGAGTGACATGACTCACGCAACTGAGAGGAGGCCTCCGGAGTTTCGAGCTTCGTAGACGTTCGAATATCAGAGAAGCTGTCGCATGGGCCAAGTCGTCGAAAAATAGGTGGGCAGGCCACGTAATGCGATTCGCAGACACCCGCTGGACGAGAACCGTCACCGACTAAATTTCGTGGGATGTCAAGAGAACTCCAGGACCCCACCAACGCGTTGGTCGACTTCTTCGTAAAAGCCCTGAACGGCCGCTATGACGCTCTTCGTGTCCCTCGAGCGAGGAGGATCCATTGGAGCACTCTGGCACGCGACAGGGACGAATGGAGACGCTGCTGGCGCCCGCTCGAGCAAGTCGATGATCAACGGGACGGCAGGTGATACAGGTGATATGTGGATTCTACAAAAAACCATTTAAGCACTTGTTTCGTCCAGGATCCCCACCGCACTTGGCAATAATTTGCCACTTTTTGTCATTCTGGCACTTGTAGCCTGAAAAGGCAGCTAGGACTGGTAGGGTCACATTAGTCTTTGGTTCTCCAGGCACTAATGAAAACGAAAATCCGAAGGTATTAGACGGAGTCATAAATTTTGCAACAAAATTGGTCTTCCAATAATAAATGAGATTATGAGAAAAGAAAAATGATTGGCTTAAACGAAGTAAATGCCGTTACTCCTAATGGCTTTGTTCCCATTTTTCAGTGCTGAGTGATTCCATCTCTGTAGAATTTGATTAGTTTCGACCAGAAAAGTCGTCCAGCACCGCTGTGACCTCACGTACTTCAATGAGGCGCCTACAATGAAGGAAGTGATTTCTTGACCGGAGCTGGTGGTAGTCGCATGCCTATGCTGTATGACGGTAGATAGATTTTCGTCCAGCGCAACTCCTACATTTTTGCCAGCGCCTGAAGTGGCGTTTAGTTCCTGCTGGATCTGGTCGAATCATTGACAAAGACAGATGATGAGTTGACTACTGGAGGCCGCCCCTGGTAATCACTACACATCCACCAAAGCAGGGCCTTCTCTTGGTGGGACTCCGGTTTTGATGTCAGAACCCCAGGCTCGGTGCGTTCTAGCCATTGCTTTCCTGCTTTAGTGTTGTCTTTAGTGCTTTTTTCTTCTTTAGTGTTGTAATAAATATTCTGTTCTGTTCTGTTCTGTTCTGTCATGAAGCACCAGCTTTTCATGGGATTCGATCCATGTCCCCTCGCATGAACCGGAGCAAGGGCTCCGGACAGTCAGAAGCGCAGCGAGTTGTTGATTTTCCGTCAACGCATGAGGCACTGTCTTTACCGATTTTGGCAACCTTCCAATCTTGTGCAGCTGACGAACGATGGTTCACTGAGAGGTGCGGAGATCAACGGTCAGCTCTCTAGTGGTTTGGGAAAAACGAATTCAACTTGATGGAGTTGCACAGACGCCTTCTGTCTACGGCAGTTGGAGTGGGTTGTCTTTTCTGTCGTTCTGGGCGGAATGGAACTCTGATACCACCTCTAACAATTTGTTTAGTCGGAAGGGAACTTCCCGGTGACTTCCCGAATGTGCTTCACCCCCGTCGCTGGGTTGCAGCCGAGCTCGAACTGATTGAAAATGAAATCACACACTTTTTCGCTTTGAGCGGTCATCATTCTAGAGAATAAAACTTGGTAAACTTGGCACTCAACTACGCATGGTAAATTAACTTAAAACTTAGACTTAACTTAAACTTATTATTATTGAAATGATCGATAGAAAATAAACTTTTAAACAAAGGGTAACACTGCTAGGCCTTTGCTTCGAGAACTGGAAAGGAATACCAGAAATGCAACAAAACTGGTGACTCAACCTAATATTAAGGTCTCGGACTTGCTACACTCGAACAACTGCAGCTATTCTCATGCACTAAAGCCTAAGGAGTCACATTCTCATGCAATTTCTCCCTTGTTGCTTCTTGCTGTTATGGCAGCTGTTCCCTCTTATGTTTTTAAGCGTTTGTTTAGTTTTTGTACAGCTGCCATAGAGTTTACACAGTCTTGCAAGTATGTTCTAATGTGATCGAAACCCTAGCGCCAGGCGGGATTCAAATCGAAATCCGTTTTCTTTCCAGGAAATGCGTTAAAATCACCAGCGCTTTCTGATCTAGCGCTGCGTCCGCGATATTCTTCTGATTGTGAGCCTACCAAACTCACCTGTGATATAGGGATGGGGCGACCTCTTTAGTCAGCCGGAATTTATCAGGGCTTAAGGGATTGGGGAAGATAGGGGCGAGGCGTTTAGAACTAGATCAGCTGTTGTAGATGTTACATGTGTAAAAAACACTTTCTGGTAAAGCTTTCAGTTTAACCAGTTCCAAGCTGGTATCAGCGGCCAGCTCATAGCGATATACCGGGCGAGCGCTGCTCTTCACAATATTTGCAAGTCGCTTCTGGGATACCTTCAGTACATTTGAGCGAATTCCTTTGCAGACCTCAAGATGTTTTACTCTTCACATCAGGGCTGCCATAGCTATGTCGCAACCAAATCACTAGCAGCGAACTCAATCAAATTTCAATAATCCCTCGGTATGTGCAATTCCAAAAAAACGGAGATCAAACCTCACTTTCTTTGTTTCCTCCTTTTATCCTCTCAGTTTATTCATTCAAACGCATGGAACCTTCACATTTATTCCCTCATTCATACGTTAGCTAATGTTCTTCCCAAGCAAAGAGTGGCATATAGTCTGTCTGCTCCAAGCCACGCTCTTCTGCTTGCTACAAAAAGGTCCACAAAAAGGTAGTTTTCATGAATTTGCAGTCCAGACTCACTGAGTCCAAACAGGCTTTCAAACTATATGTGCTGGGTTCGTAGGACATCTCTGGTAGGGATTACACACTGAGTGGTTCATCGATAGGCTACCGCAAGTAATGAATGCAAAACGTTCAAGTTAATTTCATTTCAATACAATGCAGTGTCAACATTCAAATCGCATCCACTACCACCAAAATGCGTCTTGCATCCTGTAAATGGAATGGGGATACATACGCAGATAATGAGATAATAGTAAACACTCTCAATACTGAGGTGACTTGTCCAGATAGTACCTTGTTACCGCTTTCGACTGTACTCAATTCCAATGGTGCTAAAATTCTATGAATGCGGCAACAACCAAGGAAGTTATAGCGGAAAGACGAAAAGTAAGAGGATATAACTTTCGCTCCTTCCGCTGAATTTTTCCATTCCTTATGAAGGGTATTGTACTGCTCTCCGCCATAACTTGTGATAGATGCGTATTACTATGTTGGGGCTAATGTTGCGAATTCGTTCTTCAGTTTGTCTTATACAAAAGTAATAAACTACTAAAGCATTGAGAAAGCCTTTCTACGGTTCCAAGTCTCGAAGAGTGTAAAGAGTAGTGTAGAGTAAAAAATGCAGACGAGTTGGGAAGGAACGAGCGTCCCTGCAGAGGTAAGAAATGCCACTCAGGGCGGACTGGGGTCGAGATGGTTTTAATTTAGGTGTAAAAACCACCATTCTTTCTTCGGACATTCTGTAGAAGAGTATCTATCCACATGTTAACGAAAGTCTCATCAATCTATATGTATTGCAACGACTTTCGCTCGTAATGCAAAAGCTTTAGAACTAAGAGCAGTTATCCTCCGTGGTGAGAGAAAAATGACATGACTTCAGTGCAAGAGCAAAGCTCGATTAAGCGACTGCTGTTAATCCATTTCTAAATGCGATTACCGAGATGATGATAATAAGGAGGTCGTCATAAGCAATCCGTTGATTACAACCGATGGTGAAGTAAAGCATGGTATCTTAATGCTTCTCTGAATGCTGAAGCACTGACCAGATTGGCGAAGACGTAGTGGTAGTCCCTCTTGACAAGGACACTCTCGTCGAGGGCTCTCAGAAACATTCGCATGCGATATCCACCCTCGAGGTCCACCACCACGTGCACCGGACTGAAACACTCGTTTTGACCCTCACGCACAAATTGTTATCAGGTTAAAAGGGCCCACTGCGCGAGTTCTGCGGTGTCTGCGCTTGAGGAGTTCTCCTTCTTCACTTGTGAGAGAGACATTCTTCTGTGGAAATCGTTCAGAAACTCGCGGAAGAATTCTTCGTCAATAGGCGCCTACAAGCACTACATGGGTTTTACCTTCAGCGTCTTGCCAAATCAAAGATTACCCTGAAGTTGTCAACGAAGAGATTATATTCGGGTCTCTTCTCGTTCAGGTATTCGAACATCCCATGCAGTGTTCTGTCGGCTAAAAAAACGTCGCTGCATTTGGTAGAAATCAATGGAAGGCAAGCTGGGCTTCACCATTTGCTCCATCGTGGATGTAGACGATGTCCGTCCATCCTTTGTATATGATGTAGTCGACGAGCAGCTGGTCGACCAACGGTCTCACGGAGAACGTCATGGGTGACCGCTTCGCATCTGCAGTGCGAACATCGGACACCTCCCAGTCGACCAGCGGCACCTCAAGCTTTGAACTGTTGATTTGAACACATTCAAGTGAAAGGAAAGTCTCAAGATCTCTCAGGGTATCCCGATCCTCTTCAATGCTATTTCTCACATTTTGATATGCTCACGTTTTGAACTCTACGAGCGATCGTACCTACAAGGGAAGGATACTAGGTGACCATGGGACTTCGAGATGGGATGCATATCACGGGATGCGGCTTCGAACGCTGATTCCAAATATGTGCTCCGTTTCTGCTGTGCGCATCTATGAACGGAGTTATGGACCATTTTCATAGCATGCTCCTTTGCCCTCTAGGTCCACGTTGAGCGAGCCAATCACAAGAGAGGGAGCTCAAGCAGGGTTGAAGCTGCGCTGCTGGCCGAGCAGTGGTGGCACATGGGGTAGAGGAGCGGCTTGGTGAGACGGGGTGTTTTATGGTTTGACTCCTCTGAGGTGCAGGATTTTTGCACTGGCCATCCTAAAAAAAATCTGCCACGATCAACCAAAGCTCTCTATGTCAAATGGCGAGGTTTGGGCGAAATCGATTACTATGGTCCCACCACTCATGCTTACAAGCTAGCGTGGGTCCTTTCGTTTCAGTGAAATGGAGGTATCGAAGAAGAAGGTAAATTTTGCAATTTTGTATAGCTAGAAAATGCGTTTAAGCTTGGAATCTAGTCTAGGTGGATGAAGCGATCTTGTTCTACCGTTCTGCTGAAAGCAGCACCCGCCCGCTCTCCAGTATGCAGAGTAGATTTCGATTATTTCTTCTGATTGCCACCTTCGAAAATTGAGGCGCATCGAGCGTGAAGGTGAACCCTCCAAACTATTGGACAGTTTTTCACAAAAAACCCCAGCATCTAGGTAACGCTCCCGCGGATCGTGCTTTGCGGATACGAGCCTTAACAGAGAAGCTAAAAGAGGCCGTTTTGATGAAACTCGATTTGGGAACTTCTTTCATGATTTCCACCTGCGTAAAATGGCCTTAACAATCAATTACGAAGACTCACGATTGATATCCGCTGCTGTCATTGCCAACAACTGTTATGTTTTGAACATTTCGTAGTGTTATTTCACACTTGCTAGGTAACGCATTGTTTGCCTTCTCGCCATGTTTTTAACAACTATTGATAACAAATTATATCTTCGTGCCAGTATGAAATTGTCAATATGAAGACAAGTCCTTTCTGGTGGCCTTTTCCGTTGCGATTGGACATAGGGAGCTTTGGTTGATTATTGCAAATCTTTTTTAAGAAGTGCAAAAATCCAGCACCACAGAGGAGTCGAACCATAAACAAAGCCCGCCTCACCACGCCACTCCTCTACCCCCTGCGCCACCACTGCTCCGGCGGCAGCACAGTTTCAACCCAACTTGAGCTCGCTCTCTTGTGATTGGCCCGCTCTGAGTGGACCTAGATGGCAAGGAGCCTGCTATGAAAATGGACCATAACTCCGTCCATAGATGCGCACAGCAGAAAAGGAACACATATTTGGAACCAGCGTTCGAAACAGCATCCAGTGATATGCATCCCATCTCAAACCCCATAGTCACCTAGTATCCTTCCGTTGTTAGAAGCTTCGTTCGAACAGCACCAACCTTCATCGAGTCGGCGATCGTCTGATAAACACCATAGTTATGAGTATGAGTACCTGCCAACATCATCATGAATCCAAGCTTCATCTCATCGCAGACTGTAAAACGAACGGTGCGTATAGCTAACAAGTCACAATTCATTCGAAAGAAATAGGCTTGTGTCACAGAAACTAAGCTTGAAAATAACTTGGAGCAGAGCCCAGCCGAGTAAAGTCTATGAGGAGCAAACCTATGCGAACGAAGGTACCGAGAGAAGAGCGAAACAAACAGGAACAGTGTGCCTGTTATAGTTGAGAATTTGCAAAGAATGGTCCGCTTGCAGACTAGTTCGGTGTGTCATGCTTGTGAAATATTTTAGCTTCCAATTTTGAAGTCATCGTCAATCAGACAAAATGAAATGGTGGCCACCCACTAGGATGGATCCGCCCATTGTATTGAAGAGTATCCTTCCCGCCCTGAATTTCCGCGGAGGCTTCCTTAACAGCATGGCCATCTAGGACAGTTAACTCCTGGGCCATTTGCAGTGAATTCGCTCCGCCTATTTTGTTACGTGCAGTACGACAGCTTCTATTCGAAACATCCTTCTTACGAATGCCTTCTTAATCCTAATTGTGCAGGCTGTGAATGTTGTCCAGCAGTCTCGAAGCAATTTCATCCTTTGTGTATGAGAATGGATTTCATTTCACCGACATCTCGTTGGGAAAAACGCTCGAACCATTCTGGATGATCGGAACGAGTGTTTATCACAACAATCATCTCCTCTCTTCGCACCGCTCTGTGAGCAGTGCAATGCTCAGAGGCGACCGTGTCCTCAACAGTATGACGACAGGACTGCGCTGCGACCTCATTTGGCAAATGGTTGACTGCTGCTGAGTTGTAGCGCAATCGCACCACTGCAACGGTGGACTGTCGTGAGAGCTCCTTATGCAATTCTGGGAGTTTTCTCTTTTTTGACGGTGGAGCAAAACACTGGCGTGTGCTAAGCAAATGGTGGAATATTTTCAATCGTAATGCTCCTGGTCAGTTTTAGGCCTCTGAAGACGACAATACAGTTAAAACTCAAGGCCCTAACGTCAACACTAGCGATTTCCCTCCGCGCTTTGGTTCCAATAAACACACTTTAACTAGTAAATAAGTAAAAGGATCTAACAATCTGATACTCGAAAATTAGAGTTTTTAAAGTCGAGACATTCCCTGAAAGTGGTGGCATCGTCCTTTAGTAGACTACATCACTATGCTCGTCAAAAATTGATTTGCACAGGAACTTATGTGGCAACAACCGTAAGGTATACCATTACTCTAAAATTGAATCGAATCTTCTTGTTTTCGGAACACTTATGAGCATATATCCTTTGAGTGTAATTACTTCGCGCGAAAAAGTGCGCCCGTCGCGTTGAGTAGAATGCCGGGCACCGAACTAAATTTATTGTCCATATTATTTTTATTTTTGATATTTTTATAGAGTATTTTCCACCGCATCAGGAAGATGACTCGATGCTGATTCCGATTACCCGTTTCATTCTCGAAGCACTCAATTTGAAGAACGCCATCGAAAAGCGGTGAAAGTTGCGCTTTTTTCGCTCTTTCCGCCCAAAGACCAAAATATACGAACGGAATTTTATAACGCATGTAATAGCTATAAGATTGTGGTTCCTAAACAAATTTCTCCAGCAACATAATAGCCTTATGATTCGCTCAAGTACTGCGGCAAAGGAAGGTTACTGCTTAGAACTCTTACCAATTCTGTTCAAATTCCACATCATTGTACTTCTTTGAAGTGGTGGAAGTTCTCGCGTCCCCAGCAGTACGTCAACCACAGCATCGGGACGTGAATTAAACGTCCACTCAGCTAGGCGAAGCATCTGGAAAGAAAGCTATTCCTTAGGTTTAGTCGTATATCTTGTTTTCTCTATGCTGTGCTATACTTCGCCGTTTATGTCACGTCGTCCAACCGTGTGGCACAACGTCGTGTCACACCCTTTCGGACGAGTAGCATCTCGCGACACGATGTCGTGTCACAGTCTTTTAATGTTTTATATTTCTCCAGTTAGATTCAGATCTTTCGAATTAACTTTTTGTGTTATGTGTACTTCATCTTTAGACATTGTTGTGAAAAGCGTCGTACACGAAAACAAATTTCGATCAAAAATTTATTGACGTTCTCTACAAGTAGTGGCTTCAGTTGACAAACAACTCTTAACGTTGCAAAAAATCCATTGGTCCCAAGCAGCAGAGACGCGAAATTAAAAAAAAATCAACGTGTTTTAGAATTGAATCAAAACGTTTAAGTTTGCAAAACGATTGTAAGATTCTTAGTGGTTCTTAAGCTAAAGTTTTTAAAATATTCGATTAAAAAGTTTAGAATCTCTAGCGTTCGGGGGCATGGGAATTCTTCAGAAAACTGAGCCAAAAGCGGTTGAGGTGCCTTCAAGTTTGGGTAATGGCTGGAACAGGGAGGAGGCTTTTTACAGGATTGTGCATAAATATTGGCACAAAATTGCCATATATAATACATAAGGAAGGATAGAATGAATCAAGTTCGATACAATTTAAAATAACATTGTCCCATGCAAGGCGTGTGTAGCGCAGTCGGAGGAGGCGCCGATCGTCGCCTGCACCTGATACCAGGTTCCTGGTTCGGATTTCCCGCCCAGACCAACCAAGCCTTCCATCCCTCCGGGGTCGGTGAATTCGTACCAGACTTGTCTGGGAAGGATAAAGCGCTGACTTGTTCATCGGCTGGCCACCGCAAGTCATTGTATGGCCAAATACGCATTCAAGTCGCCTCCACGACATTCCGTAGAAGTAGAAGTAGAATGCGTGGCGCATCCCAAAAGTAACGCCGTCCTTTATCCTTTAACTTTTATTTTCATGGGCGGTGTGGTGGTTCAGTGGATTTTCTTGTACAAGTTTGTTGCCACAAAATCTACAATATACACGACGATAATGGGAATGCTTAGACAACACAAGCGATAACAGGTGAAACTACTACAACAGCACGGCAATATGCGTAAGTAGTATACAATAAAATAAATGAGTGTGTGAAACTACGAAAGGGGATGCTAGGGAGGAACAAGCCAGGAGACCAACCCAGGGGAGGATTTCCAGAAGCCCAAAAGAGAATGGAGGCTCACTGTAGTCCGCGACGTCGAGGAGCAAGCAGCAAGAACTCGCCCGCCTTCCAACAGAAGTTCCATAGGGCGGACAGACTGCGTCAGGCGGCTACTCCTGGCATAATGAGAGCCTGCAGGTCGTGAGAATTGCTTTTGCAAGTCGCCTCGTAGCACGGCTACCCCTTTGCAGGTATGAAGTTGGGATAATTATTATGATTTACTACGTAGGGAGGTAACCTCGCGTGGGTGAGAGCAATGAAAGTAAAGCAAGATGCACACACGTTACGTCGCAATATTCACAAGAAGATAGTGATGCAGAAGTAAGTAGAAAAAGACAAGGCAAGAGCAAGCAAGTAACAAACCGGAAGAAATTGGCAAGTAGATGCTAAAATAAACAACAATATTAATTAATTAATTAATTGAGCATAAAACAGGAGGTATTCATCAGGAGTGTAGGTGAGTCTTTATAAGGTTTTACAGCAGGTCTGCTCCACACTACTGCTGCATAGAAGGTAATTTTTATTTTTTAATATTTATCAATTAAGCCCTAGGCGAAAGTCTAGCATAAGCAGCGTCAACAACAACAAACAATGGATGAGACGAAAATACAACCATCCCACAAATCAAGCAAGGTAGCACCGGCAATACCCAACCATCGAGAGATTCTCGGAGTGCTTGTAGTAAACCTTCTACTAATCGTAATCGTTAAATGGCGGCATTTATGAACTGAGCGCAGCTGAACTAATCGGATATTCATCCTGGAGAAGGCATTGCAGTGTCCACGCGCAGCGATGGTGCGGAATGTTCAGTGACGAAACTTCGAAATATGACCACTTGTTAACGGGAGTGCTCTAACGAGGACCAGGGAAAGGTAGTCGGTCGTTCTTAATGAAGGCCTGTTACATTGTAGTAGGAGGAGCTACATGCTCGGCAATTGTAAGGTGCTATCGGATTGTCCCCAATCCGCACTTCGTCTGAGATATATCATACATAGCCACCTCCAGCTACAAGAGCCTCGTCCACGTCGCTCAGAACGAGAGGTCGTCCGCTCTCACGTCTGGCCTCTCTCTCATTCCCTTCCTCCTCATCACTTACCTATGTACTAATAGAAGGTAGCGCTTGTCATCGTATAACAAAGATGCGTACCAGCTACCTTATGCTAGTACATAGGAGCAGAAGTAGTAGCAGTTATCAGATAACGAGTAGTTAACCAGTATGTAGGGAGAGCAAGTGTAGTGAGGAGAACGAACTATATATTTGCTTTACGATTCTATGTAATAGAGGGCGCATGGAGCGCAGTCGAAGGTGGTGCGGGCCTTCGCGTGCCCTGATACCAGGTTTTTGGTTCAGATTTCCCGCTAAGGCCAACCAAGCCTTAGATCCCTCGCGGTCGATGAATTGGTACCAAACTCGCCCGGGAAAGATACAGCACCGAGCTGTTCATCGGCCGGCCATCGCACGTCAATCTATAGGCTATATCGCCTCCACGACTTCCTGTAGAAGTACAATGAGTGGCGCATGTACCCTAGCATGGTTGTCTAATTTTTGCGCCACTCTTTGGTTAAGAGTTCCTTTTTACACCTGCTCCGGACATTGCCGATTGCAAACCTTTTTGTGGAAGGCTCTCAAAAAAGGAAGCTCGAAACTTTGGTTCCACTGAGTAAGAATGGGGCCGGGGATAAAACGTGCATGCACAGCAAATTCAGTCGCAAACACCAAATTCATAGGTGGTTTCTGAAAATCCCTACTTTTAATGTGAAATGCTGTGGTAAGAAGGAGGGCGTGTGGTAGCGGAGACGAATGGAGCACGATCATCTATCACGTCCACACTGAATCTGGGTCGGGTCCCACCCAGGTTAGACAAAGTTTCCATCCCTTTGGCTTCTCCGACTCGGCACTAGACTTGCCGGAAGACGATAAAACGCTGACTTGTTAGTTTATCTTTGTGTTGGCCTTCTAGGTATTCAAATAGCTTCCAGAAGTAGAACGCGTGACGCATCCTAGTAAGCGGTTGTCGACACCGCCCTCTATCCTTTTCCATTCTTTGGACGTAGAAGGGAGTTAACATCCCTCTCTTCGTAAAGCCTTCAGGGCGAACCACGTTGTAATGAGCCGGAGGAGCTCTTCATGCAAATACACAGGGAACAATAGATTTTTCTAAACGGTAAATGGCTTGGTTCTGGTATTCTCGTAGTAATAAGAACTACAACATGGGAGCTTACCTCAATTATGGCGTGTGCAGTGGCATTATCTGTTTCCGAGACGTCGACGAATGCCCCTGTAAATGTGATTTTCTTTTAAGGAACGTTTTCGGTCTACCAACTGCAGCAAAGCTTACGCAATGGCACTTTTCGGGAGCCATATGTAAGAAGAACCAGCCATTTTAACTGGACGACCAGTCTCAGCATCATAATCCACTTTTCATTTTTGGAAGCCAAGAGACATGAAATTGTTGGACTTTCTGAAACAACTAATGCATTAGACCAGATATTATGCTGTCATATGTGGAATATAAGAAACAGACTGATATAGATATGTAGGAAATATCAAATGTAAGCTCAGTTTTGAGAGTGGGAAAACGCTTCACCAAAGAATTGACTAGCCGTGGAAGAGGTCCAGTGGGCTGCAGGTGGACACCCTCCGACGACGACGCCAAATAGGGTTGTCAGGAACAATTTACGCGAAGTGGGTTCGGATCCCCAGAGGCAGACGCGAATTGCGGCACGAATTATGGGGTTCAACCGCCTCCGAGGGAGGAAAGTGCGTGGAATCTCGTTCGCCGGCTCGACTTCATGCAGCCGTCTTAGAATTGTGTGACTGAATTTACCACACTCAATAGACACTGAGGCCGAAAAAAAGCTTTTATCTCTGGCGGTTGTTACTTAAGGTGGAGCTTGCACTTTCATGTACATTAACGCGGTGGCGAGCCACGATCCGAACTTTAGTCCGAGTCCTAGCTCTAACTTGAATTTCATCGTTTGATATCTGTCAGCGTGAGGCAACGTCAAGGCAATGGCTAAACGAGCTAGCGCATATCCGATTGTGTTCCTCGCAAGAAGCGGGACGGAGCAGCCCCTCGTTCGTTTCTCGCTCCTCGCGAAGGCCTGCATCTACGCTGCACTGTGGGTTCGTGCACTCATGCCACAGAAAGAACCTACGTTTTCAAAGCGGGGCTGGTGTGGTGAGAACGAAAGCGCGCAGTGGCGGAAATCGCTGCTTACGAAGACGTGACTGCGCTCGAAACGATATCCTGCGACTATTTTCGAGACACACGCGTCTCGTTTCGGAGCAACATAGTCTCTGTCAGATGTGAACCGCTTTCCGTTCGTTTATGCTCTGCGGTCCGAACGGCTAGATGAAGGATGCGTATCTTCCAAAGTATGGCTTAGGTCAGATCGAAAGCTTCCGCCGTTTTAGTGCTTCGAATATTCCCTTTATTTAAGTAGTTCACCGCACGAATTTATATGGATTTTTGGTTCCTGTATATAGAGGAAAACATGTTGTTTTTGAAAGCATGTCATATATGTACATAAGATGTTTTGTATTAGACAAAGACTTGAGACACCTTTTTCGTGAGAGCACAAAACCCTGATTTTCATGTGTTAAACCTTTGTGGTCTGAATCATAGAAGCTCTGAGGAACAGAATAAAAACCAAGTTCACATTCTATGTTAGGAAGGCGTTCCACTCAAGCTCACCACTAAATTATTGGCAAAAGGCACATTGAACGAGAAATACAGCGCCTTAATATGATGAGAGGTCCTTCTTTAGGAAGCCCGCGCATTTACATTTTTAAATGATTTCGGTGCATGTGTTTCGTTTGTACCTAGCGTCTATGATAGTACAGCTTCTCGTTTCGCTTCAGCGAAGAAACAGGAACCTGTTTGGCATTTTCCTAAGTTACTGCCCATCGTTACCTTGAAAATTTTCCAATACTCTTTCACTCACATACTACTAGGTCGTTACCTGAGTTCTGTCGTTTTTTGACCTCTAACTTCAAATGTAAATATCTCAGCCCAAACATAAATTTACTAGTCGAGATAAGAAATATTACAATCTACAAATTTTTGCCAACGAGATACTAGTTTATTTGTTTTAATAGCGTGAACTCCGGAGAACTAGAAGCGATGTTCTTCGAGAGCATATTCCGCGAAGGAAGCCGTCGGGATATTTGAGAAAACGGTAGTCTGTAGACGATAGGTCGGGCGAATACGGTGGATGGTCTAGTGTTTCGCTCGCTGTGAGCTCCTCCATCTCGTGCATGATCATAGTCCAGGCCTGCCCTCTTTTTATCGGGTCCTTATAGTCCACATCCCGGTCGTCCCACACTGCTGGGAAATTTCTCACAGTTTCAATGAGCGCATATCGCTCTTGCATGGTGAGGCCCTCCCTCTCCACCACCTCAACTTTCGCACGCTTCGACAGCATGGATCTGCAAAGGCGAAAGTTTTGAAACTAGTCGTTCATTTGGCACATTTCCGTGGCGGACATGTCAAAAGAAACTCCCTGTGACTTGTCCGGCACAGAAATGTAGATTTCGGTGCCTGCCAGGAAACTCAGAGGCGAAACATATGCGAGTATCGACACAAAAGTGAGAAAACTCGACCTCGAAAAACACCTCCTCAAAAAACTAGTCGTTCAGGGCCGTCGCACGAGAGTATGTTTCACTCCCGCGACGCGGAGGTATAACACTCCTCTGCGACGCATCGCGGGAGCGATGGCGCGTCAACCGACAACCGCGCCCCACTGCGCCCTCCGCCACTGCAGCGCCGCTGACAGTTGCCCCGCGCCCGTCGCTGGAGCGACGCGGGAGTATACCATAGGCCTATCCCAAAGAATGGAGCTTCTGCCTGGTGAGCATCGATGCGTGCAGCCTAGTGTTGTCGCGCAAAAGTATAGGTCCCCTTCTGTAGAGCAGCGCTGGATAGATTTGCTAGAGCTTCTTGTTCACCTCGTGCAGTTTCTGACAGTGCTTTTCCGCCGTGATTGTTTCACCAGGTTTGAGAATGCTATAGTGGATTAAACCGGTGGCACACCACGAAACGGTTACCATCTCCTTTTCTTGGTGCATATTCGGCTTTGGACAGTGTTTAGGTGCTTCGTCAATATCAAACCATTGAGCGCTTCGTCGTCGATTGTCGTCGATTTTTGTCACAAGTCACAATTTGCCCCAGAAACAGGTCGTTTTTGTCGCGTAGAAGGAGCTCTGACGATACTTGCAAACGGCGAGCTCGAAGGGTGAATTTGCTCTCGAAGAATTCATCGCTTCTAGATCTCCGGAGTTCTACGCTACTATAATAAATAAACTAAATCTCATTGGCAAAAAAGTGTGGATTGTAATGGTTCTCATTTCGCCTAATAAAGTTGTGTTTGAGCTGAGATACCTACATTTGAAGTTAGAGGTCAAAAAACGACAGAACTTAGGTAACGATCTATGTAATACATATACAAGAAAACAGGACGGCTTGTAAGTGTTCAGTCGCGACTGGCTTCATAATCAAATCCGAGCGATTTTGCGCGTTGATATCTGCGCTTGGCTGCATCTTCTCTTCATCTTTTGTTTTTGTTTCGTCCATCGTCACCAAGACAAAAAAGACGACAGAAGATGCAGATAAATTGCTGCAATTGAGCTACGCTATGCCACTGTGAAGTCAGGACAATCTGCATGTAGAGCTGAAGCTCGTTAATGTCTGTCGGCTTCATCCCTCAGTGATACCACCGAAGGAGAGAATGATCTTCTCATAACTACATCTAGCATGGAATCGTGAAGGAGAAAACATTGAGATCAAATGCAACTACCATAAGACGTTTGGCGTGTGCTTAAAACATCTTTAGGGGTTTTGCTACCAAATGGAGGTTTCCGCATGGTCCTTTCCTGGTTCGGAAATATGTCTTTAAGCGAGAAATATGCTGAAAGAATTTTCGTCAAAATTCCTGTCCCCTGTTAGATAAATAAGGTTATCGGAAACGGTGAAATGTACTACCAGACTGACACTAAATTACCCAAATAGGAATCAGGTTTTAGGCCTATCAGTGGTTTTATAAAATTCGGCCGTATATGACAGCCGCGATGGAATCGTAAGCTAATGCTTTGGATGCCGAAAAGTGTTCGAACCATTGCCGTTTCGGTAATTTAGCTCACACTTCGGTGCAACTGCAATATTCTGTTCTCAGAATTTCTCGACTCAAAGTTAATCTGAGATCGTAGAAATTTGAGGAGATTCGCCATTACACATTACTTTCAGCAGGCAAAGAGCGGGAAAGATCTCTTTCCTCTTTTTTGTGTTTAGATCACGCAGATTCCGTCGCGCTTGGGTGCCCTTACAGAATATTGACACAGCATTAAAGCATGCTTTATAGTCAACGGTTTTTTCTTCCATACCTGAAAATGAATATAAATTCTGTCTTACGAAGTGATTCATTCGCCGCCTTTTACATCAAAAGGCAAAACTGAAAAGATCGACCTGCTCTCTGATCTGAATATTTGTGATCGCTGATTGTTTTAACACGTTGACGACCGCGCCTTTTTCGCGTGTCTGGCGCGTGGGACCAATCGATTTTTTGCAACGCCGACATCTTGGCATGACATCATTTCGCACGGTCTAACGCGACCGCAAAATTCGTCTCTTGGTGGAAAGCCATGATGAGGATGACGAGGTGGTCCAGGACGACGGTGCTGCTGAGGCCGATATCCTTGCACTACCAGCTGACGACGATGATGGCTCATAAAGTGGAGTAATAGAATCCGAAGCAGAAAATGAGGATGAGGAAGTTTGGAAGAGCGATTTTGAAACCCCTACTTGGTGGAACTTTGCGACAGGGTCCGGCTTTCATGACGATGTGTTCTACTGCATTAAGCCGATCGATTATTTTTCAATGACGAACTGTTAATTCTTCTTCTTCTTCTTTTTCTTCAGCGTTTGTCCCGCTTCGTCGCGGGGTCCGCTCTTCTGGTGTTACGACGCCAAATTCCTCGATCCTGCATTTGATCAGGGTGGACACCAGCTATTTTCCTGTCCGTGTGTAACGTATCGGACCAACGCTGCTTCGGGCGTCCTCTAGGCCGCTTTCCAGAGACTTCCAACTCAAGGCCTATCTTGCGGACGCTGTCTTCTTCTCCACGCAGAACATGGCCGTACCATCGCAAGCGAGCTTCGCGCATCTTGTCCGCTATCGGCGCGACACCGAACTTCTGCCGAATAGCATCATTTCGAATGCGGTCCATGCGGGTGACTCCAGGCGTCCAGCGCAGCATCTTCGTCTCCATGACGCTGAGGCGAGTTTCGACTTCCTTAGTCGCAGGCCAACACTCAGCGCCGTACATCGCTACCGGCCGGATGACTGCTCTGTAGATCTTTGACTTCAGGTGCTCTGGTATCTTCCTATTGCAGAGCACACCGGTCAGCGAACGCCACTTGGACCAAGCTGCACTCACGCGTGAGTTCCCTTCAACCATCAAACCGCCGTCAGACGCTATTGCTGATCCCAGGTATTTAAACACCGAAGTGCGTGCAAGCTCAGTGCCGTCAATCTTAATGGAGCTAGACTCGTTTACGTCAGTCGTTAGGTACTCGGTCTTCTTGACGTTCAATTTGAGTCCGAACCTCGCCAGACGGTCGCACCATGCTTGCACCTGCCGCTCGAGATCGTCTTTGTCTTCGCAAGCGAGCATCACGTCATCAGCATAAAGCAGCGTCCATGGAACAGGCTGCTGAAGATCTCGCGTAACGGCATCCATGACGACAACAAAGAGGAGTGGAGAAAGCGCCGAACCCTGGCGCACCCCAACAGAGATGGGAAATTCCACTGAGATTCCAGCTGCAGCTTGCACTCTACTGTTTGGGCAAGAATAGAGCATCCGCACCCACTCTGTGAGTTCCTCAGGTACGTTGTGTCGTCGCAAGGCGTACCATATAAGCTCACGCGGTACGCGGTCGAAGGCCTTCTCCAAGTCGAGAAAGGCGGCTTCTGTCTCTCGCGATGCTTCTCCACCAGGAGGCGGGCGGCGTGTATAGCATCAATGGTCTGACAACCAGACACAAAGCCGCACTGGTTGTCGGAGAGCTTGGCGATTTCACGGATTCGTCTATCGAGGATTCGCTCGAAGATCGCCTTACCGGGCTTCATCTTCTTTAGAGCCGCTTCTGTTTCCTCCACGGTGATCTTGTGAACGGGACCGTGAACAGAAACCACAGAAGGGATGGCCGGATGAGGAAATTCCATGGTGGAAATTTCCTTAAAGTAGTCACGCCATCGCTTCAGCACCTTTTTGTGGTCTGTCAGAAGATGGCCGCTCTCATCATTGATGCCAACGAACTTTTCAATATCCTCGGTTTCGCGATGGCGGGTCTTAGCAAGTCGGTACAAATACCACTCACCATCGCGCGACTCGAGCTTTCGGTAAACATCACCATAATGGGTGGCCTTCGCAAGAGCCACGGCTTTCTTTGCAGCCTTCTTCGCCTTTTGATACTCCTGCCAGTTGTCGGCTGTTCTGTCGCCGAGAAACCCATGATACAGCTACTTCTTCTCTCGAACCTTCGCTTTCACATCGTCTGTCCACAGCCATGTCTACTTGTCGACTTTGCGTCGTCCAGGCTTCGTAGTGCCGAGTTCCAATCTTGCAGCTTGGCGTGTCGCGTCGGTTGCTCTCTTCCAAGTTTCGTCGACAGTCATGGCTGTCGGCAACCGTACGCGAGAAATCACAGCTGCTTCCTTCTCTTTCATTCGCCACCACGTGATTCCAGCTGCACCGCATCGCTCGATCTGCTGCAGTTTCGGAGGGGCGATCTTTAGGGTGCAGATCAGCGGTCGATGCTATGGGGCGACCGTCTCATACGGCACGATATTCGCGTCTGTGACAATGCTCCGGTCATGATCCTTCACAAGCACAAAGTCTATCTGAGACATGGTGCTCCCACTATAATATGAGATGAGGTGGGAGTCGCGTTTTCGGAAGGCGGTGTTCACAATAGTGAGGCTATGCGATTCCGCATACTCAAGAATACGCTCACCATCGGGGTTACGAGACCCGTATCCGAAACCACCATGACAGCTGTACCCGTCCTTCGCAGCTCCTACGTGCCCATTAAGGTCACCAGCGACTATGATGACATCTTTCGACAGTACCTCCGCTGTCTTCTCATCAAGCAGGTTCCAAACTCATCCTTGGCCTTATCGGAGCAGCCAGTCTACGGAGCATACGCAGAGGAGAAGTGATAGAGTCGCTCCCTTGCGGCGAGAACAATCTTCATCAATCGATAGTCAAAGCGCTCGACGCTTACAATCGAGTCACGAAATCGTTCGGAGACGATTATTCCGACGCCACTGGTGGTCCTGGGACTTCCACATAGAACGGCCTTGAAGCCACGTCCTATGACCCTTGACTTGCTGCAGGACCACCTCGTCTCCTGCACCGCACAGAGATCAACTTTTCTACGCTCCAGTGCTTCAACCAACTCGCACGAGCGGCCCGTCAACGTACCCACATTCAGCGTTGCCACGCGGGTCCTGCTTACGTTATGGGACTTTCGGACTAGCTCAGTGCCCCCCGATGCCGTCTTCGCATCAGGGACCCTCGCATACTTTCCACACTCGCCGGGCTCTGCGAGTGCGCGTCGGCTCCCGCGGACGCCGTAGCACTATCTCGAGAAACTTGAACTGTCATACACCATGCGATGTGAGATGGGTCTTCGTAGGCCGGCCTGTCACAAAGGCCTGTCGCCTGCATTCGAATGTCCGTGATTAGCTTAGCTCGCAGAGCGAGCAGTTTCCAGTGGCACCACGTGGAGGAACTGACATCGCCACCAATGACGAACTGTTAATTGAAGCCATTAATTGACGAAAAGCTCAATAAATCAGTAACCGAAAATTGTTTTTGGGGATTACGCTTTTTACAGCAATGTCTAAAGATGAGGTGCACATAACACAAAAAAGTTCCTTGATCTGAATAAAACTGGAAAAATAAATTATAAGGCTGTGGCCTGACATCATGTCACACGGTCCCAAGCTGACGTAAGAGTGTGGCCTGACATCAGGCCACACGGTCGTCAACGTGTGGCCTGATGTCAGGCCTATATTTATAGGTTTGTCGCGAAACGGTTCCACGGCTTCTTACCAGTTTGCAATCATGTCCACTAATTCTCAGTGGACGAGAATTTCTACCCTTTGTTGCAACCAGACAACAGTTCGACACCTGAGCAATGTGGTAAGTAGCCGTAGTCCAACTGAGGCCGAATTCATCAACGACTTACGTAACTTTAACGGAAAATCATAAACGAAAAGCTCAGATAACGCAGCTTATCAAGCGACATGGTAAGCGATAAGCCGCGTTATCTGAGCTTTTCGCTTACTATTCAATATACAGTACCGCGCATATGATTTGGTCAATTGCCGAAAAGAACGCTTTGGAGCGTTCCAAAGCGGCTTTTTAAAATAACTTTTTTAAAAATCAAGCGCTGTGAAAAAAACATATATTTGAGCTCAGCAGCTCAAGCTCTATCTTTTGACATATAAATCAAACGAGTTGAACAAGTTGCATGTAGACCCGACGTAATCAATCGAGTAGGCGCAGCAGCCTGTAGAGTAACCGTTTGAGGAGATTTATCGGAAATTCCCAGCCACTCTACTCAGGAATTGCTCTAAGACTGTCCGGCTTGTCTTTGAAGTGCGCCGTGAACAATGCATATAGAATCGAGCCTATCTATCGAGTGGACGCGAGCGCCTGTTGAGTGAGCGTTTGGGAAGTTTTACCGGAAATTCCTAACCGCTCTACTGATGAATTGCTCCAAGACTGTCCAGCTTGCTTTTAGAGTGTGCCTTGAACAATGCATACAGAATCGAGCCTATCAAACGAGTGGACACGAGAGCCTGTAGAGTGAGCATATTCAATGCATATAAAATTCAATGCTTACAATACATTAATGTCCAAGTTCGACGTCCTTGAAACCTGGGCATTTTGTAACTACATTCGCAAACATTTCGCATACATTCTTAATACCACCGTGCTCGGAGCAGTATATCTGTCCGGACCAGTATGTCTCACTTGCTCCATGGCGACCAGTTGAGCTAGTTTCTTGGCGCTGGTGGGATATCGGTGAGTTAATTGGGGGCAAATGTGGTCTTCCTTCTTAACACTCTTAAGGGCATGTTGTTCGTTTAAGGCCTTTGTCATACCAACGCTCACCCCGAGCGACGCCTAATGATATGCACCCATATCGATTCCATCGCGCCGCCCTTTCAATATGGGAGCATATCATTAGGCGTTGTTCGGGGTGAGCGATGGTATGATATAGGCCTAAGGCATCTGGCATACCTTCGAGTCGATGCATAAGGGTAGACGCGACGTTTCTGACCCAATGAACTCTGCAGAACCAAACATTTCGAGCTTCTTTCAGACCTTGAGAAAGACAAGTTCGTCGAAACGTCGGTCGCGATAAAGGAATTTATACCACACCTGGCAGGCAAAGAAGAGCAAAACATGTAGGTTTTGTATAGTAGGCTGTAGATTTGGGTTTTGGAAGATTTATCTCAAAAGTACAGCACAAACTATAAGAGAATAGGAACTGATTACAAGCTGCTCCAGGAACACCATTATTTGCCAACCGTGGAGCCGATCTTCTCCTTTGCGAGGACTCACACCCAAACTCAGCGCAGGGTGGAATTTCGGCACACTCTCAGCAAGAGGTCCGTAATGGTCGATGACTCGAGCATCGAATCCTCGCTTAGGTCCGGTTAGCATTTGGACCAGTTCCAGGCAAACCAGGCGCATTTGCTCCCAGTGTTCCTCACGGACTTTTTCCAGTGGTACCGGGAAGCAGTCCAGAGTCCCTCCACACTGGAGGTGTCTCTCTATCGCCTGCATACACACTCCCATGTGTTCCTGCTCAGGCATCCATTCAGGCCAGACCCACACCATGGCAGAGCTGATCGGGATCTTGTTCAGCTGACCTGCCATGTCGGCCAGATGGTTGTACACCACGAATTTAACCGTGGGTTCAGGCTCCAGATCAGTTGTCACTCTTGAGAATGACTTCGGCAGGGCCACAATAATTGAGTTCAGTGGCATATGGTCACTCTTGTAGAACTCGATGATCTGTTCCTTGCGAGCCATAGCCTGCGCGTAGTACGCCGATATGTCATATCAGGGATGCTGACTGAAGATCGGCGGATGCAACAGGTTTACGCCTTCCTTTTCCGCGACTGTCGTTGCAAAATCGTGGCAGAAGTGTCGGTGTGCGGAGATGGCGCAGCTGAGTCCAACGACCGTCAGATGGGTTGACTTCTTGTTCATCAACTCAGCCCCCTTCCGGTGCTCGCCCCACGCCGGCTCAAGCGCGATGGAAGCGACATTTGCAAGTTCGATTAAGTTCTTGACTTTTTTCGAACGAGCAAGGTTGCACCCTAGACCAGGCAATCCTACGTGCGCCCTTTCATTGAAGATTCCACAAGAGCAGGGGTAGAACAGGTGTAGAGGGTCGTCCTGCGGCAAACCGATTTCGACCCTGAAACAAGAAACTTTAGCACGCTTGTTCCTCCTTGGTCTTCCTTTTTTTTGCTCTAGTCTTCGGAGTGTTAAATGGCTCATTATCGGCAGCTCTAGAGACTTTCCTCAACTGGTCATATGGGACACGCTTGGGTTCCTCGTTGGCGTTAATAACCGTTACTAACGCGCTGACATCACTGTCCTGTGATGCTCCAGATGACCAACACCACCCATTTGCCGGTCTTCGAACTAATCGCGAGCAGTTCCTCAGCGGTAGTCCTCCATCTACCCGGTCTCCCAGAGTCAGCGGCCTCTCGATGACGTTTCGTTCCTGGTCAGACGGCGCTTTTCTTCACTGTTGGGCGTGATGACGACCTTCCTTCACCGAGGTAATGGTGAACGGTCTCCTCTTCCTTCCCATAGTACCATGCGAAGTATATTCCATCAGGTTCCTATGCTGTGACCTTTTCCCTTAGCTCGAGTCATCTTCCGTTCTTGGTTCATGTCAAACGCCCTTGTGGTGATATCCACAGCCTTTCTTCCACCTCGCTCAGTACACACTCGAGCGACCACAGCGACCTCGGTGCTTAACTCATGTTCAGGTGTGAACGTTTGAGTGCATTTAGACTCAGATTCGTTGCGGTACTTCCTTTTCTGTGGTCGCGACTGTACCGATGTTTGAGGCTTTGGGATTCTCCGTTTAGGATTTTGAAGCCGTATCCCAGGCTGTGTAGCACATTCGTGCCTATAACTATCATTCCATCACCACCCTTCATAACGTAAAATGCCGCGCGCATGCGTTCTGAACCCTTCATTTCCAGTGTTAGGCGAACAGCGCCTTTAAACACCATGGGCTTTCCTGACGCATTGTAAATAGACGTTTTACGAACGTACTTTATCTCCTCCACATCACTATCGAGGTCAAAACCAGCTTCAGCTGCCATTTGCAGCATCTCTAGTGGGAGTATGCTGATTTGAGACCCAGTATCTAGGAGAGCTGGACGACTGGAACCCAGCAATTTCACTGTTTCCAGAATCTGCGGTCCGCACAGGTCATTAGCAACGCTTCCTCTTCTTGAGGCACTACGCGACCAGCGTGCAAGTGTCGTAGTGAACGTCTTTAGTTGGCTATTTTGACCACCCTTTTCTTTCTTCACCTGTTTTTCATCATGTGAGGAGTGCTGAACGCTTCTGCTTCCTTTAGAGGGTTCTCCACAGTCCCTCCTAAAGTGACCTGGCTTCCTATAATTATGGCAGATAATTTCGCTTCTTACAGCTTTTTTCCTACCCGTAGGAGCTTGGACTTATTCAGATCTTTGTTGGGTTGACGTTCGCCTTTTAGCCTGTCCACCTTGCTCTTGAAGCTGATCTTGCCTTGGAGTGTCAGATTTCCTCAACTGAGTGTCGGAGCATGCTTCTTTCTCTGGAACTCCCAGTTGCAGGGATTTCGCTACGTCTCGACTGCGTTCGACACGTTGGGCTAACGTCTTCAGCTTCTCGTATGATTCCTCACTTGGCGTTTGTTCCACTACTGTGAACATTTGCACGTATTCCGGCCAGCCCGTCAATTGAGTGATTAGTTCTCCAGTTCTCATAATGGAAAGTTCGTGCTCCGCCAAGTCTGGATATGCGGCACGTGATAGCGCCTCTAATTCAACACAGTATTCAGTGATCGAATTAGTACATTTGAGTTTCTTCAACTTGACGTACGCTTCCATCCGTTTCGCAGAGTCGTTCTCTTTGAATTTTGATGAAAGAGCTGCTGTGAACTCTGCGAAACTGCCTTCTCTCGCCTCCTTTGGTAGGGTCTGCATCACCGCCCGAGGGTACCCCATTAACTTGGAAGATAGCAGATGGACCAGTACGTCATCTGGCAGATTTAACCCTTTATACTTTATGAGGAACGATTTTAGGAAGGTTTTGAACCTTCCTAAAATCGTTCCTCAACCTTTGAACCTTTTCCTTGGGCATCCTCATAAACCCCTACGTCGGGTAAAGCCATAGCAGCAAATGCTGCGCCTACTGGGTTATCATATCCATATGCAGAGCTGTTAGAATCCTCACCTTGGAATCTCCTCGACTGCGATGTGCATGGGGATTCCTGCGGCCTTTGCTGCTCGCTCCCGAGCTGCTCTCTCTGCAAATATGGAAGTTTCTGCCTCAACGGAAGAATATTGCGCCTTACACGGCTTCTCTCTGTGTCATTCTGTCTTTCCCCGGTCAATTGCTCACCTTCAGCAGCAGCAATGGGGTCGAAATTTGACAGTTCCGTCCTTGGCTGCGCCACTCCAGACTGCACCTGGCGCATGGCATCCCGAAAGTCCGCTGTCTGTGCGTTTGCCGAACTCATCTGCTCCTGCTGAGCCTGAAACATGTCGGCGTTAGCTGGGTTACCGGACTTTTGGTCGTCATTCCTAGGAACCTCTAAGTGCAGCTCTGACCTACTTCCCTTAAGTAGTAGCTGTGATACCGCCAGAACTACTTGGGTAGAGTCCACTTTGAGCAAATGAGCTAACTGACGCATACAGACATCGTCATGCTTGGCCTGATCTAGCGTCTCCGACATTAGCTTCATAAACTCATCGTGCTTGCACTTTCCAAGAGTTCCTAGGAGATTAGACACGCGCAGGAGCTTGTCAAGCTCCTCCTCAATCACATTACAGATGTCGATTGCCGCGCTATGGAACTCTTCTGTCCTGTCAAAATCCTTACTTGGAGATTTCTTAGGACCGCCACGTTTCCTGCCCTTTACCAGACAGTTAGCCTCGTCCCTCAGCTTACTCACTTGCTCAGCTACTTTGAATAAGCTGGAACTGACCTGTGGCTGCTTCTCCGATAGCTGACGCACTTGGCTCGTCAGGTTAGCCACCTGTGCTTGGAGATCTGCAATGGTTTTGTCCTCTCCTTCCATAAGGAGCATGGCCTCCATCTCTGCGCCGATGGTTTCGTTAGCCATCGTTATCAGCCTGTAATAGAAACCCTCAGTTTCTGTCTGCCGATCCCCGAAAATCAATCGAGACGAACAGGCACGATGGATTCTTCCTACCGCTGCAGACAGTCGCAGATTTCGTAACTCACTGAGACGCAAACAAAATTCGCGCAGCGTCTGCCCTTACGAAATACCCTTCCTCAACCGTCGAAAGACCGAGTCAAAGCACCAAGCTTCCTCAGTCGTTACGACGTCTTCACCCCACGGTGAAATTTCGAACACCACCACGATATGCGGCTCTAGTGTTCGTCTGTGCTATTTCTATTGAGCCCACGGCTCTCGAAAACAGCACACCAGTGGCCGTATTCATGAACGTTCCCGGGAACCTTCAAGGCTTCCCGTGGGAAGCGATCGGGGCGGGAAGCAAAAATTCGTATTCATGAACCTACTGGGAAGCGACGGGAGGCTCCCGCTTGGATGGCGGGAGGCTCCCGGCCTACCCGCACTCAACCGGTCGGGAAGCCCGGGAAGCCGTCAATGAAGCGGTGTCTGCAATTGCACACAATAGGACGTGGATGGCTGTATTGGCTTCCAACGGGCAGTTAGGATGTTAGGGGGTTCAGTTGTGTGCGGTTTCAAGAGCCGTCTACGTCGGGAGTTTCGCGCAGTCTTAATGTTCCTGAAATATGAGGTCAACTTTATTGAATTACAGGATGCACTGATGTAAAAATCTACTAACGTGAAGCAGAGGGATGATCTCAAGCTGAAAGCTGTACAGGTATGTGCTCAGAAACATGTATGGAATAAGGTTAATCATAGAGGAGCGCTGCTTTCAGGATGTGTGGAACGAGATCGACTCGTTAAGTAGCTGTTCTACATTTGATCAGCTTCGAGACAGCCGGTTTTGAGACCGGTTTTGAAGTTTTTCAGTCAAATGCTCCCTCAGCTTGTCGTTGAAAATAACACTCGGGTACGTGTCTCTACTAGTCTGTTCACTTACCATATTTCGCTTAAATTAGCCTTATCGAACCCGTGTAACATTATTCGAATTCAAGAATACAGTCCCGTTTTGCTAAACTCACGCATTGACGATGATTATTCTGGGTAGCACCATGGACTTTATTGCAGTGGTCGCCCAACACTTTCATTAGGCGTTTATTTTTTCCGTTAATGTCAGAAACGGCACCAAGAGCCAATCGTTGTTCTGAGTGTAAGTTCTGCTAGCAGGTAGTTAAAAATTTCAAACAAAATTTTTAGATTGGAAATGGATATACAAACAAGAACGGAGGCAGCGGACGGTTGACATTGGCTCTACCGTAATCCACGCGCAATACGTGCTTGTGGTGTAGTCACGGACGCCCCAGATGACGTACGAGTTGACGTGTGTCAACTTCTGTGTCAACTAAGTTGGAAGATGAAAATGTTTGTTCCCCACAGGTCTAGTAACCCCGAAAGGCAACGACGTCGCTACGCTCAGTGATAGGAAACCGTGAAGACGACAAAGCTATTGAAATGTTAGGCGTAAAATGAGCATTTCCCCCTACCATCTTTATTGGCGCAGAAGACATAACAAAAGTGAAGTGTGCGTCACAAGGTCCATATGTTGTCACTTGATGCCTTTCTATAAGCCAAGACTTGGTCTCTCAAACTTACCCTTCAGAAGCTTTTTTCCGGAAAGAATCCGATATTAGGCGCTAACGCAGGTGTCATCTCAGGCGTCCGTGACTGTACTATAAGCAGGTATTGTGCGTGGATTACGGTAGAACCAATGTCAACCGTCCGCTGCCTCCGTTCTTGAGGATATACAAGGCGGCGATCTAGGAAATGCAGAAGCAAATTGGTTTGGTTATACTGTCGCCTTCTAGGCCTCTTTGCCGAACTCTAAATACTATTGCTGCGTGCTTTTTATCGCAGTCTATTCAACGTTCATTAACGCCTAAAGAAAGAGAATACTACTATCAGAACACGCACACCTTAATGGACATTCTCCAAAAGAGGCCTCTTGATGGATTTCACAGTCAATTGAACATAATCTCTAGAAAACATGGTGTCCATTACAAAATTGAAGAAAAATTTGGATATTTTTAAATATAATTATGATATTGAAAATGTTTTAATCTAACATTCTTTCACTACAACCTAATAGCAAGTCCTAGCCTGTTCCTGAAGTCATAACAGAAGAATCCTATGCTAGTTATATTCCTTTACCACACTGCCACCGTCCAGACAGAAGTGCGTAATCGGACGAAGATTTTTGAGTGGTCTTGTTCAATAGATATTTTAATCAATATTACAATCCTCTTTAGGCAATGGAGTACATCCTTGGCTGCTTCGATTTCTTGGGTATACATATGCCGAACGAAAAGAAGGCCGATAAAAAGTACAACGAAACGGAAGCAGACGAGTTCTACACTGCTGAATCGAAGATGCTGGTCTATCTAACTATTATGGGACAAATAAAAAAGGTGAGATTCTTCAGAGGCAACACCTTTGAAGGTTTTCGAACGCCTCGTCTTTTCAGTTCATGGATCGGATCTCAGCCAATGGCGACACGATTATCGATGAACTGTTATCCTTTCTCGAGCATAGTTCTGCTGAGTTGATAGTTGTCGGAAAGTAAGTAACACAGAGTTTAACTTTTAAGCTTCTTACGTTACGCTTTAATGCATTACTTCAGGGACGTCCTCATCACGTAAAATTTCATTTTCATCACGGATTCGCGCCCCAAGTTTAATCGGCTGATGCCAGCACTGCTAAGTGAAGTCGCGCTGATTGGCTCTGCGTACACTGTCGCAGATCATGTGAGGTACTCGAATTTCGATTTCTTAAAACTGTTTTGTAGCCAGTTTTAAGATAGCCAAGGATAAAATGAGGCATTAATAATTACTGATATCGTGTATCATGAAGAATTGGATTTCCTGATAATGAACAACTTCCGATAACACAGCAAGTATAGAAATCGGCTATCGCGTGCACTACCAGTTGAGGTTATTATTTCACGTCGAGTCAAGGATGACCTGCATTTCCATACATTCGGGCTAGCTTAATTAACAAACTGTCCACATCTATAAGGCAAGGGTATGGCAATGACTAACCTATCGACAGACCACTGAAGGTCATAATGTAAACCAAAAACGCGTTCAAATTGCCTCAGCCATGTTGAGTAGAAGTAGAATGACCGGCTCATCCCAAATAGGGATTAGCAACACCGTCATTTAACCTTTTTTAAATGTTTCACAACTTTCATTGTGGAGATTTCAGGAGATACTTCTACCAAACAACGGCCGATTTTCTTCATCATGTTCGATCTTCTCTGTCTTTCGACATGCTCGCAAAGTTGGCATCTAAACATACTTTGACCGTCTTTTAAAACTTTTCGTCGAACCTCTTCAGCGTGCCCTTCATCTTCTTTCGCGAAAAGCACGACAACTTGCTGTCATATCAGGTGAGACTAGTTTCATTTATGTTTTGTAATTTTTATGTGTGACCTAACAATGTCTATGCCTATGTCCTAATCTTCAGGATCCAATTGGTATGCGCCAGAATGCTAAACAGTGTGTTGGACGGCTTATCAAAGCATGGTAAAGAAGGAGAAGCGGTATGCCATTCATTCAAGTCTCCTGCGTATCACATCAAGATGCAATGAATGGACACCTTCAGGCTCGTGACCTCGTTCTCATGATTTTGAAAAGGATGGTGGTCGAGATGAAACTGTTAGCTGTATATCACAAATCTCTTCTGTTCAAACACCATGGCGCCGAGATCAAGTACGATTATAAGACTTGTTATCGTGATGGGTTAGTTTATTAAATCGTTTTATTTTACAGACTCATAAAATTTCTTCACGAGATGCTATGACTTACAACTAGTGAATTCAGGTTGCACAATGTGGAAGATGAGATGTCGTCGGATGAGAACGTTATTCGTGACAAAGTGCATAACTGCTCCATAGACACCGCTCATGAAATGGAGAACGGTGAAGCCGGTATGTCGATATTCTAAATTTTAAGCCTCATATTCATTATATGATCGTATTCTAGCAAAGGGGCTTAAATTGGATTAGCTATTTTCGAGAGGTTGTTTGATGCGTTTTCAGCAGTTACCTTTCATGAAGTTCGAAAACAAAAATCATATAAAGAGAGAACCGAAGCACTACAGAAGGGGTTTAAGAATGACAGAGATGTGGAAAGGTTGGTAATGATGCTCACATATAATCCTCTCTTCAGGCCTAACCGTGATCGCTTCACCATTCGAAAACTCCTCGGTTGCCCACGGATCGGACGGCCAACAAACACACAGGAGTCGAGTGTGCGACTCCCCTTCTGAAGTAACAGCCCGGCCCCTCTCTACTCTCTTGCTCTCCTATTGTTCTCTAAATTGTTGTTTCCCTCTTCCACGATCGTATAGTTCTTCATGCAATAATATCGCACATGTCGCGTACGAAGCAAAAAGGGAGGGGATGAAACAATCACCTTGAGTAGTTTCAGAAGTCAGTTATGAATACGGTTCCTGTAGAAGTAGGACGCAAAAGAGCTGCTGCAGCTCTCCAAAACGGTGATATCTGGGAGGAAGACGTAATCATTGAAAGGGAGAATAATGAAGAAGGAAAACATGCAAAAATAACACGAACGACGGAGTTCACGGGTACGAACAGTATAGCTGAAGTTGTCCAATGATGAGTAGTACATGGTTGAAGTGAAATTCAGAAGAGGAGGTCAACTACTTAGTTGACGTATATATTGATAGTAGGCATGAATATCATGGAAAAATGAAATCGGCGTCTAAATGCGGAATGAGTAAGCAGGTTTGTGTGCAAAACCTTTCTAGAAACGTCTCTTAGCGTCCTTAGACGAATAGTACTTTGCAGGATGACCTCGCAAGGCAGTGGGCCGTAGCTTTATCTAGCTACGGCTATGGCGTCCGCACAGCGACGCAGGTTAAACAGAAAATATTGGATATGAAAAAGAAAGCGCGAAAATTCTTAAGCGAGGAGGTGATTAGTTCAATACCGATTCATTTATCTTCGTTACAAACGAAGACATTGTAGAAAGAAGAAATGACAAAGACAGGTGGAGGGAGAGCCCGGAAGAGGGTTGTGGCATATTGGATAAAAAGGCTTGCGGAATCAATAGCGGGAGACGGTGGCTGTGGCATAGAAGGTGCAGCTGAAGCTCGTAGGTTCAAACAAATAATAACCCTTTCTATAATTATAATGCTCTAGCTAAACTTTAGGTCCTCCCTACGGAGAGGACGGCTTAGCTGCTGACCGGCCTCCAACTCTACCATTGAAGCCGCTTGATGACGATTTCGAAGATGAAGTCGAGCCCACCGAAGAAGTAAGAAGTAGGAATGAAACATTAACAATGAGAAGTTCCCGGAATGCAAGACGAAGGGAGAAGATTGAAGAAATGCGAATCCGACTTCTTAAAGAAGAATGTGAGAACGCCCAAATTAGAAAGGTAGCAGAAAAAGCACGATTAGAGGCGGAAAAAGCAAGATTAGAGTACTATAAGATGAAAATAGACGCATTTTCAAAGAGTCTCAGCAATTTTGAGTAATATTTGTTCCTATTCGCTATACAACCGTTGCTGAAGCAGTAGTGTTGAGAATTAGTTCGTTCTGTTTCTCTACGATTTTGCCGTTGTCATGTTAATTGAATGTATTGGACCACGTCTTCATTATCAATGTTCGCAATAAATGAACCAATGGAGACATCATTTATTTCTATGTATTTCTGTTCAATAATCGGATCCATTGAATCAATGAAACCTTGAACTCGCATTGAATACCGTGCAATGAAGAGAAATTGAAGTATGACAACTGACAGCAATTGAAGTGCAATGAAGGGAGCAATCAAAAACACATAACTAATCAAGTCTGAATCAGAAGTAGTTCGCTATAATGGCTTGCATGGTGGTTTGTCCGGAAGAAGACCAAATGACATCTTCAGGTCCATCATCGACTTGTAATTGGGGTGGCACGTCGTCATCGAGTTCGGGCTCCGGCTCATTTAATGTGATAGCTGTGTTTCTCAGACATATCGCTGCAGCTATTATTCGTGAGGCTCGCACAGGATCATACCTAAACCACAGAAATGTATCACTAAACTAATTCTGCAGACCAGTGAACCTAAATGACGAAGTAATTAGGACCTTAGTCCGGATGAGAGCGCCGAAAATTGTCTTTTGAGTTGACCAAAACTTCTTTCTACGCAGACTCGAAATCCGCAGACGGCCCTGTTGTAGTTTTCCTCTGAATGTATTTTATTTTTTCCTCTACTAGAAATCTCAGCGATCCTGATCCCACCCTGTTGAGAAAGATTACTTCCTATAACCGGTTTGATCAGGAATTCTTCTGCTCTGTAGGCACTGTCACCGACTAGGCGACCGCGAAGTCTTCCACTGACGAAATCTCAATGACTAAACTGTATGAATTTATCGATGTGAACACTTTCTTCAAAAGGTTAAAGCTAACATATCAGACTGCCTGAATGCGTAACTATCGTGTGTGCTTCCTGGCCACTTTGCGGAGAACCATAAAAAGCGGCATTTATCGTCGACAATGCACGAAACATTCAGAGAGTGATAGTTATGCCTTAATTTTTCATCGTTGTTGACTAGTGATTGGCGACATTAGGATTGCAACTCCAACCTGTTCACGTATGCATACTCGTTCGATGATGGCGCCTGTATTCTTACATGGGTGCCATCAATGGCTCCTACGATATCCGGTAACCTCCACCGCTGAAGGATCCTCCTTTTCATGCTGGCTTCGCTTGTGGCATCGTGCCAGTGCACGAAGCGCCCAGTTTCTCTTGCGAACCAGTCGGAGAATCTCGCCACTATTCTAGAAATTGTGGACTGAGAGGCTCCCGCTAGATCTCCAGAGTCCAGTTGAAAGTTATTGGCTGAGAGAACTTTGAGAAACGCAGCGAATTGCTGCGGTTGTGTAAGAGGGCAGGACCTAAATATCCAATACTCCTTTCTTCGTCATCGTACGTTCTCGACAAAATGTCGTTGTTGGCATTCTAACCTTCGTGTTCCGTGTTCGAATTCTTCACCCATCATTCGTAGAATCGAAAAGAACCCGTGACGGGTAAACCTATATCGTCTACGGAATTCTTCATCAGATAATACTTCAAAAGGGGTGGATCTGTCCCGGAATACACGAGGGACCCTTCTTTCTATAACCTCCTCAACATCTTCTACATTGAAGTAGTCCATCTGCAACGATAAATTGCACTTCACCCAATATGTTTACTGTTTTTATGTTTACGAACGAGGCTGGCGTTGCAGCCTATATGCCAGATATCGAACCAATCCAATGGCTGGATGGGCAAATGAACGTAATCACGAAATCATTAATATTCATTGACTTTGGACGATTCGGGAAAACAAAAGGCTGAGAATATTTCCATTTTCATATTGACTGTAAAACTGAGAACATCACATGTGTCTCTGCTTCGTTTCCATATTCGGCTTCTTCGTCCATCGCTCCTACGATGAAGTTATTTATGTTCAATAAGAGCAAAGTTAAACATTCTGTGTTAATTGTTGACCGCATTTGCAGCTGTACTAATCCTAACACGTGAGTCCACTTTATACAAAGATTTAATTAATAGTTTAATTGGAAACATATGGAATATAATGTGTAACGTGAGGCAGGAAGTAGAATCGTGATGAAGCGCAAGTATTGGGGTAGAAACATTAAGGGTATTAGTGGTAGAACCCACGTCCATCATCCCATTTTTAGGTGGAGAGAGGTTTCCGGTCCTCGCATCAAAATCTTTCTTTAGAGTGCGCGTGGCACCTGCTCATCCTCGAAACTACCAATTCGATTTAAATAACCCAAGCTGAGATGACTGATGTTTTTGCTCTTTATGAAATCAACTTTAACATGCTGCATGTTCAACACCCATAAATAACTTGCGTAACCAAAGATACAATGGATGAACACTTACTTTGGTCTTGTTGCCAACTCGGGAGTTTTCATTCGCATTCGCTTGGATTTCTGCAGGTGAATAAACGTGGCCTTCTTCATGACTGATGCTTGTTCCACGGTGAAACTCGACTGGAATACTTAGTTGATGTGATTGTATAAGAATGGCTAATCAATAATCAGTACAGTGCTAGATAAAGGAAGACTGAACGTTGGCAGAACATAATTTGCTTGCTATAGCTACTGTTCTAATACTGGCCCTGCTAATTTATGATCTTAGGTAAGAATTAAGGTAAGAGGACAACATCTTTCGATAGCTCAAGGAAGAGTTGTCCTGAATGGCCTAGCAACACCGACCTTGTAAAACATTTCCTCTTGGGTTCCATCAATTTTCGTAATCGTCCTCGGCTCTGCGGATGAATTGACCGACATGCCCGCCTTGTTGGACTTCTAAAAGTTCAATTGCTTAACTGCTTTCACACCTAACTACCGCTTTGCATTCGTTTTTGGAAACTCAGGAAAGCCTTATTTTGATAACCCGTCTCAGTTCATTCTTTAACGATCAGTTTTAGCCAATAGTCTTATGAGATATGACCATAAAAATTAGGACTCCTCCACACGGACAATCCCTCCAAACTTCGACTCCAACATTTTTGTCCTTTAATTGATTGTTGTTATTTAGCGCGTTTGCGCTCCTTAATGCTGTCCATATTCGCGATATGCACTAATAAAACCTGCCTTATTTCCTCGAAGGTTGCTTTGGATTCCCTGGTGGCGAACGAACTTCATGGTGATCGTCTTCACATACCTGAAACATGTTTATTGAAGCGAAATATTAACGAAATGCATTTCCTAACTTCTATTTTTATCAGTAACACGTTAAGAACCTAAATGCAAATTGGAACACACCTGTAGGTCTCATATTGAGCCCTAATTATCTTCTTCTGAATCCTCTCACGCAACATCTCACAGTCGGAGAGGAAATGGTGCAGATGTAGTGTTTCCTTGAGGTCAGCCTGCAATGCTTTAGCACGTTCGTTGTTCGCTCCTCGACGTTCATCGATATTACGCGTTTTTTGTACGTCTGCAGGCATGGATGAGTTAAAGGACGGGAAAGTGTGGCAATTTTTGATCAATTCCATACGGGAAAAATATTCACCTCATCGACAGCGTATCTTCCACCTTGCAATAGCCGATCTTCGAAATTTCCAACATCAGCAATCTTCTGGTCGTTCGTATACATCTCAGTCATGAAGTCCTGCAATCAGTAACACGTTCCTTCAATACGAAGACTTCCTTTCTGCATAAGATTAGTCGGTAAAGTAATGAGAAAACAACAAAAGTTCATGAGATTCTCTCGAATACTAATATTTTTTATAGTTTTCGAAACATTCGCAACCGAAATTTAAAATAGCTTTGCCTTGGAAAAAATTTAGTTAGATGACCAACGTTAACCAAGCAAAATAGTATTTTACATTTACCCGTCGAGCTTTTCTATAACCCCTAACCTCTAAAAACTCGATAGTTGTTAAAAGCGTGCTTCCACAAGATCACTCGATTGCTTAAGGGAAGCTCTTAGGTTTCTGAAACAGTCACCCAGACTCTTATTCTTCGCACCCAGTTTCAGAGTCTGGATTAGTCGCAATTCTTGTCATTTGTCAATTCTAACAAATTGAATGAGTGCTTTCTGCTGAATCAATGAGTTCATAAAGATTTCTGTTTGTAATATCTTTCTGACTTCTCGACGCGCCTTCTCGTAGTCGCTCAGCAGGTGCCTCGAGCTATGTGCCTACCTTATCATCTGTTTTTTCAATTGCTTTCGGAATACGCACATATGCATAGCTTAGCAAGCATCCTTTAAGTTCCAGCTGGAGTGAGGTATATAAAGTTATATTCAGTTTCATAAATTGTGACAGTGTTGCACAATACGAGTCCATGCTGTTTGTGATTTTCTGCCCCTAAATAGCAACGAAATAGGCGTAAGCAGGTTCCCTGGAAACTGTACCTATACAAGGTTTCTGTAATGATCTCTTTTTATCTAATGGAAACTAATTGTCGTAAACAATACTTCTGCTGTCGTTGGCTTCGTTCGCAGATCTAGATTAGTTATACGGACGAAGTACACGACGTTTCATATTAGAGAAGTCGGTTAGCTATTTCGTACGTGATGAACATTGCTCTAGAAACCTGCAAATACAGCCTCTTTAGAATTTGTCGCATCTCGGCCACCCAGTTTTCAGTTCCCATTCCACCTTTAAGCTTGCTATGTTTCGAAGTAAGTCCAGTTACGTTCCCCACATAGTAATAGTAAGCTTGTGGCCACTTATGCAATTCATTGGGCCCTACATTCTTTGTAGCCGCTTTCAAATGGAAGCGTAACGTACAACTTATTTAACGCGTCCCTGGTGCTTCTCCATTGGTACAGGTATGATAACAAATGGCATTCTTTTTAGATTGTAAAGTAATTTAAGCAGAGATAAGTCTCAAGAAGTGTATGCACAGCACGTTGTAATCTGCCATGATATGGCGGCAAACCCCTTAAAACCGTCAAAACGAAATGCGGTATGAGCTATGAGTAAGGCGAGCGAGAAGCAGATCCTTATAGAGGACGCTGCTTCACGTAATCTAGACTCGCTGATATACTTACAACCGAAATAACCCATACGAATAGTTTCCACTGCAATTTCAAAGTGAAATTTACGAAAATCGTTGGTATACTACGCAGTTCTTCATCCCGTTATAATCAGTCGCCACGGTTCATGTTACTGGCAACTTTTTATTCAGTCACGCGCATTCAGCTGCTACTGCGTCCCCTACCCTTTCTTCCACTTTCTGTTCCCCTTCACTAGCAGAACTGAGGAAGATATGCAAATATAGTGAGCCGTGACGACTGACTAGGACAGGGATAAGGATCTGCGTAGTTCCGCAAAGATTTTCCTGAATTTCACCTCAAAAGTACTGTGGAAACTATTCGCACGGGTTTTTTCCGGTTGTAAGTTTATCAAACAGTGTACTCTCGACGTCACTTATTCGCTGATTGATAATATTTACGAAAATTGACGATATACGAACTAAAACATCGTAAATCGTAAACAATCGTGAAAGACTGGCCAAAATTTACCGTAAATCGTTGAATCCTAAATCGTAACTACGCACACCCCTTATTCGAACCTATTGTATCAGAAACGGAAATTAATCTTGACAGTAAAGGAATAAACTTACGTGATCGATGGGCTTCTTCTCCTGACGAATGACGTGTTTCTCTGAGTGCTGTTCTCGCTCAACGGAGTCCGTAACGTTATGAAGACAATCCGGTCCCGGTTTAACGGCGCATATATCACGTTCCACCATTGAAAACCTGAAAACTGATACTTTGAGGCCACGAGAACTGGTACTAGCCTATGGAATCAGCACAATTACCTTCTTTGGAGCTCCATTACAACAGCGAAATCATTGGAAAGGACGTCGGAGTTTCCAATCAGCGTTTTTTCCTCGATCCCTGTGATATCTACCACGGTTGGCGTTCTAATGTTGCCTACTCCCGTCCACGTTGCCTCTGATCCTGAAAGGCGTGTGTTTGGAGATATGCTAAACAAGAAATACTTGAATACACTAGCGAAAACCCGATAATTTCAGATATTAGTGTTTGAAATTTTGCAATTCCCGCCTCCGCTGCGAATCTAACTCGCGCGTCGCGGTCGCTCCCGCTTCCCGGTGGTTGATGAATACCGACAGGGTTGCGGGAAGCCGGGAGCGGGATGCGGCGGGAGCGGGAAGGCATTGCCTGCCTTCCCGCTCCCGCCGCTTCATGAATACGGCCACAGAAGGTAAAATCCTAGCTCCAAGAATTTAGACTTGCAATCAGACCGCTGGTTCGGCCCCCATGTAGGTTTTGTATAGTAGGCTGTAGATTTGGGTTTTGGAAGATTTATCTCAAAAGTACAGCACAAAATATACGAGAATAGGAACTGATTACAAGTCTAAGGCGAGTAGGGTAAGATTTGGCACTCGGCGACTGCGAGGATGGAGGAATGGCGATGCCGCTCCTCGTCCGGCACTTCAGAAGGCGGTACTAGAAGTACAAGTAAGATACATGCGGAAGTACGAGGTGCCAGACTGCGATACATTTTTGGGAGTCATAGCATACGGTAATCACGAGGAGTCAGAGTACATCAACAGGAGTACTGTAAGTATCATGCACAATAGAGATCTGATCTCTACAAACATGGCTTACAATAAAATTCTCCATTAAAGTTACGTCGTTATGAATCCGGCCCCTGGTCATGCAGGTTATTGAGATCTACCCCCCCCCCCCCCGATTGGGATTGCACTCCGTTGTTATTTGTTGCCACTGTTCTTATTATTGACATTATTGCTGCTATTGTTAGAGCGTTTTGTTTTATGTTATTACAAGTGCTCCGACACACTTAACGGCGGCGTGTCTCGCACTTGCGCGCTTCGCGCGACTTTGCAACAGCACTGATCTAAGGAAAGTAGTTTTTGGAAAACGCAAAGTTCGCTGTCATCTAGGATCTGCTGCGTACTCTATTGGCATCAAGCCGTTCACCACTTCCGTGCGTTCATCATGGACATTCTCTTCGGACCGTCCAGTGACGTCATTGGTTTGCGCTCCACACTACTTCTGCCCTCAGGTGATTTCTCCGCAACCGTTTCGTGCTCAACAGCTCGTGTTTCCGAATATCCTTGACACGCCTTCCAAATTCGGACGCCAGGTTCTCCCTCAACCGTTTCTTCTCACTGGATCTAATTACTGGTCCGTCCTTACTGGTTTCCCCCCCCCCCTTCTCTCTCCCACCTGGCGCATTTCCTTGTTTCCATTATTGACCCCCTTACTTGTCTCTTCTTGCTGATTTCCCCGTACTACTCCCTCCTCCAGGTTGTTCCCTTCCTGGTAGCTCTCCTAGTGCACCCTAGAGGTACCTCTTTCTCCTCATTTCCACCACCCCTTAGTGGTCCTTCCATGCTCAGGGCAGATGTCGGTGACACGTATTCGGAATCAGAAGGAACTCAGAAACGTGCGCAGTTGCCGCTGTGTCAAGCAGGAGGAGGCTGCGTTTCCTCAGCTGCAGCACCATCCCATGTTGAGCGATACATTTTGTCCAAGCGGGATTCGATGTGGCGTATCTCATGCGGGTTTTTAACCTGCATGAGATACGCCTCACCATCTACAGCGCGGGCAGCTAACTCGATTATGTAATGATAGAATAGAATAGATAGATACTACTATAGGAGTTTAAAGTTCCTTTGTTTACAGATTCTTTATTTATTATTGCGCCTTCTTATATTTCTTCAGCAGCCCTTTTGCTCTCATAGGTTTTGAAGGACGCCGGATCTTGTCTCACTCTGCTGATCTTGTCTCACTCTGCTCAATCGGGCCATAATTTTTTGTGGTATAGTTTGCTTGGTCCAGTCCTGGATTGTGACGTATAGCGAATACCTGACTGCTGAAAATCCACGGTTGGACTGTTCACGCATGCACTGAGCTCGTAAATAACGTTCCCCCTAGCGTTAATTGCACCATTACAATGTAACTGAAAACAAGCTTTTCGTTTGTCTGCTGTCTCTTGTTTGCTGGAGAAGCAATTAAATACATCGTGTTTCATTAGACTCCCTTCCTTCTTACTGGCGTATTTGTTTCTTCGATGTTAGTTAAGTAGTGTTCGTGCATGAATGAATATGTAAAAAAAAATAACGTCTGTGAAGGTTTAACTCAAAAGACATTGATCTGAGAGAAGAAAATTAAGTGACGATTCCAGTGACTCGGTATGGCCTTAGTGGTCAGCCTGCAGATCACTTCTTCGGTTCACTCTGAAGTTCGGCGCTGTCGCTGAAATCCTCTTGTTCCTCGTCGTTTTTCTGGAAGTATGACTTATTTTGAAGAAACTGGGTATCATTTCCTGCTATCTGGAAAGCGAGGTTAGTCAGTCAACGCACTGACACATTGCTTGAAAAAGAGTGAACTTCTAACTTACAGGAGGTTCAGGATCCTTGGGCCTTTTTTCCGGACACTTCTCGTACGGATCCTGAACTGTTGCTAGTTTTTGCTCCATGGTGTTTGTTAGCCAAATTAGTTACCGCTACTCGAACTCTACAGCGGGCCATTCTAAAGGGAACGAGACCCACCATATTCCCATCTAAACATAAAGAGAAATTGGCCAATCTTTAAAATGAGAACGGGTTATTGTGAATGTGGTGCAGTGACTAAATTTGGTGCGACGAGAGCTTGGCTACCAGTTATTGAAGATGAGGTTGGAACCCCTCTCTAGACTTGCACCTGCCAGCTTTGGAAAAAGAGAGACTACCAGTATATCGAAGCGATCATCCTTGTCGTTAGACTTGACACCAGGAATGTCCGACATGCTTCTGAAGTCTGCTGCTGAAGAAAACATCAATTAGAAGTTGTTCGTCTCGCTTTTCGTTAGCTTTTGAAAGCCGTTTGTTTCTCCTGTTTGTTATGCATGTAATTAAAAATCAAAACCAAACATTGTCCGATAACCCTTCGCGACAACGTGTTCTTCGCCCGCTTGTCGCATGCCAAATCGCCGTTGGTAAATAGAATTTTAGACAAAACTAAACGAAGAAATTACCTGTTATTAGTCTGTCATTAGCCAACGTGCGTTGAAGAGTACATCAGTTGCTCCACAAAATGTTAGTACATTTTCGCCCAGCATCGTCTGGAGTGGCCTCGTCTAGCGCAGCCGAAGGAGATGTCAACTGTCGCGTGCACCCGAAACCAGGTCCCTGGTTTGGAATTCTCACCCAAGCCAACCAATCCTTCCATCCCTCCGCGGTCGGTGAATTGGTACCACACTTGTCTGGGAAGGATAAAGCGCTTATTAGTTGCCTGGCGACCGCGAGTCATTTTATGGTCGAACAAAAACGAATCCAAATCGCCTCAACAATATCTCGTAGAAGTAGAATGCGTGGCGCATCTAAAAAGGGATTGAGTAACGCCGTCCTTTACCCTTTTATCCTCATCGTTTGCAGTTGGCCGATGCCACATTGTCGAAGAATGCTGTCCGACGAAGGAAGCAGGGGTGTACCTGTGAATGGCGATTCTAGCGCTATAAGAGCTACAGCGATGTTTCCTGGCTCGGGATAGAGTGGGGTCTCTCGAGGTGCCTAGCAACAAAATCAAAACTGCCGAATAACTTCGTTTAGGATGTGGCGCAGGCGCGTGACTCCTTCCTTCAGCGCAGCATCTTCATCTCCATGACGCTGAAGCACGTTTCAACTTCTTTAGTCGCAGGCTAACACTCAGCGCCGTACATTGCTACCGGCCGCTCTGTAGATCTTTGATTTTCGGTGTTCAGGTATCTTCTTATCGCAGGGCAAGGCAGTCAACGAGCTCCACTTGGACCAAGCTGCACTCATCCTTGAATCCACTTCAACCGTCAGAACGCCGTAGCGAAAGGTGCATTGCTGATCCTAAGTTCCCGGAAATCGAAGTACGTTGAAGCTCGAGGCCGTTAACCTTGATGGAGCTGTATCCGTACACGCCCGTCGTTAGGTGATTAGTCTTCGCTCAATTTAAGTTCAAATCGCTCTAAGCAATCACACGCTTGCACCTTTCGCTCGAGATTTTTTTCGTTTTCGCAAGAGAGCATTACTTCGTCAGCATAAAACAACGTATAAGCAACTAGCTTCTGACGATTTCTTGTAATGACATCCATGACAACAGCGGTGGCGATGTCCGTTCCTCCACGTGGTGCCACTGGAAACTGCTTGCTTTTGCAAGCCGAGCCAAACACGGACATTCGAATGCAGGCGACAGGCCCTAGTGACAGGCCGGCCTACGAACATTTTGTGTCACATCATATGGTTGATGGCGTTCCAGACTTTTCGAGATAATGCTACGGCGTCCGCGGGAGCCGACGCGCACTCGCAAAGCCCGGCGAGTGTGAAAAGTGTGCGAGGGTCCCTGATGCGAGGACGGCATCGGGGGGCAACTGAGCTAGTCCGAAAGTCCCGTAACGTAGGCAAGACCCGCGTAGAAACGCTGAATGTGGGTACGTTGACGGGCCGCTCGTGCGAGTTGGTAGAAGCACTGGAGCGAAGAAAGATAGATTTCTGTGCGGTGCAGGAGACGAGGTGGTCCTGCAGCAAGTCAAGGGACATAGGACGTGGCTTCAATGCCGTTCTATGTGGAAGTCCCAGGACCACCAGTGGTGTCGGTGTGATCGTCTCCGAGCGTTTCCGCAAGCGTAGAACGTTTCGATGACCGCTTGATGAAGATTGTTGTCGCCGTAGAAGAGCGACGATGCCATTTCTTTTCTGCGTATGCTCCGCAGACAGGCTGTTCCGAGCAAACCAAGGACGAGTTCTGGTCCCTGCTTGATGAGAAGACAGCGGAAGTACCGTCACAAGATATGGTTGTTGTGGCAGGTGACCTTAATGGTCACGTCGGAGCAACGAAAGACGGCTACAACTGTCATGGTGGTTTTGGATATGGGTCGCGCAACGCCGATGGTGAGCGTATACTTGAGTATGCAGACTCACATGACCTCACCATCGTGAACACCAAATTTCGAAAGCGTGACTCCCACCTCATCTCGTTTTATAGCGGGAATGCTAAAACGCAGATTGACTATGTCCTCGTTAGGCGTCGCGACCAAGGCCTTGTCACAGACTCGAAGACCGTGCCATATGAGACGGTTGCCACGCAACACCGTCCACTGATCTGCTCGCTGAAGATCACACCTTCGAGGTGTAAACATGTCGAGCGATGTGGGTCGGCTAGAATCAAATGGTGGCGACTGAAAGAGAAGGAAGCGGCAGTTATTTCTCGCATTTGGTTGCCGACAGTGACAACTGTCGACGAAACCTGGAAGGACGCTACCGATGCGATAACTCGGGCTGCACGCCTTGAACTCGGCACAACGAAGCCTGGACGACGCTGGGTCGACAAGCAGGCATGGCTGTGGACTGATGATGTCAGAGAGAAAGTCCGAGAAAAGAAACGGCTCTATCACGTGTTTATCGGTGATAAAACAGTCCATAATTGGCGGAACTATCGAGAAGCAAAGAAAGCGGCAAAGAAGGCAGTGGCCGCTGCTAAAGCCGCATACTACGCTGATGTCAGCAAAAAATTGGAAACGCGCGATGGTGAGCGTTATATTTACCGACTCGCCAAAGCTCGCTGTCGCCAAGCAGAAGACATTGAGAAGTTCTTTGGCATTAACGACGAGAGCGGTCATCTTCTGATGGATCGTAAGAGGGCTGTGAAGCGATGGCACGACTACTTCGAGGAAATCTCGAATGTAGAATTTGAACATCCTGCTGTTCCTTTTGCATCACCTGTATACGGTCCCGTTCAGAAGATCACAGTGAGCGAAACTGAAGCAGCCCTGAGGAAGATGAAGTCAGGCAAAGCCACTGGTCCCGATGACCTGCCAGCTGACCTGTGGAAGCCGAAGGGCTGGTGCCCTGCTGACTGGCTGACTGCGTTTTTCAATCAGGTTGTTGCTGAGAAGAAAGTGCCTGAGGGTTGGCAGCAAAGCACGACCATCCCGATTTGCAAGAAGAAGGGCAGTCCTGCAGACTGCGCCAGTTACCGTCCAATTCGTCTTCTTTCGCACACCATGAAAATCTTTGAGCGAATTGTCGACGGACGTATCCGGGATGTCGTACAGCTTTCCACGAATCAGTGTGGTTTCGTATCTGGCTGTGGCACCGTTGATGCCATTCACGCCGTTCGTCTTCTGCTAGAGAAGCACCGCGAGAAACAGAAACCGGTGCATTTTGCCTTCCTGGACTTGGAGAAGGCCTTCGACCGCGTTCCGCTAGATGTTATATGGTACGCGTTGCGACAACATGGTATCCCTGAAGAGCTTATTGAGTGGGTGCGCATTCTATACTCCTGCCCAAGGAGTCGAGTGCGAGCGCCAGCGGGCACCTCGATGGAGTTTCCCATCTCTGTAGGGGTGCATCAGGGATCTGCGCTATCCCCACTGCTCTTCGTGGTCGTGATGGATGCAATCTCACGAGATCTCCAAATGGCGGCACCTTGGACGCTGCTGTATGCTGACGACGTCATGCTTGCATGTGAAGACAAAACCGAACTCGAGCGACAGGTACAGGCGTGGTGCGATCGTTTGGCATTGTTCGGTCTCAAGCTAAACGTCAAAAAGACGGAATACTTGACGACGGATGTGAATGAGCACGGATCTATTAAGATCAATGGTACTGAGCTCTCTCGAGTGACATCTTTCAAGTATCTTGGGTCAACAGTCACGTCCGATGGCAGCTTAAAGATGGAGGTGAATGCGCGTGTGAGTGCAGCCTGGTCCAAATGGCGCTCGCTGACTGGGGTGCTTTGCGACAGGACAATACCTGAGCACCTCAAATCGAAGGTTTATAGAACAGTAGTCCGCCCAGTAGCGACGTACGGTGCTGAGTGCTGGCCCGTGACGAAGGAAGTTGAAAGCCGCCTAAGTGTAATGGAGACGAAGATGCTACGGTGGACGGCTGGAGTTACGCGTTTGGACCGCGTTCGTAACGACACCATACGACAGAGGTTCGGTGTCGCCCCGATATCCGAGAAGCTGCGCGAAGCTCGTCTTCGATGGTACGGCCACGTCCTTCGCGCTAACGACGACACCGTGTGTAAGATTGGCCTGAATCTTGTGGTCCCTGGAAAGCGGCCCAGAGGACGCCCGAAGCAACGTTGGCTAGATACGTTGCGCTTGGACTTAGAGATGGCTGGTGTGCACCCTGATCAAGCATTTGATCGGGAGAATTAGCGTCACCACACCAGAAGAGCGGACCCCGCCACCAAGAGGGACAGACGCTAATGAAAATGATGATGATGAGATCCATGACAACAACAAACAGAAGTAGGGAGAGTGCAGAACCTTACAAGGAGAGGTTCCCAACTCATGGTGAGCTTTTGCGATGCTATTTCGACAGGATGTGAGACCGTGTGGGCGGAGTTCAGAATTACAGGTAGTTTTTGTTGAGCGTTTTTTAAGGGCCGGAAAAGTTGTGTAAAAACGTGTGTGCAACAATCAGCAACCTCTATGACACCCCACGAGACGTGCCGTCAGTAGAAGTGCCGCTCATAGGGGCGGACCGGCGGGCTTTTGAGCTCGAGTCCGCCCAATGCAAATGTTTTTGCACACATTAGTTTGTTGCTATTACGACTTCTCATGATTACAGGAGTTAAATTTAGACCACCAATGCCTACAACAAACTAAGGCTTTCTGTTTGCGCCTTCGTACATATGTGCTATTATTTCAAGGAAGCGTATCTTCACCACCACGATATCATACCGTAGCAACAATGATACCGTAACTGCACGCAAATACGCATACCTTAGGTTTGAATATTATGAAGGCGCAAATAGACACCCTTGGCCTGTTGTAAGCACCGATGGTTTAAAATTGACTCATGAGAAAGCGTAAAAACAAACGAAAACAACAAACTAATATGTGCAAAAAGCACGTAGACTCGAAGTCAAAAGCTCGCCGGTGTGCTCCTATGAGGCGGCATTTCTACTGGCTGCGCTTCCTAGGCACGTCTCGTGGGGTGTCATAGGGGTTAATGAGTGTTGGCACACGTTTTTACACCTTATTTGCGGTCTTAAGAAAAGCGTTCAGCAAATTTAGCTGTAATTCTGGAATCCGCTCACACGGTCCTACATTCTGTCAAAAACCGCAGTAGCTCACCATGGGAACCTTTTCTTGTTAGTGTACCCCGACAGAGATGGGGAACTCCATCGAGGTGCCTGAAACAGATTGAACTCGACTCTTTGGGCAGTAGAGTACTCGAAGCTACTCCATGAGTTCTTCAAGAACTCCATGATGTCGCAAGGCGTACCATATTACTTGACTCCGTACGCCATCAAAGACCGTTTTCAAGCAAAGGAAGGCGATGTAATGGCTCTGTTCCTCGCGATGGTTCTCTACCAAGAGGGCAGCAGCGTGTATGACATAAATGGCACCACAACCACCGACGAAGCCGCGTTATGTAACGAGAATTCCATCAACAGTTCGTTTAAAGATCTGCCCAACTTAAAGAAGGTTCAGGATCCGAAAGTATGCTAATCATACGGTAGTTGCTGCACTGTGTAGGACAATCGTTCTTCTTCCAAATCGGAATCGTCGTACATACTTCAGTGCCATTGAGGTGTTTTCTCCTCCGCTTCTATTTGATTAAAAGTTCGCCAACCACTGAGCAGCGAGAAATTCTACTGTAGGGAATTCCTCAAAATAATCACGCCATCGCTTCAATGCCTTCTTGTGATTGGTCCCTAGGAAGATGGATATTCTCTTCATTGATGCCAATTTTTTGTTGTTGATACCTCGGTCTGTCAATGACAGTCCTTGCCAAGTCGTTACAAGTGCAGCTTACCATTACGTGACTTGAGGTTCTTATTGTCATCTCCATAATAAGTGGCTTTTACAAGCACCTTGGCCTTCGCTGCAGCTTTCTTCGATTCCTGGCTCTTACGCCAACTACGGTCTGTCTCCTCGGCTAGAAACACGTAATGGAGCAATTTCGGTAATCGGACGCAAGAAATCACAGCTGCCTCGTTATCTTATATACGTCACCACACTATTCTTGCTGCACCGCATCGCTCGACCTGCCTTAGCGGAGGAGATCAGCAGCCGTTGCTGTGGGCGACCTTCTCATACTGTACGATCCTCACGTCTGTGACAATACTTTGGTCGCGATACCTCACAAGAACGAAGTCTGTGTCTTGGTACTTCCACTATAGAATGAAATGAGGAGAGAGTCGCGCTTTCGGAAGGCAGTGTTCATTATTGTGAAGTTACGTGATTCAACACGTTTGAGAAGACGTTCACCATCGGTGCTCCGTGACCCGTGTCGGAGCCATCACTACAGCTGTAACCGTCGTTCGTAGCACCTACGCGCCCATTGAGGTCGCCAACGACTATGATGACATCTTTCATCACGGTGCATCTGCTTCTTATGTTTATTGAATGTATTATTTATTATATCATTGCAAATAGGTCCATATTCGCAGACAGTCGGCGGAGTGAAGCTAGCAGTTGCGTTACTGCACATGCCACGGCAATGGTATCTGCTGCCCCACCGACTGTCTGCGAACATGAGTCTCTTTCCACTAATGTATAGTCTATTGAATAAAAGAAATATAAGAAGGTATCTCTGCTGTCTTCTCATCCAGCAGACTTCAAAAACCATTCTTGGCTTGATCGGAACAGTCAGTCTGCGGAACATACGCAGAGAAGCAGTGATAGAGAAGCTCCCTAGTAGCGATAGCGATCTTCATCAACCGATCGCCAAGGCACTCAACGCTTATAACCGATTCTCGGAAACGTTATTCCGAAACCACTGGTGGTCCTGGGACTACCATAGAACTGCCTCTTCCTACGTCCCTTGACTTGCAGCAGTACCACCTCGTCTCCTGCATGGCGCAGAAATCAACTCTTCTACGCTCCAGTGCTTCCACCAACTCGCACGAGCGACCCGCCATTCAGCGTGGCCATGCGGATCCTGCTTGGGACCTCCGGATTAGCTCAGCTACCCTCCGATGCCGTCTTCGCATCAGGACCATCACATACTTCTCGCACTCGCCGGGCTTTGCGAGTGCGAATCGGGTCTCTTGGACGGCGTAGCACTGTCTCGAAATACGTGAGCTGACATACACCATGTGATTTGACATGGGTCTTCGTAGCCAGGCCTGTCACAAGCGCCAGTCACCTGCAATCGAATTTGCGTATCCAACTTGCTCGCGAAGGGGAACAGTCTCCAGCTGCACTCTGTGGATAGACGGATATCACTACCAAGCCAAACCTCTTCCTCAAATTCATGAAGGTGGCAGTTCCACAATCTACATAGAGGCCACTGAAACTGGGTAAAGGAGCTGGATAGGCGAGACTTAATGAGAAGAACTGTTCCAGTGAACGATGAGGTAGCACCGTCAAGTGTTGAGCTGCAATCTCACCTGTATTTCATGTATTAGGCCTCTGTTATACTCCCGCGGGAGCATCCGCGGAACGTCCGCGGAGCAATGGTGCACGGCGGAGGCGGGCGTGGCGAGGCGCGGCGATTGGCCAGGTGAGGAGTCTCGGCGCGATTCCCGCCCTTCCGCGGACGCTTACGCGGGAGTATAACTCAGGCCTTAGCTGCCATCCTAGTGATCACTGACCAGGAAAGGTACAGAACTCAAGGTGAGCTTTTGCGATGCTTTTTTGATAGGGCCCTGTGTGTGGAGTTTAGAACCATAGTTAGTTTTGCAGAACGCTTTTTTAAAGGCCTGAAAAGGAGGTTGAAGGCGTGCGCGCAACTATCATCAACCACTATGACACCCCCGAGATGTGCTCCGACGGCGCAGTCGGTAGGAGCGCCGCTTCATTGGAGCGCACTGGTAGGGTTTTCAGTACAAGTTCGCGTGCTGCCGGGCCTTTTGCACATATTAATTTGTTGTTATTACGCTTTCTCGCTTTTTGGCCTAGGCGGGAAATGCGAACTGTGGAATGGAATCGGGTTCACGCGACGACTAGCTTCTCCTTCGACTGTGCTACACATGACTATTGGAAATATTAGGGTGTTTCAGAAGTTGTCGCCATTTTCAAGGCACCACGTTTTTTTAGTTTTACAAAAAAAAGCAAAACACGTCAAGAAACGAAGTAATCGCCATCATGTTCTACCACTCTTCTCCCCCTTTCAAGCAGATGCCGTCAGCGCAGAACCTTTCTAGCTTTGATTCAAAAAAGCCAGCCACCCAGCGTTCCATGTCGTGCTCGTCATCGAACGTTTTCCTTGCATGGCATTGGAGGGAGGCAGGAAAAGGTGGTAGTCTATTGGTGCAATACCTTTTCTTCAGATGCGTGCTTGTCGTCAAAGAGGACTGACTTCTCTAACGGTGATAGTTGGCTGTTGGCAGTGATAGTTGTGACAGTTCCTCATAGTAATCACATCAGGTGTCCATTCGACATCCATCTCGTCATCGAAATGCTCGATATCTCCATATATCGCGTCCGAGAGGAGTCCTTTTATGGTGCCCGCAACCGCAATCTCTCTCTTTGTGGGGGTGAAATTCGGTGTGAAGGTGAAAAGTAATCGGCCGACAACACTTCCATGTGAGAACGACATTTTTAGCACACTTATGCACCGATATGGTCCGTGTTTATAGTATTCAACCGTAAGGTGCGCGTATTTGTGTGTATTTACGGTATTATTGATGACATGGTATGATATGGTGGTGGTGCAGATAGGCGTTGTTGAAAAACTAGCAAATATGAAGGCGTGAATAGTCAGTCTTGATTTGTTTTAAGCACTGGTCGTCTAAAATTACATAATTCCTGTGATCATGAAGAAGCGTAATAACAACAAACTAAATTGTGCAAAAATGTCGGCAGCACGCGGACTCGAACTGAAGACCCCGCCCGTGTGCTCCTATGTAGCTGCGCTCCTAACAACTGCGCCGCCGAGGCACGTCTCGTTGGGTGTCGTGGGGTTGATGAGAGTTGCGCGCACGTCTTCAGATCTCTTTTCAGTTGGAAACCTTTCCTTCTGAGTGATTTAAACAGGTTCCAGCACATTTCCACGGGTAGTATTGTATGCCAGTACGCCAGAGTGGTCCAGTGCATCATCATCGCTAGAGGAACACAAATAGCGTCATAATTTTCGGCCAAGTCTCTTTTTTGCCTAGGAAATTTCAAAATATGAGTGCAATGCGTCGCCCGCTCGTCGTGTGCTTCGCAAGTCTACTGCGTGTCGCCGAGGACAGAAGAAATAATATCTCGAATTAACCCTAGTCGGAGGGTGCATCGCTAGAAAAGCGGAACAAATGTAAACAGTGTGGAATCTTCCGAATAGGAAATTGTAAAGAACGGTAATCTCGTGGGCCAGTTCTTGGTATAGTCCTTGCAAACTAGTATACTTTCAGTTTGCCGCTGTTGTAAAGGAGTCAGAGCGGAGCGCTCCGCTCTCCATTACGATTAATTCGATATTTCTACTACCTTTCTCTTTATTAAAATAACACATTCACAATTCTCGCTCTACTACCAAGATACAAAACGATGCAATCCTAGTTGGTAGTGACCCCTCTTAAACGATTCCATAAGAACTGTGTTCTGTATTGAAATATATTGAATTCACTCCTTTCTTAGAAGCAACTGCACTAACGAAATTAAAATGAAAACCACATAAAACATGAGATTATATAACATTTGTGAGGTAAGTGGGGAAGTTTGTAATTGATTAAGACGTGAAGTATATTGACCTGTTCAGTCTAGAATGTTGATTGCTGGCACCTTACCAGGATACTACCTCAACGTAGGTCGGAACGGCCCAAGTGTTGTATATAGGCAGAATCGCCTCTCTCTTCGAAACAACAACACTTGAGGCGTTCCGACCTACCGTTGAGCTAGTCTGCTTGTTAGCCTATTTATTTATTTTTAATCTAAAAATATAAGTGGTGCTGCAAAACCAGTAGGGGAGGAACGCCTCTTTAGATCTGCACCAAGAATGGTCCTTCTTAAATTTCCCTCTCCCGACCCGGGACTCGAAAACGAAGTCTTCTGGGCAACCAGGGACCAGATTCATCAACGACTTACAGCAATCTAACGGTGAAAACACTGCCGAAATCTCTGATAGCGCCGCTTATCAACAAGCGATATACAGGGTGCGTAAAAAGTATTGACGCAGTAAATGGCGGTTGTGAAAACAGTATTGCGCAGTAAGTTTTAAAATATTCACTTGAAAAATGTGGAACATGATCTTGCAAACACGATAGAATAACTCGTAATTGACATCGGCTCCTTTACTGTGAATACAGGAGCGAAAACGACGGAAAAATTCATGAGCACGCGCCGCAAGTACTCGCTTGGATTTCGTCCCGTGCTTTGAACAGGGTAGCCTTCTGCAACTGGCCACTTCTGTTGAAAGTAGCCCAGACCTCATTCTCCAAAATCGCCTAAAAAGAGTAATCCAGCGGATTCATGTTTAACTGTGCTCGTCTGAGGAGCTGTCCACACCTGCGCGTTATCGGTCAGAGATTGATAATTTTGGATTCGAACGTTATCGTGCTTGGACATCTTGTAATCATCATCTGTTATGACAGAGCCGTGGCTGACGTTTAGGTTGCTGACCTCTTTCCTCATCAACCGTTTCGAACAGCGCCTAATTATCTTGTTAAGGAAGTATTCAGCTGTCTGGGTAACAGATAAAAAAAAGAGCCACCGTAACGATGACGATCATGTTTCTTCAGTTTTTTCGTGTTTTTTGAGCACAATACGGACAACAAAAATAACACACAAAAACTTTGAAAAGTAGAAAGACAAAGTTGGCGCTGAAAGAAAAAGTAGGTGCGTCAATACTTTTTACGCACCCTGTAGTGAAACGTTTCAATGCTTATCATAGATAAGCTGCGCTATCACGGACTTCAGCAGTATTTTCACAGTTAGATTGTTCAAAGTCACTGATGAAACTGAACTCAGGTTTATTCTTATGTGTTGTTGCCCATTTATTGTGTTGCGTTGTGTCGGTAAATCGTTTAAGAGCACCCACAACCAACTAGGACTGGGCGCTATGGTAGTCGGAGGGGGTCGCCATAGCATGCCGCGGTGGGCAGGCGTGGTGACATACAGCGAATGTAAATGCAATCTTATCTCTTCGCTTCGATTACCGATCCGCGTCTTCATTGCTTTCTTATTAGGAATGGGAGGGAACTCCAGGATGTAGGCAATTTTAACACAAGGGTGCGTCAGTCGAGCCACATTCCCTTCCCTTTCCCAAATCTGCGCTCTTCTACGCTTCAGCAGAAGAGAGCGCAGAGCAGAGCTATAGTAGTGCCTGTTCGTTTTCTTCACTATCAGTGTGTCATCGTTTCTTTTTTGTGTTAGTGGTGTTTTTTATAAATTGACCCCCCCCCCCCCCCCTCCACAACTACCATATCGCCTAGGATTGCACCTACAAAACTATTTCCGGATCCTAGAAACCATCTATACTGCGTCAGCACCAGGGATGAGCAGATTAACTGTTATCCGCTATCCGTTATCCGGTTTCCGGCGGGTTTTGGCCTATACGTCTTGTTGTTCTTTATACGGTGAATTTTTGCCGAATAACGAACAACAAGATCTGACACTCTTATAATTACTTAGTTAAATATATGGGCAATTTTTTAGAGCCGCTCTGCGCTTTTTCACTGGTATTTGAGTCGACCATTGCTAGGTCGGTGTCTTCTCTTAGTTCCCAATGGTGTAACTAAGCTAAACTATTTACTTTATCACAGCGCGTTTTAGAATACAGAACACTGCAATGTTCACCTCCCCAATAGTGGGGTTTTTTCAAAACCCCAATAGTGGTGTTTTCACCAATATTCCTTCTAACATAAAGTACGATCCAAGGAAAAACCAGTGTATCAGTGGGAAAAAGGATAGACGTTCATACGGATCACTTCGTTTTAAGGATGTGCTACATATTCAACTTATGCAACTGGTCTTCGACTCTTTGAAACTATGTTTAGCATATGCATGGCTTCGAGTGAATGGTCGATGGAGAGCCAGTACTTTAGTATTTTCAGATAATTCCAGATTCATCTGTAGGTCTACGGGTAGTTGTTGGACAGTAGAAGTGGTTGTCGACGGCTATGGGCCCAATACCGGTATACAAACATTTCGTTAATTTGAATGATGTTTCGGCAAAACCACTTTCAACCAGAATGAGATGAGTCACATTTATTTCTATGCCAAGATATTTACCAGGGTTTCTCCCCACTTCTTAAATACAGTTTCGTTGTCCAACATCTTTTTCATCTTATTTTTCCATTGATATGAAAATACTGGACTTAAAATTATCATTGGATCAGCAAATCTTCTCTTTTCTGATCGTGTCCAAGCTTTGGGGAAGACCCTTGCAGCAGTCGAGAGAGGTCTGTTTAACAGCGTTTGTTCCACAACTTGATGAACTTACTTCACATTTTCCGGAATAGTACAGAGAGCTTTGCGCGATCTGGGCAAGAATTGGTGGCAAATTCGATTGGAGAGTATACAAAAAGCGGCTCTTTCTGACTGATTTTCGACTGCTCCCAGAAAACCTGTAGGACCAATATTACTGACTCCATTGCAGCTGAAAAGCATGAACAAAGAATACAGGATGACGTTAGGCAATTCCTCTGCAGAACACGCCACGCACTCTACTCTTACGGGATATTGTGCAGACGGGTTGGATACGTACTTGACCCATGACTTGTGGTACCAGCTCATGGACAAGACAGTGCATTAACCTTCCCGAAAAATCCTTGTGTTAACTCACCAAGCCCGAAAGACGGGAAACCTTTGTTGACTTCTACTGGAAATCCGAACCAAGAGTGAGTCGGAGTGCATGCGTCAGTTGGCGCCTCTTCCGACCGCGCTACCACTCGTCGCGAAGAAAAACACCAATGAGAAGATGAAAATTAGCCTACGTAGCATGTGAAGATGACAGTCTTACAACCACAGACCTTCTATGTATTGGAGAAGGAATAGTTTAAAATTAGTTTTAACTTTGATGTTTGTGGTTTATCCGTTTTTCCGTTATCCAGCCATTTTTGCAAAATTACCCCTTATCCGGGTTTCTAAATTTTATTATCCGCGCATCCCCGGTTAGTACGCTTAGTTCGAATCTGTTATAAATTCGAAATCATATGGTCGCGGCTCTTCTTCCTCCGCGCAGCCGCGTGCGGTCACGTCACGTCATAGAGATAAGCCGTAGTCTTTTGCTCTCTGCGCCCTCCCGGCACAGAGATAGCGCGTCAGCGTCCATGTTGACATTCTATCGATCTCTTACCATCACTTCTGCGTCCGCGATGGCTCTCCCGGCAAGTGGATCGTGGAGCAGTGGATAGTGGGACGCGTCATGCGAAGGAGGTCGGGGGTTCGGTTCTCCTGCGCTGTGGCATACTTGCACTTCAGCTGACTATTTGTGCTTGACTGGCTTTAACGTGGACGCGATATTAAGGCATCTTTTGCGCATTTTTCCAGCCGTATACGCTTCGCCGCTTGAAGAGCGCAGAACCCACACCGCGGACTCTCCGTGAGCGCGCAGCGCTAAGAAGGAAAGATTTCGCGCTCTGTCGCAAAGATCCGTGAGAACGATCGCGCGGATGCCAAATCGTTAGCCTAAATATTGCGGCAGGTGCGCACATGCGGCTTGGCGGAGGAAGGATAACCGCGATCGGATCACCCTATCACGACGCGCGCGATTTTCAGGTGACTGCCGCGTGGGGCGGCGCGCATTTTTCCCGCGCATTGATTATTTGAATTATTTTATTTGTATTATTTGTTAAATATGAAAAACAGTAACGAAGGAAGTTTCCCAAGGACCGTCTTGACCGTAGATATTAGTGGACTCATTGATTAATATTGTGCTAGTAAATGCTTGATAACTTTCCATGAACTATTTTTATGATGGTGTCCGACGGCATCGTCGGACAGTGTCGTGAAAGGGTTGACTGAGACTTACTGTTTATTCGGCACCTTGAGCGAATTCAGTTCCCTTAACTTTTGAGGAGACCAGTTGGCAGACCGTATTAGAAGCAATGCTCCTATCCATCCTTTGCAAAAGCCTAGGCTGATTATGATAGCAACGAGTACAAAGGCTTGTCGAATGCTTATGAGGAAGGTCAAAGAGGTCACCGTGGAGTTTCTCAAAGCGACTACATAGGGTTGTAGGGCGTTGTCTGGAAAGCACCATAGTGGTTTCCAAATTTCCTGCGGACCTCCGGGTAGGTCAAAATGGCAAAAAAACTGTACCGCTTCGGTGCGGGCCGATAACGCAAAACTGACGCTTGGGATACCCTTGTCGTGCTCACAAATAGTCCTGCAAAAGGTTTGGAGCTTCAATCATTGCTAGAACCTAGGAATTGATTAATTCCTAATTGAAGCGAGACTGCGCATTCACGGGAGGCGCGCGCCACCAGCGCCCCAGCGACATGGTGGACGAGTGGTTAGGGTGGCGGACTTGCCGGAGGGAGGTCGAGGGTTCGATTCTGGCGGTGTAGTTTCTGCATTGCTGGGTGCACGTTTTGCGTTTTTGCCACCGTAAAGTGCTTTTCTGTCTCGACTAGGTGTCATATTCGATTTTCTACCCTGATTTCAACCTTCAGTGATATGATTTGACTTCAAAACACAAGTCACGCTAATTAATATGCAATAAACTGTTGAACAGCTGTGGTAACATATAAAACACGTGAAGCAAAGCAGCTTCTGACACCAGCAGCAGCGGATAAATGCCAAGGAAGAGCAGCCGGAAGCTTCCTAGCAGGACGTGTCGACAGGCACTTCATCGAAGGCGTAGTCCGCCGGTGTTGAGAAGTGCCCCGGATGCGTGTCCACATATCCAGCTGCTACCCACGCGCGCTACATGTAAGCATACGCTGCTCGCCTACTCAAGCTGGCACCTATTGGAATGAAGCAAGTGTCCTGTGTTGTGCAATCCCTGTCGTCACTGACCCATTCGTACACTGCTGTTCCAGTGCTATACGCCGACGGCCGACTTGGAGACAAGCTCTTTTTGATTTTGCAGGAGGTTAGTGGATCGTTTCCTCAATGCGGTCACTGGTCGGCACCAAACCTTCTTATAGTGGCAGGAACGATGAAGGCAAAAACGCAAGACGTGTACCCAGCAATGCAGAAAGCACACCGCCGGAATCGAATCCTCGACCTCCCTCCCGCAAGTCCGCCACGCTATCCACTCGTCCACCATGTCGCTGGGGCCTTGGTGGCGCGCGCCTCCCGTGAATGCGCATTCTCGCTTCAACTAGGAATTAATCAATTCCTAGGTTCTAGCAATGATTGAAGCTCCAAACCTTTTGCAGGACTATTTGTGAGCACGACAAGGGTATCCCAAGCGTCAGTTTTGCGTTATCGGCCCGCACCGAAGCGGTGCAGTTTTTTGCCATTTTGACCTACCCGGAGGTCCGCAGGAAATTTGGAAACCACTATGGTGCTTCCCAGACAACGCCCTACAACCCTATATAGGTCGCTTTGAGAAACTCCACGGTGACCTCTTTGACCTTCCTCGTTAGAGTTTCGTGAACGCTTCCAACGAAAAGTATGGTGCTCTTCGTGTCCTTCGGACGAGAAGAGCCGCTATGCGAGTTGGGAGCTCTACATTCACGGTTTCTTCAATGTACTTCTCGCGGTAGAGCAGCTTACTCTAGGGTAGCTCGGCATGTACACGCGAGCTCTAGAATTCGGCTGGAAAATGAGACCAAAGCAAGAAGAATGAGAAAGAAAATTCGTCATCACAAGATTACACCTTCGTCCTATAATACAGCTCACAAGGATCCCGTAGACTAAGCAAGAACGGGGATAGCAGATTCTTCGTTGACGGCCACTCGAGTCGTTCAGTGACTATCGGAAAAGATGATGCGGGTGATATACCATTTTCTCGCGAACTGGACACTTTTCAAATCAAGTTACACTTTTCAAACCAAATTAGATTCTTTCACGTCAAATTGGACGCTCTTCTAAGCTAGCTGAAAACTTTTAAAATCAAAGCGAACTGTCCAAATCAAAATGAATTTTTATCCTTAGCTAGAGACCCTCCAAAATTGTTCGAATTATTTTTTGTTCAAGGAGAATTTTAGTATAACATTCTTTGAAGTTTTAATTTACATCCCAATAGCAGAACACATGGTTTAAAATTTTATTAAAAAAAATTGGAAAACAATGATTTAAAGCTTGTTTTGAAGAGCAGGAAAGCGGCCATGAGATCGCGCCTCCGATCGATAGCAAGATCTCTGCTAGCATGCAGTTTTGACGATCGATTGATGAAGATCGTTGTCACCGCTAAGGAGCGAATCCATCACTCCTTCTCTGTGTATGTTCCGTAGACTGCCTGCTCCGATTAAGCCAAGGATTGTAAGGGCCAGGTGAAATTGAGATTGAGTTTTGGTAATCGATAGAACCGATAATCACGGACACTCTTCAATCAACACCTTGGTTTAATAAAACACTTTATCGACAAACCAAACAGAACCGGAACAAACAAGAACACTTTAACAGAAATTACTATCCTAGCGAGCACCGACAGACCCGCTGAAACGCATTTGAAAGACCTAACGATGACCTAACTACAGCGAGGCGTAGGCCGCCCTGATAAACTCACAGACAGCAAAAGTGTAACACCGACAACCTTACTAAAGGATACGCCAGCTAACCCTGTTGCCTCAACGTAGCGAGAAGATGTAGTGATGATCCGGTGACGTAGCGCTGACGAGAATGACGTAGATTGACGAGGGTGTCGTAGACGATACGTCCACTAAGCGCTCGTGACACGCAGGCTCCTGAGAAGATGAAGAATCCTATCACACCCGCACACGCTCACGCGGGGCAGCAGAGGAACCCAGAGATGCTCGCGAAGAGCAGCAGAGCCGAGAACACTCTCACGAAGAGCAGCTGAACCGAAAACACGCTCCTGCAAAGCAGCAGAACCCAACACTCGCTCACTCAAAGCCCGAAGAACACAAGGACGCTCACAAAGGGCAGCAGGGCACAACGACGACCACTTAGAGCTCCAAGAACGCTCACTGAGAGCACAACGACGCTCACTTAGAGCTCCAAGCCCTTGGGGCGCATTTGCCGTCAAGGGGTCGACCATTCCTACTGAGCCCTGCGCTTCAGGGGTGCGCCCTGATTCGGTGACTTACTCTTTCGCTTATACTCTAACAGGATGAGTTTTGAAGCCTGCTTGATGATAAGCCAGCAGAGGTACTGTCGAAAGATGTCATCGTAGTCAGTGGTGATCCTAATGGGCACGAAGTTGCTACGAAAGATGGGTACAGCTGTCATGGTGGTTTCGGACACGGATCACGTAACACAGCTGGTGAGCGTATTCTTGAATATGCGGAATCACATAACCTCACCATAGTGAACACCGTATTTCGTAAACGCGACTCTCACTTCATTCGTTGAATAATGGGAATACCAGAACTTAGATAGACCTTGTCTTTGTGAAGGATCGTTACCGAAGCATTCTCACAGACGCGAAGATCGCGCCGAAACGGTCGCCCCACAGCATCGACCGCTGATCTGCACTTTGAAGATCGCTCTCCGAGGCTGAAGCAGGTCGAGCGATGCGCTGCACCAAGAGAGAAGATGTCACTCTATCACGTGTTTCTCGTCGAAAAGACCGTCGATAACTGACGGAAGTACCAAGAAGCGAGGAATGCTGCAAAGAAGGCCGTGGCTGTTGCAAAAGCCACTCATTATAGAGATGTCAACGAGAAGCACGAGTCACGAGATGGCGAGCGGTATCTATACCGGCTTGCTAAGAATCGCCCATCAGCAGACCGAGGATATTGAGAAGGTTTTCGGCTTCAATGATGAGGGCGGCCATCTTTTTACGGACCGCACGAAGACATTGAAGCGATGGCGCGATTACTTTGAGGAAATCTCTATAATCTCTAATTTCTCATCCAGCCATCCCTTCATAGGTTCCAAGCCATGGCCCGTTCAAAAGATCGCCGACAGAAGCGGCTTTGAAGAAGATGAAGCCAGGCAAAGCGACTGGGCCCAACGACGTGGCGGCTGATTTGTGGAAGTCAACGTTTTGGCACCCTGTGAGTGGTTGGCGAAGTTCTTTAATCAGGTTGTAGCGGAGAAGAAGGTGCCTGAGTGTTGACGCCAAAGCACGACGATTCCGATTTGAAAGAAGGTCCTGCAGACTGCTCCAATAACCGTTCGATTCGCTTGCTTTCGCACAGCATGAAGATCTTTGAGTAGTCGATGGACGAATTCGGGACATCGTCCAACTTTCCTGCAATCGGTGCGGGTTCGTGGCTGGCTGGGGCACCGTTGATGCCATTCGCGCCGCCCGCCTCCTAATAGAGAAGCATCGCGAGAAACAGAGGCCAGTGCATATCGCCTCTCTCGACCTGGAAAAGGCCTTTGACCGCGTACCACGTGAAGTGATATGGTACGCCCTGCGACATCACGGAGTTCCTGAAGAGCTTATAGAGTGGGTGAGGATGCTCTACGCTTGTCCAAAGAGTAGAGTGCAAGCTGCAGCTGGAACCTCGATGGAGTTTCCCATCTCTGTCGGAGTACACCAGGGTTCTCCGCTTCCCCACTCCTCTTTGTTGTTGTCATGGATACCATCACACGAGATCTTCAGAATCCCGTCCGTTGTACGTTGTTTTATGCTGATATCGTAATGCTCGCTAGCGAGATAAAGGTGTACTTTATACCAGAGCACCTGAAGTCGAAGATCTACAGAGCAATCGTCCGGTGTGCTGGACGGCCGGGGTCACGCGCGTGGACCGCATCCGAAACGATGCCATTTGGTCACGCACATGGACCGCATCCGAAACGATGCAAGCTCGGAGTCGCGCCGATAGCTGACAAGATGCGCGAAGCTCGCTTGCGATGGCACGGCCACGTTCTGCGTGGAAAGGAAGACAGCGTCCGCAAGATGGGCCTTGACTTCGAGGTAATTGGAAAACGGTCTAGAGGGCGTCCGAAGCAGCACTGGACTGATACGTTACATATGGTCTTGAAGGTTTCTGGTGTGCACCCTGATGTAGCGCTGAATCGGAAAAGGTGGCGTCGTGACACTAGGGGCCGGATTCATCAACAATTAAACCCATGGGTATGCGGGGTATAAGAGGTAGAGGTAAGATAAGAGTTAGGTAGAGATAAGGCAAGAGTCAAAGATGCAGGCTTCATCGTGGATATCTCTACCCGTGTGTTAGTCGCTGATGAATCCGGCTCCAGAATAGCTACGAAGCGGGACAGACGCTAAGAAGAAGAAGAAGAAGAAGAAGAAGAAGAAAAAGAAGAAGAAGAAGAAGAAGAAGAAGAGGAAGAAGAAGAAGAAGAAGAAGGAGAAGAAGAAGAAGAAGAAGAAGAAGAAGAAGAAGAAGAAGAAGAAGAAGAAGAAGAGGAAGAAGAAGAAGAAGAAGAAGAAGAAGAAGAAGTGCAGTTAAGAAACTAATAACAACCTACGAAAACCTAATAAAAATGTGTTTTGCTCTGGTAAATGGAGACGCCTACCCATTCAAACGGTGATTGCAAATAACAATGCAAATAATGGTAAAGTCATACAAAACCTGCAAGATTTGGGTATGAAAGCTATATTTCGTCTTGCTGATTTGATAGTACGTCGGCTTTACAGTTTTCTTTTTTCGGATTTCTCAGATCGCTCCTGGACGAGAAATTTCGCTGTGTAAAGAGGATATTAAAAAAAAAAACTTTCCGACAGTTCCCAGGGCTTTGTTTGCAACTAGAGAACCTTTACTAGCTCATTTCTTTGGAAGAGATGCTTCGAATGCAGACGATTTACGATAGCTCAAATGGGTAATATTGAAGAAAGTTATGGCCATTCGAGATTTGGAACCGATAACGGCGAAAACTTTCGATCCGACCTAATACATATATGTGTACAAAGGTTTAATGCTTGAGGAACTTCTTGAGCAGTCAGGTGTAAAAGAGACTTGAACTAGCTCGTAACTAAATTCGCTTCCTCTTAGTACGGTCGTCTGTAAGAAGCTAGATTTCAAAGGATTGCTGTACTTCTATTCAGCTGGCTGCTAAACACATATGTTGTTGTTTCGCATGATTTGCAATGACGTGCTCTACAAGGTAACCATAAGTCCTGCAACAAAACTTAGGCGTATAAAAAGGCTAGGAATGCACCACATTTATTCACTTTAAAACGCTATTCACCGCTAGTTTTCAGATTATGGTGGATCGGTATTATTCACAAGGGCCACTCCTGGATTGATAAGTACCTTCAGAGCGTGTGGGTAGTACTGCAGCCCGCGTCGCAGCACCTCTTGCTGAATTTTATTCCTCATTTGTTCCAAAGAAGATATTGGACTATAATCTTTATAGTCCAGTATCCTCTTCGCTATATAGAGCACAACTCTTTCTTTCAAATGGTGAATAACGAAAAACAAAAATCTGAAGACAATGGGATTTCACAGCTAGCCTCTCGTAGTTGCAATGTTTGCTTAGATGGACGGAGAACCGCTACCACGTTCTTTTATTTTCGCTGTTAGAACAGTCGCTTTATCGGTGGCGATGTCCGTTCCTCCACGTGGTGCCACTGGAAACTGCTCGCTTTGTGAGCTAAGCTAAGCACGGACACTCGAATGCAGGCGACAGGCCCTTGTGACAGGCCGGCCTACGAAGACCCATGTCACATCACATGGTGTATGAATAGTCATGTTTTTCGAGATTGTGCTACGGCGTCCGCGGGAGGCGACGCGCACTCGCAGAGCCCGGCGAGTGTGGAAAGTATGCGAGGGTCCCTGATGCGAGGACGGCATCGGGGGGCAACTGAGCTAGTCCGAAAGTCCCGTAACGTAGGCAGGACCCGCGTAGCAACGCTGAATGTGGGTACGTTAACGGGCCGCTCGTGCGAGTTGGTTGAAGCACTGGAGCGTAGAAGAGTTGATTTCTGTGCGGTGCAGGAGACGAGGTGGTCCTGCAGCAAGTCAAGGGACATAGGACGTGGCTTCAAGGCCGTTCTATGTGGAAGTCCCAGGACCACCAGTGGTGTCGGAATAATCGTCTCCGAACGATTTCGTGACTCGATTGTAAGCGTCGAACGCTATGACGATCGGTTGATGAAGATCGTTGTCGCCGCGAAGGAGCGACTCTATCACTTCTTCTCTGCGTATGCTCCGCAGAGTGGCTGCTCCGATCAAGCCAAGGAAGAGTTTTGGAGCCTGCTTGATGAGAAGACAGCAGAGGTACCGCCGAAAGATGTCATCATAGTCGCTGGTGACCTTAATGGGCACGTAGGTGCTGCGAAGGACGGGTACAGCTGTCATGGTGGTTTCGGATACGAGTCTCGTAACGCCGATGGTGAGCGCATTCTTGAGTATGCGGAATCGCATAATCTCTCATTGTGAACACCGTTTTCCGAAAACGCGACTCCCACCTCATCTCATACTATAGTGGGAGCTCCATGTCTCAGATAGACTTTGTGCTTGTGAAGGATCGTGACCGGAGCATTGTCACAGACGCGAATATCGTGCCGTATGAGACGGTCGCCCCATAGCATCGACCGCTGATCTGCACCCTAAAGATCGCCCCTCCGAGGCTGCAGCAGGTCGAGCGATGCGGTGCAGCTGGAATCAGGTGGTGGCGAAGGAAAGAGAAGGAAGCAGCTGTGATTTCCCGCGTACGGTTACCGACAGTCACGACTGTCGACGAAACTTGGAAGAGAGCAACCGACGCGATACGCCAAGCTGCAGGGTTGGAACTCGGCATAACGAAGCCTGGGCGACGCAAGGTCGATAAGCAGACATGGCTGTGGACGGACGATGTGAAGGCAAAGGTTAGAGAGAAGAAGTCGCTCTATCACGTGTTTCTCAGCGATAAAACAGCCGACAGCTGGCAGAAGTATCAGAAGGCAAAGAAGGCTGCAAAGAAAGCCGTGGCTGCTGCGAAAGCCACTCATTATAGTGATGTCAACGAAAAGCTCGAGTCACGCGATGGTGAGCGGTATTTGTACCGACTTGCTAAGACCCGCCATCGCCAAACCGAGGATATTGAGAAGTTTTTTGGCATCAACGATGAGAGCGGCCATCTTCTGACAGACCGCAAAACGGCGCTGAAGCGATGGCGTGATTACTTTGAGGAAATTTCCACTATGGAATTTCCTCACCCAGCCATCCCTTCTGTGGGTTCTGTTCACGGTCCCGTTCACAAGATCACCGTGGAGGAAACAGAAGCGGCTCTAAAGAAGATGAAGCCATGCAAGGCGACAGGACCGGATGATCTGGCAGCCGATGTTTGGAAGTCGAAGCTCTGGTATCCTGCTGAGTGGTTGGCTGAGTTCTTCAACCAGGTAGTAAAGGAGAAGAAAGTACCGGAGTGTTGGCACAACAGTACGACGATTCCGATTTGGAAGAAGAAGGGCAGTCCTGCAGACTGCTCCAATTACCGTCCGATTCGCTTGCTTTCGCACAGCATGAAGATCTTCGAGCGAATCCTCGACAGACGAATTCGTGAAATCGTCAGGCTCTCCGACAACCAGTGCGGTTTTGTGTCTGGTTGTGGGACCATTGATGCTATACACGCCGCCCGCCTCCTGGTGGAGAAGCATCGTGAGAAACAGAAGCCGGTGCATATAGCCTTTCTCGACTTGGAGAAGGCCTTCGACCGCGTACCGCGTGAGGTTATATGGTACGCCTTGCGACAACACAACGTACCTGAGGAACTCATAGAGTGGGTGCGGATGCTCTACTCTTGTCCAAAGAGTCGAGTTCAAGCTGCAGCTGGAACCTCGATGGAGTTTCCCATCTCTGTCGGGGTGCACCAAGGTTCTGCGCTTTCTCCACTCCTCTTTGTTGTCGTCATGGATGCCATTACGCGAGATCTTCAGCAGCCTGTTCCATGGACGCTGCTCTATGCTGATGACGTAATGCTCGCTTGCGAAGAGAAAGATGATCTCGAGCGGCAGGTGCAAGCTTGGTGCGACCGCCTGGCGATGTTCGGACTCAAATTGAACGTCAAGAAGACCAAGTACCTAACGACTGACGTAAACGAGTCCGGCTCCATTAAGATTAACGGTACTGAGCTTCCACGCACTGCGGTCTTTAAATACCTGGGATCAGCAATAGCGTCTGACGGCGGTCTGATGGTTGAAGTGAACTCGCGATTGAGTGCAGCTTGGTCCAAGTGGCGTTCGCTGATCGGTGTGCTCTGCGATAGGAAGATACCAGAGCACCTGAAGTCAAAGATCTACAGAACAGTCGTGCGGCCGGTAGCAATATACGGCGCTGAGTGTTGGTCTGCGACTAAGGAAGTTGAAACGCGCCTCAGCGTCATGGAGACGAAGATGCTGCGCTGGACGGCTGGAGTCACCCGCATGGACCGCATCAGAAATGATGCTATTCGGCAGAAGTTCGGTGTCGCGCCGATAGCGGACAAGATGCGCGAAGTTCGCTTACGATGGTACGGCCACGTTCTGCGTGGAAAGGAAGACAGCGTCCGCAAGATAGGCCTTGAGTTGGAAGTGTTAGGAAAGCGGCCTAGAGGACGCCCGAAGCAGCGTTGGTCGGATACGTTACACACGGACATGAAAGTAACTGGCGTCCACCCCGATCAAGCGCATGACCGGGAAAGGTGGCATCATGACACCAGAAGAGCGGACCCCGCGACGAAGCGGGACAAACGCTGAAGAAGTAGAAGAAGAAGAAGAAGAAGAAGAAGAACAGTCGCTTTATCAGAGTGTACATTTTGCCTTTAAACAGCGCTATTGAGCCTCGAAAACACGTATTATATTTTTGTGCCTATCGAACAAATATTTTTATTTTATCTTACTCTTTTTACACAAAAACTTAGGGTGTGAGGGAGACATTTTGGACAATTGTCTATGGTGGACAACCGTAAAGCGTAGCCATTGTTTGCATATCATCACGTTCCCCAGAGGCAGTATTAAGCGCGCTGTTATTTTGACCTTTCTGGGACAGCTCAGCATTGAGTAATTGTTCATCGTATGAAGCGGTGGGGGAATACCCAGTCTAAGCGACGCGCTCTAACTGCGCTTACAAATTTTCTTTCTACCCTCTTCTCCTCACAGCTGAGTCTTCGCCTCACTTGTGGTCTTGTTGAGCATTCCTTGCAGTTTTTTAGAAATAACATATTGATTGACAATAGATTACGCACACGGCTGAATATAGCATTTGCTCCCTCATGTTGCTACATCGTGTACGTTCCTCTGTTGTAGTTCAGATTCATTCATCTAATGTTCAGTACTGAGAAGGCCGTGCCTTGCCCTACACGACACGATAATGTCCTACCACCAATCTTTAGAAATTTAGCTACACCGGAATGGGAGTGTTCCAACCAGGGTCAAGCGTGGAGTTCGATTTTTCCTGGAAATTTACGACTCCCCCCTCTGAAGCGGAATTCGTACGACCCCCTTCCTCTCTCTTCCAGTGTTCTATTTCTTCTATTTCTTGATTTTTTCAAGGTTTCTGGCGCATTTTGAACTCTTTAGTAGATTCTTCTTTTCAGGTGCGGCTTCGGCACTGAAGAGAACAATGAAACGAGTTCCCTGAACAATACATGTTTTCAAAACACAATAAAATTCTTTAAAATTTTGAAAGCTATTTTTGACACTTTAAATAAAGATTTTCTTGTAGCAGCCTTCCAATCATCACTGTTCAATTTATGCAGTTTTTTTTTCAGAACGTCGTGGACACGGAACATTCTTCTACCTGAAGGAGCGACGTTTGCATCTGAAATTGTGCTCTGAAATTGTGTTATATAAAATGTTGAGTATTACTTCCTGACGACAACTTAAGTGCTTTCCTTATGAATTTTTGAAGCGTTTATCGAATCGATTATGGAGCGGAAAAACGAAGGATGGACGATGGACTTCCCTATGGAAATAATGTTCTCCCATCCTAAGAAAACGTCATAAAAAACGAAAATGAAGCACATAAACCCAAGCTCTGTGCACAATACAGCAAAAAAAAACATAATTCTCCGCAGCGATGACGGAACTGCGATGACGATATGATTAGGATGGATCGTAAGCAAAGTTCTCGTTTTTCATGAAAAAAATTATTTTTTAGCCGAAGCAGACCACCCATACGAATAAAATTCTGCCACAAAAACTTCTCAGTCTTGGTCAATGCACAGCAAAAAAAATCATGATTTTCTGGATCGAACAGGATAAATCGACCTCCGGTCGACTTTGCACCAACGCCATCGGAGCATAAACTTGAGCGTTCACAAAAAGGTTCATAACTCCGTATGTTTTTTGAATTTCGGAGACTACTCTAGCTTTTTGAAAACAGGAAGAAAACGCTTTTTCACCATGTAAGAAGAGTGTTCTTTATGCCCGGCGTACGGTTCAATTTTTGAGCGAAAAAATTGAAGTGACAACACAAAAATGCTCATAACTCGATAGGTTTTTCGAAGTTTCAAAATCCCGTCAGCTTATCAGAAACTAGAAGAAGAGTTCTTTTTTTCTTTATAAGAATCAATTTCCTAAAAAGGAATCTTCATGCGCAGCAAGAGGGGTCTAATTTCTGGTCCATTTCGCAAAAATACGTGTCGAAAATCGAACCCCCCTCGCCTCGCATGAAGACCCATTTCTTGGAAATCAGTTCTTATATGGTTAGAGAATATATTTGCTCTATTTTTTGATGGCGAAGCGGAATTTTTGATTTTCGAAAAACTAGTCGAGATATGATCAATTTTCGGAAGTTGTGAACTGAATCTCGGATCAACCGTTCACCGTCATCATCGGAGTGATCTCACAAAAATAGTCATAACTCGACAATTTTTTCAAAGCTCGAAAATCTGATTAGCTCTTTTGAAAGCAGATAAAATGCGCTTTCTCACCATGTAAAAACCGATCTTCAAAAGAGGAGTCTTCATGCGTGGCAGCGGGGTCCAATTTTTGGTCCATTTCGAAAAAAATGCGTACCGAAAATCGAACCCCCTGCCCCGGATGAATACCCCTTTTTTGGAAATTGGTTTTTATATGGTGAGAAATCAAATTTTCTCTATTTTTTGATGGCTAAGCGGGATATTCGATTTTCAAAAAATTGGCTGAGTTATGAACATTTTTGTGAAATCATCTCGATGACGATGGTGAAGGATTCAGTTCACGACTTCCGAAAATTGATCATATCTCGGCTAATTTTCCGAAAATCAAAAATCCCGTTTGGCCATCAAAAAATAGAGCAAATGTGCTCTCTAACTATATAGGAACTCATTTCAAAGAAAGGGGTCTTCATGCAGGGCGAGGGGGTTCGATTTTCGGTACGTATTTTTGCGAAATGGACCAGAAATTAGACCCCTCTTGCTGCGCATGAATACTCCTTTTTTGGAAATTGGTTCTTATATAGCAAAAAAGAACTTTTCTTCTAGTTTCTGATAAGCTGACGAGATGTTGAAAATTCGAAAAACTTATCGAGTTATGAGCAATTTTGTGTAGTCACTTCAATTTTTTCGCTCAAAAATTGAACCGTCCGCCGTGCATGAAGAACCCTCTTTTTGAAAATGTTTTTAAATGGTGGAAAAGCGTTTCTGTTTTTGTTTTCAAAAAACTAGATTAGTCTCCGAAGTTCAAAAAACTTACCGAGTTATAAACCTTTTTGTGAACGTTTAGTTTATGCTTTATGTGTTTATGCGAAATTTATGCTCCGATGACGTTGGTGAAAAATCGACCGATGGTCGATTGATCTTGTTCGATCCAGAAAATCATGATTTTTTTCACTGTGCATTGACCAAGACTGGGAAGTTTTTGCGGCAGAATTTTATTCGTATGGGTGGTCTGCTTCGGATAAAAAATTATTTTTTTCATGGAAAACGAGAACTTTGCTTACGATCCATCCTAATCATATCGTCATCACAGCGGAAAATCTTAGTTTTTTTAATGTATAGTAAACACGATTTAAAATTTTATATGGCACAATTCCACTCTCTGTCGTTTTTTCCTTCAGAAGGCAGAAAGTTTTTTTTTCCGCGAAGAGTCCATCCATCCTTCAATTGCGATCGATCATGTCAGAGAACGAAGTAGCCGCAAGCAAACTGCTATAACTCGGAGATCTTTGGGGCTTCTAAAAAATTCACAAAGCTTTAATAAATGTGGGTTCTATGTGTCAAAACGCAAGTTCTAAAACTAACATTTTCCATGTGATTAGAATATGTGATTATTCCACTGAGATTTGAGTCGAAATTTTTTCGGCAAATGACGCTAAATCAAGATCATATAGAAGATCGTTTCAGAAAAACACAGTTTTATCACTGCGGGTCAAACGGGCTTAAAATTCTATAGGGTACGATTTCACTTTCAGGCGCTGTTTCCTGCAGAAGAGAGAAAATTCTTCTCAAGGCAATTCCTAGATGTCGCTCCTTCATGTAGAAAACTCCATGTTCATGACCTCTTGGCAAAATCTGAAAAACTTCATCGATTCGAAGAGTGCTTCAAAAATCTTGTAGGGAAAGTTCTTAGGTCGTCCTTAGTAATTGGCATTTAAAATTAAATAGAGTGCAGTTTTGGAAGTAGCGGTCGCTCCTTCAGGTAGAAAACTCCATGTTTATGACCTCCTAGTAAATTCTGAAAAACTTCATCGATTCGAAGAGTGCTTCAAAAATCTTGTAGGGAAAGTTCTTAGGTCGTCCTTAATAATTAGCTTTTAAAATTAAATAGAGTGCAATTTTGGAAGTAGCGGTCGCTCCTTCAGGTAGAAAACTCCATGTTTATGACTTCCTGGCAAAATCTGAAAAAATGAAAGCCTCTCATTGACTTTAAATCTGCGAACAGGAAACCTTTATTTTTCACTGTACAATATTTTTTATATTCAATCCTATTTTCTTTACTCCAGGAAACGAGATGCTTGTATGTATCTGCATGGTCACAGCTACACCTGGAAAAAATAACTTAGTAAAGGATGCAATCATCTAAAAACCTGAAATTAGAGAGAATACTCTACCAAAACCGAGAGAGTACGACCCCCCTCCAGACACTACGATCCCCCCTCGATTCCCGAACCTCAAGCTTGACCCTGAGTTGCCTTATTTTGTTGCAGAGCTTATGGTCCAGCTTGTACGTGCAAGCATGCTTGACGTAGCTACTCAAACGAGTTCTGCTGCATCAACTGCTAAACCCTGTTCTGCTTCAGAGCCTTCCCCAGAAAGATTTTAAAAATTAGCCGCTCTGAGGGTTTCGCTGCAGCGATAATATTTAGTACTTAAGCAAATCCGGAACCTACCCCGCGTTCAGATTGAAATCATCTAGGAAGCGTTCTTAAAAAGAGGGCTGAACTGCAGATCTGCTTGCAAACTCGAGGCCCCTATCTCAACTCGGTTTTAGGGTAGTTGCACTGCTACCCTACATATAGAGCACGAAATCGAAATAATCCTCGTAACACCGTGCCTCGACGTTCTCCTTTCTACATTCGAAATCTCATCGACAATCTGAAACAACATGAGGACACCTATGTGCTGCCAATCCTCCGCTTCTTCACTGTATCCTTCCGACATCCTAGTGGCATCCTGGTCATGGGTAAAGGACAAATGCATGAGTTCGGCTATGTATCGCCATGCTGTGCGGTCGGTTCAATTTCTCATTTGAGAAATATGAATGCGGCGACGTGGAGCAATCTCACGTGGGTTGTTCTCATCGCAAATCCCAGCGGTCCGCATTGGGAACCCATCTCTACACATTCTTTCGTTTAGTTTTTTGGCCCGTTGCACTTCATCTCCATCAGCATCACCACGTATTTCATACGTTTTATTAACTCTGAAGTGAGATTCCAAGAAGAACCGGAATGGCGGCCATAGGATTTCTAAGGGTGCATGTAATGCAATATATGGGAAGAACTGCTATATGGAGGAAACTTCGTTTTTTTAGAAATGGAAGTAGAACAAATAGAACTGCATTTGATCCACAACTGTTGTCACCTGAAGTTCAGGTCCTGAACTGTGGCGAGTCTGTCGAGAGGGACAAGTGAGATACAGCCGTCGGCTCAGTCTGTTGCACAGAGCATGGGATGTGAAGAACGGCCTTGAATCCGTCCAAGGAGTGGTTCGCCTAATGAACAAAGGAGTGTAGGGTAGCACATCACTACGGTTATGTGATCACAAGTCCTCCCTACACGCCTAAAAGCGTGTCTCGCCCTTGCCCTTCCAGACGAACACCAGTGCAGTTTTGATAACTACTGCCCTGCCGTGTTGCGTAACGTACTGGTAAACAATTCATACTAATTTCAATATACTGTAATAGTTTCATTAGTACTTGTCAGAAGTTACGTATTAGTGTGATACATAAGTTTTCGGGCATTTGCGGATGCCTTCTTTTAAGATTGCGTGAGGAGTGGTCAGTCATGAAGGAAACAGCTGCATAGGGGAAAAAACCCTACAAAACGCTGCCCAACATTCACCTCAATCTAGTTCCTAGCTGGTGCTCTGGCTTCTGCTCTGACTTTCGTAATTCATGTCCTCTCAAGCCCAGATCAGACGCCACTCCTATCCATATCCTTCCCTGAACCTGTTAAATTATATCAAAACTGTAAAGCGTTTACAAAGAGAATGTTCCATCCAAGTTAATGACCATTATTCGTAAGTTTAAAAGTGATGACAATTTTGTCGGGAATAAAGGCGCCTCCTTGCACAAGATTTGGACATGGCGTGGAGGGGTAGAGGAGGATCCACACCATGGTGGTTTCGAACTGACGATCATCGCTGTTGAGCCAAGACAACTGGTGTTCGTGTATTGAAATTGATCTAAGGATGAGCTGCTAATGTAATCACCGGTGCTAAGAAGAAAGTGCTTCGCGTTGACGAACACCATCCTGACGACCGACCGAATAAGCGATGCCGAAGACGTCCTGAAAGCAGGCGTGCTCGTTAGAGAGTAATGGTGTGCTTTGACGGTGTGGTAACGGTAGATTGTTGAAGGCTAACAGATGAATGTGCGGCAATTATAAGTAAACATGAAATTAAACGAACCTGTTAATGGACTGAAACCTATCCCGGAGGAAAGGGGCGGGGTTTCAGTCCATTAGCAAGTTCTGAGAATGCAGAAAACACAAGTGAGTATCAGAACAATGTAAAATTCAAACAGAAAAAAAACTAAGCCGCGCATTGCAAGGTAGACAAGTCAGAACTAAAAAAATAAAGGATAAAGGACGGCGTTACTCAATCCCTTTTGAGATGCGCCACGCCTTCCACTTCTACGGGATGTCGTGGAGGCAATTTGAATGCGACTTTGGCCATACAATGACTTGCGGTGGCCAGCCGATGAACAAGTCAACGCCTTATCGTTCCCAGACACGTCTGGTTCCAATTCCCAAACGTCAGAGGGATGGAAGGCTTGGTTGGCCTCGGCGAGAAATCCGAACCAGGAACCTGGTATCGCGTGCGGGCGACAGTCGGCGCCTTCTCCGACTGCGCTACACGCGCCCCAACAAGTCAGAACTAGCGAACTAAATGGATCAACTTTCACTGTCCACCAAACCCCGCAGGCCTCACTATCTTCGGTTATTGATGCCACTTCAGCATTCAACGTCATTTGGATGGCCTACCCTTCGTAGTCCTCGGCGGCATCGAAGGGTCACCAAAGTGGCGTCTTCTTCAATGTCCTCCTACCAATAGTCTGGAGCAAAGGCATCGATGTTGTATGAGCAGGTGGACAGAAGTCGACCAGTGTTAATGGCAACTATTCCAAATTTAATTTCTTAATTTGAGTTTCTTTGCTACTTTGTCCCATTCTCTATCCCCTCATTGTATGTTTGCTATATATGGTTGATTCATTTAATAAGTGTACATGCATGTAATATAATATTATATATAGATAACTCGCTATTATTAAATATTTGAGCACAGAATATTTTGCACCCAAACGCACGAGAACTTGAGTATCACCCAAGTACATTTAGTCATGGAATACGCTGTGAACCTGTTCTTCGTGCTCAGATTTCTCCTTAGCGTTTTGGCATCAGTTTTCTCACCTCGGCTGCCCTGCTTTTGAGTGTTTTCAAAATTATGAGTCTCCTCGACAATATAAGGCCAGTCGGTGGCTTCACTACTCCTATACATAAAGCAAGGTGATCCTGTTCAACTTGCTAGGCGTTAGCATCGTCTTCAGGCCGTTCAGTTCCGCTATCCTGTTCACACTACCACATGACGCCTGGTTTACATGCGAAGAAAAACGTCAATAACATGCCGCGATTATTACGGTGCATTGGCGGTTGAACTGGAATTCGTATTGCAGAGAGGGTGAACACGAAAGTAAAAAGATTCACGCTTTCTACGACACAGAATGTGCCATTATATGCTCATATAAATGTGTGTGAAGGCATAAAGGCCATAACGAATCGCCTTATTCTGTTAAAAAAAACTCGGAGGGCTTGTTCACTCTCTCACTAGACATCTGGAGCGAAACGCACCAGGAACATGTGCGGTGCTTCCGCAAACACTCGGTATTGTGAGAAGTCTGGAATGTACAGCTTAGAGGATTAGCTTAAGATCGGATCAGCTGCAGGTGTTCAAAACCTGCTGCAGTCAGGCCGTTTTAGACCATAGGCTCTTTCGAACATTAAGTTGTCACAACAATGAATACCAATGTCCAAAACAAATGATAGGATGATAGCATCTAAAGAGAACTTCCCCCAACAAGACAAGAATGGTTTAATGGCCAGTGGTGTATCTCTAATCGACAAAAGCTAGCTTGGACCACATATTGCAAGAGGTTAAGGACGCATTAGAAAAGCGAACACGGTACCCTGATAGGGCTAAAATCCACTCTAACATTGATAAATGCAAAAAATGCCGCTACCCATGCATAAGCCCAAGCACGGAACCGATCCCTTGGCCGCTCTCCCGCAAGGCCACCGCGTTATCCACTCTGCCATCCGATCGCTGGAGGGATTTCACACCGATGCCTCCTCTGAATGTGCTTTCTCGCTTCTATTAGGAATTTGCCAAATCTTACGTTCTATCAATGATTGAAGCTCCAAACCTTTGCAGGATCATTTCTGGGCACGGCAAGGGTATTCCAGGCGTCACTTTTGTGTCATCAGGCCCCACTGAAACGCCACAGTTTTTTGCAATTTTGACCTACCCAGAGATCCGCAGGAAGTTTGGAAACCATTGTGGTGCTTACCAGACAGCATACCACAACCCTATATAGGTCGCTATATGATACCCCTTTTTGACCTTCCTCGTAAGCAACTTGGTGGATTGCGGGAAACCAACGGCGCAGTTCGCTTCTCAAGCGCTCGGTCTTCGACCTGCTGATGCTGCGATAAAAGGACTGAATGCATACACTTCCAATTCTTTGCACTGTGAGGGAATGAAACCTGTCTGATTTACGGAAGCATAACATTCGTCGTGAACAGATACTCTGGAAATTCGTGTGTTTTCTTCTATTAATGCACAACAAATGCGCTTTACGATGTGAAGTACCAGGCAAATCACTTGACCTCAGAAAAATAAAAATAGAAAATAAAGAAAAATAAACGAGCACACATAACGGGCAATATGCACAATAGTGACGTATTATCAAATAGACCTTCGACAGATGACATACGTAGAACTAACTCATTTCCATTCCATTATTGAAGATGTATTCCAAGCAATACCTCCGCACAAGGCACTGCTCGATATTAGCTGTAGGGCGCACAATCAACGGTAGCTGCCCCTTCCGAAGTGTTCCGCTTGAGGTGTTTTCGTGTTCAAAAAAATGTTGTCTTGTAGCTCGTCTCATGAGACTGAGCAGATCTGGAATTATGATGCCTGACTTTCAGAACGGTCAAGGAGTTGTCCTTACTGAACAGTGTTGTCAACTTAGAATTACTGTTCCTTGTGATATCCAGGGCTGCTATACATTGACACGATGAAGAGAGCTTGTAGTTGTAAAATACGTTCAAAATGCATGTTGGCTGGGAAGCATATTCTGCTGCATCGTTTTTCATGTCAATGGAACGATAACAAATATTCTGACAATAATTTCACTAGTGAAATACAAAAGGAAACATAAAGGCAGGACCTTTCCTAAAATTCTTTCCTTCTGCACGGACGTATACAAATTCAATCGCATGATGAGTTGCTCGGTCCGTAGTTCTATTGCTAGTCGATTCCCGAGTTCTTAGGTGTTTCACATGATGTGTCCATGTAATGAACAAGCAAGCACTAACAGTGTCAGCTGGAGTGGCAGTTCGAGGTAGATGGAAAGCGTTGGATGCAGACTTAAACGCTGATTCTAAAAAAAATTTCCATTTCTGCAAAAGACATCGACGAACGGAGTTGTGGATCATTTTCACTTGGCTTTGATTGCACCCTTCAAAAGTGGGCTACAATGACAACCGGATGTACAGTGGATAGAAAAGCTGTATGCTAGAAACTAAGTGTTTCTGCTCCGACTCTCCAACAATGACTCACCTTTTCGCTTTGCGAAAAAGAACCAACATGATCAGTCAAAGTTCTCTATGTGAAATCACAACGAAAAACAGTACATGCGGCGAAGACGCACATCGGGAACCTGCAGCGAGAATGCGTGAACGGTCAGCCAATCAGACAGCTAAACAGGTACCGGCTCAGCCGCATAGCACATTGTTGGCCGCTGCGATTACGGTAGGAACAACGGCGCGTACCCGTGACCTTCCCTGCATGTTCCCGCATCCCCAGGTACGTCTTCGTGACATTTCGGGAAACAGAATAGGTTCGTTGCTACTATAGTACTCTCATGACTTTAGAGAACAAGCAAAATTCACAACTAAACTTCGGGCAATTCAGAGAGCTGATCATAATTATGATGATCATTTTTGGAAATTTGACCCGTTAAATTAGGCTTAGGGAGGGATGGATGAGTAAGCATGGCGTGGTCATTTCGTCGAACTTTTGTCGGGAGGGGGGGGGACTCCAGAACTGGCTCCATTTTCGTCAACGATAGCAGAGAATGGTGACCCCCTTAGGCGAAGTTTAGACAAGATTGACTATCCTAGATTCACCACCAGGGACGTGTGGAATTTCAGTTTCCTTCTCTCGAATTCCGCTTTTTCGGTCGTTTCTAGTCCTTTCGTTCCGTTCCGTGTTCTGCTCTCTTTTGGATCGGAAGACGGAACGGAAATGGTGACTCATCACTCATTCATTGTTTTGCACTGCCTACATTCACCTGTTGAACTTTAACGAATGCTGAAGAAGAAGATTAACTATTCGCCACTTTTTTTGTGACTGTGTGGATTTCAAATCGGTGGTGCATCCTGATGTCGGAACAGCGTGGTAACGAGATTGGATTCGTTTTTTTAAGCGATGTACTTCCGAATAGTATAAGGTCACAAAGGTTTCATGAGTGTTTTAATCAAGAATCAAATTTCTTATCCGCATACAGCATGCCTATTTTTCCCCTAATAACCTTAGGTCTCGCCTGGACCACCAATTCTAGATCAGGAAGCACTTCTAGGTTGTTAAGAATGCTTTCCATAGGGGACATTGGATCTATCATAGTCGGAAGAGGGCATGTGGTGTCTTGTCTCTACACCCCCTCCTTTGAGTTCGTTGCAGAGCTTCAGCTACAGCGAAATGATACTATGGTACCCATGCGAACTCAGAGAGTGGATGTCGTGTTGTGAGATGCCGAATGCAGCTGTAACCTTAGCGCTGCCCCTCCCAATTAGAATAGGTCCTGGACACTGACACTCACTGACACTGATTAAGTGTCGTGAGTGGCGAAATCTCCGGCGTTTTACTCTCAGCTGGGTCCATTACGCTTAAATTACTTTCTTCCTAATCACACAAAGATTTTGCATAGACTTCGATTTGTTGCACTGCAGTAATGTTTGAATATCCGTCTTGGTAATGATACCAATACAAGGACTTTTATTGATATATGCCGCTAAAAAAACGTTGCATGATGCTGTGTTTCCCGTTTCGAAAATTCGTTAATGGCTTTTACTACTTTTTACTACCAATATGGATATATGAGTATGTATTTAAGAAAAATCAAATGAAGTAATGAGTGTTTTCCGTGTTTCGCATTCCGGTTTCCGCCCATTTTTGAGCTCTCCCGTTCCGTATTCCATCTTCCGCTTTTCCGGAGAAAATTTCCGCACCTCCCTGTTCACCACTCCTACTTAACCACACCTATTGTAACCGACCATAGTCGGGCGTAACTTCAAAAACGGACCTCCTCATACAATTTATGATCAGCGACTCAAACAATCTCCGCCCGATGATTGGACCAAAGAATTTTCCTCTCCTCTCCTCGACTTTTCGGTTCGTGGCTGTACAACAGTGCTCGAATATAATTTGTATGGCGCAGAAGAAGTAAACTTGTTCTGACAATGTGGACGATTTCCTTGAACACAAGACATGCATATTATCGCCTATAGCTATCGTAATTTACCGTTACCAAAAATGGATATCGCGTTTATGATTAGCATCTCAAATAACTGCATCCCTTTGGAGGAATTTCAGGTGAGGTTTTTTTTCGAGCCCTGGAAACGTCAGATTATTATAGTGCCTTCAAATTTGGTATTTTTCGGTTTCCTGGGAAAACGAGCACAATTTGCTAGAAAACAGAAAATAACTCATCGTAGCATGCCTTCGCATGAAAACCAAAAACCTAAGTCAAAGTTCAAATCAAATCATGGAATCACGACTTCAGCCGCAACAGTATGGTGGGAAGAGAACTTTGTGGCTCGAAGAGGCAGCGCTGTTGCACTCTGTGAAAAAGATCAGATACGATCGATCGAAGCTATCCATGTAAAATCCCAACCAAAGAACTGTATTCCCCTTTTTGTCCATGAACAGCCATACTTTCGCTGTGAGCATGACTGTCGCATGCTCTTGCGAAGATTCTGGAAGAAAAGTCTGCCTCGTGGCACGATCCTCGAGGGGACCCGCTGGCAGTGCAATTTCAGCACGTGGGTGACTTTTGCATAAGAAATTCCTACGTCTAGGCTCTTCAACGCGCCGATGACTCTCGAAATGTGCTCGATGGTCGTACCAGGACGGCGTAGTGCAACTCGCTGTTGACAGCAGCGCTTGGTTCTGTTGTGATCGGGGCGACGGAACGAAATGTTTTCACCGCGCGGTGCGATATAAAAGGACTGCAACAAGATGACCCGCTTGTCCTGCTGTTCACCACCACTGCTCAAGGTGAGTGCTCTCCTGCTGGTCTTGTTCCCTTGAGAACCTATCCAATACGTGCTTCCAAAATGCGCTGTAAATCTGAACTGCAATTCGCTCGCCCTTATACGGTTGTTCATTTCAATTGGCCATCTGATACCTAGTGCACAATGTTACACCGGATCTTATTTGTTCTTCTTTTTGGATATATTATATGATGTCAAAGATCAACATTTGAAGACAAACCGGGGTGACTGTTCCTAATGGCTTCTGGGAAGATCGCCTTTTTAAGTGCTGTAAAACGTGTCTCGAAGCCCTAGAGCAGAACCAGACTTTTACGTAGCTGTTAAGAATGCACTTGCCTTAGAATTGTAAAGATTTTCCAAGTGCTAATCCAACAGAACATCAGAGAACTCAAACCAATTTTAGGATGGAAGAGGCTCGAGATCGGGTCTTCTGCCTTGTCACCTATACGGCCACTGCATTCACTCTCGTCTCGATAGTGGCCATGTCGGTAACGATTCCTATGGCCAACAACTACATGTCTTTCATGAAGACCAACATTGAAAGAGATTTGGAGGACTGTCAAGTAAGTCTTCAATCCAGTCATCTGGAGAATCCATATGGAACCAATTGTGAGGGTAAAATTTTCCAGAGGTCCATCGAGGAAATCCATCAGCTGACTCCATCCAGCAGTAAGAACGAGGCTCTACCTCACTGGGTGGACTCTGAGACTGGCGTACTCCGCAATGCTACGATTGGGAAGAGGGAGAAAAGACAGGCATCCGTGTGCTCAGGTTTGTTTCAACGTGACATGGGCTTCCTGGAATATCTCCATCCGAATGGTGCTGTTTCAGGATGCTGTCTGCCTGGAGAGCCCGGTAATGCCGGAAAGGCCGGAAAGAACGGACGTCCTGGTCGACCAGGAGCCGATGGAGCTCAAGGATTCCCCGGCCGCCCTCCAAGGGTACGTTTCTGGAAGTACAGGCTCAGGGCCACTGAGCTGACCCTTTAACGAGTTTAGGTATGCGAGCAAATCGCGCCACCTCCATGCAACCCGTGCCCACAAGGACCTCCTGGACCACCAGGACCACCCGGAGAGCCAGGTACTTGCCGCTTCCGACCCCCAAACACAGCCGCACCTTTCAAAGGGGTTCTTGAGACGCAGACGGCAGCAGAAGTGAGCATAAGTGCCGAGCGGGCTTGGGGAGTCACGATCTTACCCCGCAGCCGGCCAGCCGCTTCAGCTAGTTCGACGGTGTCGCCGAACAAGAACTGGTAGCGGCGCCTCGTCGGTGGCTACGGCGGCGACGCCAATGGCGCTTCAATCTCACGCGCGCCTGGGCGCTTGGCCGTCCCGCGTTCCGCGTCGTGGGCGTTTCTTGGAATGTGGTCGGTGCTGCCTTTCCGCTGTCGTCGCGGAGTGTCTGAACGACGCCGTCTTCAGCGAGTAATTAAGCTAACACCACATCGGAACACGTCTTCGGAGAGCGGCGCCTTCGGCGATGGTTTCGTGACAGACAGAGCCTGTCATAGAGCAACTTGTAAGTGCGACACTGGAGGGCGCCCGCGCACTTAGCACCTGTGGAAATGGGGGAAGTGTCTCGCCCTACGTCCAACCTTGCGCAGCCTTCTCGGTTGGTGGAAGTACAGATTTCTCGCATGCCAGGGTTGCCAATGCAAAATTTGCAAAATTGAAGGCTTCTAACGGGGAATAACTAATCCAGGCCCTAACACCAAAACTTGAACGTGGAGAGTCTTTATAACTGCAACCCTAGATCAGTTATGCTGTAAAACCTCCCTGATTTAGTCAAATTAATGGGTTTCTTAAAAAATTTGGGTTCTTCCAATTTAAAGAGAAACTCTGATTGGAGGTTGTCGAAGTGAAAAAGAAACGGTCTTGAATGGAAAGTTCTCAAAAAGGGGAAGCCAGCGTATTCTCCTCAATGAAAAATGCAGACACTATACGGCATTAAAGATGCTTGTTTACTTTCCTTGCGAAAGAATTTAAAAGTAGTTCGCTGTCCCTTGTTCCTCGCAAGAGCTAGAACGGCATTAATCAATCCTTATCTGGGAAGCGCCACGCATTCTACTTCTAGAAGATGTGTTGGCATTTTGAATGCGCCCATGGCTTATGCAATGATTTTTGGTGGCCGGCTGACAGATAGACCAGTGTTTATCCTTTCCAGACAATCTGGGAACAATCTCCTGACCTTGGAGGGAGTAGAGACGTCGTTGTTCTGTGCGGCACCCGAGGATCCTCGGTTCGGGGCACAGCCGGCGCTTTCTCCAGTCTACTACGCCTTCGTCAGAATTACGTAATGTGTTCTGCGTTTTGGAACGAAGAACCAGCTTTGTGACAGACACATATGCATTGTGCCTTCTGCCAGAAAACTTGTAATTATAACGGCGTAGAAGGTTAGATGTAATTCGTAAGCAATCCAATAATGAGAAACACTTTAACAATTGGAATACAGTACCTCAAGGCACGCAACGGTGACGGTAGACAACAACAATATGTTGTCATCTCACCAACAGCCAAGATCTGGTGCGCTTTGAGACGCTACAATTTCTTAGATGAACGATCGTGATCCGCTTTTGCAAAAACAACAGCAGGATTAATTAGAAGGCATTCGAAAGAGGTCCGCGTTCATCTCTCTAACCACTTTGCGACACTAATTATCGCTTTCCTGGAAGCTCCCTCTTCTCTCACGATGCAGTTTTCCGCCAACAAAGCCTACAAAACGTAGTTATAATCTTCCTAATTCTTTTTCGTCCTCTTAAATGCTAAAAGGTCATAAAGTTGTTTGGCTCTTGTATTTCTCCAGGATGAAGCAGCCGGTTAGCTGCTTTGATTTTTTCAGCCAAAAACTTTCTGAAAAACCTGTCTCCATCACGGGCCTATGAAACATCATAGACCTCCACCGGACTGCGAGGGTTCCCGCGCTCCCCGTCTCCCACGGTAAATCCCCATCGTCATCGCATCAGTGTCGCAGGTAGTGGGGAGGGGTATGAGTCGAGCGTGGAGATGGTCGCCGCGATGGATGAGGACCAAGCGCGGCGGCGGCGAACCGGTTGCGGACGTCGCGGTCGTGTGGCCGGAACGCAGCAAATGCCTCCAGAGCGGAAAAACCCGGCCGCTTACGTCATTCCTATGTCATTAGTTAGTGCCTAACGAAGACAGCGTCCTTGTTGCAGGAGTTTCTGGCGAGCCAGGCCCGCCGGGTCAACCGGGGTCGCCGGGCCAGCCTGGCCAGAAGGGCAACGACGGCGTTCCCGGCGAGGCAGGCGCGAACGGCGAATCGGGAACGCCTGGCACGCCTGGATCACCCGCACCGAACTCGCCTTCGATTCCTGGACCACCAGGACCGAAGGGACCACCGGTATAGTTCGCTATTTGTGAGGTACTATTAAGAGAAAGCACGAGTGTCTTGCAGGGATCGGCAGGAGAGCCAGGTCAGCCAGGATCGCCAGGACAGCCCGGTAATTCCGGCCCTCCAGGAAATCCAGGTAAAGCAGGAGGCGACGGCCAGCCTGGACCTAATGGTACTCCTGGCCAGCCCGGAGAACCAGGACCACCAGGACCTGATGGAGAGCGAGGTGAGAATTCTAGTGAATGTTTGAAAAAATCAGAAAGGTTAATAATTTAGTGGTTTAGGTGTCTGCCCAAAGTACTGCGCCCGGGATGGGGGTGTCTTTTTTGAGGACGGTTCCAGAAAGTGAGCGAAGGAGATCAGTTCGCTCGAAGTTTTCAGTGAACAAGTCAATAAAGCTTTTGAAGCAAGTCATTGAAGACAATGGCAAATGCGAATTACAGCCAGCGTTTTATTGGCGGCGATATGGTTTCGTCTTACATGCCCTACGTTCTGTCTAGGTTCTGCTGAAATAGTCCTTTAGAAGTACGTTTTATGGTTAGGTAGTCGAGATGCTTCAGCTTCATGCTGCTTTAGTCTTTGCCTTTGGGGAACATCCGACTTTGCACTTCTACGGCGCCATCCGAACGAGTTTGTTGTTGCCAGTGTGAAAAAGCACAGAAAAATCCACTAGCTCCACTAGAGTGCGTCAAGAATATACGCACATGAACGTGTATTTCTTCCGTATTTCAATCAAACGAGGCAGAACTGATAGTGTTACCGTGTTATCCAGTGCATCCATTCCAAATCAGGCACACCAATACGCCAACCAGCAAACATGAAATTCGAAGAAAAACTGAAACAAGGACATGGCCACGTCATTTTGGAGCTGAGAGGTGCGTTCGAACACCTAGGGAATAAGGAGCATGAAACTAAAGCTTCAGGAAGATGCCGCAGAGTTTATGCTGTTCAGAACTGCCGGCGGTAGCGCAGAGACGTCTTATCTTAAAAGCGTATGAATTACGATGACAAGGTCTTGAGACATTCTTGAGAAGTTATGGACTGCTTAGCCGCGCATTTCATATGTAGGCAAGGACTAATCAAACAAGACGAATCAGAAGCGTACATGCCTCAGAGATAAAACTTCTGGTTGCAATACAATGCCACCTAAAAGGCATTTTAGCAAGCTGTGTTCAGGTTTTATAAGCCAATATCTGGACAGCGTGAGCAGACGTGCTTTCCTTGAACCGAAAACGCGAGGGGAAGGCTGCCTTCAAAAAAGTGATAAGACACATTTAGCAATCACCCTCCTCATCAATCATCGACTTTTTTGCTTTAATCACATATCCTTGTTTGTGTTAGCGGTTGGCGCGTCCACGGCAATCAGCAAGACTGCAAATTAGAGCGCGATGGTGAGAAAGGGGAACAGTGTGGCGGAGAAATCCTTGAAAAACTGAAGTCCGATCCTCCGAATCTGCCTGATACTTTTTAAGCGGCCATCAAGAATATCTCAGCATACTAGGAAGCGGAGAAGCATTAAGCAACAAGAAGTGTGCTAAGCACAACACCGAAGACGAGTGGATTGCATTGTTAAGGGATTGTCGCGTGTTCGGACCAAGTCGACGCCTCCAATAGGTCTAATGTTGACCCAGAGCACTCATTCTCACTGCCCTTCCATGGTCGGTTATTAGGACGAAGCGAGTAGCGAAATCATCGTCCTTCTTTGAAAACTTACAACAAATGCGGCATTCATTCCTTATATATGAATCCAAATCGCAAGAAGCAGACAGAGGAGAGTCCCTACTCCTCCTCTCCGCACCGCGTCGGTACGTAATTGGTGCAGCTGTCCTACGACGTCTCCTTAAAATGACGTTTGAATTCAGGACAAAGGATAAAAGACGACCGCCCCAATCCGCTTTGGATACGCCACGATTTCTACACCTATGGGACGTCGTGGAGGGAACATGAATACGTATTTGTCACATATACTAACATGAAGTGGCCTGCCGATTCACGGGTAATGTCTTACCTTTCACAAAGAGTCCTGGTACCAACTCACCTACCTCGGAGAGAAGATAGCTTTGTTTAACGCGGGCGGGAAATCCGAACCAACAACCTGGAATCGAGTCCACGCGTCTGTCGGCACTTCCTCCGACTTCACTACCACACGCCTAAGCTTTAAATACAATTTTCGCAATGTTCACTTTTTGGGCAGTGAGGATCCATATTGATTTTCCATATACGGGAGCCCTTAAGAGGGTCAGTCTAGCTCTCACTGTAATTTCGGGTTTTGTCCAGACCAATCAAACCTTTCGTTCCTCTAAGATGGACACTAGACATGCTTTAGAGTTTTAAACCGCATGTGTGTATTGTGCCACACAGCCAGTTGTGTATTGTGCCACACAAAGTTCTCAAGTGGTTCACCATTTAGCGGGGCTTCATGTCTCGTCTTCTCATCGGAGGTGTTCAGAGGCCGCACGTGGTATATAGATTTTAAATTGTGCACTTCATTTGCCCAGGTGGTAGACTGCAGGCTTGTTCAAGGATTTTAGCAATACAGGAGATCGAATGCTTGGCATTCAACACCAAATCTATACGAGGAACAGGAAGAACTCTTGCAGCATGTGTAAAGGAACATCTGTTGAGTAGACAATGCGATTTGCCAACCAGCCTACTTGGAAAGCCTAGGATAGATAGATAGACGAATCTGAAGCGAACTGCACGATTTAGGTTGTTGTGGGAGTTATTTCTGCCAAAGCACTGAAGCCTTCTGGATTTTCAGAAGAAATCCAGTGATGGACAGCCGAAAAGCGGGGATCGTGAGGTCTGTTACCAGGGACTTCCTGGCGATTCACTGTGAGCCGTAAAAGGATCGGCGACACTGGTGCTCAGTGTGCCCTTTGGTCTCACTGGTCAACTAACGAGGGCAAAGATCGACCCTTCTGGTGTTTTCGTTTCCTCCCACTTGGGCTTTCTGGTGGGTTCATAGGGGAGGTCCGAAATGCTGGTTGTAGTGAAGGCGCTTAGGGGAGTAGAGCGCAAGCTGAAACCACGTCCAGACCTCCAAAGGCGATGAGAAGCCAAAAGGTCAGACCGTGGCTAAATAAAGTCCACCCTAAGACTTCTTGTGGAAGAAGACGCAACTGACTGACTATGAATAATGCGAAAAATTTCCGGAGAGAACTTGTAGGTTACCGCGTGTGTAGGTTGCCACTGCATAGCATGCCATTGTGCAGACTAAATACGGTTCCCAACACCTTTCACGATATCCGGACGAAGTAGATTAGATTACGAAATGCCCCTTAATAGCGGATTATTTCATGTCGAACATACCCACTGCATCTTTTGGCATGATAAATATGTAGAGGGTCTTCCTTCAGTGGTCGTGATAGTTTTTTTTTGTAGATGGAAGCCATCAAAAACCTAGTTGAAAACGGTTTTGATAAAATTATGATGGAACCTGAGGGAGGAGACGTGGAATGAAGAAGTGGGATATCCGAATGTCCGCGAGACAGCACTATGGCAATCATGGAAAAGGACGAAAGTTTGATGAAGAGAACGCTGGCGTGATTTTCATTCCACTCAGCCTTCGTTCTGACCGAGTTTAAGGAATGAAGCAGTGGTGTTGAAAGTACCTCCAATTTACGAGACTAGACTCCTCGAGCTAGCTTCGCTCCGAGGAGTCTCGTAACCAAAGCCAAAAGCCAACAGGAGACTGCTTAACATCAGAAGAAAGTCTAAGAATGCTACACGGTTAGAAAGCATAGAGAACACATCGTGACGCACTGGGAAGGGAGGTGCAGCCATCAAAGGGTAGATGCGCCAATCTGGATAAGGAGAAGTCCCTCGCCTGTGGGGCGAACCTGCCGCAAAGCCATGGGGAGAACTAATGCAAGTGATAGGTGGACATGCTTCAGAGTAACTGATTTCATATGTTCCTGCTAAATGCGTCATTGTGACTTTCAAATAAAACCCAGTCGACGAAAAACGAGTTCGACCGCAACGCATCAATCCAATAGTTTTGGGCGATAATCGAGCAGTGCGACTCTTTGTCTCGAAGGAAGGCGATACTCAACCTCTCCCTCCCTTATCTGCAAGAATTCCCTCCACCAACACCGCGCGGCAGGAAGAAGCCAGAACTTCTAGAAGCGATGCAGCTGAGCGTTTGGATTCAAATTTATTGTGCTCACATGACTGGATGCTACGAAGCTGGAAGAAAACCCATCTCACCGCTTCACTCTTCGAAACCGGTCGGCTCTCAGAGAAATTTCTGAGACACCGCGAGGACGCAAATTGAAGACTAATGTGCCCAACCGTGCTCGTGCGACTTTCCCAACAGCCGTGCAGCGCGCTCTCGGAGGCGGAGTCCCGCCAGGAGATCACTCCTTTTTTAGGGGCTGCCTTCCATTCGGGCGGCTCGTGCCCACCCCTTCTCGGCCCGTCGATTCGCCCGCCACGCCCACAGCGATGGCCCGCAGAAGAAATATCTACTATGGATATAAAAGCCGTCTGTCGAGGTTCGCTCCAGCCCCTGTGATGACGGGCTGATCAGCGACTGCCGAACCGCGCAAATGAACTTCTAAGTGCGGGGCAGAGGTCCTCCGCGTCGCACCCTTCGCAGCCGGTTCCTCTTCAGATTACTGGCATGCGTTTTTAATGAGGTTGATGTGCTAGTTTGGCGCGGTCCGCCCACGGAAGGGGATTCGGAGGGTGTCTGGACGCACTCGCAGTCCGTCGTCTCGTCGAATCCAGTTCCTCCGCGGTTGCCTCCGCTTCCTCACGGCTTTCTTCTAGCCGCCGCCATTCCGCCTCTGCCGTTTCGCTCCTTTGGCATACCTTCCTAGACTACTCGCTCCTTTAGAATGGACTTGGACCGGCGAGAGCGGGCCTACCGCTTCGTCGCCTTCTCGGCCGTCTCTTTTTCACTCGTGGCCATCGTTGCCGTCTTCATTACGCTCCCCATTGTCAACAACTACATCAATTCTGTCCATGCCAGAGTTCAGAGTGAGATGGAGCTCTGTAAGGTAACGCTTGTGATGGCTCTGACAGTCTAGTCCGTTTTAATCAAACCTCCGCGTTTAGTTGTCGGCACGAGACGTAATGATGGAGGTGGCAGAATACCGTTCCGTGCCCCGCTCAGTGCTCCCTGGCCTTACTCATCCTAAGAACCACACTCGACAACGGAGGCAGACCACTCCGGGAACTTGTCAGGGTAAGTTCTTTTTCAGGTCCTAATAGCATTCCATTTTTTCTCAGTGAACTGCACACTCCTTCTCCTGAAAACCTTCACCGTCTTGCCACAACTAGGCATATTTCGTGTTCTTTTTTTCGGTTTTTTGATTTGATGATTTATGATTTTTGATTGACACCAGGGTTAATGTTTCACATAGTTTTCCGCTCAATGTTCTTTTCAATTATTAGCACATCTGTTTTTGTTTTCATTAAGCTGGTTCCAGTATCTGAGAGAATTTCGATGTAAAGCACCGATGACCAATCTACTAGACAACTACGAAATTCAGACACTGCAGAAATGGCTACTAGAGTAGCCCTTATTTCCTCCATTTGTCCAGTAATAGAGCTATTTCATCTGGCTGGCACCATTTCTGATCATACCTATAAGTAGCTTTGAGACTCCCTCCATCCACCTGGTCCCGGGCACTTTCTTCCTGAAGGCGCTGCACATTCTCATTTTCCACGTTCTGGAGGGACTTGAGCATCCCTTTAGTCAACACCGAAGGGACAACAGGGATAATCTCTGTGATTTTTTTCAGCCGAGAGCTATCGACAGAGAAGCCTGCTAGACTTCGCATTCGATCCTGTACTTATGCGTCGTGTTTTTCGCCATGACCTTCTTTGCATATCTGATGGCCGATAGTTTAAAGCATTTATGAGCGCTCTTGCCAGTCAGCATGAAGTGACACTCAGAATAATAAGAAACAGCAATAGTGAAGTTTTCCTCTTCGGTCTCTTGATCATATTTCAATTCCATCCAGTTTGAATGCCGATGTCGTGAACGTCGGGTGTACTAGGTTCCTTCGCGCTTAGGTTAAAGGTGAAAAAAAGTAAAAAGTGCAAAAGAAAAAATAAGAGAGCTGGCATTTGGAATGTGACGGAATTCTACATTTTACGCGATAATGTAGAAGTAGATTGGGCTCGTTTTTAGTGCAGTGGTCATTCTCAGACGGGTCGGTTTGGAAGAGTCGAAATCTTCGCTTGCCGACTGCGCCTGCTCCAAATAGACAATAAACTTCAAATCCTTTCAGTTTCCTCCTGGTCAGAATAGGTTTATGTCCTTGTTCATCAATACAGTAATTTCCTTCGGAATCCTGCGATATTCAGCTCAAAACACTCGCGCTCAAACGCGATTTTTATATGATCTAAAATTTCGACTCCTTCTTTCCTCCGTTTAATATATGAATTACAAGATTTGTATCATTTTAATTTCGCGTGCTTCACGCTTTTGTTATTAACGTATATTTTCTAAAAACGTGCATTTGTTCTTGATGCTTCCTGGATTTACCGCTAGAATGCAGACCTAACTATGGTGGAAGAAGTAAGGTGATAGTTAACTGTTGCAATTTTCGATTAGCTCTGTTCGGGAGTGTTCTGTAGCGCAACCGAGGCTCTTATTGTTAGTTCGAGTCCTGTCCGAGCCACCCAAACGTTCCATCCCTCTGTTGTTTGCGGAACAGACTTCTGCTGGGAACGAGAAGACACTGCCCAATAGGCATTGTATTGGCCTACTAGGCCTGTTAGCTACCCACTCTGCTTGCCTCTACGAAACTCCGTAGAAGTAGAATGCTGAGCGCATACCACAGAGAGAGTTTACTAACCCTGACCTTTATACCTTCATCTTATCAAAGATACGTTTCTAACCAGTTAATTTCTTCGTTTTCTTTTATTCACTGAAATAATTAGGACTTATGTAGTCAATATTTCCTTTGTGTGTCTTTCGAAATTGGCGCGGTAGATCTTTTACTAACAGGCCTCGCCTCGACGTCTTTGTCTTCTTCAGAAATCTGAACATGGTGCAATTAGTAGGGATGCGATCTACTCCACAAAGCGCCATCCCTACTCTAGCGCGGAACTTGCCGACGAGAGGCACCAATGAAAATCCCATTCAAAAAAGATAAAATCACGTCTGATCCACCGACTAATGCGCATGATCACTTGGTGGATCAAAGGTGGGTGAGTTTTTCTTTTCCATCTCGAAATCGCATTCTACTACTTTCACAACGTTCAACCCCTGAAGATGACAAGGACGTCGAGAAGTTAGGGCTGTTAATAAGAGATCTACCACGACAGTCTCGAAAAAACAAAGAAAAGAATGGATAAAGGATAAAAGACGGTCTTACTCACTCTTTGGAATGCGCCACGCATTCCACTTCTATGGGATGTGGTGGAGGCGATCTGAAGTGGTAATTTGGCCATATGACTTTCGGTGGCAAGCCGATGAACAAATCAGCGCTTTATCCTTCCCAGACAAGTCTGGTGTCAATTCACCGACCCGGGGGATGGAAGGCTTGGTTGGCCCTGGCGAGAAGTCTGAACCAGGAACCTGATATCGGGTGCACGCGACAGCCGGTACCTCCTTCGACTGCGCTGGGGAGCGGATCGAGCATACGAATGGTCATCACGGCTCGACAGCCACCGCCGCGTACGCGACGACTACTTCTTCGGACTTTGCTTGAAGCTCTCACTGGTTTTGCCCAGGAGGACGACTAGAAGTAAAGCAGAAAGACGGCAAGAGACTTAATGAGAGTAGAATTCTGGACCTCAAGGATTTGTGGGCTCTTAAATTTTAGTGTAGAAATCTATCCTGGTTCTTCTTTACCCCTGTCTCCCCTGCACACTATGCATTTGAACTGAAGAGCAACTAATACAAGTATTTCTAACAAGAATCTGTTGCTAATTCTAACGGAGAATCCTAACAGTGACTACTTTAAGTAATTCGAACAAAATTCTTATGTTCAGTATATCGAAAGAGTTACTCTGACGAAAAAATTGTCATTTTTGTTTGTTGGATTTTGACCTCAACTGACTCTAAATTAAAAATAACGACAAAGTACAAGAAAAGAGAGAAAGCAAGGGCTTATCTATGTAGGCTCACGGTCCGCCATAGCTTGTCTCCTTTCTTGTTTTTGCTGAAATGGCGCGTCTAATCGAGATTTGTGAGTCTCTCAACTCCTCTGAGGAGTTGAATTAAGCAAAAACTACAATTCAGCCAAATTTCTGGAGCGATGACGATGATGGAGCGATTAAGGAGTGTGAACTGACACATGAGATTTACCAGAAAAAAACGCTCTTGTCTCGCTTCCCGAATAGAGGTTCTTAGTTCAGATCTCGCCCAGATCATCCAAGCGTTCCATCCCTCCGTGCGAATCCTGTCTATAAAGAATAAAGCGTTTGTAAAATAGCTAGCCACAGCAGTGAGAGAAACACAATAAAACTGACTCCGCGGCATTCCGTAGAGTGCGCGACGCATCCCAAACAGTAGTTTGGAACTTCGGCTTCAAATCATCGGCTCGCCCTTCAGCTGCAACAAGATGAAGATAAATCCAATAAATGAATAAGATGCTATCACGGTTCATAATCGAACATATTCCGAACTAAAGCCACCCATTCTTGGTGGGATATTGCAATGGGCTAAAACCCTTTGTGACACATCTGCCTTTCTTGGGCAATTTCCCAAGTGTTTCAGTCACCAGAAGAGCAGTTTTATTGTCATCATAGGACGGAACTTCGGTGAAGAAGCTATTGCAAGGTTGATCTGTTGCACAACTCAGTCAAGAGCAGCAATGCAACTTTCCAACGGCGAATAATTTCTCGGTGGTGGAAGATATAAAGAGCTTCTCTTTCTCTGAAAATCAGTACCTTTAAAGCAGACTTTTCGATACTTCTCCTTATCGTCCACTTTTCAGGATGCTGTTTGCCTGGTTTGCCAGGACCTGATGGACCACCGGGAAAGCATGGAATGCCGGGACGACCTGGGGCGCCTGGTGCACCCGGATTCCCTGGACGACCACCAGCGTACGTTTACTACTCAATACCGTACCTTGGCAGATCCCCACTGTTTTTCGCTGTCAGTCTTGTCCTTCAAGTTTCTAAGGAATAGAGCTTTCTGCCAAGCACTTTTGACTTCACTAAAATTTGAATGATGCAACGAGATGTTTTAAGAGTCTGCGAGGAAGTAACTGCTCCTCCGTGCAACCCGTGTCCTCCCGGAGAGCCAGGACCTCCTGGGCCCCCAGGTGACGCCGGTAAGTCTACTAATCCTTTACAGTGTTAATCAGCCCTGTTTTGAAACGAAATCACGAGCTGTTTGCTACAGGCAGTCCTGGACAGCCTGGACATCCAGGACGCAATGGAAACGACGGATCTCCAGGACCCCAAGGTTTGTTGCCTAAGCGAAGATGTGCAGAGAGTAAAGTTGCAACGTTATTCTCTAGGACCACCTGGACCTCCTGGACCACCTGGAGACAACGGTCGCGATGGACCTCGAGGAGAACCAGGACGTCCCGCGTTCAGGTAAGAGCCCACCGAATTAGAAAAATGTATCATTAACGTATAACCCACTGTTTAGCACCCCTGCAATTCCTGGAGATCCTGGAACTCCTGGCGAGCCTGGACCACCGGGACTTCCTGGAGACGCTGGACAAAGCGGTCAGTTCGTAAATAAACACGCTGTCATTTTCAATTCTCTCAACTCTTTCAACCCGCAGGTCGACCTGGCTCCGATGGACTTACTGGCCCACAGGGTCCTCCTGGACCACCTGGACCCCAAGGACCACCTGGAGAGGTTGGCCCCGCCGGACAGCCTGGACAGCCTGGACCACAAGGAGAGCGAGGTTTGTGCTGTTGCAGTCGTAGCCGTCCCCTGTCGTCGCAGAACTCCGGAGCGTTGTTTCAGGTATCTGTCCGAAATACTGCGCGTTGGACGGTGGAGTGTTCTTCGAGGACGGCACACGAAGATGATTTCGGTCGTCGCTTCGAGTTCTTTCGCGTTCTTTTTGCCGCTGTGTTTAGAGTGCTTGTTCTCTTCTCCGTTTTTGCGTCGTCGTGTCTGCTGGGGTATCGGCGTCACGGCCGCGATCGCGCGGCGCTCTGGTTTCCATCAACATCAGGAGACTTCTCCGCCGTCGATCCCCTCCCCGACCAGCTTTTTCTTCGCGCTGTCGAGTCGCACTTGAGACGCTGCCCTCGGCTCAGTCCATCTGGGGCAATTCGAGACGACGCACTTTCTCCTTCCGCCTGCCACTACGTGACGAGGTGCTCTTTACATTAGAAACGGACCCGAAAGTCAACGAACATCCTCGTGAACATCTCGTTCCATGCTGTAATAATTGTAAAACTATATGTATTTTTAATATTCAGACATATAATAAACGTGCTGAATGATGTGCTTCTATGTTGCTCCTTTTGCATTGAAACACTCGCTAAGCTTCCTCGGCAAAATTTTGTCACTGGTAGCGGCATCCACCGAAGTGCAGCATGTACGAAACATACTTGTACAGAATTACAGACTTTAAATTATTTAACATTTTACAGCAACGACTTGTTTTGCCTGTTTCTGGTTCACTTATTTATTTATTTATTTATTTATTTATTTATTTATTATCCTTGTATAATCGGATGCTGCCATGATGCAATCGGAAACAAGTCAGTCGAATATACAATATATAGAGATATTAGAACATATTATATAATGAATATTATATAGAGTATAGTAGTATGTAGGGCGCGTGTAGCGCAGGCGGAGGAGGCGCCGACGGTCGCGTGCACCCGGTACCAGGTTTCTGGTTCTGATTTTCCGCCCAGGCCAACCAAGCCTTCCATCCCTCCGGAGTCGGTGAATTGGTACCAGACGCGTCTGGGAAGGATAAAGCGCTGACTTGTTCATCGGCTGGCCACCGTAAGTCATTGTATGGCCAAATACGCATTCATATCGCCTCCACGACATCCCATAGAAGTAGAATGCGCTGACGCATCCCAAAAGGGATTGAGTAACGCCTCCTTTATCCTTTATAGCAGTATGTAGAATATAATATAATATAATATAATATAATATAATATAATATAATATAATATAATATAATATAATATAATATATTTATATATAGGGTACGACGCAGTCTACAACTATGTACTAGCATAACTGGATCCCGAGCTTCATATTGAAATAAGTTATACACTTATGCCATACGCAAATACATTCCAAGTTTGAGCTCATGAATGCTTACAGAGCCGTAGTGGCAAAGCGAGATCCGAAACGATCGGCTATCATCAGTCTGCACCTTTCTGGTCGCAGCGCTGCCTTTATCGCCAATGTTCTCAATGCTCCTCGACGAACGGTGTATGATGCCATAAAAAGATACAAAAAGCTTGGGACTTTATCAGGCAAGACTGGACGAGGTAGGAAATTGACTGCTGTCACTCCGGAAACGATGAAAAGGGTTCGCGAGCGGATTCGTCGTAATCCTCGCCGTTCAATGCGAAAAATTGCTCAAGAACCCAATATTTCTTCAAGCAGTGTTAGAACCATCGCCAGGAACAAGCTTAGGATGTATCCATATCGTATTCAGCGTGCTCATATGCTCACTGAGAGAATGAAAGCCCAGCGACCACGATGATGCAAGAACTTATTAAAGCGGTGCGCGAATGGCACGCACCGCGCGATCGTTTCTTCTGATGAGGAAGTAAAGTCTTCAACCTGCAACCCACGGTGAATCGTCAAAACGAAACGATTCTCTCACAGAATGTTGTAGCTGATAACCGCGGCGGGAAACTGGTCGGTAGAACGGCTACAGTTATGATTGGGGTGCGATTACTTCAAACGGCAAGTCCCCATTAGTTTTTGTCGAATCGGCGTCAAAATCAACAAGTAAGAGTACCAGAAAACGATTTTGGAGAACGTGTTGAAGCCCTGGACCGATGAACACTTCGGTAATGACTGATGGTGCTTCCAGCTGAACTGTGCGCCTGCACACAAGGCGATCACAACGCAGCAGTGGTGCAAACGTATGCTCCCGGATTTTATTCCGCACGAAGACTGGCCTTCGAATTCACCGAATTTGAATTCGCTCGATTTCTCTGTCTGGTCAGTTACTGAGAGCAAAGTTTGCTCTACTCGACACGCAAGTTTGGCTTCTCTGAAAGCTTCCCTGACTCAAGCGTGGAACGAAATGGGCGAAGACTACCTCAGTGCCCCGTGTAGTGCGTTCGCTACTCGTCTGAGGACTTGTGTTCGTAAGGAAAGCGGCCACCTCGAATGACTTTGATATGTTTTTATTAGTAAGGGAGTAAAGAAGTAATGTGTTAAGTTTCGTTGTCAAATCCGCATTTGTGTTGAAGTTACACTGTGATATCTTTATGCGGGTAATTTTTGCGCACCCTATATATATATATATATATATATATATATATATATATATATATATATATATATATATATACGTATACATATATATACGTATACATATATATATATATACGTATACATATATATATAGCAGTAGGTAGTAGTAAGTCGAGTATGAAGACACAATATAGGATAGAGGCAGAACCGAAAGAACCATTGAAGTGCTGTAAAAAAACCTTAAACTAGTAAAAATATGAGACTGAAAATACTCAATCCAGGTAAAGTCTTCAGAGATGTCTGCAAAATATAATGACACAGTGTTTCCTGCCGTCATTTCTGGAGGAAATATGTAGTAAACAACTGAAAGGGTACAAAAATTAATGTCTCGTGTGAATGTGTTCCACACAGACCACAGAGCAGATTTAGCGAAAAATTATCTTATATGCTTGTTTGTTGCAACAATATGTTGGTCCTCGTAGTATCTGAGGTACGGTTGTTCAACAGCAACAACAAACTGACAAAAACGCTTGCTAAACGACTCTGAGCACTCTGAGGAGTTTCGTCCTATTAGCATTAAAACATTCGATCGGCACTTCCGATTTCTGTAGGACCGTATCAGAAGGTGAGCGGGTTACATACGTTAGAAGGTTACATAACATACTCACCGTCGGTGAAATCGAGACGAAGGATCAAATTCAGAGGTGTTGCCAACGTTGAGAGAAAAGCGCTGACTTATCATCTAGATATTGTTTCTTTTCCTCTTCTTTTTTACGAAACGGTGTTGATAGGAGATGGCCCTGACAGAAATGATCCATTTCACTTCCTTTAAGCCTCAAGTGACTGCCGTTGAGGTTAAGCTGTTATACCAACGTTTTGTTGCGATCGAAATCCTAGCGCCAGGCGGGACTCGAACCCGCACGCTCTGATGACCTGGCGGCAATGGTTTACACCACCGGTGCCGTTTTATCGAACGCAACACCTCGGGGTACCAACAGTACTCACCCGTGTGTCGGAATGAGCCCAGATATCAGCATGGAACCAGTTCAGCTGATAGAAACGATTGGTCATGATTCATACGTGTCCATAATTGAGGGGCGATACGGCCAAGCGCCTTGTATCATGGATGCGCTGAATTTTCGTTCTCGTGTTCCAAATTCTTGTTTCCGGTCGTCTTCTAGCCCTCATCTTCCGTTACGTAGGGCGTTTTGGGTCGGAAGACGGAATGGAAAGGTGACCCATCCCTCATTGATTGTTTTGTATTGCTTATTCACCTCTTGCACCAGGGTCAAGCGTGGGGTTCGATTTTTGCCGAAGATTTACGACCTCACCTCCCCCCTCCAGGCTGGATTTGATATGACCACCTTCCTTGTCTACATCACCGTTTTATTTCTTATCTGCGTTCAAAATTCCAAATCTTTATGCCATTTATTGCCTTTAATAGGTTCTTCTTTTTCAGCATCAACACAACGGTGATCATCCAGAGAAAATGACGCGTTATTTATTGATTGTTCTAAATGATTTAAAAAACGTTGATTAACGTTTTGAATATGCTGTATTTTAACTATAATATTTTGATTGTTCTACAGTTAGAGATAAAGAATTTTGCCAATAGTTTGCGAAATAATCGCAACGACTTCAACTTTTCAGATTTTCCGAGGTTCTTATGCATGCACTTCTACCTGAAGGACCAAATCTGCATCAGAAATTGTACTCCATAGAGATTCGAGTGTTAATTGCTAAGGCTGACTTAAGCGATCTCCCTACAAAAATTTTTGAGGCACTCTTCGAATCGTCGGCGGAAACGCGTCTGAGGGATGGACTTCTCGTGGAAACAATTTTCTATCTTCTGAAGGAAATAACGTCAGAGAGTGAATCTGTACCGTAAAAAAATTTGGCTGTAATTATTGTGCAGTAAAAACTACGCTTCTTCGCAGCGATCTTCGGTGATTAGAGCGAACTGTATTCAAATTTTCCGTTTTTCCTGATAAAATAATCTTTTCTACCTGAAACAGACCACCTATGCAGTTGAATTTTTTCCACTAGAAGTTTCAATTTATGATCAATGCACAGTGAAAAAAACCTGCCTTTCTGAATCGAACAGGTTCGATCGACCTCTGGTCGACCTGGCTTCGACGCCAATTGAGTGGTTCGATCTCTGACCAAAAAAAATTGAAAAGATATCGAATAATTCGAAAGCCCCATAAGCCCTTCGAATTTTTAGAAAGCCAAGAACTTCACAAAGGTAAAGGAAATGTGCTTTCCTACCATGTATAAATCATTTTTGAAAAAGGGGTCTTCATGCGGAGTGGAGAGGTTGGATTTCTGGTCGATTCTTGCAAAAATACGTGCCGAAAATCGAACCCCCCGCCTTTATGAAGTTCCCTTTTTTGAAAACTGGTACATCTATGATAAGGAAGCACATTTTCTCTAGTTTGTAAAAAATTCTTGGCTTTTTCGAATTTCCAAAAATTAACCGAGTTATGGTCGTTTTTGTGGAGAAATTTTGTTAGACTCCGGTCGACTCTGCTGCGGCTTCATTGGATGAACTTCACAAAAACGATCATAACTCGGTAAGTTTTTGAAAATTCAAAAAAGCCAATAAATTTTTGAAAACTAGAAGAAATGTGTTTTCTTACTATGTATAGCAGTTTTCAAAAAAGGGACCTTCATGCGGGACGAGGGGGTTCGATTTTTGGGCACGTATTTTAGCAAAAATCGACCAGAAATCCAACCTCTCCGCTCCGCATGAAGATCCCTTTTCTTGAAAATGATTTATATATGGTAAGAAAGCACATTTCCTCTAGTTTTCAAAAAGTTCTTGGCTTTCTAAAGCTTGCAGATGTAAGAGTGCATTCACTTTCCACTAAGGTTGTGAGGGAATGAGTTCATGATGAAATGCAGTACTCGAAACCAAGAGATAAGCAGACAGGAACAATTCGCTAAGTTATCATGGCGGAACAGCAGCGAGCGAACTGAAAGCGAGAAGCAATACCACGCTGCTTTACTTTGTAGAATCGAAACGCAACAGCATGGCGCTGCTCAAAGGCGTGGTGCTCTACATACGTGACTCTAATCTGCTTTTCTTATCTTGCTTTTGCTAGCTGTTCCAAACACAAACCGACAGCACTTTGTGAATAATAATAATAATAATAATAATAATAATAATAATAATAATAATAATAATAATACATCGCGTAAGTAAATACATTCCATGCGTGATACAAACAGCTTAAATGCTCGAATAGAGCCTTGCTGAGAAAAACTTGCCAATAACCACGTCATGGCTGCGTGGACAAATCAGTCAAAAACGTTACATATGAAACCACACAACGCCTTCATTTCGCAAAAAAATTAGAACAGTTCCAAATAACGTACATACCTACCAGAGGGTAATAGAATGCCAATGGATGTTGCATGTTCGCGCAAATGTTGAATAGCATGGGCGCTTCGTTTTCTAGCTCAAGAGTTTCGATTCAAAAATATAAAAACGACCTTATTCAACCGTTTTTTGGTGTGCGCCACGCGTTCTGTTTCTACGAGATGCTGTGGAGGCAAGTCAAATCCGGACCTGGCCTACACAACAATTTACAAAGAACGGCCGATGAACAACTCAATAACACGAACTCTTGTCAGTGTTTTCCCTTCCCAGATAAGTGTGGTTTCAATCAGGGATGTGCGCTGACTCGCCCCGGTAAATTTTTAACCGCAAATTTTTAACGCGGAAATTCGCCGGTAAATTCCGGTAAATTCGGCAAATCCGTTAATTTTTTAAGATTTTGTATACCCTTAAAAATGACTGGTTTTGAGCGGCAGTAATGTAAAAAAGCGTAAAGCTTTTCACCAAAACATCATCACGTTCAGAAAAACCATATCATCTTCATTTTATCATGGAAACGTCATTCTAAAGCAAAGAAAGCAAGCGAAAGCCAAACAATGCACAAGTGTAATAATCTATATTGTGAGCGTTTCAAAAAAAGATACAAACTTAATTAAAACTCTCAAACAGCTTAATTAAACTCAAAAACATTTCTGGAACATCCGACATTCAATCAAATACTACTATATTTCTTTTTGGTTCCTTGACGAGTTGATCCTTCGCATGCTGTCGTCGAAGTCAGAGATCGCGGTTATCTGCACCGAAATTGTCAACTAGGAAAGTTGAAAACTAAAAAAGTAGCAGCGTCTTGAAAACTAGTGCTTTAAAGCTAGAAAAAATAGACTCTACGAACTGAAAAGCTTCGAAAAGTGAACTCTTCACCATGACTAGTCCGATTTTTGCTAAAAATCGGCCAAAGATTGAACTCCTTAAACATATCGAAATCGCAGCTGACAAGCTTGCTTTTTTACTGTGTGATACTCAGGGCTTGAATTTTTGTGGAATATATTTTAGTTCTTTGGTGTTGTTTCCTTCAGATGGGAAACAATTATTTCCGTGGCAAGTTAATCCCTCGGTTTCGGCTCAGTCAAAGATTCGAGGAGCGGTTTAAAACAAAATTGATCATTATGAATACCCAAGTGATACAGCTGGCGAAACCGATGGATTAATAAGCAGGTTAGAGGAATGGCTATGAGGTAGCGTCTGGCTCCGGTATTGGCTGTTGCGTTCATGTCTAAAATAGAGGGACCCTTCATGAGGTGCAGATCTCTACTGTACTGTCGCTACATTGATGACTGTTTCATTATACGTGCGACCCAAAACGAGATGGACGTGTGTTGAATTGCTCAACCAGCAAGCAGAGCACATTAAGCTCACAAGGGAAAAACGGGTGATAGTCGTTAGTCCCGACTCGGATGCGCACTGACGATGCCGACAGTGCCTGCGGAGCCAATTAGCGTCGACTCGAGCCGTGCCACCCGCCGCTTCGCGACGATCTCCACGGCAGCCCTCGCCGCCGTGCGATGGTGACCTAGCCGGGAGCCTGCACATCGAGCGCGACCCCACGGAGGACGAACTTCTCAGATCGACCAGATTTACAATTACAGTGAATAACTTATTTACAGGGTTTACAAAGGCCGCGTTAAGAGTCGTACTGGTGCGAGACCTACACACTTCCATATCAGAATTTCGAGCTCTGTCTGATGAGCTGTACAAGAACGCTTAAAAATTCCTCTGTAGAGATATTTTGACGCAGGCCTCGAGCCAAAGGCTTCACGAACAATTAGGCACGAATTTTGAATACTTTATTATCAAAATTTTAAGCTCTAACTATTGGGCTGTACAAAAATGCTTGAAAATTCCCTTTTCCTATTTTGACGCAGGCCTCCGGAAGACTGCGCGAATAATCCATTTAGTTGAGAGCCTTCCTAGCAGAATCCTGTTCTAGTTTTTTTCATAATATTTCTCAGGTTTCTCTAAGACCCTCGACATCTTTATGAACCTTTGTGATACCCAGCACAATATTTCTCGAGACTAAGACTGAATAGGCAAGAGTAAAAGTTCATGGTAATTGAATCACACAACATGTCAAACTGTTCTTCCAGTGTCATGTCAGTAGAATAAGGTTGCTTCCTTCATGAATGAAGGAGAACTTCTGAGAAGGAGCACCGTTATTTTGAGCATCAGTAAACATTTCGCCATCAAGTCTGTGTCCTGGAAAAATTTGTTTTGTATTGTTCGTGCAGTCTTTATCCACAGGCTTGCAAAATATCTCCACAGGGGATTTTTAAGCATTCTTGTACAGCCCAACAGATAGAGCATAAAATTTTGATAATAAAGTATACAAAATTCGTGCCTAATGGTTCGTGAAGCCTTTGGCTCGAGGCCTGCGTCAAAATATTTCTACAGAAAAATTTTTAAGCGTTCTCGTACACCCCATCAGACAGAGCTCGAAATTCTGGTATGAAAGTGTGCAGGTCTCGCAGCAGTACGACTCTTTACGCTGCCTTTGTAAACCCTCTAAATAAGTTATCCACTGTAACTGTAAATCTGGTCGATCTATGAAGTTCGCCCTCAGTGGGGTCGCGCTCGATCTGCAGGCTCCCGTGCTCGGCTAGGTCACCATTGCACGGCGGTGAGGGCTGCCTTGGAGATCGTCGCGAAGCGGCGGGTGGCACGGTGCGAGTCGACGCTAATTGGCTCCGCAGGCACTGTCGGCATCGTCGGTGCGCATCCGAATCGGGACTAACGTCTGCCTCCCGGGAAAAACCCACTGATATGGTTGCCGTTCCTCAACGTCCGTTGCAGTTGCACGTGGGGCAGTTTCCATACGAAATGGTATTGTAAGCCCAGCAGTAAGAACATCATCGTGCACTTCAAGTCTGCTCACCCCTCTCAAACGAAGAGGGTCACGATTAAGAACATGTTCTGAACGGCGGCCGCGGTGTTTTCAGACAGCGATCTCAAGTCGGTATCGTTGCAAATGGCATCTCGAATCGCGTTGACCAACGGGTACCTCGAACAGAGCCTATCTAAAGGTCATCGAACATCGGCAACAGCAGCGAGACATCAGAGCGACAACAAAATTCCTTTTAAGGTGCTTTTTTTGTCGGATGATTTCAGTAGCAAAGTGCGGAACTGCATTCGCAAAGCTGGTCTTGATAGCGTGGTCCGCATGATCGAGGTTCCGCCAGCCAATCTCAAGGCACGTCTCATTAGGAATCATCTATACGATTCCAGCTGTAAGACTCACCAGTTCATTATTTACCCATTCAGTAAGGAGGGAGACTGCATGGTCTCAGGTGTAGTATACCTTATAAAGTGCATGGATTGCAACGGAGAGTATATCGCCGAGATGGGTGGATTCCTTGGGGAGCGCGTTAAAGAGCATTTGGGCATGCTTAGTAGGTGCGATATCTCCGGTCCACTGAGTGAGCACAGGCTGCGAGGTCACAATGGCACGGAGGTTGACGTGGAGGTGACGATATCGGCACGCGAATTCGAGATCTCGGCGCGCAAACACTAGAAGATACAGACACACTAGAAGGCTGTGTATTGCCGCTAGGAACCCCACAATCAACAGGAAGGAGGAGCGCGTAGCGGTGATACAGGAGCTGACCCCATACGTCGACCTTTGCGATCTCGAACCGGAGGACAGTCTGCCAGAGGCTTGCCAGGAGGGTGAACCGAAGGTGACCTCATCCTCTCATGTGTCGCCATAAAAAAGGTACTTTTCGCCCAATTGCACTGGACTGTTTGTGTTACCTCCTCGTGCTTCGTCTCCCTCTCCTTCCGACCTCTGATTCACCGCTGTGGTCTGAAATGGTTCTTGGACGGGTGGTTTTTTAAACTCTACTTGAGAACTAATGAAAATTCTGCTGAATGTAATTTCTTAGATTTAGCAATTAATATTTCCGAAGGAATATTATATACCAAAGAATATAATAAAACAGATTACTTTAGCTTTAAATTGATAAGGTTTCCACACTAGGATTCATATATAAGCTATCCCCTTTAAAAAGCTATACTTTATACGGAAACCCTTCGCATATCACGTAATTGCGCCGAAAAAGATGATTTCATAAACGGGCTTAGTAGCTTGGTATCCTCCCTTATTGAAATAAACTATGATAAGAAAATTATTCTGCAAGGTATGCTGAAGTGCATTCTTCATAACAAAAGCATCCCCTACAAGTATGGTTTTTTAAACTCATATAGAGAAACTCGCAAATTTATTCTAACGCTGCTAGATCAATTCTAGCCCCTTAGCGGTCAACCACGTTGCTTACTCGCTGCAAAGATCACCTCTGGCCAATAAGCAATGACCTATACTATCTCCCGCCACACTTGACCTAGTTAGGAGTGTATATAAACCCGGATCTCGGCGCCTAGGACGTACTGCAACTCCCTGCCCTACTGATGATCCTCGGGGAGATGCCTGCAGTACACTATACTACATTGCAGTAATAAATACCACTATACTACATTGCAGTAATAAATCCTGTATAGGGCTAAGAGGTGAAACAGGATATCAACTGCACATTCCTTGAATAAAACAGCATGCAAGTTTACTTATTGACTCTTCCAGGCTCTGAGAAGGTGGAAACGCCGAAACGTTAGCCGGAACAAAGGATCTATACTAATCTTGGTCGCCAGCTGCGCCACTTGGGTATTAATGCTGATCAATATCATGCCAAGAATCAATGGCAGTCGGACATGGAATATAAAACGAAATTACTAAGGAAAGCACTTAAATCATCATTAACAATTAACACTTGATATTTTATAGAGTACATTTTTTTCAATTTTGGATGAAGATGTTCCTTTCCTCTTTCAGATAGAAAAATAAGAGTATTCTTGACATCATAGTGGAATCTACGATTGATGAAGATCGTAGTTGCCGCTGAGGAGCGACTCTATCACTTCTCCTCTGCGTATGTTCCGCAGACTGGCTGCTCCGATCAAGCCAAGGATGAGTTTTGGAGCCTGCTTGATGAGAAGACAGCAGAGGTACCGTCGAAAGATGTCATCATAGTCGCTGGTGACCTTAATGGGTACGTAGGTGCTGCGAAGGACGGGTACAGCTGTCATGGTGGTTTCGGATACGGGTCTCGCAACGCCGATGGTGAGCGCATTCTTGAGTATGCGGAATCGCATAATCTCACCATTGTGAACACCGTTTTCCGAAAACGCGACTCCCACCTCATCTCATACTATAGTGGAAGCTCCAAGTCTCAGATTGACTTTGTCCTTGTGAAGGATCGCGACCGAAGTCTTGTCACAGATGCGAAGGTCGTGCCGTATGAGACGGTCGCCCCACAGCACCGACCGCTGATCTGCACCCTAAAGATCGCCCCTCCAAGGCAGAAGCTGGTCGAGCGATGCGGTACACCGAGAATCAAGTGGTGGCGAATGAGAGAGAAGGAAGCAGCTGTGATCTCTCGCGTGCGATTACCGACAGTCACAACGGTCGACGAAACTTGGAAGAAGGCTGCCGACGCGATACGTGAAGCTGCAAGGTTAGAGCTCGGCATAACGGTGCCTGGACGACGCAAGGTCGAAAAGCAGGCGTGGCTGTGGACAGATGACGTGAAAGCAAAAGTTTGAGAGAAGAAGTCGCTCTATCACGTGTTTCTCAGCGACAAGACAGCCGATAACTGGCGGAAGTACCAAGAAGCGAGGAAAGCTGCAAAGAAGGCCGTGGCTGTTGCGAAATCCACTCATTATGGAGATTTCAACGAGAAACTCGAATCGCGCGATGGTGAGCGGTATTTATACCGACTTCCTAAGAGCCGCCATCGCCAAACCGAGGATATTGAAAAGTTTTTTGGCATCAATGATGAGAGCGGCCATCTTCTGACAGACCGCAAAAAGGCGCTGAAGCGATGGCGTGATTACTTCGAGGAAGTTTCCACTATGGAATTTCCTCACCCGGCCATCCCTTCTGTGGCTTCTGTTCATGGTCCCGTTCAAAGATCACCGTGGAGGAGACAGAAGCGGCTCTGAGGAAGATGAGGCCAGGCAAAGCGACTGGGCCCGACGACGTGGCAGCTGATCTGTGGAAGTCAAAGCTGTGGTACCCTGCTGAGTGGTTGGCGAAGTTCTTTAATCAGGTTGTGGCGGAGAAGGTGCTTGAGTGTTGGCGCCAAAGTACGACAATTCCGATTTGGAAGAAAAAGGGCAGTCCTGCAGACTGCTCTAGCTATCGTCCAATTCGTTTGCTTTCGCACAGCATGAAGATCTTTGAGCGAGTTGTCGACGGACGAATTTGTGACATCGTACAGCTTTCCAGCAATCAGTGCGGTTTCGTAGCTGGCTGTGGCAGCATTGATGCCATACATGCCGCCCGCCTCCTGTTAGAGAAGCATCGCGAGAAACAGAAGCCAGTGCATATAGCTTTCCTCGACTTGGAGAAGGCCTTTGACCGCGTACCGCGTGATGTGATACGGTACGTCTTGCGACGACATGGAGTTCCTGAAGAGCTCATAGAGTGGGTGCGAATCCTCTACTCTTCCCCAAAGAGTAGAGTTCAAGTAGCAGCCGGAACCTCGATGGAGTTCCCCATCTCTGTCGGGGTACACCAGGGTTCTGCGCTTTCCCCACTCCTCTTTGTTGTCGTCATGGATGCCATCACACGAGATCTTCAGAAGCCCGTCCCTTGGACGTTGCTTTATGCTGATGACCTAATGCTCGCTAGCAAAAATAAAGGTGAACTCGAGCGAGAGATGCAAGCTTGGTGTGATCGCTAGGAAAGTTTTGGACCCAGATTGAACCTGAAGAAGACCGAGTATTTAACGACGGACGTTAATGAGTCCAGCTCCATCAAGGTTAACGGCATCGAGCTGCCACGACCTTCGGTTTTTAAGTACCTGGGATCAGCAGTAGCATCTGATGGCAATCTGATAAGTGAACTCACGCGTGAGTGCAGCTTGGCCCAAGTGGCGTTCGCTGACTGGTGTGCTCTGCGATAGAAAGATACCAGAGCACCTGAAGTCAAAGATCTACAGAGCAGTCTTCGAAAACTTCAAAGAATAGAATTCTTTGAAGTTTTCGAAAAACAACGACAAAATAGAAGAAGCTCATCTGGCAAAACCAAAAGGGAATACGACCTCCCCACCCCCTCCCTCCCAAAAAAAATAACGTCGTTACAGTACGACCCACCTTCGACTCTCGAACCTCAAACCTGGTCCTGCATTGAGTTAGTTTGAGTAGAGGAGAGAAGCAGCGATTGTATGTCTAAGGGACATGCTTTGTGGGGCAGGTCAGGTCACTGCAATTATAGCAGCAGTCTGGACTCCAGCACGGAACTCGTCTCAAGTGATGAATGAAATAGAGGTTGAGTGGAAGTTTCTTTTAAAGATATTGCAGGCAGGACCTTTGCTAATTGATGGAAACTATTCTGCAAGGTCTGGACAGACGTCGCTGTTGAGCCTCATGGTTGAACTAGAAGAAAATAACCTTTTTGAAGCAGTGAGGCTGCCAGACGTGAGCTGCCAGCTCCATCTTATTTGTGGCGAAACATCTCCACATGTTGTATGACCACATATCCAGCTTCCATACTGAACCGCCGCGCCGACTCACAGATCTACACGCGTAAAAAAGCCTCTGCAGGACGTGTCTCTTTGGAATCCTTATGCACTCCCAATTTCGTACTGATTACTATCCTACTTTTGATCAAAGTAAGGCTAAGTCCTATATCTCTAATTCGCACCTTACAGCCGAGAACTTAAGCAAAAATTAGCTCTAGAACAGAAGTGTTGCAGTTGCAAACAATTTGCGAAAATGGAAAAAACCGACACTTGAATGAATGCATGAACATGACGCCAAACTAGGCAAGTTCGATATCAAATAGATCGCCATGATGAGGCGAAAACTAAAATTGGCATGAAATACACACTGTTTAAAAATGTTAAAATTCTGTTGGGCAGATCCATTCCAGCCAGGGAGCATAATTAGGCGAGTCTAATGAGAGAATATGGATCAGGTTAGCATAATTACGGGCTGGCTTAAAATAGGTTAACTCGAGCTCAAAAATACGAATGTTCTGAAAACATTCGTATGCCATTGGGTAGACCATGTTGTTCTGAAACCAACAATGTGCATTCCATTTTATTTAATCGACTTTAAAAAGAGTTATGGCAAGGCGACGGAAACGGCGGATTAATCCGCCGCCGGCCGCGTTTTGTCGGATGTTTAGCGACGGCACTGTAAATATTCCTTGCTTAAGTTAAACTCTCCTCCTGTAAGGCTTATCGTACCTCTTCTCCTTTCTCCATCGACAGCACATCCTGAGCACGACAAGACAACCTGCAAGACATCAAGACGATTAAAGAGAATTTGGGAGAGTCAAGTACAAAGATCAGGGTAGCACCGAACGTTTTGAATGGAGTTCCCGTTTAGAGGCTTTTGACATACCTTGAAATAAAACAAGACTCTGACAAAAGTACCTGCGATTGCAACCTGTAATTGTATTCGATCGTTAAAGTTAGTACTCTCGGCATTTCCTGAAGATGTGGATGCAGGAAAGTTGGAACAGCAAGTAGAAAGCCGGGACAATGCACTCTCCTTTAGCCTGAGCTGCATTCAGAAAACAAGAAGTAGGAAAAAATCAATTTCAGTCGCAAACTACTCAAACTGAGACATGTGTTGACCAATGTAGTACTTTCAAAAATGTAACTACAATACCGCTCGGGCCGCACGGTCAAAAGTGGGCGAAAAAACGCAAAATAGCGTCGCAAAGCGTCGCATGATCATAACTCCTTCAGTTTTAGGTTTTTGGAAAAAGGTTGGCACCATTCGATTCGTCTCTTCGAGATCTACACAAACGTGTATACAACTTTACCAGAACATCCATATTTTCGCCGTGGGTGGTCCAAAATTGACTGGATGGGCGGTTAGAGCAGCTTATTTCCCAGGGTATGCGTGCTTTCGGAGTATCTCAAAGATGGCGTACGTCGCCAGTGCTCTGTCATGCCAGGAATGCCCCAAGAGTGCGCCGTGCACAATGCACACGGAACCTAACCTATCAATCAAGTGGGCGAGCGCATGTCCCTGCGCTTCTATCTTCTCTTACTGGGAAATGCGAAATTCTCAAGACTTTTTCGAACCGTTTGGAGAAGGTTCTCAGAAATTTCTAGTCACCACACTCAGGATTAGCTCCAATCTGTCCCAGCGAAATTTTGGTGTGCGACGTGTACAATGCGGACAAAGAAGAACCTTCCAATCGAGGGGGGGGGCAGCTTGTAAATTGAGCGTTTGGAGAGTTTTGTCAGACATTTGCAGCCGCCCTAGTCAGTAGTTGCTCTAAGGCTGTCCAGCGAGCCTTTGGAGTGCGCCGTGAACAATGCATACAGATTCGAACCTTTCAATCGAGGGGGGGGGACAGCTTGTAGACTGAGCGTTTGGGGAGTTTTATCAGAAATGGACAGCCTTAGAGCACCTCCTTTATCAGAAGGGTCTTGCCGCCCTACTCAGGAGTTGCTCTAAGGCTGTCCAGCTAGCCTTTGGAGGCGCCGTGAACAATGCATGCGGAATCGAACCTTTCAATCGAGGGGGCGACCGCTCGCAAATTGCACTCACGGGCGTGTTCTGAGCGCAGTAGCTCTGTCAAGTTGGAACCTTTCAGGTTGCAGCTAGTTGGTTTTGTAGGCAGTCGAGCGGTCTGTTAGTACGCTGAAGTAGAATGGCCTAGCTTAGGAGGGGGCATTGTCAGAGCGGTGCGAAAATGCAGGTGAGGCTTGTGTGAAGCATTTTTTTTTCCGATTTCGGTGGACCACTGCGAGAAGACGCGAGGAGCTAACGGCTTCAGAATGCGTATGCGAACAGAGCACTTAAGGTACTTTACGGTGACGGACTCAGAACTTTTCAGCTGCCTAAACTGCCTTAGCCCCATCTGCCGTTTTAGGGCAGCGGACTTAGCGGTTGAAGTTTCCTGCCCTCTTACTCGCCCATATTTGGGTTTTCGACACTCCCAATAACACCTTTCTGTTCTGCTTGAACATCTCTATCGAATGCTATCAATTTCGCCCCATTTTGGCAATATCGACTTTTTGACAATATCCCATCGAGGACGTAAGTGCGCTAGGCCGAGCTGCGCGGATGATGACGTCATCGAAAACCGATATTTTTGAAATTGGCCAAATTTCCTCGTGCA